>JAREIS010000230.1:0-1204093 GCA_030060385.1 Muscicapa striata striata
GGACAGATCTGATATTTCTGTGGCACTTGGTGGACAATAGAAAATTACTAGGACTTTTGATTTCTGTCAAAGTCACATAGAATCATAGAATCATTGAATCATTGAATACTTTGGGTTGGAAGGTACCTTAAACATCATCTAGTTTCAACCTCCACTTTTGTTGGCAGGGACATTTTCCAAAGACCACGTTGCTGGTCCAACCCCATCCAGCCTGGTCTTGAATCCTTCCAGGGATGGGATACCCACAGCTTCTCTCAGCAGTTTGAGTTTACTTGAATTTTACAGAATCAGGATTGGTGAATCTGGAATGGACCAGTGAGTTTGTGAAATCCTCACCATTCAACTATTAAATACTAAATAAGTCAAGGCCCTGAAAAAAAATGATCAGCTTATTCATTATATACTTCTAGAAACTTTGTGTCAAGTTTACTTTTACTGGAAAAATTAAGTGCAGTGTTGATGGTGACACAAAAATGTTATATTCCTTTGGACCCTAGTGCTTTCATGGTATTTTATTTTTATAAAAAAATCTTTTGCAAACTAAACCATATTTATTGTTGCAAATGAGAATTCAGATTGATTATAGAAAAACTGCTACAAACCCAGTTTATTTCTATATTTTCATTGGCAGCAATTTCTGGTCAACCAAAAATTTAAACCTTTTATATTAAGATTAAGAAAATACATATTTTTAGTAATGTAGTGTTTGAAAGAATTTTGGCTTTCATTATAATTGCTAAAAGAAAAGAAAACTTAAATTTTGAATGATAGAGGCAGTCTCCAAAAAAAAGGAGAAGAGTCTGTTTGTTGATCAAGTACTGTTTCAGATTTTCAGAGCCTGCAGACAATCACCTAATCAAATCAAGGGAACTTATTTTGCCTATTTGCATGAGAAAATTTCGGGAACTTAAAAAACCCTTTTGAAGTGTAGAAGTGTATGACCTCAAATATTTTTTTAGTTTCTATCTCTGAATCTTCTCTCTCTGTCTGGATTGTTTATATTCATACTGTGAATACATTATCTTGGAAGAGTATTGACCCCACACTTGTCTCAGTTATTCACATTCTAGATTCAGCTATTATGATGATGCTTGCTATGTTCATTTTATGAATACTAATGTTTTTAAATAAAGTTCCCCCATACTTTCATTTCAGCAGTTTTATGGTTAGAGTTTTTACTAATCAAGTTCAACCACATTATATTGTTATACAGCGGTGTTTGTGAAATTGAGCTGTATTTTAAAGTATGAATTTATTAAAAGTTACATGGTCACACTTAACTTTCTTTATAGGTTTAGTATCAGTTCAAGCTACCAAGTCTAATATCAAATACCACTACCTCACACGATCATAGGAAAAGGACCTTTAAAGATCCTATAGTTCCAAATACCTTCCTTGGGCAGGAACACCTTTCACTAGACCTGTTTGTTTAGAGTTTCATCCAACCTGACCCTGAGCACTTCCAGGAATGGGGCAGCCTCACCACCCTTTCAATGAAACAAAACATAAAGAAAGTATGTTTAGATTAGATATTAGGAAGAAAATCTTTACACTTGTTTCCTCCTCTGTCCTGCCACTACTTGCCCTTGCAAAAAGTCCTTTTCCATGTTTCTTGCAGTGTCCCTTCAGTGACTGGAAGGCCAGAATTACATCACCCCCAAAGGTCACAGCCTTTTCTTTTCCAGACTGAACCATCTCAGTTGTCTGATTTTTCTCATAGTGCTTCATCTCTCTGATCAGTTTATTGGATGTTTCTGGATTTGCTCCAATGGGTCATGTCCCTCCTCTGCTGGGACCCCAGATCTGGATGCAGCACTGCAGTGGGGTCTCTCCAGAGCAGAGCAGAGGGGCAGAATCCCCTCCCTCCCCTGCTGCCCACGCTGCTTTGAATGCCCAGGACAAGATTGGTTTCTGGGCTGTGAGTGCCTGTGGCTGGGTCATGTCCAACCATTCCAGCACCCCCAAGTCCTTCTGGGCAGGGCTGCTCTGACCTGCTCAACCCCCACCTTCAGTTTACAATAGAGTTTACCCCAACCAGGTGCAACACCTTGCACTTGGTCTTGTTAAACCTCGGGAGGTTCTCATGGGGCCACTTCTAGAGCATGTCTAACTCCCACTGGGTGTCATCCTATCCTTCAGGTGTATCAAGCACACCACTCAGCCTAGTCATCTGCAAATTTGCTGAGGGTATAGACACCAGCAACTTTCCCACCTTCTAGATACCACCAACTCAGGATTTTTTATTTTCTTTTTTTTTTTTTTAAATAGCAGATTCTTTCTGAACAGTGTTTCACTGGTATTGTGGTTAAGGTTGCCCCATGGACAACTGATATGTGGACTATCAGGTATGTGGACTACCAGGTATGGCTTTTTTTACAAATCAGGAAATTTTGCAATGAAAGGAAAGGAACAGAGAAGCTGGGGAATGGAAATAGCTGTCCTTAGTTTAGTGCTGCAATATCTTCATTAAAAGCAAGTACTATCAGCCCTAGAGTTTAACTTCCTTAATAATCAAAGGCTCAAATGTGATTCTCTTTATAGCAAAAACTCTGAAACAAGGAACAACAGTTCTGAGCTAAAAAAATTAAAAGTAGTGAAATGACAGTTTTAACGGGGAGATCAATCCCTGATCATGTAATATAAAATGAGTCCTAAAACTTTAAGTAGTACAGACAGCAGGACAAAGAAATTTTGCAAGAAGATGTAGTAGATAACATCCTTGAATCATGAAACAGGATATCTAGCACCACTGAAACCTTCTTTCTTGGTGTCTGCTAGAAATAAATGCAGTAAGGTTTCTCAACATTTAAAGCATTTATTCATAAATGTCTAATCTGAAGAAAAACACTTGCAGAAATGTACCTTGTACTTTTAGGTATGAAGAACTGGTCTTTAGAAGGTCACAAATTCTTGTGAAATAATCATGCCTTGTCATACTATAACAGGGAATGCCTTTGACAGTAATAGACTATGGTAATAGAGCTTTCTAGAAGAGTGCAAGTCAATTGCTGAACAAGTTTTTCATTGGGTCTTTTTAGAGAAGTCCTCATAGATAGCATTATTGAAGAAGTTTCATAGAACTTACTTTTATCTTCATAATTAGGAAAGGGATTTGTGTTTGTGTCTTTTGGGATAGATCATTAAAGAACCTCTGAAATATGCCAGAAAAGGAATGGGAAAACCTTTACATCCACAACCATAAATGAAAACACAGAGGCACAGCAGAGATAGCTCTGAGATGGGAAGATGATCTTGTTAAAAATGAAAAAAATTAGAGTCTAAGGGGTGAGAACTGGCAGAAGAATATATTGTAAGGAATAATGAAAGTTTAAAGAGATTTTCAGTTTAGTCAGCAGGAAATCTCTTTTCACCAAGAGTGTAATTCAGTACCAAGAGAGGCTATCCAGAGAGGCTGCAGATTTTCTGTCCAGGGTGATTTTTAAGACTCAGTTAAATAAAGCCATATCTGACTTGATGCAGTGTTGGTGTAGTGCTTGCTTCAGTTGGAGAATGGATTAATGAACTCCAAAATTTGCTTTAAGCTGCTAGTTCTGTAACTTCAGGAAAAAATAAGTAGGTAAATTACTTGAAAAGAGAGCAGGTATTAGAACCTAGAGGATTGTGAATGATAAAATATTATGGTGGGGGGTTATGTGGAGTTGCAAGATCAGTAGGGTATACCAGAGATTTAATACTTGTTTTCTCACCTCTTAAGCGTTCACCTTATACCATGTAGGGCTGAAATCCTTTCATTCTTTTTAAAAGTAGATGAAGCAGCTTGTAAAATTCATTTAACAAATGGACAAAGAAAAATAAAAACATTCAGGGGAAAAAAAATTCTAAAGACCATAAAATATTATTGGATAAGAATTGAAAATGGTAGTAGTATGCTCCAATTTCTGCATATTCCTGTATATGCATACACACTAAGACACTGCAGAAAGCTTGAGGTAAAGAAAATATCACATTGAGTTGTCTCTGGAGTGTTTTTCAGAACAGATAAGGTGAATATCTGTTAAGTGCATCCCAGTTCATCATATAATTTTGATTTGGATACCCTTGAAGCTTAAATAAAAGTAAGATTTTTTAAATGAGCCAAATATGAGTTATTTCTAAGCATTATCACTACTATTCAGATATTTAAATTTGTCATAATTTTTGTTTGTTTGTTTTTTAATGTGGTTACTCTATGTGTCTTCAATACACTGAAGCCTCAAGGGCTAGTAATTTAAAGAAATTTGCACCTAGACTTTTGAAAATACTTCAAAAAGCACTAATTTAAAATATAATGATGAAAAATAACTGACCTCTATAGCTGCTCATCACTCCTGAAAGATGAGGAGAGGAGGGTGTATGAGTGTATGTGTGTGTGACTGAGGTTTCATCACTGTGTGCTCATACTTTCTAACTGAGGAAATTGTGACCAAAACAATAGGTAGACTTTGTACTTGTTTTTTTTTGTGCTACAGAGTTTTTCTTAAATGTTCTGAAAATGGCACTTGTCAGTGTGATTGTTCACATTTTTCTTCTCATTTTATGTATCTAAAGAATGCTAGTCATTAAGCTCAGTTCTCGAGGGGCATACTTGAAATTGTGACTTCCACAAATTAGATGGGGATGTTGGATGTGAAATGAATAGAGTGAAAGTGTGAGAGCTATCCATTTTAATGAAGAATGTTTAAAGTCCCATGGATGACTTACCTTATTAACATCCTACTCAGACAAACTTTTACTAAAATATGTTTTAATATTGATGCTAATAGTAGTCAGCGTTAAAATGAGTAGAAAACACTTTCTCCCCACTCATTTTACAAGTGCCTAATTTATGCTCTACTAATCACTTCTCCAATTGTTAAATGGCACTGTGACTTCAAATTACAAACCAGTGTAAAACAATACTAATCACACTATGGTATTTGGCTCTTCTGCCATTGAATCCCCATGGGAGAATTATGTTCCTGTATGCATATGATTAATTATACTATTACAAAGAATTAAGACTAAGAGCTGAACATAAAAAGATATTTACACACTCAATCATGAATGAAGTGTGCACAGACACACTTTTAAAAAAGATGTATTTTTAGTCTAGTTATGGTAAAACTGCCAATTCCCTTTTCTTAATAGCAGAATTCAGTTTGAGACCATTGTTAAGTGTCGTTGGAATCTGATAAAAAGAATCTAAATTTTCACATACTTGCAAGCTCCATAAAACCTGTATACATCACACTCAAACTAGCACTTTCATTTTTCTTCAATGTATGGAACCTCACTTAGAAAATGAAGAGTAGATTTTCCAATTGATATATCAGATTTGATCAATAACAGGGCTGCTTCAAAATATTTACAGTACAAAGCAAAGAAATCAACTCATTCTTTTTACATCACTGTGGAGAGAAGTTTGAAATTCAAATTAAAAGGATGCACAGAAGCAGCTGCCTTTTACAGAAAAATGTTCCTAGGATAGACTCCATCATATACTGGATTTGGTGCTAAGTGAAGAAAACAAAATGCTGCAACTTTTTAAAATATTAAGTCATCAACTTATTAAAGTGATTTATAATTTTTATACCAGGTATTTACTTCAAATTGAATCATACTTATATAAGAATATTTACTTCAAAGTGAATTATATGATAAATCAGATGTGTAGGTTCTGTAGAATCTGTCTTCCTCTTAACAAGGACTAGTTACCTAGGCAAATGCTGCATAACCCTGAGCAGAAATGAATTAATTTTAACCTAAATGAGATACTAAATTATTTTTGTTATCAGAAAGCAAAATTTTCTCAAACCTTATGAAGTTCAGCATTGTGCCAGATTAGCGCAACTTTGCAAAAAACCTCAGTAACTTCCAACCATGTTTTTCTTCAGGAGTAGAAACAGAACAAGATACAAAGTGGTCTCAACAAGAAAATGGTCTAAGCCATGTTGTTCACATAAAATTATAAGAACACAAGTAATCAAAACATATATTTTTCACAACCTTAAAAATTGTAGAATGCAGAAGGAGAAGCTACTTCTTGCAGCAGCTACATATAAACTTCACATAAAAAAATGAAAAGAGTGAAAATGCATCTGATGAAAGCATACTTAAAAGAGATTTCTGTAAACTTCAGGTACTAGACTATCATAATCTTAACAGTTAGGGCATGGCTTGCTCATTTTCTGAAAGAAAGGAGAAGTGCTTAGATATTTTGGGGTATGCATTGTGGGATATGGAAAGGAGTAAAAATTTGTTAAAAAAAAATTTTAAAAAATTAAAGGAGACTATACTCTTTCAAGTAATTATATCTACACTAAGCATATATTCTCATTAGTTAACATTGCACTCCAGTCTGCCATCACATCTGTAATTTTTCAGTTCATTTCTTTCTGTTGCTGATGTGCCTAGTTTTTATAAGGAATCAAGGGACAGTTCTGTTCTGTGGAACAGAATTTTAAATTGATATAGTGGCATTTTTCAAAAATAATTGAATTAATTTTCTTACCCAGTGGAGAATTTTAAATGATTAAAGATATATTTGTCTATAGGTAGCTTAGGCTCCTGTTCTGATACACTGTGTGAATTAGTAGTTAGCGACTATAGAGCCAATTAAACTAAGGTGGAAGTTATGTTCCTGATTTTGAACTGATACCAAATAATTATATAACCAGTTATTAGTACAGATTCCTGTGATCAGAGATGTTCCCATGGTTGTAAACTCAATTTTATTTCCATAAAGATGAGTTTCCAAAAGCAGTACAGTTACTGAAACGAATGAAGTGTACAAGAACTACTACTGTAAAATATGCTCAAAATTTCAGAAAATAAATACCTGGACTAGTTGACAAGTACTGTCTGCAAACAGAGCAAGAGAATAGCAATATAGTAAGGAACAGAATGACTCATTAGAGGTGTGAACAACCCGGTAGGTTTGAGAGCAGCCTTGTAGTGATGTTACATGATCAGCAGCAGAACAATACTTGTCCAAGGGTGATGGGGTGAACTGCTATTAGTGGATCAACCCGAAAACGATGTTGCACCCCTGGAGTAACATGTTTTTATCCCCAGTTTCCTTGTGAAGCTTCCAGCCAGCTGCTAGTCACTGACAGTGTATAAAATTGTGTATAAAATCTGCATTAGAGCCTTATATGACATTTTTGTAGTTTAATGGAGTCAAGATTACCATGCCTGCTGTATTTCCTGCCTCTAATCTCTATAAGCAGATCACAGCTAACAGTATCAGAAAATACATCAGAAAATATACCCTTCCTATCTGAGACCAGAAATTTCAATCTGTTTGGATTCTGTTACCTTATGAAGCAAGCAATGTTTCATATATATTTCAGCATTAGTCCTGTACATTTTGTAACCCAGTTATGGTCTCCCACTGATTAGATAAATATTCAGCATGGTATTGCATGTCTTCATTTAGTGCTAGACTAAGACCATCCACACAATATCTTAAGCTTCCATCTTTGATATAGAAACATAAATACTGCTGCTTTTTTTCTTGTCTTTTCATCTATCCTGTTTCTGGCCAGGACAAGGTTAATATTTTCAGAAATTAGGAGGGATATGGAGCCTGAGGAACCTCATGTTATTCTATACCACGTCATATCATGTGCAGGGGTCCAGGGAAAAGCGTCCCTCCAGTTGGGTAGCTTGGTGGAGCAGTTGGATATTCATGATTTTCATGTGGTGAGCCTTTTTATGTGAATCATTCACCTCTTGTACACATTATATTAACATTGTAGCTGTTACTGTTCATTTCTAATGTCATTGTTGTTTTTAGCAAAAATGTTCTTATCTCCACCCACGATCTTCACATTTTGTTTCCCTAATTCTCCTCTCTAGCCTGCTGCAAGAAGAGGTGAGGGGAAGTGATTAAGTGGCAAGAGGTTTGGAGTGTTTCATTTAATTGTGGACTACCATTCCTAAACCATGACAGCATCCTGTATGAAGAGCACCCAACCATTCCTAATTCCTCTTCTTGAGTGTGCATGTCTTCTTCCATAACTTAACTATTGTTATTTATTTCATGCATGAGAAACCTAGTTCTATCATTCTGTTAAAGTCCATTCCTTTATAATAGACTCTCTTTAATTCTCTGTTCCAACCTGGTTTCTGATGAATCCAAGTTGTGCTTTCTGAGTCAACACTAAAATTCTTCAGCTCCTTGGGATCTTTTCACTGACATAGCTGTGCTTACTGTCTTCTTTCTTCTAAATTATCTGATTTTGTTTCAGATTCTTTCTCTTGCTCTTCTCTCAGCAATATCCATGCAAACTATGATTTCTGGCTTAATTCCAGATCTTAATAGGGCAGATCCAGACTCCCTAGGAGATCAGGCTCCTCTATAATCAACAGAGAAATCACTATACAGTATTCTCTGGGAGGAGAGGTTGTTGATTGCATTGAAATAGCATCTTCTGCCACTGACGTACTGCTTTAGAGCTTGGGTTTCTGATTCCAAAGAAATTTGCTCCATGCAAGAGGTTAAATGGCCATCTTTTAATCAGGAAAGAAGCACTGATGTCTCACCTTTCTTTCAGTTTGGTATCCTCCCAGAAAACAAGACTGCTGTTAAGACTTTCATTCTGCTGTGTGAGGTTCCTAAAAATCTCTATGAAGCTGGGCTGCCTTTCTCAGCACAGAGGATTGTTTGCTTTTTAAGAATAATCTGGTTGAGGATGTTCTTACATTTTGTGAGTGAACCTCTTCAGTACAGCTACTCTGCTCTCAGGAGATAAAATGTTCTCTGATGCTATAAGGGGTCCATATTATGCATAGATGTATACTATCTTTTCAGAAAGGTGCTAGCTATAAAATTCATCCCCACTTTATTTTGCTGGAGTTTTTTCTCCATTTCTTCTTTCAGAGAAAAGAAAAAAGAAGGGTTTTGAAGTTGATTTTATGTCTAGATGAGTTTGCATACTGCAATACACTGAATCTAGATCTACAAGCTAGATATCATTTAGCTGTACCACCAAATGTACACTAATATACTATATTATATATACATACTAATTATTTTCTAATTGAAATTAGAAATTTAATTACATAGATGGCTTGTGTGCTTTCATTTATAGCACATTCATGATTAATGTATATGTAGGATTCATTGGTCAAATGATCTATTGTTTGTGTACATCAGATATGACTTGCTAATAATATTCACAACTAAAGTGGGATGTTTTACTCTCTAGAAGACCAGTTAGTTTTGTTTGAATTGCAAATATTGCTTTTCAGTTTTTCTTAATTGACACTACTATTAGCTTTTTTTGGAATTAATTTGTTTTTATGCCAATGAGTTAGAACTACGGATTTGAAAACTTCATTTTTAATCATGATAACTGTTATTATTTTAACTCATAGTTTGGTAAATCTGCATGCATGTATTGCCATAAAACGTAAAGGAATTATTAGATTTTCTCATGGGCCAAATGAAGTTCACAGAAAGGCAAGATGTTTTTTGTTTTCTATCTCATCTCTCCATGCTTTGTTTTTCATTTGTTGAAGGTCCTAAATGTTATCTATCATTATCCAATGGATATATTTAGTTATAGTTTGTTCACAGCAGTCAGTAGAGCACGCACAATATTGTAGCATCTCACTCACCCTGGAGAGGAATGATGGGTTGCCTGGCAGCAATTCTCATTCAAGATGATATCAGACCCATCCAAGCCTCCTTGTCAAGGTCAGTTCTCAATAAATAACAAAGGGTAGAATCAGTCTGCAGAAAAATACTTTCCTGCACAGGATACAAATCAATGCTAAAGCAGTTTTGTGCAAAATCATATAAATGTTAACATAAACATGTAATTAAAATATATTGAAGATAATTTACAGAAGGCAAACAAACTGAAAAACTATACCTATTCTGATGAGTTCATTTCTTAACATGATTTATTAGCTCTGAAGGAGGACTGTCTTGAAAGTAGAGAAAACAATTTCTGTCTACAATAAAAAGCCTCCAACAAGATGACCACATTAAAACTCCAATCTGCCTATTGCCTCCCAACAACATTTCCTTGGAGTAAAATAAAGGTATCTGTAGATTCTAGACTCCCTTAGAATGGTTTAATGAAGCCTTGCAGTGTGAAGTAATAAAAAGACAGATAAATCTGGTATCTTCCTCTACTGTGACATTTCTGATGAGAAAAGAAGTAAAAGAAACTTAGAAAAAGTATATTGTTCTTCTCACATGAAAAGACTCTTAGGAAATAACCACTGAATGTTTCCTTTTACTAGCAAAGTAGTATCTACTAAAATTTGACAGTATATATGAATGCAACTATATGCCTGGCTAAGGCTTTATACTCCAATGTTGTAAATAACTTCACTAGATGTTGCTATTCTTCCTAAATTTCCATCACTGTTTCCACAGAGCTGATTCATCTTGCCACCACTGAAATCTAGTTTAAGAATCAATCAAACTGCTGTTTTTCCTGGTGGTATCTCTACTATATATTCTAATCAAGTCTGGAATGTCCCCCAGAAGTCAAACTGAAACTTTTTTCCTAAATGCCATATAGATTTCTGCATTATAAGACTCATGAATCAAACCAAAATATCACCTATCAATCTCAATCTCAATGGCTGAGAGATGATGAGGAACAAATTAAATTCCTCTTGACTGTAAGTGATCCTATCAGGCTACTGCTTCCCTTCTAGTACAAAATCAAACAGAATATTGGCAAAACAAAGTATAGGTGAACTCATTTGAGTTTGTGATGAAAAGAATTAGAGTACACACACCACTAGCTAGAGATGACAGAGACTGATGCAAAGTGTAACCATTCTATTTCAATACAAAGTCCAATAGCCAGTCATTTTTCTTTTATTGGTAATATTAATAGAAAAAGCTCTACTTTCCTGCAGGACATGAATAATTTAGATGCATATGAAATTTTTTGTTTTGAGGTACACATGAAGTCGAACAAGATTAACCCAGGGAAGGTACTGCTAGTTGTCCGAAAATAAATACAGATTAAGAGGGATTTGGGAGCCCACTTTTAGTTAATATTCAAAGATATTCCCCACAGAGACAAAGCAATTGGACAAACATCAACCCATGAGAAATGAATAGATAACCTCAAAAAAAAAAAAAAATTCATTAGATTTCATTTCTCTTTTGTGCAATTTCAGCTTCACAGGTATGAATACATGGCTGACTTGTAGATAATGCACAAACTCACTTCTAAATAAAGATGAAAATCATTGACCATCTAATTTTTTGCCCTTTCAGAAGGAGAAAGACAGCTTGTCATTAAAAATAAAAGAGTTGCCATTCTTGCTTTGACAGTGGAGAAAAGCATACAATGATTGTTTATTATAATTTTAATCAAGCCAGCAGCTGTTCACTGCTGAAATGAAATGAGAGGAAACTTTCATAAAAAATAAACCATTGGTCAAACCTGGTAGCAAAAGTTCTTAGTTTTTTTACCTTTTGTAATGTAGCTGTGATTGTATATTTTTTTTAATTTCTTGCCATTTTACCCATTAAAGCTCAACGGAGTGCATCAGGGGTGGTGCTTTGTTCTGGATTTGTTATTGGTTTGTTAGTTTGGGGGGGTTTCTGGGTTTATTTTGTTTGTTATTTATGTATTTCTGTGAATAGCCATTACTCAGAGTTACTCACACCTTGTTTCTGATAGAGGTAAGTGCACAACCAAGCAGTGCACAACTACAAAGCAGTCAGAACACTGTCTTTACTAATATCACAAGAAATTCCATGTTAATTTTATAGAGAGCACATTTTCTTGTGAAGAGAAATTCGAGGCTCATTCTAGATAAGTTGTTCTTTGGTTTGTTTTTTTTTTTTAATGGTAGGAGTCAGCAGTGGATTCTTCACCTGATGGCAGTACACATTTCTGGTACATTTACTTATCTATGGCTTGTTTTTCAAATTTTTCTAAAGAAACACAACCATCCTGTTTTTTTCTGGGTAATACATATTCATGTAAGCACCTGAAAGATGTGTGAATTCCTTTATGGTCTTTGTAACCTAAGAATCTCTTGGCTTGATCCATCTCTCAGGGGGTCAGGTTTGACCATTAGCCTGAGAGAGTATATCAGACAGATGACTCCACAGCTTAGCTGCTAATGATTATATCCCATGATCTATTATCTTAGGGTACTTTCTCTTCTTTGACATTGATGTTATCTGGTTATTACTAGACACTTTTTTACTGATATACAAAAATTATACAATATCAGTATTCATCCTCTATGAGTAACTTGTCTGTGACTGACAGAAACTGAAGATCAACTTTTAAAGTAACTTAAGAATTTGATACTATTCAGGAAAGGAACCTAGAATGCCTTGACACAACCTTTTTTAACAGAATGCTTAGAGACATCACCCTGCAGGTTAGAAAACACTTTCTAGAACTAGTAAGGCTTCTAGGTTCTAAGAACCTCCAACAGCACCCATAGGTTTTCACCTAGATGCATATATAAACAACAGAGGTTTCATGATCTCTTATGGAAGCAAATAGAAAGCAGCACAATAAAAATAGTGAAATTAAAGTTCTCTGAATTTGCAACTATGAGAACACAGAATTTAATATCACACACTATGAAATGTGCATAAAGATATTTTCTTGATTTATGGAAAATAACCAAGTTCCATTAATTTGAATTAGAATGCCAGATTACAGAAGCTAACTAGAAAGGAGGGATTTCTGTCCTCCCTCCAAAAGGAGGCTGGATATTTTTTTTAATTTTTTTTTTAAATAGAAGAAAAAGAAAGCTGGAAGCTTACCTTTATCTTTAGCAGCAGCAGGAGGTTTTGGAACAAGGACAAAAATGCTGGGAATTATGGAAATTATAATAACATATACTTCTAAAGAAAAATAGTTTCTCATCCTCTTAACAAAGCCAGAAGTATCTGTTCACAATACATTCACATACACATACCCCTTGTTTTTATACCTTGAATCAATCTTTCAGGTAATTGTTTATAAATATGCAAGTGACTACAGCCTGTGTTCAAACATACAATATATTTCAAAAACTGAAAGTTTAGTGGTTTTGTTCTAAATGCTTTGCAGTTCTTGAACAATTTGGTGTGGCAAATGCAGTGGAGATTTCCTGTCAGAGTTTGCTGCTTTTGTAGCTCCTTTGGTTTTTGAAAATTAGCTTAGCTATCCTATATAACAACCCCCCTCCCCTTTTTTTTTTTTTTTTCTGCAAATAATTCTCCTTAAAGGTAAACAGCAACTATTCCTCTGTTAAGGAAGAGTTCTTAAGGTTATCAAGAGTCTATTAATTATTGTTCCTTTTCCAATTTAATCTTCTCTGAAACGTCTTTGAAGAGATAAGGCTTTCTTATTTACAGCCATTAATTTTACATAAAACATGTAATTTTTTCTTTGGAGATGATACTTTTTGGAAGGAGGGTATTTTTCCCAGATAATTTTTCAATGAAAGTTAAATGTAGTCACAATGAAATGCGACTATATTATGTATAATTACTTCATAGATAATATGAGTTTACTGTCAACACTTCTAATACTGTGCTAATACCAGAGGAATGCTTTTCTTTTTTTTTTTTGTCTGAAAGTTCTGGTGGATGTGGAGAACCCTGTTTTTCTTTAATTATTTTCAAGTTGAATCTTTCTATCTTATATACATAATATATATATGCACATTTATTTATTTGTATATATTTACATATTTACATAGGTGTATATATATATTTAGTATCTGAAAACATTCGTGCCTCAGTTCCTTCTCAATTCTCTCACTGTAGTAGTTGAAATTATAAATCTGTAGGTCAGGACTTACTTTAAATTATAATAACATGGTGACCACCTAAAACTCTCATCAATGTTGTGGCCTAACCATGTAGGCAGCTAAGCCCCACAGAGCTGCTCAAAATCCAAAACACAGCATCATGAGGTTCTATAAGGAAAATTAAAACCATCACATTCAGACATAGTAAAAGCTGGTTTAGGTGTTTTTATAACATAAGAGCAAAGCTGTCAGAGAAGTTAGCTAGAGCACCTGCACCAAAGGTAAACAGTGTTGTGAAAAGGATGTTGGGAGAGGTTCAAATGCACAAAAAATTAATACAGCAGTCTGCAGCTGATGGCAAACAGCCATTCTATTGGTGACAGATGCTGCTTTGGGGCATGAAGAAAAAAATAACGAGAGAAACAGGAGAGAGATATATAGAGAGAGAAACAGGAGAGATATATATAGAGAGAGAAAGCAGTAAGAAAGGAAAGGGAAAATTCTTCCTAGTAGAGAGTTCTTAAAGAAAGCACAGGATTTCCTAGATATACACCTGCATGTATGTTTCCCCTGATGCAAATGGCTTTTATTCCTGTAATACTTTACCTTTAGCAACTACACAGTTTCCATCAGGAATTGCTCAACCTCCCAGCTGGTTGCTGGTTGCTCTGGTTGTGATGCCTCAGTTGCTGGTGACATTAGGGCAGGTACTGCACACTGCCTGGCTGCTGACCTTTCTGGATGCATATTATTGTCCCCACTAGCATAACCAGGCCTGTCTTGGGCAGCAGGTAAAATGGTAAAGAAGGGTCTTTCTTACATCTATGGCAAGTGCTTCCCAAAAGTAGCTAAAGTCACAACACCACTGAGTTTGTGGGAGCCAGGCCATGGGAATAGTAGCAGCAAAAAAACAGCGTGAGAAAAATTTGGGGAAAACATTGTCACAGCAGATCATGCAAAGAGGTACAGAACTTACAGGCTGTAGAGTGGGAAAATTTAAGGTCCTTAACAATTATAAAAGTTTAAGACACCAAAGGAACTGTGAAAAACCAGGCTGGAACCACCTGAAGAATGAAACTTCTTTCTTAGGTGGAAGGAAGGGTTAGAAAGCAATAAGAGGTGAGATCTCATGCTGATCTACAGTGTAAATGATAGAACTTTGTTTTGAGATTTTTTTCCCCTTACCTAGTAGAAAAATATGGGAATTTTTAGAAACACTGTATATTTTAAATACAAAATAAAAAATAATAGAATTATAAATGTCTGCTTAGTTTGTACAAAGATTGGTGATCATTTTGTGGAACAAAATATGAAATACTTATTCTGAAATGTGGAGACATTTTTATCGAGATTTTGACATCCAATTGCATCTGCTTAGAGTGCTGCAGGCAATTATGATTCATTCAGCTAATATTATCTTTCTTCTTTGAGGACAATATCTTCCATAATCTTCCAAGCAGAAAGTAAAACAATGTATTATAATAGTCTATGCAGTTAAAAGGGAAAAAAAATCCAAACAATATGAAATGATGACAGCTAGAATAAATGCAGTTTATATTTACTGTTTATATTTAATTTTATACAATAAATATTCTATTTTTGATACATAATAAAGATTTTTCTTATTGTAACACAAGTAATATATTTCTGTTGAAAAATAATTTTTTCCTATCCTGTTTATGGATAAGATTAATCATATAAAATATTATGATTCTACCATTTTTGCTTAGAAAACATATTCTAGGCTTTACAGAAGATGCTACTCAGACCTCAAGACATTTTCTGGAATGAGGAATTCTTATTTCATTTTGGTTTCATGATTAATTAAAATATTAAACTCTCTGGTTGTTCCCAATGAGCTGTATTTACTGAGAAGTCATGTTATTTGCTCTTACTTAGGTTGTCAGACTGCAAAATCTTTAACCTGATTGACAACTCTTCTGAAGATACGTGCATAACATCCTGGGGTCGCTGCCTCTCAGCCATCAAGAATGGAAAATTTAGGGCTAAGTAAACAAAGATGCTTACCTCAGTAACCTGTTGCTCTTTGACATACGTTGTCTGTATTCATGGCACAGGGGAATCTTTGATTTTACACTGTAAACCAAAAACAGCCTCTCGACACAATCCTGTGGGTTTTTGAGTGGCAGCTGGGAGAGCACATTGGTTGTCACAATGTGAGTTGGGACAAATATATAAGTAAAGTTTCTTTATGGTATGAAGAATCAAAATTCAAATGAAAGGTTATAGTGAGTATGGGTTTTTGAGACATGTATCTTCATTTGGAAAGAGGAAGAAGAGTAGGACACTAGTGAGTTTCAGCAGTCAGTGGCTAAGGACACAGTTGCTATGCTCTTACTGGTTTAACTACTATTTAACTCCTAGTTCTAGTGGGTGATGCTCTCTTCCATGTCCATTATAATAATGGAAAAGGTTCTTGCTACCTTTTCTTCTGTGATCCCACATGAAGCAGAAGCAGCCTGGATATGAGAAGGACAGGGACATTCCTTTTACAACTCCTTTAGGCAGTAAATAAGACTAACAATTGTCAGCTGCCACAGTTGTAAACACATTCTAAGACCTTGCACAATCACAGAGTAGCTCAAGCTCGGAAGGAAACTCAGGAAGTCATCCTGTCTTAGCTCTTACTAAAAACAGTTGCTCAGAGATTTATCCAGTCATGTCTTTAAACCTCCTGGAGATTGCACCACTGCTCTGTGCATCCGAGTTTGAATGTTTACCTGTCATCAGAGCAATGACAAACAAGTCTCTCACCATTTCAGATATAAAAATAAATTGAAAGCAGTACCATGAGTTTATGCCAAAAACACTAACATGGTCTACATTTTCTTCTGAGCCATAACAAAATGCACTGTTTTTTACTAGACTACTTTTAAGAAGTTCTTTTGCTTTCTTGAAATGAAAAAAGAAAATAAGCCATCCCCAAGCCCGCAAAGAAACAAACAAAACTCCTGTATAAATTAATTCACCATTTTTAGGGAAAGATGCATTCACTCGTCTTATTTCTCACTTTGAAAAGTTAAGTTTTTTTATTGCTTTCTAATTTGCCAGAAAGAGACAATTACAGAGAACTACAACCATCCCATTTGCATTTAGTATTATGTGTTGTGTCTTTCAAGCTATATTCTTAGCAGCACTCATTAATACTCAACTGATAACCATTTTTGGCTACTAGAATAATGTAGCTAGGAAAAAAATCACTACTCTCTTTTAAAGATGTTTATTTTAGTCATAATTTGCAACATGTTATAGGTAATAGTGGCTTGCAGCTCTGTCTTGTAGGTATCATAAACTTCTCATGGCTAAACCACAAGAAATAGTTCTTTTGACTTCTGTAATTTAAGGAAACTAGAAAAGTGAAATTTTAATCTACATATTTTAACTGTCTCTTCTTCTGTTTTCTCAAGAAACACTGCAACATTTGTTACCTCTTGTGATGCATTTAATACCTAATTCATTAATACATTAATAAATTTGCACCACACATTTAGAAAGGTTGTATAGGCAAAACTACACAATACAATTGGTTACCACCTTTAGATGGATACAAGGAGTCAGTGTTACAGCACAGACTTAATATCCTCTTACTGTTAATTAGATTTGCTTCACGTGCTTCATTTTCTTTTGAATCCTTGTCCTATAACCTCTCTGGTCCTTGATAGATGTAGGCATCTAGAGACAAAATATGGTCATTGCTAGATATAATGCTGCTTTCATCAAGTAAAAGTTCTTTAAATATTTTACAGCTCATTCTTCCCCTCTTCTCCTGTACTGCATCAAATGATGCAGTAAGGGCAATTCTGTTGGGATATACCATGTAATACATCAGTTTAGGAACTCCTTTGCCATCAAATACTGCTTATCTAGGACCATAGATACAGACATTTTGTTTTCATCTGCAAGTCTATGACCTCTCCACCAATTATCCCAGGCTCAAGATCAGCCAGGCAGGAAGAGGAACAGCGTGAAACAATGTCTCAGTGCTAAAGAGAAGCCTAAACATTTCCCAAAAAACAACGAGCGTCATCTTTACCATGCAGGGGGTCAATATCATCAGCAAAGGATGAATGCTTGCATACTGCAGGATAAACAGGGTTTCAGAAGCATCCAAAGCTTTTCTGTTGCTCCAAGATCTTACCACAGTTTAACATCTGTCACAAGAAGGCTAATGACTGCAGGGAATGTGTCACAGATCCCATCTCTGAGACAGCAATGTACCGTGTAATATTGTATCTCACATTCTATATATAGATTGAAAGAGATGCAAGTTCACTTGTGGTGTTTTTGCACTGCTATTTTTCACTGATGTCAGTATTAAAAATAGGAAAAAAAGAGCTTCAATGAGTGTGATTTGAGAGACAAGATACACAAAGTTAATGAATTACAGATATTAAAAACTTAAATGATATTTTACGTGTAAAATAGATGGATTGAATGTTCCATGAAGAAGACAACATAAAAATAATGGGGTTCACTTAAGTCACTGAAAATCAGAGTATGAATACAATTATATTGTACTAATGTAAATTATTAAAGAAATTTGTGTTATAATTTTTGTTACTGATGCCCATAAAGCTGGTGCAGGTCTAGTGATGACAAACACAAGAGGTGAATCAAGTTACAAAGTGGTTCAAACTAAAAATATTTCAGATCAACTTTCTTACAACTCTACTACATAGATATAGAAAGAGGAAAAGTCAGTCTTACAAAAGTCATTTTCCAGTCTGCCCTTATAGCATGTAAATAAGGTTGTAGATGGTACCATTTTTATAAATAACTTAGAAAAACCTAGGAGCATACTGGTGAACAGGAACTTTTATTTCTGAGTTTGGGTGGGGGTTATTTCAGGGTGTTTCTTAGTATCCATCTTGGGCTTCTAAAGTTTGTTTGGAACATGGGATACTTCAGCAACACCTATTTTTATGAAAATGATGCTGTGCTTTCTGGGTTGCCTTTTGCCTGTACTTGTTCATACCTTACTGTCATGGTTTTGGCTGCAATAGAGTTATTTTTCTTCATAGAATCACAGAATAGCTTTAGTTGAAAGGGATGCTAAAGATCATCTAGTTTCAATCCCTTTGCCATGGGCAGGGACACCTTTCACTAGGCCAAGTTGCTCAAGGTCCCAACCAAATGTCCTTTGAACGTTGCTAGGGATAGGACATCTACAGCTTTTCTGGGACACCTGATCCAGGACCTCACCTTCTTAAAAAATATTTAAATAATGTTTGTCATTGAATTCTTCCCATTTTATGATAAGTTTCAAAAGACTTCAAAATTTTCATATTACGGACTCTTGCAGGTCTTTTAATTGTTTTACTGTTTTGATTTTCCTTTGAATTTATTATTATGTGTTCATGGTTGCTGTTCATCTGAATTCAAACTAAGTATTTAAAAACTTCTCTCACATTCTATTGGCTTTCCATGATAAAATGAGCAGTTAATACATGATAGAAGTTGAAAAGAAAGGCAAAGGTAAATAACTTGCTAGCTTCTTTAGATTATTCTTTTATTTTCTTTAGGAAAATATCTTGCTACTGTAATCATTAAATGAAGGCATATTTGAACAAAGAAATGGTATTTTTTACTTGCAGCTGAGGGGATAAAAAAGACATTGCATCTTTAAGGAGGGCTTAGTAAAATCTGACCCTAAATGATAATTTTTCACTGATTTGGCTGTTTCTTGACCACCATGGAGCAGTCAGTGGCCATTGGAGGAAGCAATAAGATTTAAAGCAGCTCCTTGCTTTCTTATGGTGTAAATGAAGTTAGCTGTGGAGAGATGGGGCACGTTAAGGATTGTGATGATCTGTTCCCTTTAGCAGAGAACTCACTGGTTCAAGTTTAAAGTTTGGGGACAGTCATAACTTAGTTTGTTACTGAGAAAAAGAAGATTACCACATACCAAGGACTCAATCCAAATGACTTGATGTGCATTTGATGTCTTACAACTTCCTCAAATAAGGTTTTGATTGCACTCAAAGTACTCTGGTTGGAATTTTCAAACCAGTTAAAAGAAAAGAATAGGTAATCCAGGTAATTCTCTGTTTGTAAGGACAAGGGAGATTAATTTATTTAGCTTCCCTTCGCACCCTGTGTGAAAACTAAATATTGGAAAATTGGAATATTGGAATTTTCAAATGCTTAGTCCAAAAACAATGGAGAACCTGCTGGAACTGAGAATGGAAGGTGGAAGTAAATGGAGGAATGAGAGGAAGAATCCTGCATGCCAATGGTCATGTTTGTATGATGAATGATGATTAGTCACACAGAGACCAGTTAATAGAACTATTCTTAAAACATTCAGAGACATTTAAATCTCTATGGGAAAAGAGGTGTTGAAATCTAGATCAATATTTAACTGCAGTTTCATTATTTTAAAAAAGGGCCATATTTTGCTGCATAACTGGAGTTACTAAACCACTGTAGATGGGGCTATGTGTACCCATTAATATAACATAACCTATGCCCTATAAACCCTTGACCTTGGGTGTAGGTCAAGCATATTGGTTATATTAAAGATGTTTATTCTGGTAATTTTGAGTTTGAACAGAATATTATTACTTGTTTAATTCACCTTCATGGTTAGAGTGAAAACAACTACAAGGAATGAAATATTGCTTAAAATATTCAGGGCAGCAACATATGCCTCAAGAGATAAGAGTTTCACTGTTAGTTTAATTAAGAGGAAAAAAGCACAAGCTTCAAGTGTTATTTACAGGTTCTTGACATATTCACTAATGAATCATAGGATGCTGTAAAGGTTATTCTGCCTATTACAAAAGAAGAGCACAATAATTGTTTCTTAACCAACTTATTTTCTTCACACTTTTAGTCTCTTCATAATATATCAATGTGCTTGAAATTGGAAACAAATATTCTTTGTTTTCACTGTGTCAGCAAGCTGGCAAGGTACTGTCATATGTGAGAAAGTACGGTGGGACATTTTGTGCACCTTGTTTTACATTAAGGAGTTGAACATACTACAAGCAGTGTATTCAGTAATCTGTATTTTCTGGGGCACTTAATTTGCTTTTAGAAATAGCAGAAATGTTTGGTTACATCATCAGCATACCAGAAAACAATGGATTTTCAAAATACAATACATTTTTTTCTTTATTACAATCAATCTTTATTCTTTCTGCATACATACATCAAGGGATTGGTAATTTTTGTTTCTATTTATTTTTAAATTCTTTCTGATGCAGACACAGTCACTTCTTAAGAAGTTGCACCTGTTACATTAGACAATCCCTCAGCTAAAACAGATCAAGAAACAACTTCTGGTTTTATGGTTGATGGAGATGATAGTGCACCATACCTCAGATATAAGGAGTACAGCATCCATATTAGCATTATGCCAGATTTTTAAGTAACAGCTCTAAGTACAGCATGTCTTACATGTTAATGTGTTGCTCATCTTCTTCTGTCTTCTAAAGAACAGGCATCAGCTTACTTCAGCTGTGGCCAACTACAGAAAGACAGATTATGAAATACAGTATTTATAGTTCTTGGGTTTGAGTGCTATCTAGATTAGAGAGCCAACATTGGAGAATTACTGATTTATGCCTGTGAGTAAAGAACCCATGTGCACCAGAAGATCAAATAATCTATATTTTTATTGTTGAAATACCTATGTTATTTCTTCTTTATAAAATGGAAGAGCTAATTTTATAATAAAATATTGTTGAAATAATGTTTTTATTATTCACGTAAAAAATTTAAAAGCAAAATCTTACCTCTCTTCATATCACCAGGATTTGAAAACGTGAGTTTCCATACTTGGCATTGAAGGAAGAAAGAGAAATCTATAATACTATAATAGCTAGTCTGAACAACACACACCGAGGAAAGGAAGAAAACCTAACATCCCAAACCTTCTTCGAGGGTCATGGTGAGTAGCAAATTACATACAGCTAGTGGTAAAGCAGGACTGCACGAGGGCCATAGCTTGCCCTGCTGAGGAATTAGATAACTTTCCATGAATAAGATAAGTTTCCCTGAATTTTGTGCACAGATCCAAATTTATCAGCCTCCAGCAGTCAGCAAGGGTGTAGAAAAAAACTGGAGGAAATTACATTTTCCCCAAGATTATTCTTTTATTTTCTTTAGGAAAATATCTTGCTACTGTAATCATTAAATGAAGGCATATTTGAACAAAGAAATGGTATTTTTACTTGCAGCTGAGGGGATAAAAAGACATTGCATCTTTAAGGAGGGCTTAGTAAAATCTGACCCTAAATGATAATTTTTCACTGATTTGGCTGTGTCTTGACCACCATGGAGCAGTCAGTGGCCATTGGAGGAAGCAATGAGATTTAAAAGCAGCTCCTTGCTTTCTTATGGTGTAAATGAAGTTAGCTGTGGAGAGATGGGGGCACGTTAAGGATTGTGATGATCTGTTCCTTTAGCAGAGAACTCACTGGTTCAAGTTTAAAGTTTGGGACAGTCATAACTTAGTTTGTTACTGAGAAAAAGAAGATTACCACATACCAAGGACTCAATCCAAATGACTTGATGTGCATTTGATGTCTTACAACTTCCTCAAATAAGGTTTTGATTGCACTCAAAGTACTCTGGTTGGAATTTTCAAACCAGTTAAAAGAAAAGAATAGGTAATCCAGTTAATTCTCTGTTTGTAAGGACAAGGGAGATTAATTTATTTAGCTTCCCTAGCACCCTGTGTGAAAACTAAATATTGGAAAATTGGAATATTGGAATTTTCAAATGCTTAGTCCAAAAACAATGGAGAACCTGCTGGAACTGAGAATGGAAGGTGGAAGTAAATGGAGGAATGAGAGGAAGAATCCTGCATGCCAATGATCATGTTTGTATGATGAATGATGATTAGTCACACAAAGATCAGTTAATAGAACTATTCTTAAAACATTCAGAGACATTTAAATCTCTATGGGAAAAGAGGTGTTGAAATCTAGATCAAAATTTAACTGCAGTTTCATTATTTTAAAAAAGGGCCATATTTTGCTGCATAACTGGAGTTACTAAACCACTGTAGATGGGGCTATGTGTACCCATTAATATAACATAACCTATGCCCTATAAACCCTTGACCTTGGGTGTAGGTCAAGCATATTGGTTATATTAAAGATGTTTATTCTGGTAATTTTGAGTTTGAACAGAATATTATTACTTGTTTAATTCACCTTCATGGTTAGAGTGAAAACAACTACAAGGAATGAAATATTGCTTAAAATATTCAGGGCAGCAACATATGCCTCAAGAGATAAGAGTTTCACTGTTAGTTTAATTAAGAGGAAAAAAGCACAAGCTTCAAGTGTTATTTACAGGTTCTTGACATATTCACTAATGAATCATAGGATGCTGTAAAGGTTATTCTGCCTATTACAAAAGAAGAGCACAATAATTGTTTCTTAACCAACTTATTTTCTTCACACTTTTAGTCTCTTCATAGTACATCAATGTGCTTGAAATTGGAAACAAAGATTCTTTGTTTTCACTGTGTCAGCAAGCTGGCAAGGTACTGTCATATGTGAGAAAGTACACTGGGACATTTTGTGCACCTTGTTTTACATTAAGGAGTTGAATATACTACAAGCAGTGTATTCAGTAATCTGTATTTTCTGGGGCACTTAATTTGCTTTTAGAAATAGCAGAAATGTTTGGTTACATCATCAGCATACCAGAAAACAATGGATTTTCAAAATACAATACATTATTTTCTTTATTACAATCAATCTTTATTCTTTCTGCATACATACATCAAGGGATTGGTAATTTTTGTTTCTATTTATTTTTAAATTCTTTCTGATGCAGACACAGTCACTTCTTAAGAAGTTGCACCTGTTACATTAGACAATCCCTCAGCTAAAACAGATCAAGAAACAACTTCTGGTTTTATGGTTGATGGAGATGATAGTGCACCATACCTCAGATATAAGGAGTGCAGCATCCATATTAGCATTATGCCAGATTTTTAAGTAACAGCTCTAAGTACAGCATGTCTTACATGTTAATGTGTTGCTCATCTTCTTCTGTCTTCTAAAGAACAGGCATCAGCTTACTTCAGCTGTGGCCAACTACAGAAAGACAGATTATGAAATACAGTATTTATAGTTCTTGGGTTTGAGTGCTATCTAGATTAGAGAGCCAACATTGGAGAATTACTGATTTATGCCTGTGAGTAAAGAACCCATGTGCACCAGAAGATCAAATAATCTATATTTTTATTGTTGAAATACCTATGTTATTTCTTCTTTATAAAATGGAAGAGCTAATTTTATAATAAAATATTGTTGAAATAATGTTTTTATTATTCACGTAAAAAATTTAAAAGCATAATCTTACCTCTCTTCATATCACCAGGATTTGAAAACGTGAATTTCCATACTTGGCATTGAAGGAAGAAAGAGAAATCTATAATACTATAATAGCTAGTCTGAACAACACACACCGAGGAAAGGAAGAAAACCTAACATCCCAAACCTTCTTCAAGGGTCATGGTGAGTAGCAAATTACATACAGCTAGTGGTAAAGCAGGACTGCATGAGTGCCATAGCTTGCCCTGCTGAGGAATTAGATAAGTTTCTGTGAATAAGATAAGTTTCCCTGAATTTTGTGCACAGATCCAAATTTATCAGCCTCCAGCAGTCAGCAAGGGTGTAGAAAAAAACTGGAGGAAATTACATTTTCCCCAAGAGCAGGTGGTTTCCCTCTAATGAGATATTCTGAGGACCTTAAATGGGTCCATTTATTTTCTGGTTATGTTCTAAAAGCTGTTTTGGAGGTGACTGTCTTTAACCCAGACACTAATTTCAATGTATTTGTGCCAGGTTATGCCCTGAAAGATTCAGTTACAAAATGGGTGGGTTTTGTCCTCTCCACCTGTCACACAGGCTCTTTCACCAGCTGTAAACTTGTCCACATTAGGAACTTTATCACATCTACAAGGTCCTTTCTTCTTTTCAGTGGAGACAGGGCACCGAGGAACTTCCACAAGTTAAAAAGAGAAACAAGAGGAAAAAACCCAAACCAAAACAAAACAAAAAAAATATTAATTTGATTTCTCTACTATTCAGATTCCACAGACAGTTGTTTATAAATAATTGTGATCACATCTGAGATACTTGACTTCATTACTAAATTTTGGTCCTCACTGAAATAAAGTACGAAACTTAACTTTTTTAAGATTTAAAAGCAAAACCTATGACTATCTAAATTGAAAATGGGGATGGGGGGTGGGGTGGGTGTTTGAAACAAACCAAAAACTCCAAGATTTTTCTCATACATCCTACTCTTTCACACAGACGTATTTTTCGACCTCTTTGCATAGTCCTGTTGATGGTTTTCACATCTTTCTCTCTCTTCTTTTGACAAAGAATTAGAAGCAAATGCACTGTTGGCTCCCACCATAAAAGGACAGAAAAGCAAAATAAGTCAAATGGAGGATGTATAACTTCTTTCCCATGCAACATATTTTTTATATCTCTTTAGTGGTTTTCTTGATCATGGAAAAATGAGATGTGAAACAGTTTGAATACTGCATAGGACTTCCTCAACAGAAAGCTTTCTGAATAGAAAGCTCTAACTCTTATTACAGATTTGGAGATTTCTCTACCCATTCACATTAACGAGACAATCTCCCACCAGGATTAAAAATGTGAACTGAAGTGGAGCAATTATTGTCTTCTGAGGCCCAAAAGAGCAAATAAGCTTACTTTGTGAACTAATATGCAGTGTGAAATTTAAATACCTTGTCAGATGGGTGAAACATGCTTTGAATTGCTCTGGAGTGTTGTTATTACAGCTATTTAAATTGAAGTCTAGGAAAAAAATCCTAAATGTCAATGGCAGAGTTCTCAAAATGGTAAGGGAGATATAGTATACTAAAAGTTTTCTTATTATGTTGGTAGTTAATACAGGCCTTGGAAATGTAGATCTAATCAGGAGAATCTATTTGAAGAAAGGATAATCTTTATTTATCTGCTCTTCTGTGCTTCTAATATTAGCAGATATTTCTCATAGTTGAAAGCTTAGAAAGAATTCCTCTGTCAAGAGAGAACAACAGAAAAATTTGAAGAACTCTGACAATATTAACATAGAAATTGACCAGGAAAGCCCTTGCATTTTAAATCAACTTTTCAGCAACTAATTTTAAGAAGTGACATTGTTGTTTCTTCTGGAAGAGGTCTTTTCCATGTTTCAGAGTCCAAACAAAGGCAGAGAAACAATATAGAGAAAAAGCAATAAAGAAGATGGCTGAAACAATGTGATTTTTCAGTACTGTTATAAAGGTTCCCACATGAGCATTCTGTTTTTACTCCAAATGACAAAACCCCCTAACAAGGTACTAGTTAACAATGTACACTACAAAACCCAGGAAAATAAACAGCATCTAGCTGTGAATATTTTTTAATTGAATAGTAAAATCTACATATCTCACCTGCATGTAAGAGATACCAGATACCCAGGAGAAATGGAAGTTCAAAGTCTCATGGTTTCCTGTCAAATGACACTTACTCCTCTCTGTTGTAGCAAGTAACAGTTTCTCTCTACCTAAGGATTAATATAATCTGTTATTTTGTAAAAGTTGATTTTATTTTGTAAAATTAGTATGTGGAGGGACCCTATATGAAGAAAATATGCCCATATTGTCAAAGACTGACAGATCTTGTTTTTGCCTTAAGGTGCAAACAGACTCAGGTATCCAGTTGGATGAGAGGTGGATGGATGGAATTCATCTTCATTAAAAATAATTTTTCAATTTTTTGTGGCATGGATAGATACTTTTTTCACAATAACTATTCACTGTAACATGGACAGTCAAAATAATACCCTTTAGAAAGGAACAATAGTGCAATATGAGGTACAGCCTTAGACCGTCAGTAATGGGTAATTTCAGCAGTTTTAGAGAAACAGAGGAGGATGCTTTAAACTGAAATGCTGCCACAGACAAAACTGTTGTTTCCAGAATACTTTTATATTTTATTGCAATTTCCTTCAGTGACAACCCCACTGCCATACTCTTATAAGATATGATTGTGTTTGAATTTGGTGAGAATATACAATCTTGCTTTTCTTCTGGAGCCTTCAATATTTGATGAAACTTTTTAGACATTTTCTTTTCTGCACTTCTGTTTCCTTATCAGGAAAATCCATACTCTTCAACACCAGACACACACAAAACTGGTGGGAATGTGATGGTGGGAAAGAAATTTGGAGGGAATTAGCCTGGACACTTGACCCAAACTGACCAAAAGGTTAGTCTATACCTGATGAGGTCATGTTCAGCAATAAAAGCTAAGGAAAAGAAGGCAGAGGTGGCAAATTCCTTATTAAGGTGTTTGTCTTCCAAAACAAACACGAGTCATAGGGATGCTCTGCTTTCTATAAAGTGGCTGGACATCATGTGCTGATGGGAAGGAGAGAATTAAGCATATCTCCTGATCTGTTTTAGGAGAAGGAGTAGGGTAACTACATTGCTAAGTTGTGAATGCACCAGAAGGGCCTTGCATTCTGAAGACTTCCAAGGTTGTTTTGGAAAACATTCAGCAAATCATGCAGCAAAGATACCTGCCAGCTCCATCAATAGAAACCATTCAGACATATCAGCCTGAGGCTTCACAAAGCCCTTTTAGGTTCTCATAATTTTGAAGACAGCACAGTACATTAAAAAGCATGGTGGCATTTATTCTGGACTCCCACTTGGCCATTAACTAAAAAAAGCAAAATTCAATTAATCTGTGACTTTAATTTGTCCAGGTGCATGGAAAATGCGTAGATGCCATACCTAATGATCTACCTTGATTGCAGTTTTGCAAAGACCTGAAGTCTGAGAGCACATTCCAATTCATTTTACAAAACCATGTGATACATCCCTTTCCTGTTTCAAATATTGACATTTGTCTACACAACTCAGGAGAGATCCATCACTTTGACTTACAAAATGGAACTTACATTTAGAACTAATATTCCTATTACACTTCACTGAAATTCTGCCACTCAGTGGCATGGGAATAGAACTAGTACTTGTATCTTGTATATTTGCCTAACTTCATTCAGAGGCATGATTCAGCCTCCCTTAGACTGGAAATAGAATAAACTAAACAAAATTACATACATTCTGGTCCTAAATCACTGCTTCTATTTAAGGTTTTGTCATTGTTTAAGTTATCTAGAAGTTAAATCAAGTAATTTTTTTTCAGTGTCTTTACCTAGGTAAGGCTTAAATAATTATTTTTGGCAAGCATGTCATCACAGGATAAAACTCATGTTGTGATTAGGGTGGATGTAAGCATTTATCTTATGCTGACAGCTTCAGAAAAAAGGAAGATAAGTGATGCTATTACAATTGTAAAGTGACCTTTCTGCTATGAGGATATTGACAGCCATCTTCTACTTCTGTACAGTATGTTTTCCATCATGAAAACTAGGTTTCTGATAGTCTATTGTTGGCTTTTATACTTACAGTGCTTTCTCTCAAAATGTTTGTGGATTTTTTTCCTGATTTCCTCAAGATAACATTTACTATGTACCTGACAAAATGTCAGCAAATAGTAGTACATGTTTTCTTAAAAGGACTCTAGCTTTATTTCATGTTGATATCAAACTATAATTTTGCTGAACAGAAAAATAAGAAGCTCTTTCTTTTTCAGTTTTGAGAAACATTTTTTTCATGTATATCCCTTTGGGATCCCCCTGGTTAGAATGCAGAAGTGTAGTCCAACTGCAAAGATTAGTGTGTAAAATAAGAAGGCATAAAATTAACTTTTGAATACAAAAAAAAATGAAGCTAGATTTGCAACTCAGTTTTCACAAAATGCTTAAAAATTCAGACAGCTTTAGGGTGGAAACATTTATTCAGTGAGTCTTAAAATAAAGCTAATGCTAGTGCAAGTAAGATAACAGGGTACTGGCATTCATTTTGACAGCGACAAACTGACCAAAAGGGCTAGAAAGTAAGGAGTAGACTTGAATTTGATTCATTCAGGTAACTACAAAAGCCCTATTACATTTTAGTTGTTCAAGTATATATGAATAAATTTGGATTTCTGCCTGCTACTCACACTTAAGATTAGATCTCTGGAAAGGCACTGACGCTGGGTATAGTTATGGCTTAACTTTCCATCTTTAGTCAATATCACTGATTAAAGGCAAAGATTATCCTGATTTATAGAAGTTGTACACTATCCAAAATTTACCATCCTTCTTCTCTCAAGAACAGGAGGAATTTTGACTTAAGTTTGACTTAAGTCATAAACTAGATGTTAAGGAATGCCTCTTTGACAATGCCACCCTGTGGTAGTCAAGAGGATTCACTGCTCACCAGAAACAGAGCTCAGCAAATAATTCAAAGGGCTTTTCCCTCAACTTTCAAAATAAATGGGATTAATCTGCTGTTTCCCAGCATTAGTACATCATTTGTGTGTTTGAAAAATATCTTTTAAGTCACTGTTATTTAGACAGTTCATGTAGATTTTTATGATCATGGCTTGTGAGCCATATTCAAAAAGAAATGTTATAGTCAGTGGGATGATGATTTGTCCATAAATTTTGCCTTAGTAGTATTATTAGAGCACCACTGCTCGAACATTATAATTCTAATTTATTAATGTATATTTATCTTTTCACATTAGGCCTTTCCAATCGTTTATATTCCTTCCTATTCTCTTGTGTGTAAAGTTAATATAACAGCAAAGCTTTTCAAAGGCACGGATACCTCACTCAAAATCCACTGAACTTCAGTTAAGGAACTTAGAGTCAAGGCAAGCTCTTCTACTGTTGTACTTCAACTTTTATCTTTTGATACTGTGCATTTGACAGGATTCATGTTAGAATCTAATTTTTAAAAATAGTTTTATGGAAGCACTCCAAAATATATCTTCAGAAAAAATATTCCTGAAGTTACTCCAACAGATTCTGCCCTTCCAAGTCAGCTACAGATGTGGAAAAATACCTGCCTCTTTAGAACAATATATCATATAAAATGGCTTACATTCTGCAGTTTATGATGAAAAAAATATCCTATGTGCAAAAATGACACTGACAGTAAAATTCAATTAAAACATTTTTTCCTAATTCTTCATAAAATATCCTTATTTAGGTCTGATGTGTCATAGAAAAACAATTGTCTACAACAATCTCACTTTTATAAATCCCAGCAATGGGACATTTATTATCTTAGTAATAATTAATCAATCCTTCACATCAAATACATAGTCTTTATTTTTGTACATGTAGACTTCATTTTTTTATTTCTTCAATAATTTTATTATTCTTTATGTACTTTTAGCATTTTTCATGTTTTATGTTCTTAAAAGACCATCAGTAATATTTCACAGTAGGCTATGGAGGAGATAAAGAGGAGGATCAGTTTGTATTAATATGATGATGATGTGTGCCAACAATGATGGGCCTAATAAGGACCCTGTGCCCTTATATCCTCTACAGAAAGCATCATTCTGTTCCTGTAGAAGAAACCTCTCAGAATCACTGCAAGACCCCAGATTGTGTGAATCATACATTGCCAGCTGCTGTTACATAATTTGCCTTAAGAAGGAGCTGTCTTCTGTCAATGAGAGTGCTTGCCAAGGAAAGAAAAGAGAGATATAAAGAAAAATTAATTCCTTTACTTTGAGATCCCTAAAGGGATCTCAGTAATTTGAATTCTGACTGTAAGTCTCTACCTGTAGAGAGTCACATGTGTGCTTACAGGTCATTTTTATGGTGATGTTCAGGTTTTTATCCATGTTACTAATTTTTTATTCTTTGAATCCCCTACACTTCGTTTGCTGCTATTGGAAGCAGGCAGACAAAAATATAGCTAGATATAAAATCTTTATGGACAGCACAGATCACATAAAGAAAAATATATTAAATAATATATTCCTTACTTGGAAACATTGATGATCAATCCAAAATTTTTTTTTAAAACGTAGGAAAGGAAACTGGGTTAATTTGACCTTGCATTGTCAGGATACACCTCAAACTACTGCCTACAGTTAAAAGTGAAGTAGTTTATGTATAATATTAGAAAAGATTATGGCACATGTTGTGATATTTGCATTTGTTACATACATTTGTTCTAAGAGCTTGCCATTACTTAGGGTTATTTCTCTATTCTTATGATCTTAAAAAGTGAGTGAGGAATGAAAAAGAAGTATATAAGTTGTATTAGGGTCTTATCCAACTTCCTTTTAATCTGTATTTTTGAGCTGTCAGTGCCAAAAGCTATGATATAATGTGTAATAGGAGTGCAAAATTATCCATGCAGAAAGCATAAAAAAAATGAGTCTAAAGGTGAACTTCAGAGTAGTTGCTTATTCTAGAGAGCAGTTTCTATAAAATGCTTTTTTCCCCCTGATGCCAGTAATTTTAACAATAAAAATGAAAGGATAACAAACTTGTCTTTAAAGGTGACAACGCAGTGATTGAAACGAGCGATGTTCCTACACATATAAAGCAGCTAGAGCCTTTCCTCTGTTTTTAGTGGTACATAAATCAATCAGTCTTGCAGAACTAGATAGAGAATTCTTTTTTCATGATTAGATGTTTTATACATAAACAGAATCCTGTAAAAATGAAAGACTTTTAATGACTAATATTTTAGCACAGCCACATCTGCTGTCTCTGTTCTATTTAGATGATGAAATCAAAATTGGTCATTCCTTGTTATTAAAAATTACTTCTTCAAGAATATAAAAATTACAACGATGCATAAACTTTTAAATTACACTCTAGAGACTTCACAATTTTGGGAGGGGTTCAACAAAATGCTTCTAATGATTTTTTTTTTCTTGTAGAGGAATCAGATTTGATGATATCCATACATTCTACAAGATCTCTATGGATTTTTCTGATGCAGTGAAATAGCTGCTAATAACTTTCTACATTAATATATTGAATCTATAAAGAAATAGTCTGGATTTTTTACTCTCAGCAGTCATCTTTCCAAAATGATATTGTTAAAATGGAAACTGTGCTTTATTGATGAAATTTCTTCTGGTGCATTTTTAAAAAATTACATTAAAAGAAAAATTCAGATATTTTTTAGAATTAGATTTTATGGTCCATTCACCACAAGAACTATTTCCCAGAAGGATTTAATTCCAGGAACATTTATTCTGTTTTGATGGGAAAGTTGATTAGAAAAAGAGGGAAAGAATTTCACTGATCTACCAGTATAAGTATGCAACCTGTCATTTTAAAAATAAATTTTAGAAATGTAACAACATAACTACATCCCACAAAAGACACATAAGCCATACTCACTGAAGCTTTTAGAGAAATATCTGCTGGAACTAAAAGCGTATATATTCAGAATTATAAAGACATTTTAGAAGAAAAAGGAGGAAATTTTAGGGATGAAATCTGAAAAGTAAATCCTTTTGGGGCAGGAAAAACAAAGGTTAGCTCAAACCAATTTACAGTAGGAAGCAGTTCTTGAATTTTTCACATATCTTGCTTTGGAGATTCATTCTTTTTTTCAGATGCAAATGACAAGGTAACAACTATTTGGACTTTTATACTTGTGACCTATGATATAAAAACAGATTATCCAGTTGATTTTGCATGACTTTTATTACATTCTGATTGCGCTGACATTGCAAAGCATTGCTCAGAATCCTGAAGTAAATATTAAACAATTGTCTAGAGGTTTCTCCTTATTTTGGCTTATCAGTCTACTTCATGTTCTTTGCTTTCCAGTGATACTGGGCAGTTTGTCCAGAAGTCTCAGTGGGTTAAGCATGTGGGAGTTAATGCTGTACAGACCTATAGCTTGGCTCTCCATATTTAATATATATTCCCATAGTCCCTGGTGCAAAACTTTTTTTTCTTCCAATGCATGCAAATTCTTAAGTACTAGATCTTGTCAGATTATCACCTTTACTGTTGTTCTAGCAGATAAAATGTACTAGTGATGTTAAAATAATAATCATGTTTCTGCTTCAGTCAATCTTCTCTTTTTCAGTGATTTTTTCACTTAGAGACTTCCCATCTTTTCAATGGGGATTAGTTGTAACTCTAGCTAAGTAAGCAAATAAGTAGCATTTACTTACATTGTGTTGTAAGACAACAAAAATCAAAGAGAAGAAAGAGAAAAAGTTCACAAGAAAGGTAGAAAAACTAGATATAAGGGCTTGTGGAGACCCTGTCTGTGTAAAGATGTGTTCCCCTTATACTGAACAGGGCAATTTCTTTCCTAAATTTTGTTTCATTTTACTTTTGTGCCTTTATCCTGACCCAAACTTTCATCTCTATTTTCCAAAAGGTCCATTACTTGATCTTCCGTTTCTCCATTAATCTTTTGGCTCCAGCAATATCCAGTACTGCCAGGAATTTAAACCTTTTCTTGTGTTGGCTATGATTCTTGGCTCTGTTGACAGGTCTAAAACATAGCCTCCTGCAGTCTATATAAAGATGAGAAGTGTAATGATGTTTGAAAAGCAATGTGATCTGGAGATTGAGCTTTGTGAATTCAGATTTCAACACAACACTTCTCTTTTTCCCATGTTAAGACAAATGAGCAGAGCAGTGATTATGTAAGACTGGGCATCTTCAGCTCAAGAATATATCTGATATATCTGCTCTTGCCACCAAAAGACATGTATATGCTCATGAGAGGATGAGAGCATAATCTCAATTTGGCTATGATAAGGGCTGGATTGTGTCTTAAAAACATAGAGGAAAAACACAGTAACAAGGCTCCTTAAGGAATAATGGTAGGCTTGTATCTAAGAATTTTTAAGAAAGGACAGAATGCTGTGAGGCTGCAGCTCTGCCATTGTTTCCTTGTTCCTGTGCAGTTATTCCAAAATAGATAGAAGATTGCCCAATTTAAGCACTTTCTAAGCAAACTGGGTTAAATAACCAGGAAGATTTGAGAGGTCAGATTGTTCCCTATGTTTGACACTGGCAGCTGGCTCGTGCTCACTAAAACAAAAAGGCAGAAAACAAACAAACAAACAAACCCATTAAAAAAAAAAAAAAAAAAAAAAAAAAACCAAAATCACAACAGAGTACCGCACTCATAAGTGTACACAGGATCTAGGTCCAAAAAATCTGGCACCCTTGAAATTGGATGTTAGCACTAGGGCATAATGCTAGGTGCACGTAGCAAGTAACTACCTACTTTCCTACTGCTGAGTTCAATCACACAAAGAAATGTTTTTGGACATGAGTTTGGCCTGTGCTAACTACTGCCTTACCAAAGTAATCCCAAGCACATTTTGACAATTAAAATGTTATCACAGGATAAAATCATTCCTGTTGGAAGGTGTCACAGAAACAGACTGTTCATTTTGCATAGTTTAAACCAAAAGCAAGTCTGAAATGGTTTGTTAGTTTACTAATGACATGTAATTAACTAGTAATCAATGAGCTATACATGCAGGTTGAATATTGCTAATATTGCAGATAAAGTAAAAAAGTTAATAAATCCATACAAAATTCTAAATATGTCTCTATAACTAATCCCAAGTAGTTTTAATCACAGACACACACACAGTGGTACAAACACATCCTGCCCTCTAACAGCACGTGTGCATTACAAGTACCCCTAGCCTTGTCTGGGGCTAAAGACTCCCCTACTTGCTCCCTCATGACTCAAGGGTTGTGGATGCTCTCACCTTGTGGGACCCCTTGTTGCTCCCTGCATCTCATGAGGTGGCACCCATGATCTCACATGCATCCTGCCAGGTGTGGGGCTCTGCTTGCAGTAATCTGTTCTGGTACCCCTGATCAGAGAGAACCAGCTTATGGCGTCTGACCAGACTGCTCTGTCTGGCCACAGAAGAAGTGTGATGCCACTGCCATGACTTCTAACAGTGTCAAAACAGGTTTTTACTACTTCTTGTCTACTCACATGTTGCAACTTGCCATGCTCCTTTCATACTTTTTCTTATGCTGACTCCAGCTTCATTTCAAAATGTCCTTGTGCAATTCTTTGGTTACTCATTTCCAGATGATTTATATCTTTCCCTTTTACATGATCATTTAGGGACTAATAGTTGCCTTCCAATTTAGTACAATGCCTTGTGGCATTTCCAGTTTGGCCTACTCAGTTCAACACATGCATTAAATAGTTTCATGTTCTTATCCACAGCAGATGCTGTTATCCAGGCCATTTGCCAAGAGTAGACTGTGAAAATACCCCACAAAAGAGATCCTGTGAAGTCATTGAGTCCAACCTCCTTCTCAAAACAAGTTCAACATACAACTCTGATCAGAGTGTTTAGGGGCTTTTTTTGTCCAGTTGGGTTTTGGAAGCCTCCAGAGATGGAGATTGTACAGTATCATGGGACATCTGGCTCCAGTTCTTAATTATATTGAGGATACTTTTTCCTTATATCTGATTGGAAGAGGGAGGGTGGGGGCAAGCTGTTTCCTAAAAAGATGTGATAGCAGCAGATAATGGCAGAACATGGCAGGCATGTTGTACTAGACAACTGTACTTCCAAACATTCTCTAAAGCCTTTGGAATAAGTTCTGTGTCAGAATCTGTGTCAGCTAGTTTTCAATCTGGTCAAGGCTGATTTGCTTTATTAAGCAGGAAGCTGAAATATCACAGAAAATGCTGGTGACACCATTCTTTACTGAAAGTGCTGAGACACTGGAACAGGTTGCCCACAGAAGCTGTGGATGCCTCATTCCTGGAAATGTTCAAATACAGGTTGGATGGGGCTTTGAGCAGCCTGGTCTAGTGGAAGGTACCCCTGCTCATGGCAAGGGACTGGAACCAGGTGATCTTTAACATACTTTCCAAACAAAATGACTATAATTCTGTGATAAGTCCCTATACAGTGTAGATAATATCACAGTGAGACTGCTTATTTCCTAAAAATACTTAATTTATGCATTATTAATATCTGAGTTGAACAAAGAAAAAATGCAGTTTTCTTTCAAAGACTGACGGTTCCATAAAGTCTGGTGATCAAAAATTCCTGAGGGGAAAGGGTTTTTATTCCCTTTGTGAGTAAAAATGAGAAAAAGCATAAGACATATATCACCCACTCACACCTCCTCTGGGGATATTTGGAGAGACATTCTAGCAATCAGAGCTGACGAGCAGTGGACTTTTCACTTCATAAAAGCAGCCAAAGTTTTACATTTTATAATGTTTTGATATGAAAACTAGAAGTGCAGCCATATTTTCCATTTGAAAATTTCCAGGCAGTTCTAATAACTGCATACGAACTTAGAGACCAGGAAGGGAATGGATGCCCAGAAAGGCTCGGTGAAGGAAACATCTCTTACTCAAAAGCTCACATTTGGCAGCCAGGCTTCTATTTAAAAGGACTTGATGCTTGTTAGTACTCCCCCATGAGCCATGTGTTGTGGCACATGGCACATATGATAGGAAAAAATGCTGACTGAAACCACTTTTTTAGGAGTTATGACGTAGAGAACACAACATAAAATTATCAAGAAAAAAAAAAAAAAACCAACAAACTACACAACTAATCAATTTACTGTGAATTTAACTGGCTGGTCTTGCAACAAAAATGAGGAGTTTCAATTACAGGACCAGAACCAGAGGTAAGCAATCTCTGGTTAGCCTTTCTATATCCCTCATTGCATCTTTAAAGTGTATTTTATGGTCATTCCTTGTGGCAGAACCAGAGAATCAGGAAGGCTTCCATTCAGACTATGTCACTACGTGCCTGTAAGGCTCTTAATCAACACTGGGCTCTTGCTTGCTCGATTGTGCTTATTTTGTACGGTTTCTCCTCCACTAACTGGAATGACTGATATTGTGAAGAGACGGGTAACAGAAGAAATTGTGATTTCTAGTAACCATGTCTACTGCTCAAAAAAGATTTTGCTACTGCTCAGAAGGCTTGACTATATTAAGATGAAATATGCTAGTACATGTGCCTTTGTGTGGAGGGAATAGACTAGATGCATGTAATGTCTTGTTATTTTATGTTAGTGGAAACTTAGTAAGAATAAGACATTAATAAGACAATAAGGCACAGACACAGCTGCCACATTATAGGATAGCACCAAGAAATTTTAGTTATGGTAGTCATTTCCAGAGAAGACATGCCCATGCCTGCAATCTTCTCTCCAGAGCTTTCTACCATGCATTAAAATCCCTTACCTACTTCAGCTGGACCCTCTGACCTTTTCTGTCAAGGTCTTTGTTATATAAATACAAGGCCACCACCGTTTGGTAAATTAGATAATGCAAAGTATGGACTGCTTTAGGGGGATAAATGTACTTTCCTTCCTTTGCAGACTGATAGAAGGAACTAGTGCCTGAAACAGGAAAAAGAGGATGCTGAAAAAAGCAATTAATTTTATGCTTTCCTCCACATTATGTTTATGAGTGTCATTGTGCACATGTTAATCCAGAGCAGGTGATGCCTCTCTCAAACCAGTGAGCCTCGTCATCGAAGGTCAAATAGAAAGTTGAGGCTGGGAAGGGTCAAGCTAGTGAATGAGAAGGAAAAGCTTGCTGAGACCATAATCCCTTCACTCATGTCAAAACAGATTTGAGCTATTGTTCAGCTTGTGGAACCTCTATTACCTTTAGAAGTCATTCTCTTTGAAAGCATTCAGGAGCCTGTGGATAGGAAACTTGAAATGAGCACAGTTTAAAGGAATTCACCTTTGTCACTTCAAGGAGAGAACAGCCTGTGCCCTACAGATATGAACATAAAGCACAGGCACAGTGAAAGACCACTGGTTTATGAGTTTTGGTGTTAGAATGATTGCAGTCATATGGTTTTGAATTATTTTTCTAATTGTTATAATTTAAGATATAAACAAAGGTAATTACATTAATCTTGGTCTGAAGGGTAAAATTCCTTTAGATTTTAATGGAAGCAGTTACTTGTAAAAGATATAAGCTATCAAGCACAGCTATAATGTAAAACTGAAAAGCTCTGCCAAAACAAGAAACTCAGAAGAAAATCTGAGTCCTTCGCAGGGTGAATAAAGCCTATATAACGCATTTTTAAAAAGAAAAATGTTTGCAAAGTATCATTAAAATCTGAGTAGAGCTCAAAATTTACGTAAGAAGGTATGGAACTGGGGAAATAGATAGCAAGGTAGATCATGCATGAGATCATGCCTTCTGGGAAGCTAAATATTAACTCTGTAAATAGAGATAAAGAAGAAGAGTATTGGACATGGATGTTTGAGGACCAATCCATCTTTAAACTGAAGGCCAGTAACACCTAAGCAGCTTTTCATATTCTTTGAAATCTGCTGATAAAATTATCAATTTTAGTAGTCAATATAAAATACTATCAAGAGCATGAACATCGAGCAACATATTGAAAGTAAAAACTGTTTATGTGATTTGATAAAAATCACTAAATAACTTTGTGTATTGGTGATGCAATAAAGGGGTATATGGGATCTTTCAGAGAATCCAAAGTAATGGCTTGTTTGAGTTTACAAGAAAATCAGGCATGTACACTGAGTCTCAGATCAGAGCCATAAATTCTCAACTGCCTGATTTAAACAAGCTTCTCTGCAGAAGAAGAGTGCATAAGTGATTTTATTCTTTTGTGGGAAGGATCCTAGGAGACCTGATCTGATAAAAGTTGATAGAGAAACAGAAAAAAAACAGGACAGATTATTGCTTTTGTTTTTAAGTGTGATGAATTGCCACTATTTTCAGCTTGTTAGTGGAAGAAACAAAAAAGGAGGTAAAAAAGCAAATTTATCAAGAGATTTTGATTGTAACACTGACTGTTTGGCTGGAAATTCATTTAGACACTCTCTCTATGTCTTCCCCTTCCCAAAAGACCCTATAACACCTTACAGAAAAAACAAGGCTAAAATCTAATTCCAATGCCAAAATGATCTTAAAAAGAAATTTATTAGATCTGGACAACCACAGAAATTCCTGAACTCTGACAGAGCTTCAAGTAGGATTATCAGGTTGCAAAAAAGAAGATTGTAGAAAATAACACAACAGCAACCAGAAAAACCAAAAATAGAAGAAAGATCCACTAGGAAAAAAAAAGCAAAATTTACATTTTCAGTATACCAGCTGTAAACCAAGGTTCATCTTCCTCATCATTTCACTGCCATTACCACATTCTTCCATGCATGCATTACCAAAATTTTGATTTTTTTTTTTTAGACTAATCAGGCCACATGCCAACATGTATAGATCAATTTTGGTAGATTTAGACCTAAAAGTAGAAGCCACTTGCAAGCCATTGAAGCCTGCAGAGGGACTTTTTCAACATAGGAAGTACTTAATATTAGCTTTTACAAGAGCTACTCAGAAACTGCTGTTGTCAGGGGTAATCTTCAGTTTGGGAAAACATGGACCTCAACACAAATGCCTGCATTCCTTCTTCTACCATGATCCTGCAAGGTTGATTTTGGGGTTGTATTATGTAAGACAACACACTGCAACTCATGTTTCCACAATGCTATTATCAGAGTCTAATATTGAAAAATAAAAAGGCTTCCTTTGTGTATGAAACATTTCCTATGAAGAGAAGGATGTATGTTTAAATCTGACCTTCACTGAATCAGCACCGATTTAATGGAAGGGCTAATAAAATTGGATACACATGGTATAAAACCACTTGTCTGATGGTAATATTTTCCTGGTGCTGACTTACATTTTAATAGCTGGTCTAACTTATGAAATTAGAGGACAAAGAAGAATTAGAGAAAATTCCCAAATGCTGCATGGAAAAAAAAAAAAAAAAGCCTTAGTTTTTATCATGGAAACTTCCATAGACTACATTGACAAGTTGTGAAGAAAAGGGAGAAGCAGAAAGAGAGAGAAATGGTAACCTGAAATAAAATCTGAAATAAAAATTGTAACCTGAAATAAAACCATTTCAATTATTCTACTTGGTGCAGACATACAAGTTATACCTCTCAGTGTGTTGCAAAATCTAAAGACAAGCAGAATCAAAGCTGCCTTTTGAAACTTCAAATTTCAAAGTGCACCTTTGCCTTATGACTGAGTTCAGATTAAACTAGAGAGTTGCTTACCAAATCTAAAAGAAGTTAACTTCTACCAGTAGAAGTCACAAGTTTTATAAAATGATTTGAGACTCACCTTGTTATTAACACTTTCTGACAGTCTTAAATCCTGTCAAATAAGTGCCCACAGCATACCAATAAAAACACCTTATACTTGCTGACATATATATATTCCAAGAATAAGATAAAGGATTAATTTTCAAACTAGATGGATGCAATTGAGCTGTAAATTGTATGAAATTAAATAGTGATTCTGAATATTTAATCAGTCTATCACTGTTAGGGAGGTGTAAGTTCAGGCAGGTATCAAAAAAAAAAAAAGAAAAAAATTAGTCCTTGTTATGATATGGAGGGAAAACTACTATGAATTCTAACAGCTGCCAAAGAGGCTGTAATGATCAACTGAAGACACTTTTTTTATTCGAATGGAAAAAGTGAAACTGCTGTAATCAGATACCTTAGTTTGGTGAAGAAAGGCAACCAGCAATATCAAGGACTTAATTTTATAAAAGGATCAGCTTTTTAAAGCAAGCAAAGGGGCAACTCAGTGTTTGATTATGAGAATAGGTATTATTAAGGAAACAAATCCCTGGTAAGGGACTAAATTTGAAGAGAGAACCCAAGTCATGATAAAAATGTTAAGGAAAAAAAATTATGCTTTCTTCCATCATGCAGAAAGACCCAACTTTATAATAGACATTTGGCTCTCTTCTAACTAATGCATATGTCCACTTGAGAAATATAATGCAGTTGGAGAAATAGACCCCTTAGTGTCAAAAAGTCTTCTTCAGAACCACATGAAAATGTGGGTTTTCTACTTCTTTTGTCTGTTTTGTGTTACGGAAGCCTTCCTTCCCATCCTGTGTTTCCAGACATAGAATTCAATATGATTTACTACCCATAAAAGTGCTTGGAGGGAGATGGCATTTATTTATTCAAAGCCCCACAAGTTCACGACACTGAATTAATAAGCTGAAATTAATTTTCCTATTTACTGGTCAAACTTTCTTGGAAAAATAAATCCTACTCAACTAAAGGATTTTTTATTTTTAAGGAGTGATTTGTTTTAAAGAAAGACCAAATATTCTCTAGAAAACAAAAAGGTTTGATTTTCCCACTAAAACAATCTCAGCCCTGCATCGGGTTGTAAAAATTTATGCGTTCATTCTGTAATCCAGTTAAAGTACAATCTATAGTAAAATGGTGCATTACTGGTCAGTATTTAAAACTCATCTAAAGTATTTTTTCCTTAAAATGGTAAAGATTTACATAAAGGAGTAGTGAGGTTTTGCACCAGACACAAAAAAAAGTAGAACATTTTTCTTGTTGCAACAAGGGACAATCTGATTTTACATGTCAGATTATTTCTTTCAGTATATGTAATGACTTTCTGTATATGCTTGGAACAGTTAAAGATATAAGCACTCTGTTAACACCATAAATAATCATATTACAGACTTTAGTGGCTATACTTCCCTGGATGCTGAGCTGAAATACACTCCTGGATTCCCTTGGTTTTATCCCTTAAAAGCTTTGCTTCTGTCTCCCTGTGCTGCATTTAGTGCAGAATAGGAGCTAAACCTGAAATAGAATCAAACTTCATTCATCTTGAAAAACAAGAAGATTGTGTGGTACTTTTATACTACATAATACAATGTACAGTAAGCCACAAATTCATAAATATCTACAGAGTGATGCTGTTTATGAAAGAATAAATCTATAATGCTGTTTTCTTACTCCTTGGTCAAAGATATTTATTTTTATTGTCTATTATTATTTTTTTCATTAAGGACACTGATTTAATACATGGTTATATCATTCTATGACAGCATTTCTTGTAATTTTATCTTATTGTTGTTAACGTTAAAACCCATTTGCTTTGATCAGATCATAAGAGAATATTTGACAAATCAACACTGTCCAGACTCCAGCTATTTTACTACATTTATTTTCCTCTGTACCTCATGATGATAGACTGTCATCCATTAGAGGAAGTGTAGAAAAAAAAATAAAAAAGAGAGACTTTTTATTTATCTGATAAAGATTCATTGCTCTGATAGCATCACTTTTATTCTAGAAGCATATTATCTCAGCCTGGAAGACTGACAGCATGCTTCTAGTTTCATTCAGGAGGCCAAAGATTTTTCATGGCCTTGGCCGCTGTCTTTTTGTGAAAGAAAACTTTATATCTAATAGGAAAACAGATGTGCAACTTAATTGTTTCAATAAACTCCCAGAAGAGGAAGAAAGACTTAACATCAGTGTTTTAAACACATTCTTTTTAAGAGTGGAGGGATGAAGAGGAATTAATAAGTGTACATCTGTTTTTAACTCATAGCAACAAAAATCACATGAGCTAGAGGGGCCTTGAGTAAGTGCTATCCTGACTTCTGCTACCAGAGTGGAGACCAGAAAAATCTGTTTTAAAAAATAAAAAATGTCAACAGAGAGAAAAGACTCATCTTCTGTGATGGCTGAGATTAGCTGATGGCTGCTGCCTTTTTTTCATCGGGCATGTGTGGTTAAGAAAGCACAGAAGAGCTCCTGAAATTCTCATGTGCACATTTCTACCCATCTGTCATGTTGGTAACCATGTTTTTAACCTGTGTGATAGAAAGATGTTGACATCAGGATATAACTTCAATGAGGAAATCTGTTTGCAAACACTGAAGTACAACTTGCAGGCACTTCGGGTAATTGAAGCAAACTTAGTTTCCTGGAAGTTCACACAAGCTGGCTACAACAGCACCAAAATATTACAAAAGGAAGTAAACAGAAAACCAAATACAAAAGCATTTCTGCACCTGTTTCTTTAGGAAAACTGAAGAGCATCATTCTGCTCTCAAAGCCTGGGGCCAATCTTATAAAAATTCAAGTGATGAGTGTTGGGGATTCATTGCTGCTACCATTCAGGGACATTTTAAACTTATTGCTGAAGTTGAAAAATTAGCTTTTCAAGCATGCTAAAGTTACAGAGGTACTCAAGCTGTTACATCCAAACGTCTCTTTTCAATTTTCAGTGGCATCTTCTTCATCACAAAAAAAAAAAAAAAAGAAAAAAAAAAAGAAAATAAAAGTGCCTCATGCTGTTTGCACATTATCTGTGACATCATGCTTGAGATTTTGCTCTCGATGGTGTTTGGAAATAAGCTTGCAAAAGTCTTCATTTTTATCCAGAGTTCATTTTTGCAGTCAAGTTTATATTCTTAGCTTAATTTTTACAATTCACAATCCACCTAAATCCCAAAACGGTGGTCAAATATTTAACCTTAAGGCTATACCCAAGGTTATGTGTAAGGCAGGAGGAACCCTTCTTTCCCACTCTATGGTAAAGGTTGGAAGTAAGTACAGGGATAGCTGATTGTATATTGCTCCAGTTGTGTTATATCAGATGATAAAGACATAGCTTGATAAAAGGGAAGATCCTTGATTTCCACCTGCCCATTTACTTCCACCTATCTGAAATCTCATGTAATAATCAAAATGTTAGAAATGGCTGTAATAGATGTAACAGAAAGTGCTTTACTGAGCTACTAGAAGTGTATGGACTCTCAGCAGCACTTGCAGCAATTTTAATTGCTTCACCAGCGTTCTACTTTTTCTGTCTGATTCAGTGACAAGTCAGCAGCCATATATTTTGTCCTGTGCTGGAGCTGCAGCTGAAATATGTTCATTTATTTCAAACAAGATTCATGATGTTGCAAGATTGCCTGATCTGGAAGTCAGGAAATTAAATGAGAGGAGGCAGGGCAATGAAACAAGGTAGGAAGGAAAACATTGTTAATCTGAAAACTTTTAAAGCATCTCAGAGTGAAGACAGAGCAAATTTGTGATGTTTCTGAGAAAAGATAGCAGCCAGTTCCCAATTTCAACATGACTGAAATTGTTTCAACAAAGAACATTGTGAGTCATTCACTGCAAGCTCTGCTGTGCCCAGCTGGTCACTTAGGTAAGCTAAAACAAATTTCAGACAGAATTTGGTTCTTGACTTCTTTTATGTAACTTTTCACTCACTTCCACCCACACAGTATACTATTTGAACAGCTGCATGATCCATATGCGGACTATTCCCAAATATCAGGGAAATGTGAGGGTCTCTGTAACAGCTCTTAGCAACACTAAGTATTAGCAAATGTAAAGACTTAGAATTGGATTCTGCTTAACCACCATGCAAATTTTCCTGTGGAGGCAAGGAAAATGTTCTTCTCCTGTAGAGAAGACATACATAGGACATATATACTAAAAAAAAAAACAAAACAAAAAAAGAGAGCTGAGAACCTAGCTTTGTGCCAGGCCTGTCTTCACCTAAAGATCTCCCTGTTAGACAAGCAGTGGCATGCAAGACATAGTACAGCAGTGCTAGCATAAGCATTCAAAAATCATTCTGGCTACCCCACATGTCAAGCCATAGCATCAGCTAAAATAAGTTTAAAAAAAAATTGATGTAATAATGTTGGAATCAAAATCTTTTATTCATTTTGGACCTTCAGAATTCATACACTTTCATAACTCTTCTGCGACTTTGAAACTTGCCAGGCTTTTAGTTTAGAACAATTCATCATTAAAAAGTAAAATAATGTCATTGGGCTTAATGTGTAAATTCACAGTGTAAATGTTGTTTTACAGATCACAAGAGAATTTGAGATTGGTGACTCAAAACTTCAGCGTGTTCTCAATCTCCTTTGTGAACAGTTGTCACTCAGTATTACTTTTCTATGTTTTTCCAAGTTGGTTCAGGTAAAAGAGCAAAAGCAGTATGAAAGGATTCATCCTATACTTGAATCTAGATTGTAATAAAATGTTCCAAATATTGACTGCCATACAAAATACATCTTTTGTCAGATTTTCTCTGAAGAGTTGAGGAGAATGCCTTCACAGGGCCTGGGGTTAAGACTATAATCATAGGGTGAGAACAAGGTAGAGAGAAACAAACTTCTGCCTGTATATGCATATAGAAAATCCCTGGGGAATGCAAGTCACTGTTGCTATGTCAAGTGTGGACCTCCCTGAACTACACTTTCCTTGACTACATGACAGCATAGTTCTTTTCTTGTGCACCTCCAAAATTCAATGAATGAGTGTCTTGCTCCTCCAGAGACAACACAAGAGCAGGAGGAGAAATACACAAAGCCAGTTGTTATCATGATAATCTGAAACATCTTTATATGTAAAAGTAAGCAAAGGAAGTTCTGGTGTTTATTTTTTATTCAGCCACTATGGATTTACATTTCATTTACACCATGAGGTGTAAATCCACTAAACTTCACAGAACTATATAGTATCTCTCTAAATTTAGACTAAGTATGACCAAAAAGTATACAGATTAAAACCTATCTTCCAAGGAAAATTCATATGGCTGTTTCTGTCAGGGCTTTATACCTGGCTATAGGAATTGTGACACTAGTGTCATAAATCTGAGTTCCTGAGTATATCTTTCTCATAGTAGATATGTCCAAAGAATATTTTCATGAGTTATGTGAGAAAACTTGTTCATACTCTTAACAGCAGTGAATGCCTTGGATACTGCTCAAATCCTCTTATGAGGAGGTGTTTTTAATTTTAGTGATATTGTCTGTTCAAAATATAAAGAAAAGTTCTACAGCTATGAAACAAGTTTTTTTGGTGTTTTGCTAGTCTTTTTTTGTTTGTTTCTTTTTGTTTTTTTGTAGGTTTCTTTGGTTTTTTTGTTTTTTTGTAGGTTTCTTTGGTTTTTTTGTTTGTTTTTTTTGTTTTTTTAAATATTATTTACCTGCATCTCTCTGCTCTCCCATGTTTCAAAATTTCAGGCTTGGTCTTATTCTTTTAGAGGACATGTTTTCATTTCTTTAGTCTTGGAAAATTAAATTTCCCTTTTCAATTCTTTGGGAATTTTGCTTCCTTTTTATTTCCCCCCACCTTAGCCTTCTTATTCTTCTGTTCTTGATTTCTTTTTTTTTCAGTGCCTCCTGTATAAAAATTTATAACTAATTTTATTTATAATAATATATATATAACATATATAATATAATATATATATAATATTATATATTTTATTTATTTTACTGAAATCTATAATCAATTATTTATGTTACTCTACATTTCATTTTTATTTTAATAATTATTTTATTGTGGGATTGTTTTTCTTGTCTCAGGTATCTCTGCCCCAAATGATAACGCAAACTCCTTTGAGAACTTTCTATTTGTATCCAGAGGTCAGGGATTACAGTTTAAAATTTTGCCAAAAAACTTATTTTTTAAATGAATCTTTCCTTTTTAAACCTTCATTATGATGTGGCAACATACTGTTTTCCTAGTTTTGTTTTTCTTAAAAATGTACCTTCACATTTTAGAACTAGCAAGGGAAACTAGGCAAGAAGGGTCTTAATATAGAAGCTATATGGAAGAAATATGGGGTATGAATTTTATATTTGTTGTGAGAAAACTGTTAATTTTTAAAAACAAATAATGCTTCTGTGATCCTTTATCATTGCCATAGATTATTTTTTTTATTATTATTTGTTTCAGAATAATTTGCTGAGGTGGTACTTTGGAAAAAATAATCAGGATTGTCAGATAATTCACAGTTCAGTGATTAAGGTACCTCCTCTTGCCCTTTCTGTTTGTTTGTTTTTTGATTTGTTCTCTCTTTGTGAGTCAGCAAAAAGGAAGAGTTTTTTCTCAGTTTTGAGTTTTCCCTTGTTTTCTACATTTCTCATATAGCTTTCTTTCTTCCAAATGGGAGTTAGAAAGAAAAAGAATTTTAAAAGTATAAGAGGGAAGGAAAAGCTTTTTTTTTCATCTTTTTCATCTGAACTAATATAAATTCAGCATGATTGAATATGGAACAAAACTTTGAAAATATTGAACAATTACTTTTTGAACCAAGAAGGATATTTTTATAAATAATTGGCTTCATCATTGAGATAAGGAATTCACCTTTATCAGAAAAATTTTCTTGATTAAAAAGAACTTATAATTTTTTACTTATTCATATAAGGTTTTACTTATAACAAAAGTGAATATAAAAAAAAATTTGTAAGTGGTATTATTTTCTACATTAGTGCAGCTATTTCACAGGCCCAGGAAACAAAGATATTTTCATGGAAACATAAAGTTTTGACTGTTTATTGTCACTCCTGATCTTGCACGCCATTACTGACTGAAATTTATATCATCTGATCTTCAGAGAGCTAAATACACATTGCCTGTATTCTAACTTTTCCTAAATGTCACATGCTGGATTACATAATCTAAAAATATTCAAATGGTTTCTCAAAGTAATAATAGATTAGAAACAGTTTTATTACAAATAGTTTTATTTTAAAGTAGCAAAGTAGTTATGTAAATTTTAAAGAATTAGGTTTCTTTTTATTTCAGCTCTGTTTGGTTGAGATACTTGTCACTGTGCATTGCAAATAGTTACTAGCACCACAAAGATCCAATCAGGCTGTAAGGTGTTTGATGATTGCACTTAACATTGATTGACCGAAAATATATTAAGTTTCATCTAAAGCAGGCTATTTGGAGGTAATGGGCCAAATAGTACATTGTTGCTCTAGATAAGATTATGGCATGATGTGAAAAATTAATTTTCTGAAGCCCTTAAATCAGTGGAAGATTAGACTGCAAGCTAGCATTTCCTGATAGTACATCCCACACCTAACCCATTCACCTAACTTCCATTATACAGGGAATACTTTTTTTAAAGGATGCTAATGAAGCTCTGAACATGTAAAAACTTACACTGCAATCTTATAAAATTGTTTAATTTTACTACCTTTTATGATTCTATTAACAGTTGAATGATGTTACTGAATAATTTTTCCAGCATTTCTGTTGGAGCATCATACTGATGACTATTAAGATAACCTCCCCACTTCAAAAAAACCAGAATACAGATAAATGTTCAAGAGTCAACAGACAAGATAAACATTTTGGCAGTGATCCAAGTAATCTTCTAGTGACTACACAGAGAAAAATAAGTGTCTATTAATAAAATTAATATTAATTAATGTTTTCAAGAGGTAGTAATGTCATCAGCCATGTGCCTTTTTGAGTTTCTATTGCAGTTTTAAAAGTACCTTTGGATAACAATCTGATGTTAAAATGGCAGGCTTTATGGAGAGGAAAGTTTTAAAGGACTTTTCAATATCTCTGTTTGCATCTGACCTATACTTACCCTCTTTTCCACCTCTCTTCTATTGCTTTCACTTTTAACTTTTTAGTCTCATCCAAAAAAGTGAATTATATGCTCAGTTGGCTCAAATCACTATAGCCATTACAGAAACATTCAACACCAGGGAACAAATAGTATTTCATTACAATTAGGATTTGTCAATATGCAAACATGAACTGGATAGAATTTGATTAAAGTGCTGCTGTGTTTTGACCTGGTTGTGAGGTGATTCTAATTTGCAGTGTAGACAGTTGGCTGTCTTTTATCATTTTCCTTTACAACCTTCTCCACTCCCTTAATGATAATAGGATCTGATTATTTCCGTTTTATTTTGGTGAGAAGGTTGGAGGTGAGCACCATGGAGAGCTGCTGAATTTCTGTCACATGACTAAAAAAAGCCAGCAAGAACATAGCACAGCCCATTTTATTTTCAACATTCCATTTTAATTCATAATGTTACACTATATGGGCAGATAAATAGCTTTTTTTAATATCAGCTTTATTCTCTTATAAAGGTTTCTTAGCCTATTTGATCTGTGTGCTTGGAAATTCAGTTGCTTCAGTTGTTTCTTAGTGATTCCTGTGAGGTCCTTTACAGATTTGCTTATCTCTATTCTTTCCTTTTCATCATCTTACGGTACTCTGTTTCTAAATAACATTTTGTATTATTTTTTATAGGAAAAAATAGACAGAAAAAAACCTGAAGTAAACAGGGAAGTGGTTTATGTCCCAGAACACACAAACATGCACAAAAAAAAGCCATCTATAAATTAAAAATAAACAAATAGGCTAGAAAAAAAATTTCCAAAACAAAAACCCAACCAACCATGAAATACAACAACAAACCCTTAAAAAAACCCTTAAAAGCAGGGTCAGTTCCTGGCCTGATGGGACTACAGGTACCCATAAAGAGAGGGAGCATTTAATGTAATTTAATGTCTCTACTTATGTCACTAATTATGAGTACTCATTTGACAAATCTTGAGCACACCTGTTGTTGCCTCATTTTACATAACGGCATATGATGTCAAGACCACCTGGAAAATGTAAGAATCATATGGAACATCTTTTAATCACCTTCATTCTGAGCAGTGAAAGTTCAAAGTAAAGTTCCCTTTGGAGTGGTGTCCCTCAAGGGTGGGTAGAGGACCAGTCATCAGTTATAAAGACTTGTAGGATTGAGTACAACCTCAGCAACTTTGCATGTGGAGCCAAGCTGAGTGCTGAACCTGATATGCCTGAAGGAAGGATCCATGAAAACCTCATGAAATTCAACAAGTCCAGCTGCAAGGCCCTGAATCTGGGACAGAATAATCCTCAACACTGATATAGTCTGAGGGATGAAAGAATTCTGAAGCCCTTTGGAAAATGGCTTGAGGGGGCAGTTGGATGAAAAACTGGCCATGAGTCAACAATGTGAGCTCACAGCCCAGAGAGCCAACTGTATCCTTCACATAAAGGAATAAACAGAAACATGTTCTGCAGGTCAAGGAAGCTGGTTCTGTGCCTCTACTTCACTGCTGTGAAATCCCACTTCGAGTGGTACATTCAGCTCTGAAGTCCCTGGGCCAAGAAAGACATAGATCTCTAAGAAGAGGTTGCAAAAATGATCAGAGGGCTGGAACATTTTGCATTCTTTGGGAGACTGAGAGAGTTGGGTTTTTTTGACCTGGAGAAGAGAAGGCTCTGGGGAGACCTTATACCACCTGTCTGTTCAAGGAAGCTTATAAGAAAGGTGGAGAAAAATTTTTGACCAAGGCTGATGGGACAATGGTTTCAAACAAACAAACAAACAAACAAACAAACAAACAGAAAGAAGGCAGATTTATATCAAATTTTAGTCTGAAAAGGAGTACTTTTATGTAAGACAGAAGGAAGAAAGGTGAGGGTGGTGAGTTACTGGAAGAGGTTACCCAGAGAAGTTGTGGATGCTGGAAGTATTCAAAGTAATGTTGGAGAAGCTTTAAGTAACCTGGTCTGGTGGAAGTTTTCCCTGTCAATGCAAGCCATTCTATTATTCTATGAAAGAACTGAAAATACATAAGAGGCAAATTCTAGAGCAATTCTGGGAATAAATGTCTAAACACTAAATAAGAATCAAAAGTAAAGCTGTTGACAATAATGACAGAAAAACACCAAAAAGATCTTAAGCTTTTGGAGAAAAATGTGCCAGGTTTTACCTGAATTAAAACTAGACACACAATGAGAGTCAGCTTAAGAAGTTCATTTAGATGTAGACCCATGAAATTGGAACTGGATTAAATGAAGATTCTTGATCATACTGTGACATTTTTAGTGACATAATTAAAGACAATGCTCAGTCCTATTAAAAAAAACCTCAGTATTTGACATGTATATATAACTGAATATAATGCAACACAGGAAGGCAAAGGGCAAATGAAATCCAAAATGCGTTTCTTGCAAAATCTAAAATTCTACACCTTGCCAGTTTTTACTTGCAGTCAAAGCAGTCCATAATTTATTTCCTCTGGAGACTTCAAACCTGCTTTCATATGTCTTTAGCTAAAACAAATCCATATTTCATAACAGAAAGAGATTTTAAAAACTGATATTGAGAGAACTTATAAAATTGAACAAATATGAAATTAACAAAACACAGAATTCTGTAATTAGTTGAGTGTTATAAAATGATACTAACATATGGCATGGCTTCCTTATTTCCATAAGGAAATTGGAAGGTGGCAAACACAGGAACATGTAAAACTTCCTATTTTAATCTAGACTGCATAAATGATGAAATCTTTGTGTTTATGCAGTTATGGTTTAACCTCAGCCTGCAACTAAGCCCTGTAGAGCTGTTTGCTCACTGTCACTTTGCAGGATGGGGGAGAGAGTCAGAAAAGTAAAAACAAACTCATGGATTGAGATACAGACAGTTTAATGGGGAAAGTAAAGGCTGTGCACACAAAAAAGCAGAACAAGGAATCCATTCATCACTTCCCATGGGCAGGCAGACATTCAGCCATCCCCAGGAAAGGGAGAGTGACTTGGGTTGCAATTTTTATCCTTGTTTTTGCTACAAATACAGACTGGAGTCATAATATTAGAGAAAAATGAAGGTAATGTAAGCCTATTAACTCTCATGAGAACTCCTTCAGTACATATAAGAAGAACTTTAAGACCCTTTTGTGATCTTTGCAAACTCATTTGAATTCTGTGGATGAAATCCTGGCCTCATTCATTGAGGTCAAATTACTGTTGAGTTTAGGATTTCTTTTTCAGTGACCAACTTCATCTGCATGCTGGAGATAAAACTAATTCTATACATTATTAATTCATTCAGTTTATGAGAGCTGGTAGTAACTGTTCACATCAGGTACAGCATGCAGTTGCAAAAATTAACATTTCTAATTACATGTAAGAGTCCTGAGTTTTCTCCTGCTTCCCCTTTGGGGTTTGACTGTGCTCAAGGCCAGATCTGATCTGGTGCAGCTCTGGAAATGAGGGATGGAGTGCTGGGAAACCAGCTTGGATGGAAAAGGCTGCAAGAAGCCTTTTTAGCATCCCACTCCTCTTTGCACATTAAATGTTTTTAGGCCAAGATGCTCAGCCTTGTCTTTGCCAGAGCTGTATTACAGCTTTTCCTATTCCTGTGGTCACCTGTGTCTCTTGCTATTCCTGACCTGTTGATTTGATTTCCTTGACTTCTCAGCTTGGTCTTGGAGCTGCCTTCTGGCTATAAGTTTGCCTGGTGGTCTGAACTGTCCACTGAACCAAATCACTGGAGTTGCTCTTTTCCATTGAGTACCATGGAACTATATCCTTTGTCTTTGGAGGTGCTGCCCCTCTTGCTCTGCTGTCTCTCAACAATTGGCTTTCCCTTTCCCCTGGACTATATGTTTCCTGCTGCCTTCCAACACTGTGTGCAAAAAAGTCACAACATATACCATGGACTGCTCATCCTCACCTCTAAAGATAAGCACACATTCATCAGGTGTGGTCATAAATGAAGAAAAGTAGAAAACACTTATTTAATAAACTATGAATGCCTTTGTTGTGGGTTTGGTGCTAAATGTCTGTGCCTTAAATAAAAACCAAGCAATGTCAAACCACGACACCCTAATACTGATATCTTAGTGTGTTTTGCTTTGAATGGTCTGAAAGATAAAGCTTAAACCAGCTCCCTTAAATGCAGGGAGACATTAATTTAGTGAACACTTTTGACTCAACCTTGTTTGATTTTAGAAAGTGGTATTAGTTTCATAGCTACAGTGTGCAAGAGGTACATCCACTGAACTTCAATAAACTGTTGTCTTTTTAAAGATACCTTGCTTGCCCACAAGGCACCAAATAATTTTGATTGTAGGTAATCTTAATTTTGTGTAATTTTTTAATCAATATATGGAGAATAAATGGAGAAAAATACTACAAGAGCTGAAAGAGAATTGAGCACTTTGTAATACTAGCCAAATTATCTATCAAGGTGCTTTCTATACATGGAGATGGAAACATAAGGAATTTCCCAGATGGATCAGAACAGAAAGCAAAAGAGAAACAACTTTGCTAGCCCTTTCTATGAATTTTCAGAAACTTCTTCATTTGGACTCTACATGGAATTCTACAAATTTGTGATTCAAACAAGAGTTGCAGTGTCAATGTAATATAAGATATAACCATGATATTAGGAGGACCAGATCTTGTAATATCCATCCAAGGTTTTCTGATATGTTGTTTTCTTTGGGGACCAAACAGTTGGAAACCTATTTTCCAGAAATACCAAATAGAGGTACAATTTTGCAGTGACTGACCTGTGAATAGATGGCCTTTAAGAAATAATGAAATTCAGGAGTAATATAGCATATAGGTGGAACCCAAACTGTTACCAAAAGAGAGTAAGGTAGTTGAAAAGAAATTCACCCTTTCATCATGTAGTCCACATGGGCAGATGACACTTTTCTTCCTCATAATAACAAAGTCCTTTGTGTATGAATTGGAACTCAGGCATCTTCCTGTGAAATTCACCAGGACAAAAGAAGACTAAGGCATCAAAATTTTTCATTACAGATTGATCACCAATTTATATTTCTGCTTTTTTTCAGGTGTCCAAATAAACTGCAACCCAAAGAAAGAATGCTTTGAAGAACCTGCTAGTAGTAACATCAGTAAGTAGGCATTAAAGTGTATTAAGTAATTTATTCATTTCTCCAGTGATAGAAATCTTACTAGATCAAACCAGTTAATTGAAATTCTCCATATTTCTTGAAGTGGCGACTACAACACAAAATACAGTCAACATTCATGCTCTTATGTAAACATGCTAGCTGTGGCATAACTTGATCTCAACTACAACCCATGATTCATGTTTCATATTTTCTAGAAAATTTACAACAGAGTGGAATTCAACCACTAAAACATTACAGATATTAAAATATTTTTTTAATAACAGTTCTTATCAGTCAAGCTGCATGAAGGATAATGTTGTGCATCTCTTAAGGTAGAGTCTTTGTCCCTCAGTATGCCACTGCCCTGAAGACTCAGCAGCAGCTGCCAACCACAAGCTTCCTGCAGAATATGTCAAAGAATCTATTTAATAAGTCCATTATCTCACTGCAAAGGCACAGGATTTAATGGCGTAATTAGAGGGTTCCGTGTGTATTCAAAGTACCTTGAATTTGTATCTCACTTAATAAATGGTCAAAGCACAAGAAACTAAAGGTACTTCTATTTAACAAAAAAAAATACAGTGTAGTGGTAATTTAAACAGAAAGCCTGAGTGAAATTCCTTTTTTTGTTTGCTTGGTTTTAATTATCAAATTGTTTTGACAGGAATCATTGCAGGTGAAAATTGCCAGAATGTTAACATACACTAGATTTCAGCTGAGTTATTTATGCTCTAATGTCACACACACAACTGATTTAGGTATTATGCATTTATCTACTATAGTTTTTTCTTCTGACCCCACCAACCATAATCATTTTAGATACTGAGCCCCTTCTGAAGATCCAAGATTTCCTTGGCTTTAGATCTCAGATTTTCTGGGAGAGCATGGCATTTCACAAAGATCAGTTCTGTTATTATAGTTACATGCACTAACCAGCCCTGTCTCTTACCTGTAATACAGAAGCATGGAACATTTATTTCTTGCTTTGCAGCCAAAACTCTAAATTCTTAGTTAGGTTTTTACTTTGTAACCTAGGAATTATTTTTATCCCTGTATATCTTAGGTGAACCACTTTCCCAAGTATTACAACAAATCAAATAAAATGGGAGAGTTTATGGAGAGAAACACTTATTAATAGCCAGAGGAGCTGCAATGAGTGAGCTTCTTACAGGAAGCAAGCTTTGAGAGTTTTGGTTTTGTGCTATTTACAGCAGGTTGGACAGGAAATGAGCTGATGAACAAAGTAAATTTTTTTGCTATTTTTTGTTCTTCAATTTTATTTATTCAAATAATGTTACAACATCAGTCCTACAATAGCTCACTGTGCCACGTTCAAGGGTTTCTCTCTGCTGAAATGCCAGTCAAGCTTATAAACCTTTTTCACTGAAATTGTCATCTCATGGCTTAAACACAGGAGATGCCAGTCCTATTACAAATGAGAATGAGCTTTTTCTTTTAATTTCGGTGAAAAAAGTCTTTTAAAAATCATAGTGTTTTCTACACTTTACAGAACTCTAACTTCCATGCCTCATATTCAGTTTAGCTGATGATTTCTCTATTGACAATTCATACAGACATGCTGGGTGAATGTGAGAGATTTTTCTGAGCTGAACATGTAATGAAGAAATATTCTGGCAAAAAGTCAAGTCCTTCATAATCCATTAGAGAAGATAGAAATTTTTTATGTCAGTTTCACATAATGTGCACATACGTAGCACACAGGTTTCAACATTATTATTTCTCATTCAGAAATTTGAAAATCGAGGTACAGAGCATGCCCTTCCCATTCCCCAGTTAGTCAAAATTTTATTCTGTAAAATTATTTAAATGGCATACCATGTTGTGGAGAAAAAATTGTTTCAATTAAGTAAGTGCCAGAGTGTCATGAAGTTATATCTGCAGACATCATTTTTATTAAATTATTTTCCAGAATAATACTGTAAGTATCATCCAAACTATTTGAATGTTAAAAGAATGTTCTTATATGAAAATTACTATATAGAAGCTTTAATATAAATAAACATTATTTAAATAAACATTAGGTAAGCCTTGCAGAGGAATGCATACACCATGAGAAAAGATAAATTCTTGTTATTAGGTTTACCAATTCATGTAAGAATTCGGTAAAATTTTGTCATTCACCTCATTCCATATGTATAGCAGTAAGCTTCATTCTCATAGGTAATATATAAAGGCTTATCAAACTAGGTGTGTCATGCTAATAAAAAGGACCAATACTTGTATAAAAGAACAATGTCATTATTTGTATTATATTAAAATAGTGTTCCACTATAAGCAAATCATTCATACCACAGGTATTCTCACAGGAGGCAGTAACTTCTCAAACTGCAAATATTACCAGTGCTGAAGTCATGGCTGATTCCTGTTGCAGCAATTAAAGCTTAGCAAGCAGATGGATGGTTTTGTGCAGTATTGCACAGATCTTTTCCCTCTCTCTCAGGTTTTGTGGTTTCTAAACTGAAGATATGAAGTGGATTTCAACCAGGGATCACAACTGAATATATATGAAAAATATAAGCTTGCATAATAAATTTAATATGAAACACATATAGACTTTATTTTAATCACTGAACCAAAATTATTTTTCTTGGAAAGCATAACCACTAAAACCTACCAATAAAGATTAAACCCTACTATGAATCCCATACATGTATGTATAAAATTGGTAACCAAGCATGAAAAGAGCCATCTCGCACTTTTTATTTTTTACTTTTCATTTATGACACAACTTTGGCATACATGCTATGCCATTTAAAAAAATGTCCTTTTTATAAGAGGGTATATGGTATACTTTGTTGTTTGCCCAAAAACTTTTGTTAACATACCCTGTACATTATTGAAGGGATTTATGGAAGACTCTTTGTACTTCAGAAAGAAATTATTTTGCTGGAAACGAAATGCATGACTTTAAGAGTTCTACCAATACTGTAAAACTTCATACCGTTTAAATCTGTCACAACAAATTTCTATAAAAGGTTGGATTTTTTGGTATGCACTGAGATTTTTATTATAAATTGAGTGATGGGTACATGAAAATGAATATAACAGTCTACAGTTCTTTCCAATGCCTGACAAAAAATTAAAACAAAATGAAATGCACAGATAGCATACAGGGTTAATGAAGAAAATAAATCTTTGCAGATCTGCAGTGTTATAGTTGTTCCTAAATTTTGCTGGGTTTTGTTTGTTTTTTCTTTAAACTAACATTTGTTCTTTGAAGAGATGGTCCATGGAGAATAAGAATACTCTTATTCAGGGTCTCAGAACTGTAGTCCAGAAATAGTATTTCATAAATGGGTTTTCTATTAACCTTTGCAAAACCCACATAACATGACTTTTAGGATCTGGGACTTCATGCATACTGACTTCATGCTGCCTATGAGCATGTGGTTCAGTCGAGATGCATTTCATCAGCGGCTACTATTTTCTGCCTTGGTAGCAGTTTGAAATTAGAATATTTCTCAACAAGAGCAAATAATTCTGTGTTCTATCAAAAATCTTCTCTAAACTGTGTAATAACCAAGGTCATATTATTGCCTCTCTTCCTGCTTTCTTCACTAGAAGGAAAGTAGGTGCTACATCTGTGTTTTTTCCCAAAATGCCAGTATGTACTAATAGGTGAAAACATTGCTAGCAGGGAAAATAGTACTAGCTGACTCTAAAGGAGGCATATTTTTATTTTTTTCTGTGGATTTTTTTGTTTGTACCTTTTTTTTCTAGAACAACTTGTTAACCTCCAGTCGAGGCATTTGTCAGCTAAAGGAACAACAAGATTGTGATTTTCTTGGTTTAGATGCAGAGAAAAGGCAGGATTTTATTAATTCGGTGTGAGAAAGAGAAGAGGAGGTGTTATTATGATATGAGCCCAAGCCCCATGTCAAACTAGTATTTAACCTCTGCTGCTAGTCAGATGAGGTGGAGTATCCAGGCAAACAAGGTGGGCTCATGTGGCCTGTGTGCTTGCTACAGAGGGAGAATAATGTATGCAAATAGGCTAGAAAAGACATCAGGAAAAAAAAGAGAACGCATGGTGGGAGTGCTAAGTCTAGACTACATCCAGACTGTCCAATCACAGATCTCTTAACACATAACATGGACCTCATTTATGCTCACTTACTGCATCTTACTGACAAAACAAATGGTGGTAGCATGTACGTAGCTAGAACCAGCTACAGACATGCTGGAACTAAATAAACAAAATGTATGGGAGGAGACAAGGAAAGAAGAGAAGCCAATGTCTAAATAATAGAAATCACAGCACCTCAGCTACAGTTTGCAAAGTAGAATTTTGAAGTAAGCAATTTTCTGGAAAGTGAAAATCTGCAGTGCCTTGAAATACATAGTTGTAGATGTTCCTTCAGGAAGAATTGAATGAAGTAGCGAGGCTACTGTACCTGTGCACAGAATCTTACTAACTGAATTAGTTTAGTCAAATTATGTAAAAAGGTTTTGTTTTGGTGTTTAGGATTGATTTGCTTGGTAGTAGTTCCAATGGTGTTGGCCTCTTTGCCTGAGATTCTCTCAAGCAGTAGTTACTTCATTGCAAAACAGTAAGAAAGCTGCATTCTTCTGTCACTGGTAAAATTATCAAGAATTGAGTCACATATGTACATTTTCCCCTGTAGCTGGCTCTGGTCAGGCTGCACCTTGAGTGCTGTGTCCAGTTCTGGGCCTCTCCATTTAGGAAAGACACACCCAGAGGAGACAAAAAGGCTGGTAAACTCTAGCTGTAAACTCTTCTTTATTTCTGTTCAAACTGAGTTACTCTGATCTAATTTGAATTTTACTAGTTAAAAAATTAATTACTTTTCTATAATAAAAGCTGGTTTTTCTGAGTTTATCCTTTCTAGTCTTCATTGGGGGCTGACTACAGGGTATGTACATCAAAGTTTTGGTGACTCAGGTTGCTATCTTTTTAAAAGAAACTGAATTTACAGGAATGGAAGACAAATCTCTGTGGTAAAAGAGGAGATAGGTTGGAATAGAAAAGAAAAAATAGATTTTTTTTTGCTGAGCTATGATCTCACCTAGATACTCTGCTCTAGAATGTACATTGAATTTAAATAGCATGGATCCTTACATACAATGACTTTGATTAAGACCTCAGTTCGATTATTGTGGATTTAAAATATTTAAGCTTATTCTCACCTGTTACTATTCTGAATGGATGGGAACACACTTTTCTTTTAGTGGGATCTATTAAATCTCATTGTTTGAGAGAAAGCTGTTCACTGTACATTGGGGTTTGATCTCCTGGGTCATTGGTCAGCAATGTGCATTACTGACACAGCAGTAGATAGTTATATATCACAGTGCCATCTCAGCTTTTTACCTCACCTTATTGTCAGGTTTATTGTTGTAATGCTTCAGATAATTCTTATGTGGTGGTTTGCTTTCAAAAAATGATGGATATTAGAACAGAAAAACATTTATCCTAACATGTTTTCTCTGTTCTCATATTTTTTCTATACAAAGTAGCACAGGGTAAAATAATGTTTTTCTAACTATGGATTTATGAGCAAAATCTTTACAATACATATTGAAAGCATAAGTATAAATTTCTTTGTGACCTGATGGCACTATATTTCCCAGAACGTATGTGCATTGTATGTGTTTGATGCCTGGCTTTGCAAGAATCCCCCCAGCCATTTCTTCAAACATCTTAAATGCAAGCCATTAAGGTACCATTACATGCACAGACATTTCCAAAAAACTTTCACATAGTTACTGTTGCTAGGTAAATCACTCCCTTGACATCCATGTGTTTAGATATGTTTTTTACTTTCTTTGTCTTAGATCTGACACAGTGACATGAATTTGGTGGGGGTAGGGAAAGTTGTATGCAGTCAAACCAACTGCTTTGACTTTGAATTGTGGGAATAAAAGAAATAAACTTAATATCTTTTAGGTATTTAAAATGTGTTCAATTATACCTGGATGGAACTCATAAATTGGATGGATATTTATCAAGCTAAGGGTAAAGAATAGCAGAAAGACATTCAAGCATAGGCCAGCTTTGACAATACCCAACTGTTGGTAAATTAAATTCCCCAGACTAAACTTGTCTTTAGGATTTTCACTGCTATTGTATTTTTATCAGTGCTTACATCTGTTTTATGCATCTGTACTCCTGCATATCTGTACTTAGATCAGTTTTGGATGATGTAAACAATTCAAATTACTTGCCCATGTCCTGAACAGGAAAATTTTAGTTTCAAAAGTGAGACATGATCATTGATTGCATTAGGATTTGTCAGAAGAATGCATAAGCTAAGTAAAAGAAAAAAAGTAAAAGGATGGTGAGCATTGGAAAGGAAAACTCTTCTTTTTCGTAAAAGGAGTACTAGACTGGGTTGAGCTTTAATATTCTGCAACAGTGTTCTAGACATTATCCTCAGAGTCTTGCAATTGAACAGACTTGCAGCTGCACAGTGGTTCTAATACTTCAAATATCCTTCTGCAAAAGGACAAAATCTACCAGTTGCAAATGTTCAATAGACTGCCAACAGTACTGATGATGTTTCTAATGGATGCAAGATGTGCCTCACAGCTTTTACAGAAATTTCTTTACAACTATTTTCAAAAAGTACATGTAAACCTTAGGATTTGGCTCTTAGTAACAGAATTGCATGTAAACAGTAGTAGAAAAATTATTTTATGGAACTATCAGATAAAATAAAGGTAAAGTTCTAGACCAGCTTATCATTTAAATATAATTTTGTGAATGTGTGACAAGGCAGTTCATGTGATGTAGATCTTTCCTCAAAGTCTTTCTAATTTTTACCTTTAATTATTTGGTCAACTTCTTCATATTGTGTAAGCCAAAACTACTTAATTTAGAAGCCAGAATATGTGTTGAGATTCTTGGGGTGTTTGATTTGCAGAGTTGCAAATGTTACTAGTAAATAATATATTTTATGTCACTTACCACTAATAGTCTACAATGGAAGAAGGCTCAGAGGAGATTGGTAAGAAGGCCCAGGAAGCTCAGGGGATACTGCAGGGTGTGACTGACCACAGCTGCTGTCTGTATCTCAACACAATGGGGGCCAGTGGAAGCTTTAGATAAACAGCTGTTAACAGTTCAGTGCATCAACCTGTGGTATAAATGTTTGTCCCCAAAGTTTCTCAAATGACCGTGGATGTGTTAGCCAGACCACGATGAGGAAAGTGAATATGTGGCCCAGCCCAACTCAGAGGGCAAAAACTGAACAGTTAACAAAGATATTTCAAACACAGTAATGAGCATGAGCTGTTTTTAACCCATGTTCTCCTTCCCAGCAACTGTGGACACCCAGAATCGTGACAGTGTGTTGGAGAAGCTGATAATTGGGACTTCCTTGGTGTTGTGATTGAACCCTGTAGTGCAATTAGGGTTTTTTTGTAATGGTAGCTTTCATTTGTGTTATTTTTTTAAGGGTATTTTGTATCACTCTGCTAAATGAGAATTCTATTTGACATCAACTATCTCCATGCAAGTAAATGAGATGTTATACATTGCATCTTCTTCCACTCAGAGAATGTCAAAAAGAACCTGGCCAGAAATTCTGGCACACTGATTTCCTTAGTAAGCATTTTATTTCTCTCTGTTAATGTTCCATTTGTAAAATTTGAGTTAGTTATATCAGTAAATCATAATTAGTAATATAATAACTATTTTTATGAGCACACACATATATGTCCTAAATAGCTAAAATGGTGAATTTAAAATGCTAATTAAAAAACTCCTATACCTTAGTATTTTTTTAGTGATTTCTCAAGATTTCTTTTTTGGGAATGAAAGGAATAGTGTCAGAATTATTTTTTTCTGCTTTCTTAGTGTCTACATTTGTCTTTGTAAGCTTCCCATTTACAACAAAAAATTAAGTTTCTAATATTCAATGTTACCAGAATCATTATTTTTTTCCCATTTACAACAAAAATTAAGATTTCTTTTCTTCAATGTTACTGATTAGAAGACATTATTTATTCCTTCTTCCTTTTTGTTTGCCAAAAAAAAAAAAAAAAAAAAAAACCTCTACATGCCCATTAATTTATAAGTGTTTGAAAAGTATTACCAAGTAAGTTACATGAGAAATAAAATATTTATTGATATTTAAAAATAACTAGAGGGGAGGAAGATTATTTACATTAACCCTTCAACATTTTCTGAAACACATAGTTCATTACAAATAATGAAACGTTCTTCTGGATAAAAACAGAAAAGCATAAAAATAAATTTGTTCTTGTGGTACCACCCAAGGCCTGTACCTAGTCTCTATTAAGTTGTTCTAAATTGATTCTAACCCAATTTTCTTGTGTATGTTTCATCTATGTAATAAGTGATAGGGTGAACATTGGCATCAAACTCTGTTAAAGTCTCACAAGTTTTTAATAAAACTTGCTTTATGCCAATACATTTGAAAGGTCATTCTTTAAAACAGACCAAACCAGTCCTTCATGATGGTGATTTATGACAATATAAGAACAATATGATATTTTTCTTGAGTGTGGCAACCCTGTAAACCAACCAATGTTACAACTTATTCCAATGAGGAATAAGAAGTTAGTCTTCACCCTGGGCAAAGTAGGATCTTTAAAAGATAGTTCTCCAGCATTTGAATATCCTATATTGTTATTTATACACAAGATTGATAATCTTTACAACAGAACTCAGTTTAGAAGACAGGATCCCAGAGTATTTAATTCCTTTGCTGAACACTTCCATGTACAGGCTAGACAAAGAAATATAGTGGTATCATACAAATTATCCACTTAGTATTTGTGACTATGTAACTGACTTCACTAGAAGCACCAAAAATTTCTTCACGTTGTGGCAAGAACAGTTCAGTTTGCATGAGAACTACAAAAGGAAATAAAATTGAATAGAAAATATAATCATGTTTGCAGAGAACTCTCCATCATTCAAGACCTTTAAGATGAGGTTTTATAGTGGTATCTGTAGGTACAGCTGCCCCTGCTTTAGAGTAAGGAAATTAAATACACGACCTCATTTACACATTTATGCTTACACAACAAACAGCTCTCATGAACTGTAATACAGATTCTTCAACAGACCAGAAGCAAAATGAAAACCTAAAAGCTGGGTTAATTTAAATTACATATGCCATGTGACAAGAAGTGTGTGTATTTGGCTTTTAAAAAGTAGTGTGGTATCAGGAACAATGCTTCATAATGCTTTTTAATTTATGTAGCACCTTTCATCTCAGACCATTTTGCACATTATTCAATTTAGAAAAAAAAGTTTCTTCTGAATTGGCTGGTAACAAGGACAGCAAAATAAAGTATTTTAAAGTAAAACCCTGAGTATTTTCTTTTAATTATCATTGTTTTAGAACCTTCCAACATGTGCTATCCTTGGAAGAAAAAATGTCTGCCTTACAGACATGAAATAAATCAACTCTGCTTGCATATTGATGTTTGGATTCAAGGATAGTATTTAATTTTCTTTTCTGCTGTAGAAGTCCTCATCATAAGATGTTTGCAGCAATGCTAGACATTAAAAAAAGATGTTTTTTTCCTTTACTTTAAACAATATTATAAACAATATACCATAAAAACTGAAAACATAAAGAAACAAAGACACTGATGAATGCTCCAAGAATAAACAATCACTAGATACCAGCTGTGCACCTCTGTGGAGAATTTCTACTGCAAAACTGAGTTTTCAGAAGGGTTTTCAGTGGGGTTTCCAAATTGGTTGCCCATTTATTTATGATTTTGGAAAAAGCTTGCCACAAACCAAGGAAGAGAATATCAGCAAAAGCAAGGTTATCTCTTAGGAAGAAAATTGTTAAATTAGCAGTAAAGTTTCTGCAATGCTGAAGTTAAAGGAAGAATCAACATCCCAGCAGTGTGCAAGAAATACTGGGTAGATTATGCTGTGAGAAGAAAAGCTGTTGAGTTTGACACATTGACAATACCAGTCCTTATGATTTCTCTCTGAACAAGATAATTTTTATTGCATGTAAAAGGAAATTTCTTGACAACAGAAGCAAAAGATGGCAGCACATAAACTATGAAAATGTTTTCCACCAAATCATTTTAGGAATAAAGAATGAAGTTTGAATTTTAAATTCATTTTAATGGAAGGAACATATTCCATCAGAAGTCTCATTCTTAGGGTGCACAGTTCCACTTTAGCATTTTGAGTTAAAAAACTTGGACTTTAAATCCATTTCAGAAAGTTTTACTTTGGGATGTTGGTTTTTTCCTGTGAGATATTATGCACATGATCATTTCTGTAGTCTGCTCTTGTGTAAGAGCTATTTGACACATTTTCCTCTTCTTCTTTCAGTTTATGCCTCCCAGAAATTTTCTTAAAGTTTTTTCAGCCTGTAGGATCCCAGTCTTGGTTGTGTTCTGAGCAATGTGAAACTTGACAGAATAACAATTCTTAGGCTGTAAAACAGCTCAGTCATTAACCATCTAGTAAAATAAAAGAATAATATTGCAGAATGCTTCATTTTCTTAACATCCCCAAATTCTTCAAATTCTTCCTCTCCCTTCAACTCCACATTTTCTTAGAAGATGCCAAAAGTGGATTTGACTGCCTAATGGAAAAGCTCTATGCTTTTTTGTGGCTTTGGAATTTTCCAGGGGAAAGGTGTAATTCTACAGACAATGGACTAAAATCACAGTTTCTTTCACCATTTACTTGCTTATTTTTACATTTTCAAAGAACTCTAGAGCTCAACTGATAGGTATCCTCTCTTTTGATGGAAAATTTATTATCTGTTATTCCAGCCTTACAGAATCCAAAATTAGTAGTGACTAATCTGTTAGGTTTACTCCATTGAAAGTTTATGTTAAGTGTCTTTCTGTGCCTAATTGCAGGAACTGTGAGTTTACTTCTTTTCTATAGACCCATTTTTGTTAAAATAAACCAAACCTAGGATGAATGAAAGAACTCTTGCTTACCTTAATTGATTTTGTCATCTGACTGAGCTGATTAAATAAAATCTAGCATGCTTCCATATTGGTGCCCTTAACCTTCTGGCTAAAATGACAACACAGGTAGCAGATAATTTACATGTATCTGGAAATAAAGACCACTGTCATTTACACCATCTGGGAAAGTTTGATTTTGGATTAGGAATATGATTGCATAATCCTGTTTCATTAAAAGGATTGAAAATATAATTTTTTTTCAGCAGTTTCTGTGGCTATTTCTTCAGTTTTCTCCAGCCTTGTATTTGACATGCTTGTGATGATGTTTCAGGCTAATTTGTTTTTCTTTGATGTCTCAGGTTGTGGGCTTGTTTTGGTTTTTTGTTTTTTAAATTTTTTTCCACCAAGATTACATTCATCCCATAGTCTACATTGATACTTATCTTTTAATAAGATACTTTAAAGAGTGTTAAAATAAGTTAAATTTTCACAGCATATGTGTAATTTTTCTTATAAAGTCAGTTAAGTTCCTTGGAAGATTATTTTTGTGCTCTTGTCATTACTCACTAAGGTTTTTTTGTTAATTTTTTATGATATTTTTCTGATTAAACCACTTCAAGATCACTTAGAAAGCACTTAGAAACCTTGGTAAACTTATCCTCAGTGTCTGTGATGCTCTGAGTTAAAAGTTATCAAAGCAATCATCCTTCGAATATTTAGTATTAACAATCATGAGAACTGTTACCTTTTCACTAACGTTTGGGTTTGTATCTGGTTGCCTTGCAATATATAAAATGTATATTCTATATATCTCTTGGTAAAGCTGAGGAATTCCTAAGACAGACTATTAAAATAGTATCAGACATATCACATCATCTTCCTACCCTGAGAAATAAAAAATAGACCATAGTGAAGCCCTTAAAATTTATCAGATATTGCTTTTTCCCCTGCCAAGTTCAAGTGAGCTAGATATTCTTCAAGGATGTTTGAAAAGGGCCGAGCTGTGAACAGATTTCACTAGTGTACCAGCCCCATATTCTAGTCACTACTTTGATTAAAGCTGTTGGAGTTTTGAGTGAACAAGGATTTTAGGGTCAAGCCTGCAGTACTAATAAAACATTGAAGAGAAAAGAATGAACATACTTAATGGCACAAACACTTCTTGGAAGCTCTGCTGTCATTGGGCTTTTGAGCTAAAAATATTCTCAACCAGCTCCCGGGGCTTCTTGTAAATGTGGATGAACTGGCAAAGGCCAAAGTCTGTGCTTGATTTGTGTACTTCCATGTAGAGCCTGGCCTAAGTCAGGCCAGAGTGTCTCCTTTAGCAATGTGCTAGATTTAGAACCATTTAGGTTGGGAAAGAGCTTTAAGATCATCAAGTCCAACCATTAAGTCAGCACTGCCAAATCTGCCACTAAACTGTGTCACATCTACACTTTTTTTAAATACCTCCAGGGATGGTGATTCCACCAGTTCCTTGGGTATTTGGCTCCAATGCTTGATGACCTTTAAGTCAAGAAGTTTTTCCTGATATCTAAACTAAATTTCCCCTGGAACAACTGGAAACCATTTCCTCTTGTTGTGTCACTTGTTACCTAGCAGAATAGACCAATACCTACCTGGCTGTGGCTTCCTTTCAGGTGTTTGTTGTGATAAGATTCCTCTTCAGCCTCCTTTTCTCCAGGTTAAGCAATCTCAGCTCCCTCAGTTGCCCCTCATCAGGCTTGTGCTCCGGATCATTTCCCAGTTTTGTTGCTCTTCTCTGGACTCACTTCAGCACCTCATTGTTCTTGTAATGAGGGGCCCAAAATTGAAGACAAGATTCCAGATGTGGCCTCACCACTGCCCGGTACAGGGGCACAATCACTGCCCTGGTCCTGCTGGACTCGCTGTTGCTGATGGAAGCCCAGGTGCTGTTGGCCCTCTTGGATTCCTGGGCACTGCTGATTAATCAGCTGTCTGTCTAACCTGGGGATGTAGAAGCTGAATTATTAATTACCTCATGCTTATCTTTCAAAATTTTCAGTTAACCAAAGAGGAAAGTCGATATATGTTTTCTGAAGTTTACAATTTTGGTCAAATCTGACTAATCATTAACTAAATCCAGGAGAAAATTCCTAAAATTATTTTGTCTTCCTGACTATCGGTAACTAATCTGAGTATGAGGATTGCAGTCCTAACCTGGAGAAACATACATGAGCTACTGTACTGTACTCATCAAAAGACCAGAGTAATTCACAGACACAGGTTTTGTTTTGAGAAGGAAAAAAAAAATACAGTCTGAAGGCTGGGATAACATAGGTGCTGCAACTCTAAACATCCTTGTCATGGCTGGGGAAACTCAGCTTCCAGAAAACAGATAAAGTTTTGTCAGTTTTAATAATGTTCATGCTATTGAAGCTATTCCCTCTGAAATGTTTTACTGTGCTGTGGATCAGTTGTATTGAGCAGAGTAGTTTCTGTCTATCTAAATTAATCCACCTCCCTTAGCATTTAAAGTGGAATAGTTTAAGCATGCTCATAAAAGTACAGGTTTGCTATTGAGGCAGTTATTGTTGTCTCATAAATTTTCCTCTAACAGGCTGTACTTTCTGAAATGTATTCTCTGCAATGATCTTGTTACTGCCACAATATAATTTTGGTTTTAAGTTGATGCATATTTTAAAAATTGCACTATTATGTCTCATGATATTGACAAAACTTCTTATTCCCCAGCATTCTGCCATGCCTGCCTTAATGTAAAGCCAGGAGTAGGCATACTCTGTTCAGTTTTGTTCATTCAATGAAAGACCATTAAATAGATTCACTGTGAAGAGCAGGTTCCCCACACCATGCACAAAGTCTGAATTTCTTATTAGGATTTCTAGGGACACTGAACATATTTTCTGGCTGTATCCTGATCTACATATCCAAAGCAATTATGTGAGCTACTTGTAGGATAGACAGTTTACCTAATTATATATTTCTTTTGATTTAAGTCAAAGTCTCAGTGGTTTGGTTTTTTTATGAACTTTTGTGCTTCAAGAGCTTCATAGCATATTCCACTAACTTGTTAAGTTGTTTTGGTTTCTGTCTTTCTGTGATTTTCAAGATCTGCTTATTTAATATTTTAGCAATGGGGAAGAAAACCATCAAAGCCAAAGTATTAAATGTAAATAAACTTTTAAAAAGTTTCATTTCTTGTATTGGAAGAAATTCTACCTAAAATTTTAAGATTTCATAAGGATGAAGTACTCTTCCTAGTATTGGAAAAAAAAAAAATCCTGAGTTTAGCATTTCAGGACTTTATGTTCTCTCATCTCTTTGTGATACTTGAAAACTTTAAAAATTAGTGACACTGTTTCAAATATTCATAGGGTAAAATGTTTTGCAGTTGATTTATTATATAAGTTTTTGAGTTACATCAGAGGAACTTGTATTGATGCTTTTAATATTAGGACTGAATTACTGCCTGATGAGAAACCCTTCCTTTAACAGAAATCTCAGTGGAGCTTCAATAGACACTTTTCTTTACTTCATATGGAGCTAGCTGCAACAAAGGTCTTTCCATAAAGGGTGATGTAATCTGACTGCAGCACTTTGTTCTTTGATCATAACCCTTTGATAATTATCTGGATCTTTCCACAGTTTTCCTGTAGAGCTGTATTCCATAAAAAATAGACATTCAGTGCTATAAATTTTTAGAAGCATTTTCCTACTCTCTCCTCAAAATTTTAATATTTTGGCAAGCATGATTTTGACAGTTGTGACAGTTGTGAGAATGGCATCTGTTGAAGAGGTGTTCTACTGATTACAAAACAATTACTCCAATAACACCAACAATATGTAATATCCATCGATTTAAGAAGATAACTATTTATATTTAGTTATTTTGGCCTAATCAGTGCACGTACTTGGAATATTTGCTAGTCTGCCACTCAAACAAATTGTTGAAGGCTTTGAGAATTTCTTAGTACATAGCAAGTTTTATATTGTGGTTAAAAATTGCCAGTATGTTTCTTGTTATTTTCTCTCATTGTACAGTTAGAGATCTCTTGGCTTCCATACTGTTAGAAGTGCTAAATGTATGTTAACCTTTCTGTCACAAAGACTACTGCAGCCTACCTGCCTGCCAGCCATATTCCCCAGCTACTAATTAAAAAAAAAGACAACTATCAGATAATTAAAAAAAAACAAAAACAAAAACAAAAAACCAAAAAAACCCCAACAAAAACCCAACAATAATAAAACCCCAAAGTCATCATTTGAAAGGAATTTTTCACTGTTGGGTTCTTTTGATCAGCAAAATTTCTGAAGAATTATGAGACGTCTGGAAGATTTTAATTTTACAAATATCCTTATCATTTTTGGAAGATAAACAATAAAACACTGTTAGGCATAGTAATAAAATAAAAACTTTACAAAATAAAAATACTCTTATGAAGTTTAGAAAGCAAACAAATCCTGAGCTGTAATATTATATCTGTTGGTAGGTTAGTTCTAGTTGGTAGGTTGTTTTAAATTATTTAGAAGTGCTGCGCCTTTGCACAAGAAGCTGACATTGAAAATTATTCTTGCTACACTTGTTGCTAAGTGTAGTAAACCTGCTCTGGATAAGTCTGGTGGGCTAGTTAATGAAGCTCAGCATTTGACTCATTTGATAGATACTTAAAGAATTACCAGTATTATGTTACATAACCTATAAACCATTCTCTACTTAATCCTAATCTTTTTACATTTTATATATTTAAGGAAATATGAAGGCATTCAATCAATATGGATTTGTTTTCAGCTTAGTAAGTGTCCTTATTCTATACAACAAGGATAAAATATTTCTTTCTTTTAGAAGTTTATTATTTTAGACCAATATCCTATAAAAATATGTACGTATCTTTACCTTGGGAAAAAGGCTTTTATAGGAAGACCTTTGAAATAATCCCACTGAGATCAAGAATGGTAGGCAGCCTAAAAGGTAAAGAACTACTCAGATATACATAAATTTTGTTTACACTTAAAACCTATCATATTAGTTGTGTTTGCCATTTCTTGCTGTTCTGAAACATATAAGCATTTTTTTTTTAGCTCAGTACTGCTTGTGAATCAAAATGTAAATTTATGCATAGCAATTTCTTATCACATACACTGGACATGAACTTCAGAGTTAAGTGCAGTGTTTTGTTCAGAGATTTTAAGCATATTAATTTTTATGCATTTATCATATACAGCTCATCTCACAAATGTGAACTCTTATGACATCAAACTAGACCCTTACTTATTTTAAAGAAGCAAATTGATTTTCTGGGAAAGCTACTATTGCCATAATTTTGTCAGAATCCTGTAAATAGTGATTCACACTAAGGCATCATTCCAAATTCATCAGGCAGTCATTCAGGTGTGTGCAATAATTATTGTCTGAACATGCCTTATCTTGTAATAGTTGACAAAAGTGGAAAATGTCCAGATAGGTGGAGGTGAGAAAGACAGTCTAAGGAGGGATAGTATTCCTGGGCCTTATTGTGTTTTTTTGCTGGCTGCTAAAAGAGTGTGTTGCAGGAGAGAAAGCATTTGTTTTTAATGATAGTGAAAGTACAGTCAAAACAAGCATAGCCATCAGTATATACATTTTCTATCAACTGAAAAAATGGAAAGAGTGTAATGAGTACACAAAATCTTGATTGATTTTAAAATTTGTGAGCATTTAGGGACAAAATATTTTGTGTCAGGCAAAAATCTGTTCATTAGACTAAGTCCATAAAGAGACATGAGCAGCATGTTGAAAAGATAACTACTCAAACCACCTTCTACCCAGCCTCTAAACTCCCTAGAAAATCAAGAGCATGCATTTATTGTACAGTATAATCTAGATAAAAGATCCTGAGGCAAGCAGCAAAAAGGTTATCTCTGGGGTTGGAAGCAGTACAGCTTCATAAGCTTGGACTGAACTGATTTAACTATTTTACTTATGGACCTGAACTCCTTTCTCTGTGCAACCCTGCACTGTGTAAGTAAATAGGGATCTGTGTAATGATACTGGGCTGCACTGCAGAAACATGAAGCATCATCAGAAAAGTTTCTTTAGAGGTGCTCTGCACTTGTATAACTGGACACACTCATAACCTGCCTTGATAACACCAAGAAGCTGTCACTTCATCTCTGCCAGGTTCTTCACCTGCAGAGCCATGCTGCCTCCTCTGTCCAGCCCCATGGTATTTCACTTGAGCACTCCCTGTGAGCTTATGCAACTGTAACAAAGTCAACATTCTGGTCTAAGCATCTCTGAGGTCTGTCTTAAGAAACATAGAGTGTTTTGTACACTAGAAAGTGTGATCTGCCCAATTTTCTGTTCCTCTACCTAAGTTTGAATGTGTTCAGCTCCGACATGGGTTGGCACAAAGGCAGTTTTGTTTGTATTTCTATTTCTCTATAACCCTGCTGCACTGAAATCATCATTGCAACTCAACTCAGACTTTCACATTGGTGTCATGTTATTTCAGATGATTTTCTTGACAGCCTAAGTGAAATTTCCTTTTAGTAAGTCTACAGTTTTGTATTGTTTGACCTAATTGAGACACAGAAGTACGTGAAATTACTTTCATTTGAATTATCTCTTTTTTTGAATTATTCTAATTATCTGTTTGAATCAGTTCCATTTATCTCAATTTACCACTTGAATCTTTTTTCCCTCCTTCTCCATCCTTCTCCTGCAGGTCTGGAAATGCAGCCCATCTGTTATTTGCTTATAGCATTGCAATTTGCAATTGTACCTAAACCTGGTTGATTTGTTGGTTGGTTTGTTTCTCCTTGATGCCAGCATTTAACATATAACACTTGGGGCCATGAAAGAGGGGGAATTCAGTCATTGCTACTTGTAATGTTTAATGTTTGAATATTTCAGCTAATCTAACAGGAAAAGTACCTACTCTAATTTGTGTGATTAATCACAGAATAAATAGAATTTTAATTATAATAACAAGAAACATCATTCTTATTTTAAGATCATGAGGTAACAATAACTAAGATCCCATGTAATGCTGGACATATTGCCCCACTGCAGTCTTAAAGCAGCCCTAACATCATTAACTATTGGGCATTTTTCAGGCTAGAAATATAATGAATTCCCTAGGCATCAGTTAACATTGAAGGGTTGCATCATTTCCCTATGCAGCTTAATCACTGCATACACACATCATCTCCCTTGATTTATGGAGTTTTGATTCTGTCCAGTTCACTTTAATGTTCTCTGGGAAATTTAGGGGAGGGTAGTTATCACCTCTAACCCCAGCCTAAATAAGATCTCAGTCAGTTCAATCAGCAGGCAAAGATATTAAGATAATTTACCTTAAATCAGGTTTTATTACTTCTAGTCTTCTATTCTCACATTACTTTTAATTATTGTGACAGGAAACTAACTTAAATAATTGTATAAAAACTACTTATTGAATCAGAAAAGCAAATTGATCATGAAAGCAGGTGGCTAGAGATCAGCCTGAGATGTCCCCTGCTACCACATTTATTTTTTCACTTAAAGGACAAATCACATTTTTTTATTGTGTCTATTAGACAAGTTAAAAATCTCTTGGTACAGTATTTTAGGGTTTATTTTGTTCTAAAAAACTGGTAACATGACTTAACAGAGGAGTAAGAAGTTAAATTATTTTCTCGCATACTAAATAATATTGCATTTGCCCCAAACAAAAATATTTTGTAAAATTTAGTCTTTCCCATATGCATAAAGAATTACTAACTTTTTATTGTGATAAAAATAAGTACATTAATAGAATTGATAAGTGGGTATACAATGCAACAGTCAATCATTTAGTACTGTTTGAGATAAAAATACAGATTTTCTGTTTCAATCATGTAATTATCTTACATATTCCAATGTTAACCACATTAAATATATTGCTTTGAGTTTCAGCTTTAGTAATCTTTTTATTGACAGCTGTAAGACAGAATTACTAATGTAACAGAAGCATACAGAATAATATTTTTCCTATTTATTTTCTAATATTATGATAAAAAATTTATAACTGAATAAAATGCTCAAAATCCAGATGCCTTGTTCTTCAGTTTGCTACCCACCTGTCCTTTGTCAATGCTTTATATGAGACCCATGTATGTAATTGTATTGTGCTGGAGCAATTTATTCATATTCATGAGAAGGCAAATATCTTCAGTCTATGTTTTGTCTTGTCATTATTTGATTACTTCAGGGTCTTACTTCAGGTCATTTTTCTCAAGCCTTTCAACCAGAGATGTTTAAGGGTAGCTAGGTTCTTAATTTCTGGGGAAGATCTCATGCTCATTTAAGATATGTTAAATGCTCATGTAAGATATATTAAATACAGTCTTTCTGAATCTGGGATTTTCCAGCGTTGACTTCTTCTGCAGAGAAAGGTGAGTAGTCTGGGTCAGATTGCTAGATATATTTAAACACAAGACTTCAAAAAAAGATACCGTGTTACCTAAAGACACAAATTCTGTACCCCTATCTTCTATCATACTCAGGATCACAGAAAAACTTATGAGATTTTCTCTTCTTCCTTTTTAGAAAGGCAGCTGTTTGATTTTCTTTGCTATTTAATGGTTATGCAAGACCTGTGATCATACAAGCACTGTACATTTTCAGGAAAGAAAAGAACATTTTGGTTTTATAGCCTGTCTGTTACACTTGGAAGTTGAGTTGTCCCTTACCGACATCTGCCTTTGATTATCACTCATCCCAATGCACAGACAAACTGTCGGAATTGTGCATTAATAGTACAGCATGTAAAAAGAGATGTCACCAGGGTTTTCACAGATAAAAAGGTTTTTTTTAAATATGCCTGATTTCTAATAGAAAACTAAAAAGACATTAATGGTCTTGCTCCTAACCTAGAATAAAGTGAGACATTCATTTGCTGCAAATTGGTATAACTTCTTTGACTGTTTGGCACCAACTTGATTTACACGTAAAAAGAGTCTAGCCCAGTGATGGTAAATGCATTTTCTGTACATTTTTAGCTGTTTGCTCTTGTTTCATCCCTAATCCTGACTTTGGATTACATGAATAAGAAATTCAGAAATATGTGTACACATGACTTGGGGAAGATTTGTTTACCTCGGCTTGAAGATTCCCTCCTATCCCACAGGAGAATTATAGGTTGCACTGAATTTTAACTCCCACTAAAGTCTTTGAAAAGAAAGGCAGGATATATTTCAGAATTTAGCTTGCAAGTTAATGACAGGGTTGGTTGCTGGCAAAGGAATTATAGCTAATTCTCAGGACACACATTCTGTATTAGTTCAAATACTGCTCTGTCTACCCACATACCAAGAAATTTTCAATAGCTTCTTGCTCACCATGGATGCAACAATGTAGTAGTTGTTTCATTGCTTTCAGTCAAAGTATTTTACTAAAATATTTGTTGGAACTAAATTAGGGTGCAGGAGGAGACTAAATTAATTTGGATCATTTTGAGTGTTAAAGGTTGTCAATAAAATTGAAAATTAATAGCACATATTGTCATGCTAGCAATTAGAAAGATGACAAAGTTTTGTTGCATCTCCAGAATGTCTGGCAAATTGCATTTATAGGTCATAAAGATATCATTTGTCATGCTTACTGGATGCCAAAACAGATTTCAGCAAGAATACTGATTCTGTGTTTTGACATTTGTTTTGGAAGAGGGAAATGTAAGAGGTCACTTGCTTGATGTTATTTATTTGCAGCCACCCAAACAGACTGATTGAACTTGGCTCCATTGCAGAGTAACTTTTAATGCTGTCTGTGTGTGACAAGATCCAGAGCTGACCTGAGTTTCAGATGGGTATGAGTAGACTTTTATATTTAGACCAAAACCTGTAAAATCAATTTGTATTTCAACATGAGGTAAACCTACAGAAGTTTTGCAAATAGACAAGCCAGAATGAACTGGAACATGAGTAAGGCCAGTTCTTTTCTTTCAAGCTTGTTCTTAGTCAAGAACATGTACAATTTTTCAATTTTTGTTTTTTTCAGCTTGCAGAAAATTCTTTAAAGCATTCTTTAAGTCTTCAGATAAAGTTTCTTTTTTTTTTTTTTTTTTTTTTCTTCTTTTCTCATCATGTCTATAATTTGGATTTCCTTCTGCTGTCTGCTTCTCTCAGTTATGCCTGTTGCCCTCCAGATGCAGTGCTGGATGAACACTTTTGTGTGAACATACTCATTTGCAGTAGTAGGTGCAGCCTCTCAAGATGATCTGCAGATTTCCCACACTTTTAGCTGTCACTTTGCTCCTGCCTCTGGTTAAATACCCCTTGACTTTTACTGTGATTTAGGAAACTGCATTCTCTCTATAATAAATTAAATTTTCAGATAACAGATCTCACTGGCTAAAAATTAGATTCCTAAAACAAACTTTGGCTTTCAAAATAAGACATAGCATTGTTTAAGGTTTATTTTCTCAGAAATGTCAGTAAATATTAATCATAATTTTTAGTTTCCTATGTAAATTGCAAGTCCTGATATTACTTTTCATATAATCATTGGATTCAAATTCCAATTTCAATAAGATAAAAATAAAATCAATGAAGTGTATTTCTCAATCTATAAAGAAATAGCAGGGTAGTTTTTAGACAAGTTAATTTTTAGTACTTAGATAATTCACATTCAACCTTTCATTGTGTATTTGTGAATGATTTTTTTCTCAAATGCGTACATTCAGGATTAAGGGGGAAAAAAAAGGCAGTCAGAACTATTAAATAGTATTTTGTTATTATAATCCTTGAAAAACTCTGGAAAGTGTATAATACCTGGTGCTTTGGAAAAATATGACTCTATTCTGTAACCAAAGCATAAGACTGTTTCACCCATGATGTAGAAGCACAGTCTAAGTTAAGCAAATAGATTTAGACATAACCACACTGTTGTGGTTTAGGACTGGTATTCCCTAACAGTGCTCCCACCAAAATACCATGACTTCCTTGCTCACTCTCCTGTCCCTCTACCCCTCTTCTCTGCAGCAGGATGGAGAGAATTGGAGGCACAAGAGGTAAAGAATACTGGTTGATATAGAACCTATTACTAGAAACAGCAATGAATTTATGATAAAAGAGAGTAACAGCAACAAGCAACAGTATTAATCACAGAGTGTACATGGAAGGTGAATGACTCACACAGGAGAGCTCACCAAGTGTAAACCCCCAACCACACCAGACTGCACCACCACACCACGCCACCTGAGAGGGATCACTTCCTCTGTATGCACAAAATGAGGTGAGGTGGTAGAGAATAACCTCTGGGTCCTGGCCATACTCCTTTTGGATTAACCCTGTCCTGGCTGGAACCAGGACATACCCCAAAATACTGTAGCCCATAGTGGTACTTTATCACAAAAGCCTGAACACTGACCTCTGGAAGGATTTGATTGTTGTTTTGCCTATAGAAAAAACTACATGATATAGATGAGTGGGAATTATAAAGTCTAGTCCTAGACCCATATTTCTTGTGTTCCTTAACTTCACTTTCCCGATGAGATATTCTGTGGTTTCCGGGCTGAAACAGAGGAAACAAAAAGCTTATAATTTCATAAAATAACATGTCAAGCAGTGTCATGTTGTTGGGTGGTTTTGTTACATTTAAATAGCTAATCTGTGTTGTATGTGCTAACTATAACTTTGTGAAACATGTTGCTATCTTTGCCTAGTTGTGCTTAATTAGCCCTTCCAGTGAAACACTCCTTCAGAAATAGGTTATTGTCATCAAGCATTAAACAACTCACGCTATTTGACCCAGAAAGGTATTTTTATGACTGCTTTGTGTTGGATTCTATGGAACATATGGCTCTTAAATAAGGCAGGAAAAGTCACAGAAGGTGGATTGACAGCTTGTACATCTACTTGTTTTTACAAAGAAATCAATGTGCATTTCAATTAATTTATGTTTGGGCAGGCAGATGAGCAAATATTAAGTTAAAAATCAGTAGGGAAGCCATTAATACACTATGGTAAAAATTGATTCAGTTTTCTGTGTAATAACTCTTCAAACAGGATTTGGAAGTTAGCAGCAGAATACTTGGTACTGATTTTGGTCAGGCAAGTTTGAGTACAGTTTCCTTTCCTATTCTAAATCAGTTTTTGAAAGATTTCATAAGCCTGAAAAGCCATTATTTGTCTAGTGAAACACATCAATCTTCTACATACTGTTAAGTTTTCTTTTAATCTTACACTGCAGCAAAAATGAAGGCAGCTTGCACCTGCAGATGTGAATGTGGACACTCCATTAGATAAACTAATGGCCCCACTCACCAAGCACATTTCATTTCAATTAAAATACACTTCCAACAGAATGGGGGTTAAATTAGTCATGAGCTGCTATGAGACACAGGGTAGGTTAAAACATGATACATTTTATATAGGAAGATAATTTCTAGCTCTCCAGTGGTTTTTTGTCTCTCTTTGGAGTGCAAACCTTCAGCCATAATGACACAGCTCCTAGTTGTTTGCTGTTGCACAGAAATAGCTCTTCCAGCTTGTTACAGGCACCTAATCCCATAGCCAGTGCTAACCTTGACCTGTGAGTGAGCATCCAGTGGGTATCAGTGGCATGGTGATTCACCCAGGCATGAAACATTCTTGCTGGTACTGTGGTACTTCTGCTTCCCCCATTTCCTTCTGTGGAAAGCGATGAAGGAGAAAAGTCTCACCATCATATGGACCTACACAAGAATCCAAACCCTCTGGTGTACTTAAAAACAGTAGTTCCCTCTCAGAAGTTGGTTTATGAAACTAAAATCATCCCTCAGAGTGCCCACTGCAGCTCTGTCCTCACAAGAATATCTGTGGGATAATATTACATGTACAGAACTTGCAAAACTTTGTTATGCCTTGCCAAAAGCTTTGATGTGACTATTATGCATCTCTTACTTGACACTTCCAATAATGAAATTAGCATTTAGGACTGTTTTTAGTGCCTCTAATAAATCAATCAAATAAACCTGTACTTTCAGATTAGTGGGCATTATTATTTATAACTTGCACAGGGACTGTATCCACAGCTACCTGTCAGAATCTCATTTTTTTGGCCATTGTACAGACCTACCATAGGAGACAAGCCCTCCTAGAATGAGTAAGTACAAAATGTGAAAACACAGCATGGGTTGGCAGGAACGAGGCAGCAGCAAAAGAAAGCAAATTGCTGTGCCATTACTGAAGGCTCCACTTGCTCTGCTTAGATGTTGTCAGTCTGCAACACACTGTGTCCTTGCTGTTTGCTACTACACAGAGAAACTTGTAAGTAAAAATATCACTCCAGTTCTTAATAGTCACAAGATTTTGAAACACTTTCGAAGAGGATTAAACCTTTAGTTTTAGTTTAAGCATAACAGGAAAATAAGTTCACTTCTGTGGGGCAGGAGGAGTATTTTTTGTTTGCATGGAATTTTTAGTGATTTAAAATAGTAAGAATTCCACATTTGATGCAGATATGACTCTTTAATGTCTTTAAAATGTCTGAATTTGTCTTAGAAATAATTGCATCCAAACCACCAAGGAAACCCTGTCAAAGGCACCAGAGCCACTACATCTATACATATTCTTCAAAAGCAATCAGCCCACTTCTAAAAACTACTTCAAAGATCTCCCTATGACCAAAATACTGGTTTCTGGTGGGCTTTTTTTTGTTGTTGTTGTTTGTTTGGGGGGTTTTTTTGTTTTTTTGTTTTGTTGGTTTTTTTTTTTTTTTTTTCCCTGGGAGCCTCTTATGGGAAGCTTTTCTTCTCTTAAGTACAGCTTCAAGTTAATAGATAATAAGTGTTCACTATATTGATAACAAGAAGAGGTCTTCTAACCAAGTGTTGACTGATCAAGGTCAGCCATTATCACTTCTTAGTCTCTTGTGTGGGTAGTGATATGACTGAATACATTTGTGATCTAAGCCCAGTTACCAATGAAATATATCCTTTTCACATGAACAAAACCAAACAATAGTATAATCACCCCTCCAAGTAACTGCCTCCTTAGAGAAGTAAAGCTCTGAATGAAATTGCCTGGTAGAACTTTGTCCTTCTGAGTGTTTTGATACCTTAGATCTGTCTTGTACCCCACAAAGCCTTAATAAAGCATTTCAGTTGAAAACATAATTAAATGTCTGCTCCCAATATTTTCTGTCTATAAAATTCTCCTGATATAAAAATATTGTTACTACTGATTTAAACAGATGAAATGTTTTTTCCTATGCCTTGTAATACAGATAAAACATTAACATATATGCTTGAGCCCTGGCAAAAACTGCAACACAAAAGATTTACAACATCATCCCACAAACATCTGACTGATGTCAGATGGTTGAAGGTATTAGTCTTAAATCATTAAAAAGTCACAGTTGTAATAAAATTAGTACATAATCTTATCTTTACAAGTATATTAAATTGTAGTCTACTGGGGAATCTCTATTCTTTAGGGTAATTCACCTTATTCCTAAAACTAGCTATGGCAGATTTATGATAAAACTATGCTTTCCATTCTGAGAAGTCAGAAAATACATATTTTCTGCTTCTTTTCTGTTCAGGCTGAATTTATTTCTATAAATAAATCCCTGCCTTTTTTGAAATCTTTTCATAAAACTTGAAGAGCACATTTGAAGATAAGTCTTCTAGGAGTCTCCTCTGGTTACTTAACAGTCTAATCTTATGATTAAAGATCTGTTTGCAAAATCCTGCTAGGATTCAGTACACCATGGGTTTAATGATGTTTAAATTTGTTTCAGTTCTTTTGAATTAGGAGAATCACTGTTTTGATGTTAAGATTAATTCTGCTCAAATATGATTACTATAATTAATAGAAAATGAACAAAAGCAAATAAACTAATAGGTCTTCTTTTTTTCTTCTATAAAAACTTTCCCCAAAAATTTTTAAATTTCTCATTGCTTGTTTGATATCCTAACCCTCACATATTTTCATATTAAAAAAATGCACATTGGATTGGCTGATTTATCTCAGTTTGGACCACAAAAGACAATTTTATAAACCTTCAGGACATATGGGACATTTGAAAAATAATTTTAAAAGCTGAACAGCAGGAAACCAATAGTGGAGATCAAGACATTTTACAACAGAGGTACCTAGATGCCTTTTGCCTTCTAATTGATAAACATCTCTTAGGTGAAGGTATGAAACCAGTCATCTGAAGAGCAGCTGGAATCCTGATATGTACTTGGGGTTTTATTTAATAATATTTTCATGACAGCCAAACAGAATCAACTGACTTTATGGAGACTATTTTTCTTCCTGAAACACTGTTGTGTGAGAAATCTCAAAGGAAAAAATATGGCATTCGAGTTGCATTGGTTAAAATTTAACACTTCTCTTTTTTTCAGTTTTATAAAAAGGGCACAATTTTTAATTGCTCCAATCAATAAAATAAGTTATTTTTTAAATCCATTGATTTAAAAAAAAAAGATTTAAAAAGTAAAAATGATGCCTAGGCCCCACAGAGCTTGCTCACTCCCCACCAGCAGGATGGGGGAGAGAACTGGAAGAGTAAAAGTGAGAAAACTTGTCAGATGAGATAAAGACAGTTCAACATAGAAAGCAAAAGTCATGCACACAAGCAAAGCAAAACAAGGATTTCATTCACCTCTTCCCACGGGCAGGCAGTTGCTCAGAACTGGTTCTCTTTACAGGTAATTTCTTTGTAGGGTTCTTTCAAAATAAATGGATTTTTAGCTACTTACTTTAATAATTGCAGCTTTGGTCTTTATGGAAGCACAACATTTTAGAAAAAGAAAGCAAATTAAATGAAATTTCATTATACTTGAATGGACTTATTTCAATTTCTTTTCCTTTTTCTTTAGGAATCAGAGCACATAAAGACTACAGCAAAATGATAGTGCACTGCTGCAACCTGATAAGCAACTTTTTACATTTATTTCATTTATTCATTTATTTACATTTATTTCAGTGAGGTTCTGCCCTGTGCAGGCATAGCTGTGAGCTTTGTGTGGCTCTGAATGTTCAGGAGCTGCCCTTATGAGGTTTTCCTAGAGCTGGGATGAATTCCTTCTGACTAAGCGCTAACCATGTGAGCTGTGACATTATTCAGTAGGGCTATTTGTGGCAAGATTAGAATGTGCACAGCACTTTGGGGGAGCTTCTGTGCTGTTCTAGGGTCTACCAATACAGCAGTAAAAGAGTAACCTCCTCTCTCTTGCAGTATTAACAATTTTTTCTCCGTAAGAAGCTTGCTACTGCTGACGCACTAATTAAAGTCCATTGTTATAGATTTTGCTAATGTCTACTTGCTACTTTGGCATTTGTACATAACTAATCATTCGAGGTTTCTTTTAATCATTTTTAAGGTTTCTTAGAATTGTTACCTACAGCTTACTAACACATGCATAGACACAGAAACTGCTGTAAAGTAGAAACAAAATCCTTCCTGCTGGCATACTGTAATGGAATAATCAGAACAAAACACAAGGAAATAAATTATTTTATTCAGGAGCAGACTTGACATTGTTTTTCTTTCTCCCTTTAAACAAAGAAAATAAGACTCCATGAGCATCTGTTGTGATGATGGTATTTGAGATAGTTTTGGAAAAAAATTTGTAACATATTTTTGTACTTTCATCTTTATTGTTCCTTCAATCTGTAAAGAACTTGTCTCTGAAATTAAAGGGGAGACACATGGAGAAGAGTTTGCTCATGTCAATTGAATTACAAAAGCTTTGTCAGCTCCATAAAAAATGTCTGATACAGGAACTAAATTGTATTGAATTCATTAATTTTGAGTCTGCCCTGAAATGAAAGCACAATATCAGTCTTAATTATTGTTAAAAGAGATGAAATCTCTATTATATGATTTGTGACTATTTATAATATGTAAATATTTTCAAGCTTGATTCATGGTCATAAGAAAATTTATACCCTAACTATTCTAAGCATAACTGGAACTTCTCTTTAATTTTGTAAGAGGAGACCAAGTTATTCCATCTCTAATGCCCCAGTTTAATTTCTTCTAAATTAATGAAATTTCAGTTTTCTGTGTAAAGAAGAATGTCATTGTATTAGCATGACATTACATTCTTATATTGTCAGTCTGATACAAACCCACTCCCTCAGTAATGTTAATCCTGCTTTCCTATAGATGCCTAATTTAAAAGTTTGACCATTATTTCTGCATTTTTACACCTTGGAAATAGTATATTCCCTGATTTTTATGCATGATTAGTACTATTTATTTAGTACTACTAGTACTATTACCAGTGATTAAATTAAAAAGTAAGTTTAAATCAAATATATCTAAGTAGGTGTTAAAAAAAAAAAAAAAAAAGCTTATGAACCTGAGTAACTGTTGAAAAAATTTCTTCACTAAGTATCACAAATGACATATTTTGAAATTTTTGTATACCCACAACTAATGAATGAATTTTGGTGTTCATATAAGTATCCAAGGGGTTTTCAAAACCTCTTGTTCACCTGTTTTCTTTTATGTTTCTTTTTTTCTGGTTAATTTTTGCCATGGCTTAATTGCACTCCTGTATTTTGCATTATGCATTATGGAAGACATAGAAGCAATCATGACATGGTAAATAATATATGGCTAATTTCAAGTAAATTCCTATGAAGCATTATTCACCTTTATGTACTAATACTACTTCATCCTCCAGAGAATTCTTCCTACTGAAGGTAGTGCTTTTTTACTCATCATCCTTTTTTTTTGTTTCATGGACTTATTCTTTTCCTTTTGACTCATCTTTTATACAATTTGTGCAAGACCATACAAAAACATAACATCACACAGCAATGTAACATTCTAACAGTAAATGAAAAAAGCTATCAAAAAGTAGTCTGCAGCAAAATAACTGGTTTGGGAAACAAATTTGAAAATAAGAATCTACTTAAATTTTTATATAGGCTTGCCCAATTTATCCCTACAGAACAGCAAAAAGATTCCTGTAATGTGGGAAATCTGAGGTTTGGCTCAGTTCATAAGTTGGGCTTTTTTGCATATCTTGAAGGTCAAAGTAGTCAATTTTTTTAGGAAGGAACAAAACAATTAGAAAGCAATGAAAATACTTAGACTTCAATGATGCTAAGTTCCGTAAGAGCATCGTTCTTTGGATTGCAGCAAGCTGTCATGCCAGCTGACTCTCACAGTCTCATTAGCAGGGTTTTGGTTCCAATTCCCCACAACATTTCTTTTCTTGTTCTTTATTCATCAAAGATATGTCTCCTCCTGTAAGAGTGTTACTCATACCTCTTTTTTTCTCATTCTTGATGTAAAACAAATATAAAAGTGCTTGCTCTTAACTTCCCTGGAGAGCTTGTTTTACAGATTGTCCCATAACACATTACTGAAAAAAATCAGATAAGACTAAAGATGTTCAACACAAAAGCAATTTCCATGGTAAAATTATAAGGTTGCAATGAAGCCTGTTTGTTCACTGGAAATTTCTGTGTGTGCACCTTGGGCTCTTTTTTCCTGCTTCCTTTACCCTTTGGTTTGTGTCACACTGCAGATGGCTCAATGCATACACTCAAATTTTTCCCTTCCAGAAATTGTTTGGTGTCTGTGTGCCCTTGTTGCTGATCCCCCTTGATTTTGGTGATGTCACCAAACAGCATCTGTTGCCAGGGCGACCATCGGCGGAGTGTGGCGTGATCCGCGATGATTACAGGTCTGCGCTTTTCCACTCAGCTCACAGAGACAGCTTTTGTTTTGCAGCACATTTCAAGTAGTGTTATTAACATGCTTAAACAATTTTGTGCCTGTATAAGTGCCTATCGCTGTAGACAATACATGTCCTGAAGGGCTTCCCGTGCACCCTTTTGTGTACGTGCAGCCACACTTCCTCTGGCATTTATCCCTTTGAGTGGCATTACCTTACCTGTGAGCAGAAGAGTGCATGAAAGGGTTAATTTCTGGCGTGCAATAGCACTTAACTCTTCTTCCTAGACCTAGAGGCAGCCCAGGCCCAGAATGGGGCAATTTGTGAGTAATTATTAAACCAGGAGATTGCTGTGCAGGGGGCTTTCTTTCAACAATACTGTCGGAGAAATCTTCCCCTTTTTCATTCCATTTCTTTTTAGGAACAAAGACTGAGGTGTGATTTACAGACCCATGCTTTCTGAAAAGGGAGAATTTCCTGATGACACGTCTGGCTATGGGAGAATTTTGATTCAACTGTTAGAGACAGCACAGCTCAGCCGTTCACATATGGCATGCAGCAAACATTTCTTTTTAAGTTTATTTAGTTGCAGTTTGCAACGGGAGGAAAGGTAGACAGAAAATCTCATTCTGCTTAATTTTGGGGCCATCAATGTCTCACACTAAGATATAACTGTGAGCTTCTCAGGCACAGTTCATTAAACTGAAGAAGTTCAGCTAGTATCTTTTTGCAGTTTTACATTGGGCTACAAAATTCTTATGTCAAATTATTACCAAATGCTTGTCAAGCACATTAAAAACACAAAACATGTTCTGCTTGAGAAGTATTTACCTAAATCTCTGTCTTCAAACTTTATGATTGTTTTACTGTATGTAATATCTTTAGGGAAGTTAGGGGGGGGAAATATTCTAAATATTCTATCCATTCTCTATCATCCATTAAGTCCATGACTGAATTTTCCTTTCCATCCTCAAATCACAAAAAAAATGAAAACTGTTCAACAAAACCCACAGTGGTGAGAAACAAGATGAGTGAGAAGAAGAGTTCTGCTACACAGTGAAGATGAGCCACAGTCCTGTGACTGGGAAACACTGTCATGGCAAGGACTGCTCATTACTTTTTATGGTTTTTAGAATCATGAGACTCTCAAATTATGTTTACTTAAACAAATCATGTGGTAGAAAAGAATAGGTGCTTACAGCAAAAGAGTTGGTGTGCTCCTGAAGCATGCTCTTATTTTTGTTGCAAGACAAATACTGCAAAAAGTGAATTTGCTCACTGAAAACCAAAGTAGAGCAAACAGGAACAACGAGATTTACTTCAGAAAGGTTTTTCACATCTGAATTGAGACTTGACCCTGAACTGAAAGCTGCTCAGGGATGTTACAGCACTCGTTGCTGGTACCCTTCTTTAAAGGAAAGAGTTTGTTTGTTGTTTAAAAAAAAAAAAAAAAAAAAAAGGAGTTACATGTTAATATTCTTTGGATAACACTTGAACAGCCCTGAACTGTGCTCCATCATATGTTTTTCTTTCATATTTAGATTACAGGCTACCTAGGAAACTTTAAATATTTCAAGGATTTTGTTTCCAAAAATAAAGTTTAAATATATTTGAAAAAATGTATTTAAATAATATATGTAATGCTGTATAAACACTTTTAGCATAGTATCTTGAAATACTAACTGAAGAAAATGTTTTTCATTTTATTTCTTTGCTCTCAAAATGAAAGCCTTAGGGAAAGAAGCCTTCCTATTTTAAAAAACAACTTAGTCAAACAATTCCTCTATTTATTCTTTCCCCTTCAAATATACAAAAGAACAAGACGTAAAAAAGTGATGAAATCTGTAAATTGATTTGGACAAGTTTGCATTCCTGTTTTAAAAATCAGTGGCAAAAGGAAGGAATTTTTTTTCTCCTTTGCTGGAATCAAAAATACTCTCTGGTAGACAGGAATGGTTTTTTATACCTTTATATTTTTGAGAAAACGGTTTCCTTTGAGATCACTGTACATTTTAGATTCTGTAACAGAGGGGCATACATATACATATACATATACATATACATATACATATACATATACATATACATATACATATCTATCTCTATGTCTATATCTATATATAAATGTAATTCCTAAATTAACAACTGTCTTTCATTTTCTTCTCCTGTCTTTTTTTCCTAGACTGCAAGGAGATGAACAGCTACAAAAATTAGAAATTTGCAAATAATTTTCTAATATAGGAAGTGCAATAATTTTTCAAGCACAGGTTTTATTCTTCCTTTTCAAGCTCATGTTTTATTCCTCTTTGATAGGGAAGGTGGTCTGACTTGCTTATTTCCACTAATTCCTTACACTTCAGGGCATGGACAAATGTTATCTGCTGCTGGACTGCAGGCAAAGACTTAAGGTAATTCACTTCCATCTTCTATGTCTGTTACTTTTTTAAGGTTAGAAATTAGGAAGGAAGATTGAAGAACATTCCTATGTATTCTATGGTGAACTGTCCTCTTTCTTATAAACTTCTTATAAACTTTCTCCTTAGTCTTGACAGTATATCAATGTCAATAATGTGCTTGCATATAGAAAGAGCAACTGTTTTTGTGGATGACTGCTAGTCACAAATTTATTTGGGATTTTGACATAAAACTGTAACTAGGCATGTATCTAAGAACGTTGATGCCTTAATATGACAATTAATTCTACAATAGAATGAAATCATAGAACCATCACTGATTATTTTCCTGTCTTGCATTTAATCAAATAAATGAGACTATACCAAAACCCATATATAGATGTAAATTAGCCTGGTTCCTTTCACTGAGAACACATTTTTGGGTTGTGCTTCTCCTTGTAATTTCCATCACATGTCCTGTGGATGCAAAGCAGTTAGTGTTAATCAATCAGTTATCAGTTAGCTAGCTTGTTGGGTAGACCTTTGCGGGCCTCACAAATAAAAAACATTTGTAGCCAGTGGTCTGTCGGTCAGCACAGTCTATCAAAGAAGTGAATTATTTGTAAAGGAATGCCCTGGGTGGAGCCTAAGTATCTGACAGACTTTGGTGCCTGTTGTTGTTTACCATATCCTATGTATCTGACCCAGTTTTGAAGAAGAATGTGCTGTGTCACCTAAAGGTGTGCAGGTTCTGACACTGCTCAATGCGGGCAGAGCTGGCTCTGGCAGAGCCTGGATCGGCTGTCCTGGGTTCTTTCCCTCAGCTATAGGAAAAAACTGTTTTTTGATCTGACTGCATGTCAAATTCCAATTATTTCTGCAACAGACCCTTACACTTAAGAACTAAGAGTATTGCTCAAAATACTAATTGTGTGAGCATAGGCTGATAGTAAGTCAAGTATATCTTCCAAGGGCTGGGTAACATCTCTTTTCTCAGGCCACTGATGTGAGGTGGGGGTAATAGTGCACAAAGGGTATAGAAATTTGGAAGAAAACAAACCTCTCTGCTTTCCAGATGGCCCTCAGACATTAAAGGGGTTGGGTGTGTCTGGATTAATTTCTGATTAGAACCAATTCAACACTGTAAGGTCACCCACGTTCAATAGTAATTTTCACAGGCATAGATTCACAAACAGCACAGTTTACCAATCCAATACTATGAGTCTGGCTGAGTTCTAGAAGAACTTTCACAATCCAAATTCACTAATAATACACTTTATTGAAATAATGGGGCAACAGGTTCGGAATTGCCATTGGTAAATTCACTAATTTACATCTGGCCTATCTGGATACATCTGGCCTATCTGGAAGCAGGCCCAAGGGTGATAAGACTGTGTTGGGGGAGGAATCAGTGGCCCAGCTGAGGTGCATGTATACCAATGCACGCAGCATGGGTAACAAACAGGAGGAGCTGGAGGCCTTGGTGCAACAGCAGAGATATGATATAGTTGCCATCACAGAAACATGGTGGGATGAGTCGCATAATTGGAGCACTGCACTGGATGACTACAAACTCTTCAGGAGAGACAGGAAAGGGAGAAGAGGTGGAGGGGTAGCCCTTTATTTTAGGGAGGTTTTGGATGTCATAGGTATTGAAACTAATGATGATGAAGTTGAGTCTCTATGGGTAAGAATTAAGGGGAAAGCTAACAAGGCTGACATCATACTGGGAGTCTGCTATCGTCCACCCAACCAGGATGAAGAGGTGGACAACTTATTCTATAAGCAGCTGGAGAATGTTCCAGGATCATCAGCTCTTGTTCTTGTAGGCGACTTCAACCTACCAGACATCTGCTGGGACCTTAACAGAGCAGAAAAACGGCAGTCTAGAAAGTTTTTGGAGTGTGTGGAAGATAACTTCTTGTCACAACTAGTGGGGAGCCCACCAGGGCAGGGACTATATTAGACCTGTTGTTCACAAATAGAGATGGGCTAGTGGGAGATGTGAAGGTTGGAGGACACTTGGGGCACAGTGATCATGACATTATAGAATTCTCAATAATTGGTGACATAAGGAGGAATATGAATAAGATCTCTGTGTTGAACTTCCGGAGGGCAGACTTTGGCTTATTTAAGACACTTATTCAAAGAGTTCCTTGGGAAACAGCTCTTGGTAACAAAGGAGTCCAGGAGAAATGGATGTGCTTCAAAGCAGAGTTCCTGAGGGCACAGGAGCAGACTGTCCCTATGTGCCGGAAGACGTGTCGACGAGGCAAGCGTCCAGTCTGGATGAGCAAGGAGGTTTTGAATGAACTTAGAAATAAAAGAAAGATGTATCATCTTTTGAAGGAGGGACTGATTTCTCAGGAAATATTTAAGGGAGTTGCTAGGGCATGTAAAAAAAAAAATTAGGGATGCCAAAGCCCAGTTTGAACTTAACTTGGCAACTACTGTTAAAAATAATAAAAAGAGTTTTTACAAATATATTAATGGTAAAAGGAAGGGTATAACCAACCTCTGTCCCTTATTGGATGAGGCAGGCAACCTAGTAACTAACGACGAGGAGAAGGCGGAAATGCTTAATGCCTTCTTCGCCTCAGTCTTTAGTGGTAAGACAGCTTGTTCTCAAGACCACTGTCCTCATGGGTTGGTAAGTGGTGCCAGGGAGCAGAATGGTCCTCTTGTTATCCAAGAAGAGGCAGTCAGAGAACTGCTGAGACAGCTGGATATTTATAAATCAATGGGACCAGATGGGATCCATCCCAGGGTGATGAGGGAGCTGGCAGATGAGCTTGCGAAGCCGCTCTCCATCATTTACCAGCAGTCCTGGCTCACTGGGGAGGTTCCGGACGATTGGAAACTGGCCAATGTGACACCCATTTACAAAAAAGGTAGGAAGGAGGATCCTAGTAACTACAGGCCAGTTAGCCTGACCTCAGTACCAGGTAAAATAATGGAGCAGTTCATAATGAGTGCTATCACACAGCGCTTACAGGATGGCCAGGGCATCAGACCCAGTCAGCATGGGTTTACAAAGGGTAGGTCGTGTCTGACCAACCTGGTCTCCTTCTATGACCAGGTGACACGCCTGGTGGATACAGGAAAGGCTGTGGATGTTGTCTATTTAGACTTCAGCAAGGCCTTTGATACTGTCTCCCACAGCATACTCCTGGAGAAGCTGGCAGCACACGGCTTGGACAGGAGCACTCTGTGCTGGGTTAGGAACTGGCTGGACGGCCGGGCCCAGAGAGTGGTGGTGAACGGTGCTGCATCCAGCTGGGGACAGTCATCAGTGGTGTCCCTCAGGGCTCTGTGCTGGGGCCAGTTCTGTTTAATATTTTTATAGACGACATGGATGATGGCCTTGAGTCTTTCATTGGCAAATTTGCAGATGACACTAAGCTGGGAGCTTGTGTTGATCTATTGGAAGGAAGAAGGGCTCTGCAGAGAGACTTAGATTAGATAGATGGGCAGAATCCAACAACATGAAATTTAATAAGTCTAAGTGCCGAGTTCTACATTTTGGCCATAAGAATCCCCTTCAGCGTTACAAGCTGGGAACAGTGTGGCTGGATAGTGTACAGGAGGAAAGGGACCTGGGGGTGCTGGTTGACAGCCGGCTGAATATGAGCCAGCAGTGTGCCTTGGTGGCCAAGAAGGCCAACGGCATCCTGGCCTGCATTAGGAATTGTGTGGCCAGCAGGAGCAGGGAGGTCATTCTTCCCCTATACTCGGCACTGGTGAGACCACATCTTGAGTACTGTGTCCAATTCTGGGGCCCTCAGTTTAGGAAGGACATTGATATGCTAGAACGTGTCCAGAGGAGGGCAACAAGGCTGGTGAAGGGCTTGGAACACAAGCCTTATGAGGAACGTTTGAAGGAGCTGGGGTTGTTTAGCCTGGAAAAGAGGAGGCTTAGGGGTGACCTCATTGCTCTCTACAACTTCCTGAAGGGAGGCTGTAGACAGGTGGGGGTCGGTCTCTTCCACCAGGCAGCAACTGACAGAACCAGAGGACACAGTCTCAAGCTACGTCAGGGAAGGTATAGATTGGATATTAGGAAGAAATTTTTCACCGAAAGAGTAATAAAATACTGGAATGCTCTTCCCAGAGAGGTAGTGGAATCGTCATCTTTGACAGTGTTCAAGAAAAGGCTGGACATGGCACTTAGTGCCATGCTATAGTCTATACTCTGAGTTGAGGTGTTTAGGACATAGGTTGGACTCGATGATCTTGGAGGTCTCTTCCAACCTCAATATTCTGTGATTCTGTGATTCTGTGATTCTGTAATTAGTGACTATTAATATGTGCCACTACAGAAGGCATAGTGACAGAGATGTGTTAGTACCATATACATATGTTAGTACCATATACATATATATACACAGTCTGTCTACTGATCCCAAACAGAGGTGATCCTCTTTTTTTTAAAGAAAAATATTTTTTTTATTTTTTTTTTTTTTCACCCTGGAACTCACTTTCTTTTATCCTGTAATTTTCTTCCCAAAGCAGAGGAATGATTTCATGTCTTACAGGTGGGGCTTTGGTAACTGTGGTCATAAACATAAGGCATGTTCCCTTTCTCTCCACTTCCATTCTTATGGGTAAGAAAGTTAATAAAGAAATGAGGATCATGAGGGTCTCGGTTACTTTCAGTCAGACTTTACAATTGTTTCAGAAGATAAAATAAAGACTTAGTTCCATCTCCACTTGTTATGGTGGCAGTAAAGACCATGTGACCCCAGAGGGTCTTTTAGCTTATCCTTATCTCCTTAATGGACAAGATTTACAGCAAGGCTTGGTATACACAATAAAGGGGGACTGAGACTAATGGCTTTTGTCTCTTGCTGAAACAACATCAGGCCATGAGTCTTCTGCTTCATTGCAAACATTATTCAGTCATTAGGTCCAGCTTGAGCCAGGTGCAGGATAAGTGAGCGACCAAGTTCATGTTTTTCCCAACCAGCCTCATCAATTTTTCTCTGATTTAAACCTCAGATTTAAGGCTCTGACTGTAGCAAGTCTGACAATTTGCCATAGAAAGATACCTGATAATGATTGTGCACCTGTACTGGTGCAAGTGTGCACAAGGGAGCAGAGAAGGCATTAATCCCGTTCTCTTTTTCTTCATTCTGTTTGATATCCTTTCAATAAATTGATCCTGCACTGGGAAAGGGGCATCTAGAAAATTTTCCATGTGTGATGTTGTGGTGATTAGGTGGAGCTCTTAGTGAGGATCAAATTGCTATACCTTATTAGCATAATTAATGAGCAAACAATAATAAATACTTTGCAGTTCTCAAATAGGGTAAATTCATAGCTATTGTTAAAATTGAGGCTGTCTCAGTAATAGTTGTGACAAGACAGTTTTGCTCTTTGTACTCTGGTGAAGGGAGAGCACTGCTCTCTCTTGGCATGGAGCATTTTATTATGTAAATATTGCAGAGCTCCTAGTCCCTGTTAAATTTAACTACAGGCTTGCTGACGGTCTGCTGGCCTATATTATAGCAGCATTAAAGTTTCTAAGCATTATTAACATATCAGCTACTTGCTTTTGGGAGAGAAAGATATTATGCTGAAGATTTTAAAGTTTTTTCTTTTCATGTCAGAGCTAGCTGAATCCACAGGAGAGAAACACTTGAAATATATCATCTGTTCCTCTTGTAATGGTTCTTTATCTCTTTCAAATGAGGAAAATGTTCAATGCAAATGGCTGTCTTCATGGAACGTACTATTATATGGCACACTTGGGATTTCCTCAGACACATGTATTCTGTAACTGGGTGCCACAGGTGATATTAAATTTTTGACTAAAGTAGTGAAATTTTCTCCTAAAGAAGAAGGAGAACCGTTTCAGCATATTTTTATATTTTACTGAGAAGGTCGGAGTTGCTTAATTTGTCAAGTTCATCCTTGATTCCAAAACTTTTTACATTGATCTTTTGGGTTGTATTTTGCTTTTTCTTCATTCTAGTTTTTTGTTTTGTCTAAAACACCTGTCTGTCTTACCTCAAATGATGGCAGTGAATAAAAATTCCCCTTACAAAGAGGTAATGAAATAACTTCTAATCTTGGCTAAAATGACAGAGGTAAAATAAATAAAAATATTATTTATTTTTGCTTTCAAATATTTTAGCATTTTTCCCTAGGACTCCTCTAATGTACTCCAGAGTTTTAGACAGTATATCCTGAAGACACACACCAAACATATCTCATGTAAATTGACAATTGATGCATTATAAATAAATCTGATTACAATAGCAGTATCTTCTATCTGTACTTGGACTTCAGCACCGCTTTCAACTTTCTGTTTCTCACATTTGTCTAAGTAATTCCAGTGACACTATAAAAAAAATAGACCTATCCTGCAAGTTACACCAACATCCAGATAGCAAGTAGCTCTAGCTCTCTCTTCTTGTTTTGAAATCTGTTCAGTAGTTTCCTCTCTGCTGTAAAAGTGTCAGGAAAAAATAAGAGGTTTTTCCTCTTTATTATTATCTCATTCAGAAAGGAACAGTATAGTTTGTATCTGTAGATTGCATATGCTTGCTTTTATACTTTATGTGGTTACTCCAAACCTAGCTACAATAATTTAGGACAGGAAGAAGAATGATAGAAAATTCCATAATTGAGCCAAAGTAAACAGATAAAAATCTGGACTGTAAGGATGTCCAGGTACTTATATTCTAGCATTCTGTAAGCTCGGAATCATAAAATTACATTAGTTGTTTTTAAAGTCTTTTAGAAAGAAATTTGAAGATTCAAGGGTCAGGGGAACACAATACAAAACAACAACACACACACACATGCAAAATGAATGCCCAACCCCCCCTAAACACAGTCTAAACTTTTAGTGTGTTTAAGAATTACTATGGTTATCTTTTTTAATCCACAAGCTAAACATACTTTGTTGTATTTGTTTATCTCATTATGGCCACAAAAATGAATAAGAATGCTGGAGCAGCTCTCCTTTGAAGACAGGCTGAAAGAATTCCAGATTCTTCAATCTGGAGAGGAGAAGGCTACCAGGAGACCTTAATGTGGCTTATCAATTTATTTTAAAAAATCAGGCCTATAAGAAAGGTGTAGAGAGACTTCTCCACAGCAAGTAGTGACAGGATAAAGGCAGTTGTTTTAAACTGAAAGGTAGATTTAGATTAGCCTTCTAAAAGATTTTTTTTTTACAAAGAGAATGATGAAACAGTGGAACAGATTGTAGGCATCACCTCTGGAAGTGTTCAAGGTCAGATTGGACTGGGATTTGAGCAACCTGGTCTTAGAGAAGATGACCCTAACCATGACAGGAAAGTTGTACTAGAAGATCTTTAAAAGTCCTTTCCAGCTCAAACCATTCTGTAACTTTATTACAATAATTTTTTTCCAGTGAAGTTTGAGAACAAGAGACAGAGAAATTGCAATAAATGCAAGCTTTCTTACCTTCCCTGAAAACATTCCAGCTGTTATAGATAAAAAATGTGTTTTTCCCTAAATTGCACAATGAATGGTTACTGGAAGACACAGGATTTGTTGTTTTCAACTTTTTGATTGCTTGCTTGAGGATTTTTAAAGGAAACTCCATTTAGTCTCCTGAACCTTCCATTTTTTGCATGCACAGGTTTCTATAAAATTGCATTATTATACAGTCTAAATGAATACAAGTTTTCTGGATTTCTGAGAAAGAAAAGTAAATTCAGAGTGAGTGGCTGGTGTCTGAAATAGCTGCATGTCACTCAGACTAAAATAAATAAACTAGAACTAGATTTTGCATTTGATTTATATTGAAAGGCTTCAGTGCAGGATGGGGGTGTGCAGGTTTTTATCAGAAGAGACTGGGAGCTGACTCCTTGTCAGAAACAGACAATTCCAGCTGGTCTCAAACCAAACCCACCACTGTTGCTCATCAGCAACACCAGATTAACCTCTGTGATAACATAGTTAGGAAAGGGTAAACAATCCTACAAAGCTGCTGTGACAGAGAGAGGAATAAGGAATATTAAGCAGCCTGGCAGACATCAAGGTGAGAGAAGAAAGAGGATGTGCTACAGGCACCTGAGCAGATATTTCCCTACAACTGTTGAAGCTGTGGAGGAGAAGATGTTTTCCAGAAATTCACAGAGAGACCATACTGAAGAAAATACCACACTGCATCCAGTGGAGAGACCATGCTGGAGCAGGTAGGTATGCCCTGAAGGAAGCTGCAGCCCATGGAGATCCCATGCTGGAGCAAACTTCTGGCAGGAGCTGCAGTCAGTGGAGCAGAGCCCACACAGCTTTTCTGGCACAAGAGGACTGTACCACTTAGAAAGAACTCTATTTTTAATTAGAAATAAATTAATCTTCCACAAGTTCAACATGTTTTGCCCAAGAGAGTAATAGTTGAATGATTTCTCTGCCCTTATCTTAAAATATGATCTTCTTCATTTATTTTCTCTCACTTTTCTGCTGAGGCAGGAGATGAGGCAACAGCTTGGTGGGCATCTGGCAGACAGCCAAGGTTAACTGATCACAGTTTTATATAGGAGAAGAAAAAGGTACAATTATTTCATACCTAAAGTGCATGTTGGATTTGCATTTTGCATTTGCTGTGTTCATGTTAGCACTCCTTTCAGAAGATCTAGTTGTGCTGTAAATGGATAATGTTGCATCTTTACAGTCTTTTGCATGAGTCTTTTCATATTTATTTTAGTATAGATGTTTCTTTCACAAATCCTTACTCTTTTCATTAAAACTTCGTAAAATATTTTCATTAATCACACATTTGTAAGCTTCAGTAATGCAGTATGTATGACAGAAGAAGCCCCTTCTTAACAGATGAAAAATTAATCAATCTCTTGATCACTCACTGGATTGAAATACTGCAAATTCTTTGGCAGATTATGTTCTGGGATTCAGTTTTCCTCATTTTTCTTTCACTACTCTCCATTCTCATGCAGACATAATGAGTTTCATAATCATTTTTATTTCCATCTTGCCTAAGGAGCTGAAACATCAGTACTACAACAGCTCACACCCACAACAATCTATTCTCTGATGAAGAATTGCTTCTGTTGCCTCATACCCACCTCCTGTGTTTCGTTCCACATCTGCTCCACAATCCTGGCTTGATATTTGCTGCCTCTCCTGACTTTTTGTCCTCTTGTGATATTCCCCACACACTTGTGGAGGGACCAGAAGGACTCCCCTTCCCCCAAGACTGTGCACTGCAGGGAGAGCAGGGGAAGCATCTCCTCAGAGTGAAAGTGAGCTGATAGATCAGGAGAGCTGCTGGACTCATCACAGTCCCCTTTCTTCAGTTTACAAGAGCTGCCCCAGGCTACTAAGCTGAAATTTATTCTGCTTGCCAAAAAGCCTAATCAGATGCCTCCACCTCGAGAGGCAGTAAAGTGGGATGGAAAGATAACCCAAGAAGTTGCCTTTCTCCTTCCCAGAAGCTATTAAAGATTTATTCAATGTTTCCACAGAAATGCAGATTCTCTCTTCAAAATTTGTTCCCATCAACAGAAGGTAACTTATATTAGACATTAGTGAAAACTGCACTGTTTTTCCAGATGATAAATCCTCATTTGGGAATGTTTTATCCTAAGAGTGTGGTGTTTAATGGAAATACCAGTTGCCTATTAAGATACAAAATCACAGCAAATAAGTGCAACTTTGGATTTAGTATTTGGGGCTGGCTGTACCACTCTTCTAAAACTGTTTAAATATTCAGTCACATTACATGAGAAGTGATCCCTAGGGCAGATAAGGAAATATCTGCTACACTACAGGACTGCCAGCTGTTTTTCTCAATGTTTTTCACTCATGACTAGTGCCCACCACAGTTGAAAAGATTGTAAAAGAGTAGGGGTATAGGCCAGTTTTTCTACAGTCATTTCTAATCCTGCTTACCTCCTGCCTTTTGCTATCAGAAGCTAGAAGTTGCAAATGCATTATCTTAAGGTCAGATCTTGGGGAAATGTGTTTGAAATTTAATAGCAGTCATGAGGTTGATATACTGGAAAGGGACTTTGGGATGCTTGGAAGCGATAATAAAGGGCAAGTAAATTCCAAAAGCTGACTATTCAAATGTGTTCATGAGGAAAAGAAATTTAGTTGGAGGAGCCATTTTTAATAAAAATATTGCTTGCAGGAAAGAGAATTGTATGAATTAATGAAAGCTCAGTATGAACTTAACCCTTAACTGAAAGGATGACAAATATAAGAACAAGTAGCTTGTCATATTAGAAGAGACAGTTAATGTGGCCACTGTGGAGGCATATCCACATTATGCTAATCATTGGCTTGGTTGTTTGTCAGAAGAAAGACTAACACTTTCTTCTTACGAAAAGGTGTTATATTATCTCTAAGGATTTCAAGGTTATTGTGAGAAAACCCGAACTCCCAGAACTTGAAGTATTAAAACTAGCAAAGCTAGGCTTTGGAAAAAGGCAGAAAATTAATAAAAATATCAATTTAAAAATTAATAAATATTCCAACCACAGGCATTGACTTGTCTTTTGAGATTAGATATGGATTATTTCTCTCTGTTGATGCCTTTCTTGATTTTTGCATTTTTATCTCATGATTCGAAGTGCTAGAAATGGACAGTTAAATGATGGCCCAGGACCTTAGATTAATGTCTCTAAAGTATTTTTTAATGTCTCTTGCTAAAACTGTTGGGGTCCCATCAACTCTGCATGTTACCTTCCTACATGGAAGGTTGATGGTCACCAGAAGATAGATCCGATTTCTACGATATCAAATCATCCTAGACCATAGTTTTTCTTCACATTCATGGAAATTCATGCTGGGATTAGACCATTTCTAAGGCTGTTCAAATACCCCATGTTTAATTAACATATCCATTTGTGACAAATGGCTGTATATTAACCAGAAAATCCTCTTTATGTCAAATGAAATAAAGTGAAATATAAGTATAGGCATTAATTTACCACCTCCAAAATAATAATCAAATTTAGAAATCTACATTTTTAAAAAGTGAAGTAATTAAAAAAAACAAAACAAAACAAACAAACAAACAAAAACACGAAAAAAACCCAAGAAACACCTTGCTATCCACTTTAAAACAAAATTATGCTTAGGATGTCTGTGTTTTGATTCATAAAGGTTTTCACAAATGCCTGGCACTACAGGCTGTGCATCTCAGATAATAGCATTCATTGCTGAAGCATGCTTATTTTACAAACTGCTTTTGGTTTCTTTTCAAGGTTATCCAGAGGGTCTACTCAAATTTGGTGTTTCACCATCAAAACATATTCCAACCACCAGAAAACCCTTCATTGGCTTTTGCTGACAGAGACTACAGTTTCATACAATCTTTCAGCAGCACACTGTCCAATTCCTATAATCCAGCTCCTCATGGCAGCATCTCTCATTTTTCCTTCATCTTGGTGGTTGAGGCTTTATGTGAATTAACTTCTGCACAACTGTTTCTTGCAAAAGTTGAGAGTGGATTAAGCAATCCAGGAGTTTCATTCCATTCCTATAATTAAATGACTGTGACTGAGGTTTGTAAGTTATATTCTTCCTAGGACAGATGGACAGTAGCTGTCATTCATGCTGGGAGTTCGTTTATGTCTGGAGCACAAAGTGCCATTCCTGTTGATGGGTGATATTTGCCTGGGCATTATAGACTGAAGGTATATTTTGTGTACAATGTTCAAGTTGAAAGGGCACATTTGGAAACAGTGTTTGAGAAGTCTGATAAATATGAAGCAAATATAAATAAAAAGGAGATGAAAACATTCAGATTGCTTTATTTTGGAGTGTGTATTTGTTTTGGAAAAATGGGAGAGGGATGTGCAATAAATTGTTTTATTTTTCACATCACATCTTGCATTTATTGAGGGCCATATATTCACAGTTATTACATGAGTTCAAAGAGATTATATGAAAGTCTCTGAAGAAGAGCATTGAAAATGAAAGAAAACTGCAGTATGACCTATCACTATAATATCACTATAATATTGCAATATAATATTGCAGTGATAAATATTAACTCATTGCTGTAAAATTATTAATTGTTCTGATTTATTTCAGCTCAAAGGGTTTGCAAATATTTAAACATTTACATCCATGCACATTGGTTTGAACAACAAATTACAACTATGGCATCTTAGTACTCCTTTATGTTGAATTTATAGTTTCAAAACATCTGCAATAAAGCTGGGAAGAGAAGGAGAGGAAGAGGAACCATGTGTGGGGTAGGGTGTGGTACAGGAAAAGGGGTGGGTGCTGATGTGGGGGATAAGGCAGGATAAAGAGAGAGGAAGGGAAAGCTTACATTTGCTGTATAGGGAGAGAAGATAGAAGAATCTGACCTATTTTCTGTTTAGTAATGAGTCCACATGTGAAAATGTAAGTGTATTTAAGAAATAACATGAAGCATATGCAAAAAGTTGCAGCTGAGCTGAACAGATTATTCTGTTTCTTGATTTTTTCAATTCTACAATTTGCTACCTCAGACACACCCAAAAATCAGAGAAAAGGAATATGTGACATTTCTTTCTAGCCAGTGGAAGTGCCAATAACATGCTGAGAAAGTCAAAGAGGCAAATGAAAACAGGAAGCACATTATCAGTTGAAGATTTAACTTACCTCATTACAAATTGGAGGAGTGTGAGGCTGAAGCATGATGATAAGGCTGAAGTTGTAGATACACATCACAACTTCTTTATTAAGTTAACAAAAGGAGAAATACAGCATAGCTGTACACAGTTTTTCAAAGGGGATCTACAAGAAAAACAGAAAGCTAGCAGGAGCAGATGAAAGGCAGCATAGGAATCATATTGGAGCCACAGTGCAAAAGCATGACACATACCAGTAAAGACTTGAGAAGTGATAAAGAGAAATGGGTAAACAGCAATGTAGAGGAAGCAAAGAAATTAAGAAGGCATTTAAAAAGAATATATGGTTTTTTGTACACAACAGAAAGTGGAAGCTTTCCAGAGAATCTTAAGAGGTAACAGAAAAACTAAAATATAGAAAGAATACCCTAAGTAAGCAATGGTTACAATGTTGATTTTTTTTTTTCCATCAGTGATAACTATGGAGGAGTTGGAAGTGTAGAAACAGGGACCCTTCTTTCCAGAATGCGTGTCAGAGGTTTTGTTTAAAATTGAAGTATTGGCAGAAAAGGTGAATGGATCAAGGAGACAATGTGAGCAATAAGAAATCAGGAGCAGGTGGCTTCTGCCCCAGGCCTCTCAAGGAATTCAAGTGTGAAATTGCCAAACTACAAAATGTGGTGTGTAAGAAACCAAATGATTGTTAAATCACAGGCAAGTGGCTTAAACAATGCCAGTTTTTGGAAAAGGATTCCAGTGGAACTATAGATGGAGAAAAACTGGAATTAAGGAAGGTATGGATGCATGTGAGAAGTCACAGAACTAGTGGGGTTTTTTGAAAACATTAACAGGCATTTAGATAAAGGAGGTCTGACTGCCATTCCTTTGAATTTACAGGGTGCTTTCATTTATGTACCTCATCAACAGTTTTCCAGAAAACTAGACAAAATTACTTTTAAGAGTAAAGGCTAATAAAAACTTAGGAAACAATAAACACGAATAAATTAATAACCACACTTGCAGTGAAACACAATTCACTGCAGAAAGTCCAAAGTTATCTGTGATATGCTGTGCTCCTTGGTGCTCATTATACTCACATGCATTCTGGAAAAGGGAAATGATAGAAGTTGCTGATTCTGTTAAGGATTGTAAAGATGATTTCCAGCTGTGAAAAACTGCAAAAAGAAATTACTGGGAGCTGAAATGAAGCTGAAAGCCAATGTAGACAACTGCAAGTTAAAATTCCTGCCTGAACTACTTTCCTTCAAATATCTAAATCCTATCCTGTAGCAGGAATAATGCAGCATGAGTTAGAAAATCACCTCCCTCATAGTCCACCTTCCATATTCTCAAATTTTGAACCCCATACCTGTGCTCTAGCTGTCTTGAAATGCCTGTAAAATGAATTTTCTCTAGGATCAGAGGGCTGGAGCGCTTCTACTGTGAAGAAAGGCTAAGTGCTGGGGCTGTTCAGCTTGGAAAAGAGAAAGCTCTTAAGGGGCCTAATAGACCTTTCAGTACCTAAAGGGGACCTAAAGAAAAAGAACAGTTTACAAGGTCATGTAGTGATACAGTAAGTGGAAATGGCTTTAAACCTAAATAATCTAAATAAACCTTAATCTAAACCAAATTTAGATTAATCTAAATTAATTAGATTAAATATTAGGAAGAAATTCTTTACTGTGAGCATTGGGAGGCACTGGAACAGGTTGCCCAGACAAACTTTGGATGCCCTATTCCTGGAAGCATTCAAGGCCAGACTGAATGGGGCTTTTGATGTGCCTTTGTCCCTTGCACTGGAAGTGAAACGAGGTGATCCTTAAGGTGCCTTCAAGCCCAAATCATCCTATAAATTTATGACCTGGTCCCTATTCATGTAGTAGAAAATGCACAAACCTTAGAGGAACAAGCACTCAAACCAAAGCTCTCCAGCGAAAGCATGAAGATGATTTGATCTTTTGCTCCCATCCTACAGTCATATCAGTTGCAAATGTGACTCATTTAATTGTGACTGTGCTAGTAACTAACCATGATAGGAACCATTTTGTGATGGCAAAAATGCAAATCTCTGAGAGATTTTTTTTTTTTTTTTTTTTCTTCTGTTAAGTAGAGAGAATGCACTAGCAAATTACTTTAGTTTATTGATTGGAACCCAAACTCTGTGAAAAGACTTTAGAATCAAAATGCCATGGAGAGGCAGAGACAGGAATGACCATCATGTATAATATTACAGTGGAAAAGTTATATATTGACCATAATATTTTTGAAATAAATTACTTTCTGGATAATTTTCTATATCTATTTTTATAGCAACATGGAAATAGATGATGTAAGATATTGATACCAAATGGACTGCTCAGGTGAAAAAGCAACCTGAGAATTTTATTGTAGTTGACATGCATTTATAAAAAAGCATTAGAGTGTGAAATATTCACTTGTGTTCTGACATGATCTTCTGCCTGATTAAATTTAAAATGAAAAAGAATTCCTTAGATACAAGTGTAGGTAGTGGGAGTTAAAAATAAAGTCCTTGCTCAGAATTGTTTTCATCTATGTTTTCATTCTGTGCTATTCTTAAGTTCCATGAGCTCCACGTTTAAGTGTCTGTTCTAAAATTGGAAGAGTTTTGTTCGATGTTGGCAGAAAACAGCATGAATAAGAATATCAGTCTAAGCAGACTATAATGTGTGCGTGCATGAAGACATGTGGGTGTGATAAATAGTAAAGAAAGAATTTAATACATGCCAAGCACATCCTAATTTCCACTCCTAACTCCATTTTATGTGAATTAATAGACCATTTAGTATAAGAAATTTCAGTGGCTGACATAAAACAGTTTACATGAGAGTGGTCTAAGCATGCATAAACCTTATTCCTTAAACTCAGATTTCAGCCAAGTTCTCTGGTAGACTGCTTGGTTCAATATGCAGTTAAAGACCTTTTGTTGGGCTATGGAGAGAGTGGTGGAACTGCCAGAAATGTTAAATTTCCCAATTTTCATTAGTCTTTTAGAAGTAGTTGGATGGAAACTAAAGGTACAACAAAATATCCTAATGCTTTTACTTCTGATGGTATTAGAGCAAATTTATACTCAGTTGGATTTTGAGGATCTGTTAATTGTGGAGAAAATATTTTGAATATTCTGACCTTTTCTATTTCTCCAACTTCTTATTTATACAGCTTATTAGCTTATTCTTATTTATACAGCTTAGAACTCAAAAGACCAGCTTCTTCAACAGGTACATCTGCATTGCTGTAGTGTGAGAAGGTTCATGATGGTTTATGCAAATTATGACTGTAATCAAGCCAGGACATCAAGTGCCATATACAGTGAGCACACATACTCAGAATGATTCAGTCATACATTGTGGTTTAGTCCTGTGGAAACCAGAACTTAAGATGGAAATTAGTTTTAAGGATGAAATTAAAATTTATCTCTTAGTTCTAACTATGTCATTGCTGTGTAAGTGTTGTGCTTGTCTCCAACTGTAGTTCACTGAGGTCATTAAATCCTTCAGTTAGTAACTTCCTAGTCATTCATGTGTATAAATGAAGCAATGGAGTAATTTGCACAGTGGACCAAAATCAGACCAAGTGTTTGAACCCCAACCACCTCCATAATTATAAACTTGAGCAACAACCAAATAAACTCGAGCAAATTATAATCTTGCTACAACCTCTCTGACTGCCCCGGAGATCCATCTCATGCAGGTCCTGCTGTACCTAAATCAGTGGGCACACTTCAGTGTGTAAATTAACATCCTAGGTGGAGAATCTGGCCATCCCAGAGACACAAATCCCACCCAGAGATTCACAGTCTCTGATGCAGCTATTGGCACTGTACATAGGTCAGAGACTTGTAAAGAATCAGAAAAAATTGCTTTAAAAGTGCAAATAAATGGTCTCTGTGCAGCTAAGTAGTTAGGAGATGTTTTGTACATTGTTAAAGTAAATTATTAGCAATAAATAATGCATGTTGAGAAATCTCATGAATTGTAGGTCAAAGTGGATATGAGTTAAGCAGTTCAAGGAATCTCACCTGATCCAGCTAAAGCACCATGAATTTTCTCACATTGTTGTTCCCACAATATGTTCATGACTTGATTTTTTTCTAGACAGAAAACGGTTGTAAAAAAACAATGTCTATTGTTGTTGCTTTCTTAAACAAAAAAGATTTTACTTCTTTAATGGTAATTACTCATATTCTGTATTTTGAAGTACATTTTAAACAGTAGTACCGCAGCTTTCACAATAATCAAATCTAGTTATGACAAATTTTAAAAGGAGGTTCTGTAACAAATTTAAATAAAAATATCATTACTGTTATAATTTAATAGTTTCCACATTTTAAAGTACTGCTAATATATTTCAGTATATATTCAATATATTTCAATAGAGAAGTAACACATGCTTTCCTTTGCTGTTCAAGGTAACAAAATCTTTTTCAATGACATTAACCTGAAAGTGTATAATAGATGAGCATTGTACAAGTAAATGTGCAAGACAAAAAAAGTAGTGCCAACCAACCCATATCACTCCTACTGATTAATGGTCTGGAAATAATGCTGGACAAAAAATGCTTTTCCTTGACTGATTATCGGTATTGCTGATTAACTCTAAATTGGCTTTTCTTTGATGTCAGTCTAGCCCCATGAAACAGAGGTATAACCAGGCAATGTGATATATTTACTCAAAATTGAAATGCTGTTCATTGAAAAGGAAGAATCAAGTTCAGGAGATAAGTCAAGACACTAATGCAAACTAAAACTTGTCTTGCTGGGAAAGAAGGCTGTGATATAGATTTCCCTTTTAAAGTGGAGCTGAAAGTAATGGCATAAGGATGCTTTCTGCTGTTACTTATATTTTCAAATTCAATTAATAAAGCTAGTAGGAGTCAAGTCAAAACAAGTAGGGAGGTGAATCTTCATGCAGAATTTAGCAACATTTCCAAAGGTTGTTGGGAAAATAAGAAGATTAAATTACTCTAAAGAGTCATTCACAGGAAGAAAAATTCTATCAGGGCGCTGAGTTCATGACACTTGTGAGGGTGCAAAGTATTAAGAGGAAACATCTTGTAACTCTTGCCCTGTTTTTATTCTTTCTGGATAATTAGCACATACCTATTCTGCTTATAATTTTTGTTTTTCAGGTTGAAAAAACCTAAATCTCTAACATAACATGTACTTATAGGTCACCCTGAGAATGAGGTTAATAAAAGATATTGGGGGGAGGGTGAAGGAAACATTCAAGACAACAAATTTGGTGGGAAGGGGCAACAGTAGGGACAGAATGGGCTGAAAGTCAAAGGCTCAGAAGTGGAGAAATGAAGAACCCTGAAGATAACCTGAAAAACAGGGACAGCCTCTGAAGCAGCCCCTACTCCCTGGAAACAGTCAGAGAAGCTGGCTGATGGACATGGCTGGAAGGAAGATTCCGAGGTTCAGGAATCCTTGATCTGAGCCATTCCTATGTAGCTTGCTAAAGTGTCTTGTGAGTTGATACTGTTGAGCACTGTCTGTTTTCTGTGTACAACTCAGAACAGCTCCCAGTGGGAGAGCACTTACCTTGACAAAAGTGTGTGTGTGTGTGTTGACAGATTTGGCAGTGGGCCCAAAGGCTGAATGGACTGTGATGAGAAAGGTGATTTTAGTTGTCTGCACCAAAACAGGATCTACTGTCTTAGAAAAGAGAATGAGGTGCAGAACTCTGAAGCTAAGGTAGATGGGTAGATGTTTTCCCTGGTTATGCAGGTACCTTTTACAAGCTGTTGATATGCCTAGCCACATATCTTCAGGCCTTTTTTGATTGATGGGGTTTTTTGTTCAGTGACCCAGTTCATTTTAACGTACTTCTGCGGAAAATGTGTGAAATAGCCAAGACAGTAAAAAAGATGTACCTAGGTATTCCAGTGGTGTTAATAAACCTCACTTTAATTTAAAACATTGATATTCTTGATCCTAGAATATCATTAGGTCACTACAAACTGCCCTTTTTTAAAGATGACTTTTTTATCTTACGGCATTCAGACAGTAAAAATACTCTTATGGATTTTCTTCCTTGCTGAACAGACATGCAACAAGAAAGTTTGCCATGAATGAAATGCTTTCCATCAAGCATCACTTTTCTTGATGTCTCATTTTTCTTCTTATTTTTCTTTCTTGGTTCATACCAGAAATAATTGCAAAATAATCGTAATAGACTATAATAATGACAAACTTAGGATTGAAAGCATTGAAAGCTTATTTGCTATACTAGTAGGGTAGAGAAGCTTTGTAGTACAAGATCTTCAAACTTAATTTATTTTCATTAATCATTTTATTAATTTTCTTCATTTCTGTTTATTGTATTGTCAGCCACAAAACCCCCAAACTTCCTCACAGTAACACAGGAGCGTGATGTTGCTTATATGGAGGGATGAATGATAGGATATCATATCTAGTTCAGGAGTAGGGTCCAAACACCATTCTTCTGTGATTCAAGTGAAATAGTACACCCAGGTGTTTAAAAGCAAATAATTAAGCTTGTCGTTGTCATTGCTGTTGTTGATATTGATCTTCACATTCTTTTGACATTGGGATCAAATGAACATGGAATTGTAGAATTGAAAGGTTTTCTAAAGAACTACGCTGAAATATATTCTTGAGGAATAATAAGGTGTGCAGAATAAAACCTTAACTAACATGTTCTTCAAAAAATCAGTGTTAATAATCATACCAAAATTTTTGTCTGGAAATTTTCAACAAAATTTATGGAAAATTATATTTAAACAATCTTGTAAGACTCTGCTGTTGGCCCAGTTTTACACATATCTAGCAAGAGTAATTTGCTTTGGTAGGGTTATTTGGTTTCATTGGGGTTTTGGGCAGATTTAGCACTCGCTTATAGAATATTGGAAATTTTCTGAAAACTGCTCATGAAAACAGCATAGTTAACACTTTGTCACCAGCTCCCTGCAACCTGGTTTTCATTCAGCAATGCTTTTATCTTATCCTTTTTCCCCATTGTAGGATTGCACTATACAGTATTTTCCAATGTATTAGCTTTGCATGAGTATCTCCAAGTAATGATCATTCATCATCCTACAGTCTGACAGAAAAAGTTGTGATAAGGATTTTAATAGTCTCAAAATCTATTTTATAATAGTTAGCATTTGGATTAGACAATTCAGGAATTATATAATTCACAATATCTTTTTAAGTAATAACAACATTTTAAAATGTGATACTGCATACTATTTTATTTTGATTAGTCTCCATCTTGAAGGGAACTGCATATAAGGTAAAATCAGCCCACTTGAACAAGTTCATAAGCAAGGTTGAGAGTAGCAATTACAGATGAGAGACCTGGGCACTTGATTCTATACTGTTGGAACCACTGGGCATTCAGCTTTGGACCAAGCACCAGATTTATATTTGCTGTCAAGCAGCACAATGCAGAGAGAGTTGCTGGAGGAACTTAAAACAGAATTCAAAAGTAGAGTTAAATTATACTTAATGTACTAAATCTAAAACACTGAATATATAATCAAACTTTGCGCCACAATCAGCATGGATTTCTTCTTCTTCTGTATAAGAAGAATGAACATCCATCCCTCTGTTGCAGATTTTAATCCAGCTTTCATGGTGTTAGAGATTTTGCGTCAGTTAATTGTCTGTGCATTTAATTGTCCCAGACTAAACATACATAAACACAAATTTGGATATTACATGTTGATTTCCATTTTCTTTTTTTTTTTTTTCCATTTTCTGCATCAGTAAATTGCTGACAGATTTCGGTTTAAATATATGTTGTACTACATTCTCTGGTTGTTGCTTCCCTCTTGGTGTTTCTTCCAGTGTTATTATCTCCCATAAAAAGCATGTTTCTTTTTCTTTCTCCTTGTGACAAGTTCTCTTATGAATTTTTACCACAATGCAAACCTTTCTGTCTTTTATTTATTGTATAAATCAAGAATGGAAAACTAATCTGTTCAGGCTCTGTTAGAAGTTCTTGCATTTTTGTCCACTGTTTTATATCATAGCACCTCACATTGACTTTTAACAAGATTTTTGTATTTTCATAATGTAACGATACATTGGTGCAATGACACAAATGACAGTCAAAATTGTAAGGTGATATTCCCTAGTATTTCAATAAAATTTGAGTATTCTGATGTATTTCTTTCATTCAGTACTCTTTTCTGTACTGTGTTGAAGGAGAAATTATTTGCCCAGAAATTAATTTATAAAACTCTACATTTACCTACTTTGAGTTGAGTTTCTTCCTTCTGTCTTGATTCTTTCAAACTAACTATACTTAAATTTATTACAAAATCATTTTCATAAGAAGTTTTTTAATCACAATATCATAATAAAATTATCAGAAATCTGAATATTTCAGAAGGAGATGTTAACCATTAAATGTAGTCTTGTTAAAGATGGCTGTGGCAGTTCCTTTCCTCTATCAATTTGTCTCTAGTCCAGGTATTCTTTGTTTCCTCTGTCACCAATATTGTTATATAGCCCAATATATTTGTTTGGCATTTTAATAAAACAATAATCCTTTTCCTATTTTAGTAGTATTGGTTTCTAGGAATTTCTTCTGCAATTTGCATGTAGTTATGATTTTCTTTCATCGCGTAATTTGAATTTGTGTCCTTTTGTCTATTTTATTGAGTCATAGTGTTTCTCTTACACATTAGTGAAATTTCAGTGGATTTTAATGGATACATATGTACTTGTTAACATTTACTATGTAAATGTTAATATAGTTCAATAAGTATTTTAATACTTTAATAGATTTTAAAAAATTATATAGGGTATTTACTTATGTACTTTCAAAGGAGATACTTTCTATTCTTATGGTTTCTTATAATAAAATTGATCAACTGAAACCTCTTTAGGTTTTTCAATATATTCTTATAAACCTAAAGCAATTTGCAGTATATTTCTGAAAACTGTACTTTCCACAGAGGCAACGCATCCAACATAATGTTTTGGAACAGACTGAATTGGCTCCATAAAAATTCATTCTATGCTTTCTAAACGTTTTTGTTTAAACCATATTTGAATGTCACATATGGAGGATCATCATGTTAGATCTATTGGGGAAAATAAAACTGTTAAACTGGAAAGTCAGGGTTTATGGCAAAAAGATGGAATCTGATATATAATGAGGGAAAGATGTCTGTAAGAAATGTACTTTGTTTACTGAGTTGACATAGCAACAGGGTGAGAATGAGCTTATTTCAATGTCATTTTAATTTAATTGTTCTTTTCAGTGGAATCAAATTTGTGAAATAATGTGAGGCATCTGTGAAGAAGGCAAATCCAATTCTAAGATGCTCCAGGGCAAACATTTCCAAGAGAAGTAAGGAAGTTTTTGTGCCACTGTACAAGGTCCCACACCAAACTCATCTGGAAAACTGTTCTAGTCAGCCATATTCAAGAAAAGAAATTGAAATGAGAAGAGCAACAAGGAGCATCATGAGAATGATGAGTTCATACTTGGACAGGACTCTGGTAGAACAGCACATACAAACAGCTTGTTTGTATCAGCAAAATGAAGACTGGTAAGAGCTATGATTACTATCATGGAATACATTATAAGGGGAGCTCCTAGAAAACAGAGAAGCTGTTGAAGCCAAATATCAGTGTTGGCAAAACCACAAATAGAAATGAACTGGCTATAATTAAACTGAGCACAGATATTGCGAAATGCCTGACTATCAAAATAAAATGTTCTGAAAAACTCTCAGATCAGAAAAACATGGTCAAAAATTTTTTGCCAAATATGCTTCCAGATTCACCTTGCTCTCACACAAAAAACTAAAATGCCAGAATAATTCTCAGTTTCATTGTTATGCTTTGAGTGATTCTTTTTGAGCTACTCAGATTTTTAAGGGTTCTTTTTTATTTACAACTCATATTTTTTATGCTGCTTTGATGCTGAAGAAATCTAAGAATACCTGTAACCTGCTTTTAATGGTCAACATTTTTTTAACTCTCATTCCACTTGTACTTTATAATATATGCTAGTTTGCCACCACTTTTTCCTGAAGGTTCTTCTGCTCACATGCTGAATTAAGGGAAAGCACATAAAATTTCAGAAAAGGTGTGGAAGTTTCTCAAGTGGACACACAGATGACCATTTTTGAAAAACAATGGTATGATCAATTTTAATCTCAAATTCAGTACAAAGGGAAATCCAGAAGATGCATAACAAATAGCAACCAAAGAGCAGGATTATGAAAAATTAATACATTTCTGATAGTGACAAGTAGCCATTATTTTACACTGAAATCATTACAGTTTGCATTGAGTGGCTGATGGTTTAATTCTACATGCTAAAGGACAAACCATGTGCAGCTTGATATGAACTTGCACAGTTTTCTCTACTGCCAATAATTTTTAATTGCATAATCAAATTGCCAGCAAAGTGGCAAGTAAATGAGTAGGAAGGACATGTTCAGCAAATAACATACAGATTTTTGGTTTTTATTAATTTCCGGTGCTCTTTGTTCATCAACTAATCAAAACCACTTTTGGAAAAGAAACACAGATAAATTCACTCAGGTTTGAAGTGAATATAATAATCCACACTGTGATTATGTTCTGAATTCTTTTGAGACTTGAATTAACAAATACAGTGAATGTATATTGTTTGAATTGAGTATCCTAGATCTTTTACATACACATCACCAGAGCAGGAGGACAGCCTCCAGGTGTGTCTCTCTTCCTGTTCAGCATGCTGAAAAATACCAAGGAAACAAAGATTCCAGAGGCCAAACATCCTGTTGATGTACATATCAGATATGAAGATGAAATCTGTCAGATATATTTTCAGCTCTTCCATAGAGCTCTGTGCCTGAAGTCAGTCAAATGTTATAAGAACATTTCATCTCTCAAGATCTTGTTTCTGTAAAATAGTTGAGGCAAGCTCTGAAACTTCAACAGAGCGAATAAAGAAAATTGACTGAAATACAACACCATAAACATCTTCTGAGAAGTGCAAAGGCACAGGATAGCAAGACCCCTTTGAAAGTTCCCCAGCCGAAAATATACAATATAAATACTTCCAAGAAACTGCCCTTTTTGTGGTACCAGTTGAGTGAATAGAAGACAAAGTGAATATATGCCACACTACAGGAATCTACTGCTCTGAATTACTCCAGCTGCCATTAGATCTTGCAACACTGCATCATTTCTTTAAGTTTAATTTCAATTGAAAATAATATCTCTAATGCATTGCTACCTCTGAGATACTCTGAATTTCTGAACCACCAGTAGCACCATGGCAAGTGTCACTTGACAGTATCAGCTGATTCATTGCAGCCTGAACTCTTAGGCTTCTGTCAGGCAGTTTATTTCTCACAACAGAATGATTTCTGTCTGTCCTATTTAAATGCTTCGAATTTATGTCTATAAAGCACCATGCCTTGAAACTAGTTCATTAACTTAATGTGCAGCAGTCACACAGATGTGAAAACAACACTTGTGATGAATGCCCAAAACATGGCTGAAAAAATGCTATTAATTTTCAGTTTGTTATTCCTATTAACAAAAAAAAAAAAAAAAAAAAAAAAATAGATTATCAGGTAGTTAATGCCTCTCTCATATATCAGCTGAGATTTGTTTGCAATCAAAACTTACACCTTTGTAACAATTATCAAGCACATTAACTGAAAATACAATATGCGACATGTATATATGAATCTATATATATGCATAATATATGCATATAAAATGTCATTTAAGTTCCTTAGAAACAGTGACACTGTCCTTCTATTTCTTAATTTTTGGCTCTTTCTTTTTTTTTTTTTTTTTTTTTTTTTTGCTTTTCAGGGATCTACTTATTGAAAGCAAATGCCAGGGATTCAGCATTTTTTTAAAACTTCAAGGATAAATATTAGCTCAGAATACTCTCTGGAGATAACTAATTTCTGAAAATGCTGACCATGGCTGATAAAGCAGAGTAGTGCTCAAAGCAGTAGTACATCCTAGTATAGTGTAGACTTTCATAAAAATGTGGGTGGAGGTTCATGAACTATTTGAGAAGAAAACAAAATAGCTTTAACATGAAATAAAAACTTTACTTTGTCAGCTATTTATAAACAGACATGTTTATAAACATCTTGTCAAATTTGTTTGAATGTTTGGTCAAAAAAATATAAGAATGAAATCAGCTTTCCATGGGCAGAGTAGATTTGTAGAACTCAGGAATAAATGACAGCGTGCCATAATCACTCCTCTCTTATCCGTCTCTGTTTCAGGTTCTTACAGGTCCTTTCTCCTACCTAATTTTTAACTTGATGTTTCTACTATACACATCTTGCCATTCAGTGCTGATACTTTTGCTTCTTTCACCCACATCACCCTACCATAGATCACTCTTCCATCTGTGACACTCCATTTCTCTTTTACAGATTCCCATTATATCAAGCCAGTTGCTTTCCCAGCCTCTTCATCTTGCTAATAACCTTTCTTTTCCTCTCAAAGATATTATCTTTTTAATTCTTCTCTCTAGAATTCCTTCCTATGTCTCCTGAATTTATGCTTCTGGACAAAAAAGAAATTGGTTAGTTTAGGTCAAAGTTTTTTAAATCAAAGAACTTTAATGTGTATCTAAATGCATATTTTAAAAACTGTACCTGTACAGTAGACAGATTTAAGAGAGCTATAAATCTGTACATATTCCTGTGAAATCACTCTATTTGTTCAGTTAATCTCTCTTCAGTATTCTCAGAAGCAGTAATGCTTCAAAATAAAACTCCATATATGTATCATAGCTTTATTGAAGGGGGGAGGGGGGAATTTCACCTATTAAGTGGGGTGTAATTTTTAGATTAATCAAAATGCTTGTAAGGCTGATGCATCAGAGATGAAAAGAGAGCACAATTACAGATATGATGTAAACCCAAACCTAAAAAGATCATGTAAGATCAGGCTTCAGGATATTTCAGGATTTGAACATACTCCGAAGACAGTTGAAATTAATTTATAAATTATATTGCCTTAAAATCACTCCAATTTTAACTTTTTCAAAATTATCCTTGCATCTCCCTCACTCAAAAGATGTTTGCCACAGATCTTAATGACACCTCCTCTCTCTGTGCAATATGAAAAATGAATGAGGGGATGGTGTAATGCTGTGGGGTTGATCCTGACCTTTTCCTAAGGAAGTTTGCTCTTTGCTTACAGAAGTATGGGGGTGAGTCTAAATATTACCAGGCAGCTGTCCAGCCCAGCACCTACATCACTGCTGCAGAGAACATGTAGAAACTTCACTAACAATTATTACACAATAAACTTTCCAAGGAAAGAAAATTATTAGTGGTCTATTGCTTTTTAATTCTCTTAAAGACATAAGGAAAATAATGCTAGAAAATTTTCTGTGGCTTGTTGCAGTGAGTTGTATCTCTACAAAATGGCTGTTCAGCAATGCCAACTGATGTTAAATACTTTTTTTATTAATATTATCTGATGTCTCAGATGGCAAATTATTCTTAATGTGTGAACTTTTAGAAAGCTAGACCGGTTGAAATACAAATATTTTTCCTTTAAGCTACATGAAAATGTCACTTCCCTCCTCTCAGCATGCTGGATACCTGCAATGTAAGGTGGAAATTAGATTTGGGCCTTGAAAACAATTCTGTATCTATAAGATTCTCAAAAACTGAAATACATGGTAAATACCTTGATGACAGCATGAGAGAGAAGAGGTCTTTGAAAGAAAATAATATTTGAAAAAGGTAAAACTCTACAGCCTACATCTGAAATGCAGGTGAGATGCAATAGGTTGTTTTCCTAATAAATAAGAGGGTTTTTTTTCAAACAGTCTACTAGAAAATGGCAAACTTTTTTTCTCATTAGTTTTTTAAATGAGATTCCTGAACAATCTTTGTGACTCTCTTTGGGAAAAAATAGCACATATGAAGGTCAATGACAGAGTTCAACTCACTTTAATAGGTTAAAAATTAAGTTCATTCAGAGCTGACATTTCTCTGACAGTATACTTTGTCTTGAAATATTTCTTTGAAGTAAGGCTAAGGTATAATTATAAAATTTTAGTATATGAAAAAGCACAAATTTTAATACATGTTCAAAATCTTCAACATCCTGATCATTCAATATTAGAATATTTTTTTCTGACACAATTTCATTACAATTGCTAAACCTGAAAATCATCTGCATTGTCTGTTAGCACCTAAAGAAAAACATCTTCTTCTACTTAAATTTCCAGGTCTTCAACCTGTCTCCAAGAAATTGAGCTGTGCTGCAGTCTGAGTTCCATCATGATCAATTAAAAATAAGCCCTTCTACAATGGTACACGAAAATTTTATGTGTGGTTTATTACAATAAAAAAGTTCTATTTTAGCTATTACTGAATACAAATAGTTTTTACAACTTACCAGTGCTCACTTCATAGTAATTGTGCTATGTGAGAGTAGCAATACATCATACTATTTACTGAAAACTTTTGGAAGCCCCAGTTGGTCAATCAGAGAAAAATGCTATCACTCTTTCAGCACAAAAGAAATGTTTTAAAATAAAGCCAGAATCTCTGACTTAGAACATGCTAAGAAGCCATCCAGAATGTACAGGAATAAAAAAAAAAAATTAATTTTTTAAATGCCATTATCTCTATGATTTTTTTTTCCTAGGCATGTTTTCAGAGATCTTTTTCTCTGGATATTCCCAAGAGAAGCAAATCCCTTTCTATCATTATGAAACTGATTCAACCATAAATCCAGAAACCAATTCCTTTGATATTTTACCTTTTTTTTTTTTTTTTATCTTATAGAAAATGGAAATCTGCTACACCATTTGGTACCTAGATATTCCTTTCTATGTAGTGATCAAGCCATGCCATGATCAAGATGAGTAATGTCCATACAAAAAAAATCACAACTGACCTCTCAGCCACACTGTGAAGGAGCACGTAAAGATGGAATTTCAAGTGGCATTCATCTGCTCTATTTTTGCAATCCAGATGATACAGGTATCACGACAGATGCATTTTTTCAGCTCTGACTTACATTTCAGTTCAGCTCTGAAGTACACAACTGCCCTAATTTAAAAGCATACATCAATTTTTCCTTATAAGCTGAAAAATACGGAAGGGTGGATAAGAGCATCAGACTGACATCTGTTTGTACTGAAATTAAAGTATTGAAGTTCACCACTCACTGACTCACTAGTGAAACATTAATCCATTCATTTCCTCACCCTACATTTTTTTAACCTATATAGGAAAGATTTAAAGAGTGTGCTGTTGCTAAGATCATGAAATATGTTACCATGATCAAATATAATAAGAGAATACTTTTTGTCATGTCATTTTCTATCTGCAATCTCTGTTTAGCTCTTTTTGGGATGACAAGGTGCTGCTGCTTTTGCTGTTTCTGCAATTGAAAATTGCCATTACCATCTGAGTTGAGTTTCTGGGAACAACATTTAGTGTAAGTCAATTTTCCACTGGTTGGAAAACTTTTACTCCACAGAGTGTCCATCCCTTGGCACAGGCTGCCTAGGGAAGTAGTTGAGTCATCATCCTTGGAGTTACTTGAAAGACATGCAGTTGTGGCACTTGGGGACCTTGGTTTAGTGTTGGCCTTCGAAGTGCTGGGTTAGTGATTGAACTCAGTGATCTTAGAAACCTTTTTCAACCTAGATGACTGTATGATTCTGGGATTCTCTAAGGATGAATATACAGGAGAAAAAAATATTTTCCCCCTCACTTAAAGGATGGGGCCAGCCGTAGGTCAGGACTGCTGGACACAACACATTATGGTTGTTGGTATGTCACCTGTCTTCAGCCCTAACATCTCTCAGTGTCATGACTGCACTAAGCCAGATGGCTGCAAGATGGAGAAGCCTTCAGGACTTGTCACACGCCAGTATGCTGAAAAAGAGTTGCATCCTTTAAGAACTTGTGCAAGGTGCTGCTTCAGTTTTCCCTGCAGGAGTCATTTCTCTGGAAGTGCTGAACCCAGCCAGGCTCCATTCTCACATCCACCCACAGCTCACAGCATGCACCATGCCCAGCTCAGCACAGACATCTCAATCAGTGTAATAGCTGAGCTGTTTGGTCAAAAAAAAGAACAAAAAAACCAATAAACAAAAAACAAACAACAAACCGTAACAACAAAAAACAAAATCAACAAATAAATCTGCTTTACTTCCAACTTTTCTATCCTTGCTTGGAAAGCATATTACCCTTCTACTTTGTTTCTTCCCTTCAGGCTTCTGACAGACCACATGCCTTCATTTTCACACCTACAGTTTACCTTTTAAAAGCACTCATCCCAGTGTCATGCTGTGTTCTGGGTTTTATCCTTTATCTCCGGATGCGCACTCTGCAGAGGCTGGGAGCTTGGAAAAAGCCATAAATTCTTTTTCTAACTGGCAGTGTCAAAGCTGCTGTACATACATCTTTTCACACATAATTTTGTGGCTGGGATTCAGCCCTGACTGCCTTCTCAACTCAAAATATTAGCACTGGGACTAATGAACTGCCCAAACATATGCTGAGTTTGTTGGAATATTCACGCATTTTAGATTCTACTTGCTAAAATAAAATGCTCTGGGACAAGACAACAGCCTTTTCTTAAAAATTATTCAAAACATTGAAAAAATATTTATCAACAACAAAGGTACAACCACCAATTTTCCAGACCCTGGTCACATTTCTGATCTTGGTCAAAGTGGCTGTAGTACTGTAGGACTGAGGTGAAATCATTATAGCCTTGCCAATGTGAAGAGCCCCAGGATAGTAACATTTATCACAAGTCATGCAGGAGGAGGCTTTTGATGATTGTGGGTACATTACCACCACAAGTGTTGCAAATTCAGTAAATTCTGCAAAAGGATCATGGGACAAACACCTTCCACAGAAGATGTCAATCCCAAATTCCTTCTAGTTTCAAGAACAGCTACACTAGAAAAATCCTATCCTTCCACTAAGCTCCTGGATAGGCTCCTTACAACAGACTATGTCCCAGCAGATGAACTCCACTCTCTGGTAAAAATTTCTCCTCCTTCCTCCTTTCCAGCACATGGGACATTACACAAGTCCAGATTTTTCTAGCCTGAAAGTGGATGACATTGGTGGCTTTTCTTGCAGCATATATGGGGTGAGGCATAAAAGGAGTTTGTTCTTCCTGAGCAATAGCTGAAAACAATAGAGTGCATACAGAGTGCAGAAGAGTACTCCCTTATCTGCCTTTAACTCAATTCCTTGCATTGCAAAGCCAAAGCTCACAGTCTGTGTATGAAGAGGTTTGTATTGCACTCTTTATCTTGAATTTTTGTGTCCCAGTGAATCATAAAATTGTTTAGGCTGGGGTAAAAGTTCAGGTCATTAAGTTCAACCAATAACCCAGCACTTCCAAGTCCACCACTAAACATTTGTTTTTAGTATATATATAATGTGAGTCTATGATGGCTTCCTGTTCAGAAAAAAAAAGATTGTGTGAGAGTCTGATGCTATGTCAAGTACTACAGGCAAAAGAGTTGATGTGTTGTCACGACATAGCAGAGTCATTTATTGGGAGTAGATTCATTTGTTGAAGAGCAGCCACTTGCATTTTGCCAGTGCAACACTGAAGAAGCTGTTTCCTTTCTGAAGACTTGTTTCTTACCATTCTGAGTAGTTTATATCAGCAATTGTAAAGATTTTCTGTATTTGCTAGGATTTTATCTGTCTCCAGCTCAGCAGCTAATTCTGGTGCCTCTCCAGAGACCCACAGAATAGAGTTCTGGGTGAGCTTGGATTGCCTGGGACATCTGGGCATCACCTGGTCCCTCTAACCACTCAGAGGACAGCTTAGGTCGAGTGCCCAAGGGCATTGGAGGGCTGTGACCTGGCTAGTTTGGCGTTCTCCTGAAATGAAAAGTCCAGCACTCAGACTCAATGATGGATGAGGAAGTCTCATCACAAATAGGTCAGAACTTTTCTGTAATAACTTTTTCAAACTGAAAATGTTCTGTGTGGAAATCTGAATAATTAGTGGGGTTACATCCCTTTAGACAACTACTCACTTATTCTATATATGAGGAGAAGAAATATACATATATATATATATATATATATATTTATATATATATATATATATATATATATAATTGTATGTGTAAAATTGCTTAAAATTGCCCTTTGATTTACATTGTTTTAAAGTGTAATTCTTTTAAAGTAGCTATTAGAAATGGTCAGTGAGAATAAATAACAAGAGAACAAGCTACCAGAGAGCACAGCAGTGAACATAAATTCACAATTTTAGCTTCCAAATAATGTTTAAATTTCTTATAATATCTGTTTTTCTGATTACCAAAACAACTACCAGTTATAAGCTCAAGTTCTAGTAATGAATAATTGTACATAAACTGATATAGATATCTTTTAGGAAAAAAAAATCATACATAAAACAATTTTATGAGTAACTAGGGGAAAGAAACAAGATTGGAAAACACATGAAATATACTCATGGGGTTAAATGTATGTATTTTTCATTGTATAAAAAACTTGAAATTTTGATTTTTTAAAATTAACAGCAAAAACATTTTTACAAATAGTATTTTGTGTATGCTGCATGTATTATGTGTAATATATGTTCAAAATGATATGTTCATGTGGTACATATGTGCAAAGGAATAGTATACATCTTATATATGTGCTATGAATATGATCTAACATATCTCTTAATACAAATACATATATTTTCTGTGCTTATGTTTAAATATGAGAGTCTTGTAAAGTACAAATTTTTAACTTTAAAAATTTTAAAAATAGTCATAATATTAGCAAAATTCAAGAAATTATCACACATTTTTGTTGATAAACCCTTGAAAGAAATTTATTTCTGGTTAATTGGTATTACCTGTAAAATTGAAATTAAAGTGTCTTTCCAGTCTATCAGAGATAATTATTACAGCAATTTCTAGAGTAATCTCATATCCACGTAGGACCAGAGACTCAGATATTGTCTTGAATATCAAATACATTTGTATTTTAAAATTGTCATCTAGGTTATTATGTGATGTGCTCTCATAATGGTCTTTGTGCCGCAAACTATTTAGGGCATGTAGTTGAATCTCTTCAAATTCTCAGTTCACATCAGTCAATTAAAGAAATTATTAATAGAGGAAATCTGAGGAGATTTAATTTTTTCCTAGAATATGACCATTCAGAATGTGGCAGCAAAACCAGTCAACAAAACAATTTTTAGATCAGGACACCTACAACACAAAAAAAATTTAGTTAAACAGTGTAATTTTCTTTCACTTTGTTTCTTACTTGGATTATGCAATTCACAAAAAGAAAAAAAAAGACTCATTTAACAGGAGTTACATATAGTCATAAAACATTTAACCAACTCAGGATTGGAAGATAACAGCCAGGGAGAGAAAACATGAACTATGCAGCAGTTTCACAATATGTGCAATTTTACTGAGCCATTAATATTTACTTCCTTCATTTTTTCTTCTTCAGACACAATTTTTCATAATTATCATCACTTCTTCACAGAGAAAATATGGATGTGACAGGTGAGAATCAGTGGAACAGAAAGGTTTCTAATGCTAATTGGTCAAAAATTAAATATGGAAATCACCATGACTTCTGTTACTTCAAGGATAAAGCACAACATAAGTTACCTGTTTTCCAATTTTTTATGCCAGTAAGCTACTATTTTGCTTCAGTTAATTTATGATTTGTTCCTTGATTATGAACCTTTGAGAAAGGCTATGAATTGGTGTGAAACAAATGTATTAGTCTGGAAAGAAAGATGCATTCTGCTTTGAAGAAGAAAAAGCCAGAAAGTTAAAAACAAAAAAAAAAAAAAGTTATGTTGAGCAAGCTCTACAATAATTTGACATTCCAAGATAGGCATCTGGGTACCATGTGTAGAATAAACCCACGGCTCAAATATATCATGCCCAACACTTCCCACTCTCCCTTTCCTGCTGTTTGGCTTTGACATAGATGATAAAATCTACTACACTCGTGACTGTGCCACTGATGGAGATTTAGTCGTGGGATTTCCCCTCAGCCCCTTGTTTGTCACCATTTTCTACATTGCATTCTTAGACTTACCCTAAAGCTGGGAGTTAGGAAGCTAACCCGTAAGGATTTTAGACAGCTTTCTCCCTTCTTACTCTCCTCCCTCTCTCTCACCACCCTATTCCCCATACACACTCCCACACCTGAGTAGGAATGATCCCTTCACAATGGGATGAATTTCTAGCTCCCCTACGTAAAATCAGTGGCTTGTTATTTCCTTTGCTAGGTGGTCATGGATGTACAACTCTCTTCCATTTTCTTCAGTTTCTTCACCCCTTTACTACCTTTTAGCTGAGGCTACTGAGCATCCTGTGGTATCCTTCTCCAGACATTTCTGTTGTTGAGAGCAGGACTGGCTCTCTGCTTACAAGCCAGTGCTTCCCAATGAGCCTGCAAGTGGCTAATGCCCACTGCAGTGCTGTTACCAGTGCATTGTGTAAGTGCCATTCAGTTCTGACATTTCTGGTCACCTTAAGCTGGGTACTGCAAAGGTAGTTCTGCTAGAAAACCCCTAAATACCTCCAAAATTTGGAAGCTTTTACTGGAAATGTTCAGTTTCTTGAGCCTGCCCATACAGCAACAGTATGTTCAAAATAAAGCCATTAACAGAACAACAAACAATTAAAGAAGTTACCTTGAATAAGACTTGCTCTTATTTTCTGGTACTTCAGGATTTAATCAACAATACTTTCAGACTAAGTAAAATCAGCAGAAAATAAACCAATCAGGGCTAGCTACTGTGAAAAAAACTATTAACTTATGCTTAAATGCACACTGATTTAGGTCTCAAAGTGGTACACAGGAGTTACAAGCTATGGGTAATAAAGAGTGGAAGTTTAGCAGTCATTCTCTGTATTTAGAACAAATATTTTCTGTTTTAAGTTAATCAGTAGTTGTGGAAGCAGATACTGAGGGTTTAGTGACATTGAAATGATTGAAACTATGAAATCTACATTTCTTTTATTTATAAGCCAGAAAGAAAATGCTAAGGAACTGAATTATTACCTTTCAAAAAATTTTTATATTCTTTTGGATATGTCAGTTTTGGGTGCTGCAATTTTTGCCAGTATTTGTGATTAAATTATTCCAAACGTTAGACATATTAACAGCTGAAATATATTTTTTGGAACATGTCACACATGAGCAATCTACACAAACATTGGTGCTGTAAACCAACGTGTTCAGTGTTTCTCTTTTATTTTTGCTTGGTTTTTTTGTTTGTTTTTTTGTATGTGTTTGTTTTATTTGTTTGTTTGTTTTTAATGAAACTGTGTTGAGTTCTGGTCTATTATGCCCTATCATTGCCTTTTTCAGTTTGTGCTTTCACGAGTATTCGGAAAGTGAGAATGTCAAGCCTTTCCTTATCTGCAGGCTTTTATTACCCCAATTATTTAAGGTACTAAATTAAGTGTTAAATAAACTTACATTATAAATTCTTGGGATAAGCAAATTTCGTAAATGATATTGGTTGTGTTTGGAGAGCTTGTCTGGAAAGCCATTGAATGTCTTGGAAAAAGCATGCCTGTTGTCATTCCAGTGGGAAAAAAATGCTTATAGGAAATTGTTAACCTGTACAGACAAAGACATCTGATGAGACTTTAGAAAACTAGTGCTTTGCTCAACAGTACAAATATCAGAGCATTTTTTTGACAAAGTTTGTCCTGGAGTGTCTAAACCAGAGCTATGAATTGCTTCACTAAATCATAGACACTGAGAAATCCTTACACACTCTTTGTAGTAATTTATTTAGGGTTTATTAATGACCTTGGCTGAAGAAATGCAGACTTCTTTGGATGAAAGTTTAAATTTACTGAAAGTAGATCATCAAAACTAGAGTGATTATCCAAATTGCATGCTATCATTCCCCAATTTTAGTGTTTATGAAGGTGCCTAATGATGCAGGTTATATTTTATCACCAGCAGTTTTCAGTTATTACCTTCAGGACCCCATGTACAGAAGTCATATACTTCCTATTGCATTGAAATACCATGGTTCTTTCTTCCAGGCAGATTTTGATGAACTGTGAAGAACTTTTATCCAAAAGAGATTAAATGAAAGGACTGATATTTCTGAGGTGACTGTGATTCATCCAGAACTCAGAATCCTGTTTACAGGAAGGAAAAGAAAATTTCTTCTTGGAGAAGAGTAGGTTTAAGAAACAAGAAGATTAAATGTGAGCGTTATTGCAGTGAGAAAATCAGAAAACACTCAGATTTCTTTTGAAGCAATTAGCCTTTCAAATGATCAAACTTTTCTAAGAAATTTCAAATGTCTTTTAATTCTAAGGGAGATAGAAATAACAGAAGAGCTTCACGCAATGTTTTTAGTTTATGTTTAAAAAAAAGAAATTACCCATTTTTCATGAATTAAAATCCACTCCAGTTTCAGAGTCTGAACTTTTCCCCCCTTACTCTAGTAGTATACAGATGAACATATCTGTCAATCTTTTCTCATCAGTGACAATTACAACTCAGAGTCACTTGCATGATGGTCATATTTTCTTGTAGGCCAAAAGGGCAGATTGACTAATTTAATCATCATGTCAGTATGACAATGCTTCAGTACCTGAGATCCTATGAGTGACTGTCTGTCCAGAATGCAGACAACCAAAAAGAATGGTTTCACCTCCCTACTGAATTTTAGGGGATGATTAACTCAGGTGAATTATCTATTGTAAATGTCACAGCAGATTTTTTGTTTCATTTGGTCCCTAAATTACTGGGTTTAAAGACATTGTTACTGATCAGATGGGGTTTTTTTTTATGTACCTAGATAGCTCCATATAGTATTTTTCTGTTATTTTTTGTATAATATAAAGTATTTCTTCTGTTATTCTTCTCTTGTTTTTTTATTTGGTTATTTATTACAATTCTAAAGTATGTCTTTAGAAATTCTCTTTTAAATACTTGTTCTTTAAAATTACTGAAGTCTACTTGTTTTGATTAACGGCTCAAATCCATGGATTCTCACTAGGAACCAAATTTTCATAACTGCATTATCCCCTTGTAGCATGAGTCACCAAAGCATGTTCCATTCATGTGGAGTCTAAATTATTCTGTCAAGCATTCAAATTTGAAATAATTCAAATTCTTCCTAGGTGTTCCCTCAGTCTTATAAATTTTTTTAGCTATTGAGTAATACTACATAAATTATTATTACAGTAATTTTTTCTATAGAAATCCAGAAAAAGAGCATACCAGGGAAGATAAAAAGAGTATCTGGGTTTGGGATTGGCAATAACAATGGAAATCCTCTCCTTGCATAAAACACTAATTGAAATTATGTGCAACAGAGTCAGGTAAATATCATGATCTAGAATCACCCTGGATATGAAAAATTCCTTAATCTTTGGAAAGCCTCGTTTTCTTCAAAGTAATTCTGCCTTATTCTAGGATAAACATTTCATTTTGTAGTCAAATTTATCTCTGGGATGAAGGAGAGTAGGGAAAAAAAGAGTGAAATATTTTTTGTGTCCTTCACTGAATGCTACTTCATTGAATCTAGAGACAGAGCACAGCATTATTTGGAAAGGTGTGATGCATTAATAAGCTTATTTAGTAGCTCAGATTATGCCATTATTAATATTTATGGTTTTTAAATTAATGTGGAGCTTTTCAGCTGTATAAAGAGATACTGCAGCATAAACAGATTCTTCTTGCAACTCTTTGGTTCTACCTGGAAAAGAAATGTACCAATCTCCTGGGGTTTTCTTTGCATTTAAAGAAAGCCCTAAGGTTTCCTTTGAAGAGGGATTCCTGGAGAGTGGCTGATATTTAGTGAATTTCAGAGTGCAGAGTTTAAACTGACAATCTTGTAAGAAGGGGAGCTGCTGAATCTCATCCTTTCCTGCATAGATCATAGTCCAATAGATGTGTAATTGAATGTTTTTACTGTAGATATTTCACATATTGCAACTGTATTTAATCTGAAAGGTTTAGTTTGTCAGTGCTCTCTGTAAAACAGTTCCTTTGTTACCACATGTGTTTAAGTTCTGTATTTTGATTTTATTAGCTTTTATTCTAATGGTACTTGACTTAAGAATCCCTCTAAGATATGAGTAAAATACTGTTGTATTTCTCTTGATGGTTATCTATATCACCACTGTATCCAAACAGTGAAATATTATCTGTACCTTTCTGAGAGCAAATAAAGAACAGACTCTGACAATGTTTAATTGTTTCATAAAAATGTTATATCTTGCATGTTTCGAATATTGATGTGTGCAGAACTTCTCACAGTCCTAAAGGAGAACAGGACAAATCCTGTAAAATCTTTTCACTCTGTGAAATATCTGTAGATATTTCGCTGTCTTATCAGAGTGTGTCTGAGCAAGTAATTAGCATTTTTCAGAAATAAACCAATATGCCCTCCACAGAGCAGTAAATATTTACTCTTGTCTTTAAGCCCTATGTTGTACTGGTTAAGCTGGAAAGGTTGACTCATGGAGTCATGGAGATAGTGAGGGAACAGAAAGATATTGTGCAGTCAATATTTTCACAGGTGCCTAAAAACAAGGGTAGGTAGCAAATTTATGAAGTGTGAAGTGAAGAAAAATAAACCTTTAGTGACAGCCCAAACTAAAACTCTCTGAAAACTGCATCAGGATCTTATAGTGCTGAATAAAAATTGCAGATAGAATTTCATATCCACATGAGGAAAAAAAAATAGGAGCATAAACAACACCATAAACACACTATTATGGTTCAGAAGTAGCTACCACAGCTTAAGAAAGAGATTATAATAATTGTAGTTATCATCTCACTCTTCACAGAATGCACAAATAATTGCAGAGAAAAGAACAGAAAGAATGGTATCCCACTAAGTAAATTCATGGCTACCACAACCTGTATACTCCTTGCACTTCTCAATTACCCATTTTCCCATTTGACCAGAGCTACAGAGAAGATAATAACAGGGGTCAGAAGTGCTTTCTGCAGAAGACAAGAAACCAACTGCAGTACTTCTCTATAAAAAGCCGAAAACAGATGACTGTAATAAAATAATGAATATAGAGAAAGTGTGTAAGGAATGATTTTTCATTTTCTGCTTAAAGCTACTGCACTCATGCCAAAAGGATGACTAAGTTGTATTCTTCCTTTCTCAAACACTGGTAAGACCATGATGTGCTATTTAGACCTTTGATGTGAAAATCAGGATGCTTTTAATCAGCTGCAATCTTTGAGGATAGACCTGCTCCAGCATGGGCTCCATGAGCCATGCTCTTTTGGTGAATATCCATCCACACAGAGGGATTCTCCAGGCAATGCAGTGTGGATACCCAGTCTCCAGGAGCTATAGGACACACATCCTCTGCCAGAGACTCTGCAGGGGCCACAGGGACATTTCTGCTGAGGCACCCAGACCACCTCTCCCCTCCTACTGCTTTCCCCTTGGGGCCTTTTACCACACTTTTTGTCTCACCCCTCACTGTATCCCACTACTGACACTACCCCTGCAGCCCCACTCTACTACCAAAACCTTGACACCTGCACTCAGTAAAATTATATGCATCCAAGTACCTGAGGTCAGAACTGTTTAAAAACATAGTTTACATCCTTTGCATCAGATTACGTGACTGAAAAGTTCATATCTCGCAAGTTTCAAATAATGTAAGTCAATATAGAAATCTCATAGCTTGCTTTTTACAAGCCATAAGTAATTCATGCCTCCTAAAAAATACTAGATATTGTTTTACTGTTCTCTCCTCCCTTTTGTTGTACTCACCTTCTTTGACTGTGTTTTTTGTTTTGTTTCTTTTTGTAATTTTGTTAGCACATAACTTTCAGCCTTTTGGCAAAATGAAACATTCTTTTTAAATATTCTCTCCCATCAGTTTGATGAAGTCAAATCTCAAGTTTTATTTAATAATGCCATGGATAACAATGGCGCTAAGTTAAGTAGCTAGAAGATATTCGGATATCATTTTTCAGCCTTTCTCCTCAGTATTGATGACATTATATTCTTTGCCTGACACTGTAAAATGCATTAAATCTCTACAATTTTTTAAATTTTAAAAATGTCCGATTGCTGGCTTATGCTGAATTCATGATATTTTTTTCTACAGACTTAAGCCCAATTTTTATCTATGAAAATGGCACTCGATTTTTTCTGAACTTTAAAAAATTATAAAAAGGTCTTCTTCACACAGAAGACTTCATTGGCTCTTCCTCTCTTCAATGCTTCCTTCATTCTTTCAGAGCAGATATTTCTGAAGACTGTCTAAATACTCAAGGACTAGTCACAAGTCAGAAGAAAATTGAAGCCCTTTCACTAATTATAAATGTCAGTGATATGAAGATCACAGTGGCCTATAATTCATATAAAGTCTGATTATTTCAAAGTTATAAGCCAATTAATACTCTCAGATTATTAATGAATAATGTATTAGAAGAAAAAGAGAAAACATTAGTGTCTTTGAAGAGCTTGCTTGCTGCAGTCAGAGATATGTTTTAACGATCACACAGTGTACATCAAGAATCTTTTAGATCAAATACCCCCATCAGCTACATAAAGCTCTCCAGTAACAACCATAGCCAGTAAATTACAATAGTGAACAGACTGATCAAGATCTGTTTGATGGAAAGTCAACATCTTCTTGATGTTGGGCAACACTGAATCAAAGAAAAACCATAGCTGAATATATAAATTTGGACTCCAGAACAGATACGAATTTTTGTTTGTTAATTGTGCCTTTTGTGTTTTCCTTCTCAGAGTCTTAGGTGGCTGATCAGAAACAGCCCAGTTCAGTTTTTCTTGTATCTTGCCAGTAGTTAAGTGAACTTTTTATTTACCCTATCCCAGGAAAGATCAACATGAAAAATACATGCTGTGATTTCTTGTTTTACCATTATGCGTAGCACATCCTCTTTGTTTTTTCAGGTTTTCGTTTTAATTTCAGCACATTTCCTGCTCAAATTAAAGTAATATTTTATATTCACTATGTGCTAGAACTGAGACAATTTAGAGGTGCAAAAGAAACATCAGGTAAATAAAGAGAAGATAAACTTAGGAACTTGTGTTACCCCTGTGTGGCAAGAAAGTAGCATGCACAGAAGCTATCTAGTAAGGGCACAGATTTTCTGTCTGAAAAGAACTATCATAAGATAACAGCTTTTATCCGTCTTACAGATGCCAACATTTGTTACATAGGAACGACTGGCTTTTTCCTATGCAATCAGGCTTGATTTCTCCAACTTTTCATTGGAGAGATAACAATGGATAGTTGCCTCTTTTCCACTGCTCTAACTTTTGTGTCTCCAATAATTTCGGGAAGAAAAAGTTTTTTGTTGATTCAGTTAAATCATAGTTGTGTGTTTATTCATTTAGCATATGGGGTCTCCCACTGGAGCTGGAACATCCAAACTTTTCTGAATCAGCATCTTCTCATCAAAGATGAAAACTGGAAACACAGAATAATGCAATCCAGAAGGGACTTCAGGTCATACGTGCTTCAACCCGCTGCTCATTAAATCATTGAGTAAGACTGAAAACTAAATATTTGTGGAGAAGCCATACAAAGAATGGCTGAGGTCACCTGCCTTGTCCAGCCTGGAGAAGGGGAGACTGAGGGAAGATGCCATAGCAGTCTACAGCTTCCTCACTGGGGAACTGAAGGGGCAAGCACTTATCTTTTCTTTCTAGTGACCAGTGACAGAATGTGAGCTTGAGGTTGTGCCAGGGGAGGATTAGGTTGGAAATTAGAGGGTGGTTGGGCACTGGAAAAGGCTCCCCAGGGTAGTGGTCACAGCACCAAGCCTGACAGAGCTGTAGAAGCATTTGGACAACACTCTGAGGCACATGGTGTGACTCCTGGGGCGTCCTATGCAGGGTGAGAAGTTGAAGACTCAGTGATCCCTGTGGATCCCTTCCTCTATGATTCTATAGTTAAACTTCCTGTATTCTGAGGACTGTCTGAGCTAAATCCTGTGTTTTGGTTCTTAGTGTCACTCTTCAAATTTTGTGAGTTCTATGCCCATCCCAGAAGAATTCAAAAGTTGAAGTTCTTTAACTTCTTTTCTTCAATATCATCTAAACTGCTACTGTGTTTAGTGGTAAGCTTTTTAAGCATAGAATCTCCTGTTTATTTCTTGCAATAGCAAACCAAAGGGTGTTCAGAAATTGCTGTATTGTGAGAAGTATCTCAGGTACCTAGGTTTTTGTTGGATGAAACTTGATGCTTATTCATTAGATAGGAAATGATAATGTTACCATACACCTCTACTTTTATTCCCATTGTTCTCCAATTAAATTTCTGTTCTGCAATGAAAATTCTTCTACCTGGTAAATTTTAAAGTTCTTTTGGATAAAGGAAGAACTTGGTTTGAACTATAGAATTCTTTTAATTCCAACAAATAGTATGAACAATGCACTTTGCAAAAAACCCTGAAATGACACACATTAAAAATAAATGAGATTAGAGTAACACAGAAAATAATTTCTACTGTGCACATATCTGCACAAATACTTTCCTAAAGCAGAGTCAAACGTTTCAGAGCCTAACGAAAATCAAAATTAATTTACGTGCAAATATAATGTTGTGGAAATTAAATCATTATTTTTAAAAAATATTCATATCATAATCTAACATACTAAACAGGTTCTCAATTACTAATATATTGTATAGTCTTCAAATGTGTGATGGAAAGCTGCTGAGTAATTTCCAGAGCTTCTACAACTTTTTTTGCAGGTGCTTGATGCTTGATTATTTCAGACAGACTGTAGAATAAACCTGGCCCAATTTTAACCTTTTTTTCTCTCTTCCCTCTTCATTCATCCTCAAGTCTAACAGGATCACTAGGATATTATGAGGGGAAAAAAAAATAAGGGAATAGAAGAAGCTAAATTTCATCCTAATGCCTAGACTACAAAAGAAGTTAAAAGACCTCAAACTCCCATGAGAACGGATACATTGTCAAGTTAAATACTGGAAAGCTTCCAGAGGGAGATAGTGGGAACAGTGCAAGAATTTACTTAAAGTGGGGATTGAAAGCATAGAAGATTGAAAGCAGTGAAGAAAAGATAATTAAAAATCTCAGATCTAACCTATTTCCATAACTCTTCTATTGTGTTCTCTGTGGAGCTTCTCTGTAAAGGCTGAGATAAGCCCTTGATGGATCTGTGGGTTTGACAGCAGAATGACAGCAAGAAAAAAAAGATTGATGAACTACGGGAAGTTTGGATTTTTTGTATTAAATTAAAGGATGGGTAAAGAGAGATTGTGGAAATTGAGCAATGAGAATATTAGCAACAGTGGACATGCACATCATTAGGCTCCCTGTGAGTTTAGTCACACTGAAGCTCCTGCAAAGCACATTGTTTTGCAGCAAGGATATCTGGCAGCAGAACACTTCTCAGAACTCAGCAATGCACTGACACAGAGTAAAGTTGCAAACCAGTAAAATTTTGCACTGCTGCTCTTCTTTTGTGAAGACAAAAGCATTTCCATTTCTAATTCAGTAGAGAGTGAGTATGTTTCTCTATTCCACTAAGCTTTAACATCTCTAGGTGTGTTATAGAGAAGCAGTGATTTAGAAGTCAACTTAAAGATCAGCTGGTTCTTCCATGATGGTTGTTTTGGACTCTACCACACAACTTATAGTGTCATAAAATAAAGGTTATATTCTCCTATTAATTACTGTCCAGTAGAACCCAGTAGTGCTCCAATGGATGGCATAGTCTAAGCTTTTTTAAAGTGTTCTGCTCTTTCAAGGATTTATATTGAACCACAGGGAGCAGCTGTATGTCTCTATACCCATTCCAAATCTGTGATGTTCTCACTCCCCAAGGACTCTTTGCTTCTGTTTCAGTGATATGTCTGGACCCATGGAAAGTCAGAGATGGAGAAAGGTTGACAAAAGGACAAGTCCAAGCAGTTCCTGGGCAAGGCAATGTCCATAGAGATTAAGCATGTGGTGTAGTAGTGATTAGCAGAATAATATTCCTTCCACAATGCAATAAAATAACTAGTAAGAAATATTTTGGTTTGAAGTATTTCTCCCCACTCTACCATGAACTATTCTGAAGTACCAGCTAGGACTCCAATGGTACATAGAATAGGAGTATGCTCCTACAGAACCAAGTGAAAATCCCTTTTTGGAATTCCAAATGAGAATATATTCGAGAGATTAAGTGTATTCTGGATGATTTCTTTATTTGTTGATTCTTTCTTGAAAAATTGCAAAAGACAAATATGTAGTGTGAATTGCGTGAAATGTGTTTTCATAGGGAGTATATCAATAAGTGCACGAAACTGAGGAAACTAACAACTGAAATTCTAAACAAATTTTTCCTGACTTTTGTTTTGGAGAAAAAGATGCTTATAAGACCTTTTGAAGTTGTTGAGTGTTGCTGGAAATTAGGATGAGAAATAGACTATGCTGTTTATACTTCATTTTTCTTCATGTTTTAAAGCAACTCAGTGGACTGAATTGGTGGATTGGATGTGTGGCCATGGTTTAGTAGAAGAGGGACTACCCAGGTGGCTTCTGTGAGAAGCTGCCAGAAGTTTCCCCATGCCTGGAAGAACTATTGCCAGCTGTTTCCAGGATGGACCCACTGGTCAAGGCTGAGTCAATCAGGAATGATAGTATTGCTTTTGTGATAAGATATTGCAAAAGAAAAAAAAATATTGTGCAAAGCTAATTTCAGCCAGAGAACAGTGGAGTGAGAATGTGTCAGAGAAATCACTCTGCAGACACCAAGGTCAGTGCAGAAGGAGGAGGAGGTGCTTCAGATGCTGCAGCCGAGATTTCCCTGCAGACTGGTGCAGCCTACAGTGAATAAGCTGTGCTCCTGCAGAAGCCCATGGGCATGCAGAGATCCACCTGCAGCCCACAGAGGAGCCCCAAACCACAGCAGGTGGGTGCCTAAGTGGACTCTGTGACCCCATGGGAGGCCTGTGCTGGAACACAGTTCTGGCAGGGACCTGCCATGGAGAGAGGAGATCCCCCTGGAGAAGATTTCCTGGTAGAATTTGTGGCCCTGTGTGGCACCCACTTGAAGCAGATTGTTCTTGAAGTACTGACCCCACGGAAGATTGACCCACTATACAACAGTTCATGGAGAGCTGCTGGCTAAGGGATGGACTCACATTGAAGAAGTTTATGGCACACTGTCTCCCATGGGAGGGACCCCATGCTGGAGCAGGGAAAGGACTCCTCTCCCTGAGAAGTGTCAGGAACGACATTTGATAAACTGACCATTGACCCTATTTCCCATCTCCACGTGCCACTGAAGTGGAGGAGATAGAGCTTGGGAAGAGGGAGGGACAAAGGAGGAAGAAGGAGTTTGTAAGATTTCTTTTATTTCTCATTTTCCTGCTCTGATCTTGTTAGGAATAAATTCAGTTAATATCCTCAGGTTGAGCCTGTTATGCCTCTGATGGTATCTGGTGAGTGATCTCTCTCAGTCCTTATCTCAGCCCATGAATCTTTTGCTATTTTTTCTCCTCCTTGTCTAGCTGAGAAGGGGAGTGATAGAGGAGCTCTGGTGAGTGCCTGGCATCTAGCCACTGCAATCACATAATGGAAGTCTCTTTACACTGTTCTACAATTGCCAGCTTACATACCTTGTTATGTCATTACAGAATCATATATAAATAAAATTGATACTCTGGAAGCTTAGTCCTGCTGCCTTATCTTCTGAGATAATTTACTCTATTGCATCTGATGCCATTACTTCTGTTCTTGCTGTGTAAACTGTTAGGGCTTCCTATGAGAAAGCACAAGACCAGCCTGGGAATGAACATCCCACTGCTATCATGGCTGTCAGTCAGATGTTTGCTGGTCTACAGGATGTAATCCGGGTGGGCAGCTGCTATGTCCTACACAGTGTGGACTGTGGCTGAGACAAACTGCATGTTGAAATGGAATTTCTACACCTGAGAGATTAGTTTTGACAATATCATTGCTCTCTGTAATGTGTAAGAGATGTGGGATCTGTCATTATGACATGTCACTCCCTCACTCTGTGGCAACACCTTTCCCTTTAGGTGGCTTTTTTTGGTTGTAGTACCATAAGGTCTGTAAGATAGTGGCAAGGATAAGAGTGCTGTATATGTGCATCCACATACTGACTGGGCCCATATTTCTTTTAAGGGCCACTTATTGTTCATTTTCTCCAGAAGCAGTCATAGACTATTTTTGCCAGGTTTCCTCTCAGCTGCTAAGGACAAGGTGTGATAGGTTGCTTTAACAAACGCTGTCAAGAAGCCAGAGAAGGAAGGTGCAAAAAATTAAAACACTATCACTGGAATGGGGTTCCCTCTCCACTTCATTGTATTCAGATCCAGATTTTGATGCTAATCCAGAGTGCAGACTGTCTTCATTTGCTTCACAACACCCAGTGTATTTGTGAACATTGCTGTACATTGATGTCTTTTCAGATGAAGTTTTGGGTAACAACATTACAATGTGAGTACATTAGACAAATATTTCCTGGCCAGTGGTTTTTGTCCTTGACCTTCATTCCACCAGCTTTCCTTTCCCTGAAACATCACTAATCTATGTTTCTGTCAGAAGTCATTCAACCATGTTTCTCCAGGTGTTCCTACTGGGAAATTCTCCAGGCAGCGACTCTTCTCTCAGCATAATCAGACCAACAATTCAATTTATTCCAGTCTGCAGGTTACCCTTTTGTGCTCCTAGGATTGAGATTACAACATCTTCTTTCTCTTCTCTAGCAGCTGTAAAAAGTAACAAAATGCTCTGCAGGAGACTGTTGTTTTCCAGCATGAGAGACCCATGTTTTTATAGCTTTTTTAAGTCATTGGATCACTAGGTTATAGGGAGTTTTGGAAGAAAATGTTGTAGGGCTCAGGCAGGAAAGGAAGACTGATAAACACAGTTTCCTCTCCTACATGATTTTTGGGTTGTGACTAGAAATGTGACTAGAAACTTTCTTCCCTAACTTGTGACTCATGCAATACAGGAAATAGGTAATATACTCTTTGAAGCTCAAGTACCTTTGTACAGTATACTGCCTAATGTCCCAGTTGTAAGTTGAAGTTATAAAAATGTTAATCCATATAACTGAGGTTTTAAAATCACACAAGGAACACAAAGAAATCAAATATATGAAAAAAAATATCAAAAATGGAACCCAATAAACTCCCAAGCAGATAATTCTAATAAATGAAGATAGATTTCTTGGATATGAGTAGATTTCAAAGTATGACCCATTAGGATTTCTCAAAAATTTTAGTGAATTATTGCAATAAAACTTGAAACTTTACTGGTGGAGAATGAGCCATGTGGTCCTGAAATTTATGGTGAATTAAATTTTTCTTGTACAATGACATACAGAAATAATATTGGGGTTTTATAAAATAGTAAAATGAGGATGCACAATTAGCTGAAAGGATTATATAAACAAAATTGTATATAGTGGAGGAAAGCATTCACTGAGATCTACACTTAAAAGATTTGGCACAATCCCTGTTATTAAACTGTCTATTTCAAGGAATGACTCATTCAGAGAATATCTGTGGAGACAGTATGGTGGGGTGTGGTTTCTCTGCAACTTTTCAATGAGACAGGTAATTGTACAACACAGTAGAGACACTGATGTGTGGCTGACAGTGAGTTTGACTGGGTGATGTATGATGTCTCCCTGAAATCAAATCATCAGCAAATGTCTAATTCACACAGAACTATGCCCCTCAAAAAAGCTGCAAGCTGGGCATGTTCTTGAGGCTTATACAACATACAGGACTGATAGGGCTGAAATGGCTTAAAAATAAAATTTAAAAAAAATTGTCTCAGTGGCGTTTGTTCTGCTATTTTTATTTAGCTGAACAGAGCCCTTGGTACCCACAGTTGTTATAAGGGGCCAGATACTGTAATAAACTCAAGAAGCTGTTTGAAGCTATCACACCCTGTAAACTGAGGTGTTTCAAAAACTGTTCAGAAAAAGGGAATATTGTAGTTGTTTTCAAACCTTGTTCCAAAGAGGTCAGAGCATAGAGACCTACTGAAAATGCTAGTGCTGGCAGGAGGCTCTGGCAGTGGCATCAGGCAGTTTTGGCACTACCTGTTTTGATGATATTCAGCCTTCTGCAGGCTTACAGTCCATATCAATGTGTGAAGAAGTGCCTCTCCAACGAGTCATGACTCCCCTGAGTCTCCCACATTCCCTGAGTGCTCCCATCTGAGCCACTTCATACACATAAGGCAAAGAAGCAGCTTTCTTTCAGACAAGACAGCAAATGTATTTGAAATCCTGGAAAGGGGGCTGTATCAACCTGGTTCAGATGCTATCCCTGCTGTCAAGCCCAGACAATGACAAAATGATGCAGTTTCAGAGTTTTGATACTCATCCAGGAACCATGGCAGCTGGGTTATCAGTAAAACACAGGGACAGAATTACCTATTGTGCTACTCAGCTGTGCTTGATGTAGGGCCTGAATATTTGTTATGAGACAAACCCAGAACATTGCCAGTAGCAAATATCTGCTTTGAAGTTTCTGGAAAAATAGTCTGGCAATGGTTGGCAAGTGGTTGTCATCTCACAATACCTGCAGTTAAGGCTAAGAGGATGGTAGTTTTGGTGGCATAGCAGAAGTTTTTGTGTCAGAAGGATGATAGTAGACTCCAGAAAACTCTTCTAACATAAATAACAAGGGAAGTGCTGCAAGATTTAAAAAAAAAAAAAAAAAAAAAAACACTTAAGTGAAACTGTTTGGGACAAATTCATGTTAAATCTGTTTCCTTCATATCACAAAGTAGACACTTACAGGACAAAACCCAGAAGATTTAGTACGTAAACCTATGGAAAAGAAAATTAAAATGTCATCTGTTGTTTAATTTTTTTTCTTTTATAAACTTTGAAGCAAGAAAGAATCATTAAGTGCCAGAAAATCTGAATTTTTTCAGACCTTATTTGCTTTACCCAAACTTACCACTTCTGAACTAATGAATCTTTGTCAGAAGAACAGCCATAAGATCTTCTATTGAATGAAGAATGTTTTATAGTTCTGAAACCCAATAAAGCCTCCTGTGACACAGGCCACTGTCTGGTCACAGCTCAGGTTTCTCCCTATAGTTGATAGGCTGTAAATGGTTTTGTGTTTTTCCATCCTGGACACATTTTATCAACATGGTTTGTTCAAGAAGTAGGAGTCAATATAAGTGAAAAAACAGTTATGCAGAGAGAAAAATAATATATACGACAGCCCAAACTGATTTATATGCAATATAGAAACTGCAGTAGTTAAAATCCATTATTTGAGGGTATTTACAATTTTGGCAAAATTCTTCATCCTGTCTTCCTGTATAACTGAATCTTTGCATTTCAAATTTGTTTCAATGAATGGTTATAAGAAGTTTTTCTAGTGGGCAGTAATATTAATCACACTTGCAAAACATGAAGGGCAGTTGGAATGAAACTGTGTCATTAATGAAGATGATTTTAAATACAGTGCACCTTTAAAAATATTAATTGCATGGATTTCCATAATACTATAGACCTCAGATTGTGGTTTTTTAGGAGCCTGATAATTTCATTTATGCAACTGTTTCTGCACAGAATAATTCATTTTTAGTATAGTAATCAGAAGAGTGTCATAAATACATATACCTATGTTTTAAAATAAAAAATTAAATGTGAGTGTTTCTTCTTTGTTTCTTCTTCTGCAGCTATGTGTTTTTCCTCATTATAACTGAACACAATAAAATTTGTGGAGAAAAGTTATATCTTTTATTAGCTCGGCTGTTGTTACTGGGAAAGACAGATCTTGCTGTGTTATTAGACAAACAAGTATGAGACACCAGACACACCATTAGTTTTAAGAGGAGGAAGCAAACCACTAGGCAAATGACAGTAAAAAAAAAAACAAAAAACCAAAAAACCAAAAAACAACCCCAAAAAAACCCAGAAAAAAAACAAAAAAAAAAAAAAAACAACCAAACAAACAAACAAAAAACCCAAACAAAAACAAAAACAACAAAAAAAAAACAAAAAAAAAAACAAACAAACCACAGAACCACCCAAAGACTGGTTTCCTGGAGGCACTTTCTTTATCAGAGTCTCTATTTAATTAATTTCACTTGTTGAATATGAAATTCACAAATTAACTATTGAGTAAAGAAGATGAGCATCATCTTGTCTCGTGGCTGTGCACGGTCCTGATATTCTGATACAAAGGGATTGGAAAAAGGCCATAAAGTCAAAAGCACCAAAAACATTCTAAATTTGTCAAGCAGAAAGGTTAGCCAAGAATTTACTTGTTACTTTACATGAGGAATTCAGGAGGAGGTGAGTAATCCACCTGAACTGTGCCAAAATAAGTACAAAAGATGGGTGATGATACTTTGATAAAGGCCTGTCAGATACTGCTCAATCTATCCTACATCTTTCCTTCAGATTAAATTTACTGTAAAGAAGAATGAGGAACAAGTTCCAACAGTGATGAAATATAATTTAATATTATCATTATTCAGGTTTTAACTATTTTGTACTTATTAATGACATATATAAGTTGCATGGTTTTCTAATTGATTTTATTATTTAATGAAAAAAACTGAGTATAAAATCCAACAACAAAATAAAAAAACATTGTCCCTATGTTTTTTTTTACTAGATAATAAGAAAGTTATTTTCAGATTCTCATATCATGGATTTTTTTAATCTGTGGATGGATACTTTACAAGGATTACCTAGGTAGTCCTGTTATAAGAAGTCATAAAAGCAAAACATAATTAGAAATAGCTAAGAAAAACACTCCTGTGTTTTGCTGTGTAAAGTATTCCATAAGAATAAGGTTTGTAATTATTTTTGATGGTTCAAGTTTTAAAAGGAACAAGTCTATATGCCCTATTCCTTTCATTTAAAAAGGGGGGGGGGGGAAATCAAACAAAAGAAACCCCTTACAATAAGCAAGATATCATTTGTAGCTAGCACATAAGAAGTTAATTAAAATTTTCCAGACAGGAGAGAAAAATTTTCTTTTAGTCAAAAAACTGTCAATGAAAAATAAAGGTTCAAGTCAGCTAAACTTGTCACATGTTCTTTTTGAAGGGATTTGGTAGGAAAGCCAATTAAAAAGAATAAATGCCATTTCAGAAATTATTTAAAATTTTAAAATTTTATCCTGAACTGTTCATTATGCCATCCTAATTAACCAAGGTGTTTAGAACAGTTACTAACCTTTCACTCTGTGTTAGCATATAATTACGTATTAACTTATATCTTTATTCAGAGTTATCATAGCTATTCAGAAGAGTTTGACAAAAATGATGGAAACTTCCAATCATTTTCAGAATCCTTCTGTAGCAGAAAAATATATTTTTTAAAGAAATTAGTTTACCCCAATAAAATATTTGTTCTCCTCCTTATTTTCCTTGATTTTTAAAATTTGCTTAATTGCATTGCTTTCTGTAACAAGTTGACATGTCTTTGTCAGTTGATTATTATTCACAAAAAGCATTCCTACAACAGGCTATATTTCTTAAAGTGTCTAATTAAAATACTTTGATAGTCACTGAGAAATTAGAATTAATCTCAATACAGTAAGTGTTTTATATATAGACAGTGAGAAATTTAATTTCAGAGAAAATATTCTGTGACGGAATTACAAAATGAAATGCAAACTTCAGTTTTGACCACAGAACCAGCAATAATACCTTTTTTAGGAAATGTTGATCATATGTGGCCCTTTGTAATACCTATTAGGAAAAATTAATATTGTTAAAGCTGCCTATTACCTTTAGTTGTGTTCTAAGTCACAGCAATCTGTATTAAAGTGTTCTGAATTGTATATTTTAGGGATGCTTTTCAACCAAAGGACTTCTTTTAGGCATACTATAATAACCTTCCTGAAAGCTTAGTTTTGAACACTTACAACAAAGAGCAGGAAAAGCCTTTCTGTCTGGCTTTTGCTCAGGAGATTGTCCATGCATTTCAGATGATTTTGCAGTCTAACAGAAGATGCTGTAGCAGTCCCTGGTCACATGAAATGGTTTTCCAGTTCTTTAGAAGTACAAGCATCTGCCTTGCCTGCCATCATTGCTCCCTTCCCAAGGCTCCTGTATAGATCCTTAAAGAACAAATGGACAATTAAAAAGCAAAAACCAAAATCAAAGCATAATAACAAAATCGCCAACAAATTAAAAAAAAAAAAAAAAAAAAAACAAAAAAACGAAAAAAGTAAATTAAGAAAAGCAATTTCTTAGTCTCAGATATATTAGTTCTTAAGAAATTACAAGGCTTCATCAGACTGCTTCTGTAAGAAGAGGCACATTTGCTGTATCTCCACAGAGAAAATAAATTCACTTGCTTAGTTTAAAAATAGTATTTTGTTTTGAGAGACCTAATTTTTCTTTGATCCCTAATATGCCCTCGAAAAAAAAAAAAACAAAAAACAAAGGAATGTCTTTATTCTAAACTACAGATCATGTCAATCTAAAGGTGTTATTAAAATTAGAGCTGGGTGTAAATTATATCACTCTGACCATCCAGGACATCTTGTAGCACAGTCTGCCTTCCTTGCTCTTGCACAGCTTTAGAGGTTGCAGATTTGCACCATATTTTCCATGTGATTAAAAAATATTGTGACATACTCAGAAATTGTATAAAGTTATATCATAGTAAGTATTTTCCAGATGAAAAATGCAAGCTCAAGGTAACTAAGAATGAGAAATATGTTCAAAGAAATTGTTCCATCATTATACAACCTATATGCTTGGAATATGCATGTAAGCTATAGGCCTGTAAAGATATTTTAATATTTTTGCCAATGAAAATGCCAACTTTGCAGGTTATATATATTAGATTAGATTTTAGCATCATAATGTTTATTGAAATATGATGAAATCCTTTAGTGAAAAGTATGTTACAATGCCAGAACTGGCTTCACTGTGTTCTTTAAACAGCCTAACATTAAAATGCTAAAATTGAGATTATCACAGGAATTGTTGTCTTTTAAGTTACTGACATATTTCTGTTATTGTTTTATGTCATGTATGGAATTTTCTGTGCAATATTGCAGGTGATACAGAAACATTAAATAGAAAGATTACAGATCTTTCTGTCTTCATTAATTGATGAACTATGATCTATCTTTGGTGGATCATAAATACCTTTATTTTCCTGTCTGTAAGATTATTATAGGCATGCAATGCAATTTGTTAATTTTAAATATTCTTGCAAATTTCACAATCAAAAACTCCAGAATCCGAGTTCAGAAATAAAAAATGTTTGGTTTTGATATTGAATGAAAGCTTTAAAATCTCCACTGAGAGAAAATTTGTTTGTCTGGATGTCAGTGGTCATTATGCTTTATAAAGATTTAATCCATAAGATGGGAAAATACTCGATTGCTGTGCATCAACACTGATCTTTGCTTTCACTTGAAGCAATTCTGGGTCAGCTGAAACTGTAATTTTTTAAACTTGCTTGATGCCAGTCCATATTCCAACTTGAAACATGACCTGAATATAAATTCAACACACACCACATAGATGTAGAGATATAGAGAAGCAATGACAGAATTGAAGACACTTGCTAGTAGGAAAAGAATAAAATTTTGAGCAGCTCTCTTGATTTAGGATACTCTATTAGTCTCAAATGCATTTTGCCATATGATAAACTAATTGATTTCTAGGGGATTAAAGCTAACTTCATTGTTTATCGTAGAATTTGAAAGATATAACAGTGGGTAAAGGGAGATACGTTGCCAACCAGGTAAATTTGTTATTTATATTATGTTTTACATTATATAATAATTATCTACTAGTGCATTGGAAGTCAAAAAGAAACATATTAAAATATGTCAAAACTGAAAAGCAAGCAAAAAGAATAAACAACAGGTCACTTAGGGGAAAAAGAAAAACACAACAAGGAAGATGTGTTACTTGGAAAGCTGTATTTTGACTAGGGTAGGAATGTCAAAACCTTAGCTGACCTGATGACAAAGACTCAAACCTTTAAATCCATGTTGACATACTGCACAACAGCTCTGTGCACTTGAAGTCAGCGTGTCAGTGCTGAGCTAACAGAAGCGAGTTCGCTGTCATCCCTCCTCACTTCTTTTTCATTTCAGCAGTGTGCCTTGCCCCCCTCTTTTGCTGGTGGAGGGAGTGTCTGAGCAGCAGCATGTGCCAGGGAATCCCTCTGCTTCTGCTCCAGCTCTGCTCTTCCACAGCAAAGAATCTCACTCATCAGGTCAGACAAGGACATGAAGTTTGTGCTCATGAAATCTAAAACCCTAAATTACTGCATTTACTTGTTAAACTCCTCAATTGGAGGATGTAGAGTTTTAGATTTCATGAGCACAAACTTCATGTCCCTCAAGCCTTGCTCCCTGGACCAAAGCACATTTGGAAATTGATCCAGTGAGTGATTTAGATTAGTGCTTGCCATGGCCTTCCTGTGATATTACGTGGGCCTAAGAGATTCCTTTTCATAAACCGATTTGCTATAGAAGAAGAATAGTAGTGATCACTTCATTTTTGGGAGCCATTGGAACTTTTGCTTCCAATATAAATCCAAACTGTGAGGTCCAGGACCTTTGCTGTGCAGTGAGCTAGACTAAGAACAATGTGAACTGTGCAGCGCTTGGACTTTGATCTGCAAAATGATACTTCTAGGAAAAAAACCACAAATTACATTTTCTTCTGTTATTTCATTAATGCTTCATCCCAAATATATTCTTTTTTCTTTTAAAATAAATTTCACTTTTACATTAAACAAATTTTGTTTGTGTGTGAGATCAATGTATTTATTACCCTTTATTATTGATTGAAGAAATAGAAAAGAAATATAATTTTAAAATATGCAAGACTTACAAGTTCCCAATTTAGCTGCAGCAGAACCTGAGATAAATACATTTGTATATTTGTAACTCAAAATCTTTTTTGGTAAACGAATTAATAAATTGTTTCTGAGCTGTCCATCTGCCTCAAATAAGATTATTTATACTGCATATGTTTAATTTAACCGCAGAAGAAGGTTAATTCTGGTAGTATCCCTGAGTGATGACTTCCTTTTTTAATTGCAATTAGAGAATGAGGTATTCAATTTAGTCATTTATTCATTAGTAGAGTATAATAGATAAATGAAAGACACAAATTTTCTTCAGTGTTATGTAAATAATGAAAAGTCTCTTTCCCTACTGTAGTTATACTTTTGATAAGAAGACTAAGATAGTTTTTCATCACATGAATATTACATTGTGTTGCTTGACAGAAAGAATTAATCGCATTTTTGTGAAAGAAGGCATTATGTTTATTTCAATGAGATTGCAAAAGATGATACTAAGATCTAGTTTTGTTTCACCTCAGCAGTACCTTTGCAGAGACAAATGTAGTGCTGAAAGAAAAGCTGGGTATTGTGCCAGATTTGCAAGCACTACACAAAAAAATTCTGGTCCTGTTCCACTGGTTTTCACTCTGGGCAAAATTATTTTTGCCATACACTATGCATTATAGCTGAGTAGGAAGAAGGCTGTTAAAGAGGAAAGTTTAAAGTGATTTGCTTGCTTTGTTGTAGAACTGCAGCAAGCCTGTGGAGCATAGCAGTCTCACTGAAACGAGTGTGTGCAATTAAGCAGATTGGTGGAGAAAGTGTCCTGGGTCTGCATCACCATTTCCCTTTGGGGTGTTCTGAAAGGGGATCACAGCACAAGGAAAGGATAAGGCACTTTCTTTACACAACTCTTCTCACAATTCAATCTTGTATTTTACCTATTACAGCAGGATATGGCAGAATCCATCTAAAAAGAAATTCTGATCTCTTGTTAAGTCTCACAGTTTTTAATTCTGTTTCATATCCTTGATAAAACAGGGATAGGTTTCCTGAGCACTGTAGAAGGAAGTCCCCACAGTTCACATGGCTGCAGAGGTGAATCTGGGTTTCTTTCCATTCTTGGTATATTCCAAACAGGTATGACTACTATTTATGAGCCCTTATATAGCACAATCATCCTTTCATTCTACCTGCTCCGTGACTGCCTCCACACTCGAGCTCTATGGTGTGCATCTATGGAACATCTGGTTATTGAGAATTTTGTGGATGTTTCTCCTTGTTGACTCACTTTTCACCTGAAATAACTGGGGAATATTCTGTTTTTTGGAAAAAAGTCGATGTGTGTTGTCCTCATCCCATCTTTTCTTGCCAACCCGGCATGAGATATGAGATTTGTAATGCAATAAGGTACCTGTCAACTTCAACCCAACCTCATTCGTATGAAGCTCATTTATCTGAAATATTCATTTCAATAAACTTTTTGCTGGAGACCAATAGAAATTATATTGTCCAAATCTTGTTTTACCGATGAATGTTAAGGATATTTTTGATCCAAATATTCATTTTTTAAGCATTATCCTACTAATCACTCTGATTTTTCAGTACTTTGGTATTAATGCTGGCAAGTTGCTGACACCTGCTATATGATATGTATTCTACACAAATAAAATGACTAAGGTATCCTTTCCATGCCATTTCCATAAATTTTCCTATACAGAGAGAGCTAAAAGCTAAATACTCTGGAACTAAAAGAAAAAAAATCCTGAGGTAACTCTGCAATGCCCAGATTTCAAATTATCAATTTATATTATTTTCTTACAGTAAGTGAAAGCAGGAATAGCATTTATTTCATTCATATTAATGTTAATTTAGTTTGGATTTGCTATTTTTTTCTTCTGTCTGTCCTTACATACAGACAGACAAAACAGGAAAAAGAGCAATACCAAAATGAAGAATGGGTTTATTGTAGCAAGGCACCTGGAAGGTTTTGTAGACAACAGGTTCTCCATTTTAGTCTAAATGCTGGAAGTAATGAGGAGCAGAGGGAGATGAGAGGAGGGTGAATAGTCACCTGTAGGCTCGCTCCGCAGGCACCGATGGGCAGATTTCCAGCCCAGTTTTTAACTATTTAGGATTTAAAACTGTGCCTACAACAGCCTCAGTGAAAGCTAATTCTCTTTTCTGGGGCACACATATTCACTTTCCCACCTTAACACAGAAAGTGGGTTAGGGAAAAACTTGATGGTGGATCAAACCCAGACTAACTACTTTGTCGACATTCCCTTGGTTTGCTTTGTTAAAAACGTCACTTGGGACTGGCTCTAAAAAGAGAGTCCTCAGGGACATTCATTTCCCCCCAAGGTAAAATTTCTTTTGAGGTAAACTGGAAAAAGTCCAAATAAATGCTTTTGGGTTATCATAAAATGCTCACACGTGATCAATGGCTCCACAAAAACTTGTTCTTTGTGCAGACTGTGTGTCAGGATCAAGGGGTGGGGAGGTGCAGTGGAAAGCTGCACTTGAACAAATGAGTACTATTTACAGAAAGGATTTGTTTCCTTGCTCTTGCTGAGTAACCATTTATAAAACTGAGCCAAACTTTCATTTACTTTGCAGCTTCTACTGAGTCCTTGCTTAGGATAGCCTTCATTGTTCACTTCAATTTAACAGCTCAGAACAGGTCAGGAGGAAATACATCTGGACTGAGAAATTACTGACCGCATTTCTTCTTCTCTAGCAAGAAAAGCACATACTTTGAGAACCAGCAAAGCACTGTTGCTCTGGAACTACAGTTAAGAGAAATATAACTGAAGTAGATCCAGAGGAACATTTGCCAAAAAAATTCACATCCTTCCTGGTTTGTAAATTTTGAGCACCTTAAGTACTTGGCAAATGTTTTTAAGTTACAGCAGGCAAAATTCCAGCTGCAAAATTAGAACTTTAAAGAGGTTTGATTAATTTGCCATTCAGGCTTGTACTATTATAATTATGTTTTCTCCAGGCTGTTTGATTAAAGAAATAAGTAAACCACTTCAGCATTAGAGGCATTAATATCGAACGTGCTGATCCTGGTGGGAACTTAATACTTCCTTCTATACAGACAATGATACAATCACTTAGTAGATGGGAAATGCCATCTTTGTCTTGAGGTGTCACACTGCAAGTAACGACAGGAAAAGGAATGCTGTTCTGTCATGGCAAGCTCTCTGTGTAAAAGAGGCTGAGTCATCTCTGCAGACAGTCAGATGGCTTTTTCCGTAAGAGTTCTCTTATTCTGAAAGTTTTGTACCACATATTTTTCACATTAGAATGAAAAAAAAACAAACCTGACAATAAATAAATCAAGACAAAAAAGATTCTAGCCAATGCAGAGGCATGTGACACAAATAAATTATAAATGGACTCATGAAGATATAATGGACATTAGCTACACTATACAGCATGAAACTATTAAATTCTGTGGCAGCATAGCCAGACAGAACTTCACTTAAATATTTGAGTAATACAATCATTAAATAGTCAAACAAAGCTAGGTCTGGTTGCATATAAAAGGCATCCTGACAATTAAAGCTCCCAGAGCAAGAACAAGATAAGCATAAGGGACATCCTTTCAAATACTGGCAGATGACGGTCAAGATAAAAGTTATGGGATAAAACCCCATTTCCTCTTGTGATAGTACAACACTAGTGCAAGCACATGGAGCAAAAGTGAGTAGAACTGGAGAAGTGGAGAAAGTGAAGGAAGACAAGCTCATTTCAGTTCTGACTTCTCTTGTTGAATAACTTCCAAGCCTGGTCAGTGAGATCTCTACAACTAAAATCCACCAAGGGCTCCACCCATCGATAGTAACTGTATAGCATGTGCTCCTTGGTATTATATATAGCTAATTTAGAGTGGGACTCTCAAAAGATGAAAAGTCCTGTGTATGATGAATACACAGAATGATACAGAGGTGATGATGAATATTAAAATCTGACCATTAAAAATCTGCTACTATTGAACAAACTCTAAAGCTGGCTTGATTTGACACTCTTCTAAACAGTTGCATCATGATAGTTCTCTAGCTGATATATGAATATGTGTATATATACATATATATACATATACATATACATATACATATACATATACATATACATATACATATACATATACATATATATATAAAATACAGACATACATGTGTTCAGCTGGAATAAGGTGCTGTGTCATTTTTCCATAATAAGATAATTTACACATAATATACAGAACTATGGAGTTAGCATTTTGTATAAACATAGCAACATTGACAGAGAAGAACTTCCACAGGCCTTCAAGTTAGGAGTCAAAATACCTTATTCTTAAATCCTATGGAAATATTTAAACTACAATCACGTTACAACTTCTAACCTGGAAAGCAAATCTGAATGGTATTAACAATTCTTCCTCTTAAAGAGCATCAAAAAAGACCTAATTACCTCTGCCTATCCTTCATACCATGTTGGAAACAACCTCTCTTCTCACTAAGAATTCACAGCAGATGTAACTTAGAAGCAGTCTAATTTAATTTCATTTTTATTCAGGAACTATTTAATGCAAATTGCAATAGCAAGTTGCTTCATTACTAGATTAGAGATGCGGGCTCTCATGGCCATTATTCTGTCTGATGCCATGAATCTTGAAAATTCTCTGTTCCCAGTAGTAGCACAACTGCTGCTGTGAAGCAGCTTGAATGTTCTGAGCTCTCCAAAAGCAGAGGAATTTGTCTTCAGAAATGTGAGCTCAAACTTGTTCCAAATCAGGTGAGCATAAATCCTTGGGCAAATGCTACTGTCACAATGCTTGGTTTGCTGTTTGCAATTTTTCCCAGCAATTAAAAGAGTTGCTATATCGACATTATTTTGAAAATCTGCTTCTGGGCTTGTGCAAAATCTGCTTTGGCTCTACAAGTGTTCCAGAACTTTGGTGGATCTCTATCTGCTTTCCTGTGTGGCTGAGAAAAAGAAGAGGATGTGGCAAAAAATTTTAAGTAGGCAGCTTGTAGAATGAAAGACACCAATAGAGCAAAATATCAATGCCGGAAGAAACACACCTCTGAAGTGGTGGTTTTGGATATAATATCGAAACCATGGATTATACCTGGATTTATTAGCTCAGTCTAAGATTATTTTTTTTATTGATCATGTTGTAGAGAAAAAGAAATGTATGTCTATGCCACAGGGTAGGCTAGGATTTACAAACAGTTTTATCAGTTCTTGATCTTACAGACTGTTACACAAAATCTTAAGTGTCATTCACATGGAAAGAAAGTGGCACCTGAAAAGAATCAGCTTGAAGTTAATGAGACCATTTATAGAGATAGATTCATCTTATAAGGTTTCTTTTTTAAAAAGTATGTAAGCTAGAAAAGCAGGATGATATGAAAACAACTCATTAGTCAGAGAGCTATCATAAAACTAAATCTCTGCCTTACACAGCTCTTAAATTAAACTGCATTCCTTAACTAATGTTTTCTAACATACACATAGATTTTATATGTATTTCAGAATAAATATTTAAACAACGTGATGGATATCTCCATCTGTTTGAGGCACGCTAGGTTTTCTGTTTCTATTCTGGCACCAAAGATTGCCACAGAAATGTTTTTAAGCTGCATTGCATTTAGGCCTAAAAAAATTATATAACTTCATTTAGATTTAGGGTGTGAAATATGTTACAAAAATTTAAGAGGTCAAGATAGATTTTAAAATTGCTCTGTACAGTACAGAGAATTTCAAATTAGGGTCCAGGTTTACATAATGATGGTACAACTCCCTGATCTATAATAAACTTGAACCAAGTGTTACACTAACATCACAGGTGCAGGTTTGGGCATTTAAAACCAAAGCTTCACCTGTGGTACTTGAACTTCTGGTGCCAAATCTTCAGAAGTCAGGGAGTTATAAATCATATTTGCAGTTTCCATGGAGTTGTGACCACAGATCTGTATCTCAAGCCTTCACATTCAATTCTACACCAAAGTCACAGAACGGTTTGGGTTGGAAGGCATTTTAAAGAGCATCTAATTCTAAACCCTGCCATGGGCAGGGATACCTTTCACTGGACCAAGTTGCTCAGGGACACATCCAGCCTGGCCTTGATCACTTCAAAGTGTGGGGCAACCACAGCTTCTGTGGCCAACTGTTCCCTTGATTCACCAGCCTCAGAGTAAGGAATTTTTTTCCAATATCTACTCTAAACCTATTTTCTTTCTGTTTTAATCAATTCCTATGCTTTTGGAAAAAGTCCCTCTCCATTTTTTTTGTAGGTTCCCTTCAGCTACTGGAAGGCCACAATTAGGTCACCCAAGCCTTTTCTTTTCCAATTGGGACCAATCCCAATTGTCTCAGCCTTTTCTCATAGGGAAGGTTCTCCATCCCTCTAATCACCCTGGTGGCCTCCTCTGGACTCATTCCAACAGTTCCCCGTGCAGCATCCTCTGCTGGAGCCCCCAGATCTGGACACAGCACTGCAGTGGGGTCTCACCAGAGCAGAGCAGAGGGGCAGGATCCCCTCCCTCCTGCTGCCCACACTGCTTTGGATGCAGCCCTGGGTACTTTTGGTTCCTGGGCTGTAAGTGCACATGGTTGGGTCATGTCCAGCCTCTCACCCACCAGCACCCCAAACTCCTTCTGGTCAGGGCTGCTCTGATCTCTTATCTGCTCATCTCCAGCCTGTGTTGATATGGATCTGCAGCTCTTTGCATTTGTTCTTGTTACACCTCATGAGATTCCCATGGTGACACTCCTAGAGCTTGTCCAGGTCCCTCTGGATGCCATCCTTCCTTTAGGTGTGTCAACTGCACTATTCAGCTTGGTGTCATCTGGAAATAAGCTGAGAGTGCACTTGATCCCTCTATGTCATTAATGAATATATTAAATATCACAGGTCACCATATGGACTCCTTAGGGACACTACTTTTCTCTGATGTCTATCAGGACTCTTAGCCATTGACCACTATCCTACTAAATAAAACATTCAAAATCTCATTTTATAAAGTTAGAAGATGTCATAAAACCTCTCACAGAAACCATTGCCTGTGAAATAGACAAAACAAAGGATTAAAGATCTGATATGGTAAAATGTTTAGCATCCTTACCACTCATCATTTTAGTGAGAGGCTTAAGGGCAGTCACCACTTCATGATATTTCTGTAGACTTGCCATAGGTGTGGATTTCATTTGTGTCTTTAAGGTCTGGCTTTGGCATACAGGTACAGACAGCAGACTGAGATCTGTCATTATAAACAACTATAGTCAATGAAAGCTCCCAAACTACTTTCACTACAGAACATTTCACTGCAGCATTGATTTTGAAGCATACTCCTCCCTGATGTACTGACCTAGGAGTTATCTGTATAACTATCAGGTGAAACTCAAAACAGCAGAGGAATTGTAGAGAAAATATCTGAAATATTGTTTTATAACAAAAAAAAATTGGTTAATCAACATCACAGAAAGCTGGTAAAACAAGTCAGTAGAACTGGAAGTCTAGTAGAACAGAAACAGTTTATTTGGGAGGCCTGAAAAGGAGAAAAGGAGACCAATATTATACTGTAGATCAAGAATACTTTGAAGTCACTCTCTGAAGCTGAGAATAAGGTGAGAGGCAAATTTGTTGCATTTCTCTAGGTGAAGATAAAAGGAGAAAGAAAAAAACAAAAACTCTTATCAAAAAGAAGCTACAGATGAAATTTTTGATCAGGAAACAACAGCAACCAAAGGAAGAAAGAGATGTGGGACTACGTGCTTAATTATTTATTGAAAAGAGTTTGTAGGACACAGTCCCACAAAATGTGTGGAAGGGTATGTTAGAGAAGTTCAAATGTTCAAAGAATAATAAAATTCTTTCTGGAGTACCTCATAAGTAATTGAGACCATATCACAGTTTTTCTTGAAGAAATAGTTAGGGTTGCTACATCAGAAGGTTTACCCTACAAAGGAAACTGGATCAATGGAAAAAAGCTATAATTGATCAATTCTAGATTTAGTGCTTCAACTTGCCTTCTCAATTCATTGAATAATCAATTTATAAGCAACTGAATGACAGCAGCAAAAAACATGTACTGTTTCTGATTGTTGCTATTACTTTTTGACAATGTACGTGGCCTAGAAGATAAGGATGATGTAATACTTGTAATATATTTTTACCTCAGTAATCTTTATGGCATTAGTCACATGACATTTTGAAAATAATGAAGGTCAGGTTATATACTATGGGCACAAGCCAAATTCCCAAGTCAGTGTATGATCTTAGAGTAGATAGTGATGGTTCGCTGATGAGCTGAGGAGATTTTTCAGATGGATACCTGTAGGGATCTGGCTTGGGCCAAGTTCTAAATTATATTTCCATTAATGGCTTTAAAGAAAGAAATAATTAAGATTATGTTTGTAAGACTTGCACAAAATGCCATTCTAAGAAGAATTTCTAGTTCAAAGAAAAAAACGATAATTCTGAATGCATCTAATATTCACAAGATTAAAATAAGTTAAAAGAAACCAGTACTTTGCTAAAAGGAGGCATCAGACAATCTTTCTGAGGCAAGAGTCTTATCTCCAGTAGGCACTGACCTCTGTGGATTTCTGCTGATGGAGACCCCCATGAATGCAAACAGCAGGAACACTTTCCTATTAACGAGAGGTACAACCCTTCAATGATCCTGGTGCCAACCCCAAGTGCTGTGAGGGTGGCTTGCTTAGAAAAGTCAAAGAGAGGAAGTCTAAATGAAAATCTTCTTTTATTCTTGCTAATAAATTATTAGAAGCTCATCTCTCCACTACAGGACACTAAGTCCATTGTTTCCTACTATGTCTTTCTGAGTTGCAAAAGCCCGTTCTCTTTTTCCAGGGCTGGATCTAGCAAGAAATCTGTCATAGATTCTATTAGACTTTCTTCTCCTCTGAAAAGGCAAGGTTTATTTGTTCTTATTATTTGAAACTTTGAAGAAGGTAGATTTCAAGGCAAGACAGTGTTTAGCTAAGATGTCAAAAAATAATCTTACACTGTCATAACAGAAGCATGTTTGGGCTCTGGCCTCTAACTCCAACTGCTGAATGGAAATTAGAAACATATGGACACTATTTGTTTTTATATAAAAAACAGCTTTTATATATTTTTTTCCTAGAAAGGAACTACTTATTTTCCTTGTACCACAACAGGTTGCTCATGATTGCAAGTTCAGTACCTCTAGTCTGAAAAAAAAACCTCCTAAGTTTTGAAAAATTACCTGAAGACATCTCCAACCTTGGCATAGAGAGTAAGTTACAAAGCCAACCCGCTCACATGGATATCCTTCAGTGTTTTACTGGAGAAAAAATAATCCTTTCTCTTATTTAACAAAGAGGTTAAGAATCTAGCACATCCAGACTCCTGGAACAGCAGGAAAAACAAGAAGAAAGTTTTATTCCTTTTGCAAGCACAGTCTATGTTTCTTTTTATGCCTGACCTTTACCACTTTCTTAATGATATGGGTGAATGAAATATCCACAAGGCAGTAAGAGTTTGGAAAAGGCCCCAGAAGGCAAAGTTTCCTGAGTATGCAACCAATCTCTTCTTAACCACTGCAAAGTTAGGTCCAAATTAGTGGTTATAAATACTGTAGTGAGATAATTGCACACATGCTCCTATTTGATTTTAATATCTGCTCTTGCTGAAGAAAGAACATGGTAAGGTAATCATGAGTTGTCTGTCTCTCTCTGAAAAGATGTCAGGGATTTTTTCAGTGTGAGAAATTTGGTTGCTAGAGAAAAGAGTTGATTTGGCTCAGGAGTAGAGTGGTGTAATTACAGATTTTATTCAGTTCCTCTCTTTGTCATCGATAACACACCACAATTATTTCCAGAGATTCTGCCTGTGGTACCACAAAAGGGGCCACAATACCAATTTAGATCTAAATACCAAGCACAAAAGCTATCCCCTGGACCAGCTAGGGGGGAGATCACCACTGATTTTATTAATACCTGGCAGCTGGTACAGCCTTCTAATTGACGCAGACATCTTCCTTCAAGTGCTAAAATTGAGTTCAGGGTAGAAGTATAAATTCTTTGTCAGCCTTTTCCTTTTCTTTTCTTTCCTCATTTTATTCCAATATTATCCTCACTATATTCTTAAAGATTTGTGAATCTAATTCTACTAACCAGAAATCTTATTTCTGCACAGAATTAAACTTGATATTTATACAGTTGCAAATTGGTCTTTATTCTTTCTGTCTGTGAGGAGAGTTTTTCTTGAGGATATTTCTTCTGCCAGGAAGTAGGAGGTCCATGTGTTGGTAATCCCTCTTACACTATTTCTTTGAAGAATGAGACCTCTGTCACAGTTTACAGAAGGTGAAAAAGTGACTTGGTACTAATCTGATTTTATCCAGTTTTGGTTTGGTTTCTTTTTTTCTGGTTTTATATTTATGAACTCAAAGGGGATTTTTTCCTGCATGGATTCAGTCTTCTGTGTCATTGCAACAAATTACTACCCTTTATCTTGAGTGGCTGATAGTGAAAAAGGTTGTACCAAAATTATACTTGTGAGAAGTAGAAATCAACAAGAGACACTGATTTTTTTCAAAACTGAAATAAGACACTGATTTTTTTTTTTTCATGCTATTTGGACTGAGTGAATAGAGTACACCTAATGTCCAATAGTATATCTCATGAATTTAGAAGTAAAGGTTAATTGGACAGACCATATCTTGCTAAGGAGGATCAATGTATTTACCTGCCAGGTGAAAAGTTTTCTAATCAAGAAGCACAACAAAAAAATTTGCCTGAAATGCAGCAAGAAGCAGCTGTAAGAAAAAAATCCCATAAAGCCCAACCATCCAAATATGGGTTAGCCATCTGATGTAGGCATCAGCTGATTGATGAGCTATGGCCTGTTGACTGCACAGATTTCCTGTATTATTTTTTAAATAAAACCTTTGCAAGTTTGTAATCTACTCTTCCATTGCCAACAAAGAAATACCTGCCTGATTACAGGTATTAAAATCAGGAATTATCTCCTATTGCAAAGGTGCTGACTGTTCTGAAAAACCTGGCTGTTTGGATCAATAGTTAGAGATCTCTACACAATGAGAATCTGGATCAGGGACTTTTTAAAATATCTAAGATCCAAGTGGATCTGCCTTCATTGATCAAGGTATATTCTGACAGAGCCAATATTACTGCAGGTGCCTTGATGGGTGATGTCTCTATTACCATATTTCCTATAGACCAATAATTTAAAGAAATAATAAAATAAAAACCACAATAGTGTGAATCAATACACAGACAATCATTCAAAGCAGAAAAGTAACTGGGAATTTTAAACATATTTTATCCACACACACATTATTTTTTCTTGTCCACATCTTCTTCAAGTTCTTAGACACTTGGGACTCAGCAGGTTGAAATTAGTGAATGTGCATACTGCAATGCCCTATATACTCAAGTGTTAGATTAACAAGAAGATGGGGAGAAAATACACCCAGACTTCCAAAAGTCTTAACAGAATCATTGTTACACCATGGAATAATTTGTTTCCTCTACTTGTCATTGCTGACACCTTGCCAAAATGCCATGTATAGGTTGGTAAGAATATAGAGAGTGACAGCAAAGAGAATAAAAAAAGAGCATAACAAGCAATGTAAAATATTTGCTACACTGTATTGTAAAGACTGAGCCAAAAGATCAAGTTCTACACAAAAAAAAAAAAACAATAAAAAAAAGACACTATGAAAAAAGACACTAAACAAAGGACACTGTTTTCTCTAGAAGAAAAGAATACTGAAAATGATCAGTCAGTTTTTCTCTGCTGTTGGTTGGTTGGTTTGTTTAGAGAGAGGGCTGGCAATGGATATTTATCAAAGGTGATTGGTTATTAGAAGTTTTCATAGAATGGTAAAATGCTAAGGGCTGGAAGGGACCTTTAGGACCATCTATTTCCAACCCCCTGCCGTGGGCTGGGACATCTCCCACTAGACCAGCCTGCTTAAGGCCTTGTCCAACAGTCCTTGAACACTTCCAGGGATGAAACATCCACAAGCTCCTTGGACAACCTGTGTATAATCTGCAAGCCTGGTTATAAACAGGAAAAAGGGTTGTCTTGGTGAGTTCATAAGATCCTTTTCACTGCAGATTTTTGTGAAAGGGAGGTAGCCAAACACCTTTCAAGACGGGGTTTCAAGTATTATTTTCCTTCATATAGGACAGACTGAGTGGACCTTCTAAAGGTCCCTTTGAGGCAAAAGTGTTTGAAATTGTCTTAGATTTTTCTCTTTTTTGCTGAGCCTGTGTGAAAATTCTATGTTGTGCTACACAACTTGTTTTAAAGTTGTCTTAGGACTCTCTCGTACTGCAGGAGCATTTATCTTACAACATTTATAATCCAGATTCAGAGATATTTTAATATTGTTTTCAAGGCCAAAAAATAGACTCAAATGACAACTCTTAATAGTTTCTCAGAGTTGTTCCCTGATTTTATTACTCCCAAATCAACAGTAGTATAGATTTTGTATTTCTTTTAATATGTGGAAACTGGATTTTTTTCATTTCCCTTTATTTAAGATTGGTTATGTTCATTTCAAAGATACTATTTTCTTTGCATAGATCACAGTGTATCAGGCATCAATTTCAAACAAGTAACCTTTGAGGTCATTTTTTGTTGCTGCTCTATCTTTCCAATCTTTCTATTTAGACGGGGAGTCAATAGCAAAGACAGTAATTTCTTCTCTTTTTATTATTCTAGGAGTCTCCTAAAACATCAAATCTATCTAAAACAATTCTATGCTGGGATTAAAATATTTCTCTATACAGGATCAGAACTGATGATAATTTCTAGCAGCAACAAGCTATGTTTAAATCTCAAAAATAGTAAATAATTTGACCCAGTAATGTATAGGCCATTCCTTTTCATTTTCTAGTGATTGTAACTATTAAGTTTGTATTTTCTGCACACAGACAATTTTTATACACTTTTGTTGTTGTTGCTGAACTGAAAACTTTAAACTATATTTGTGTTTTCCTGAAAGGTCAGCACCTTCACCCAGAGGAAGTAACTAAATTGGGTTACAAATTTGGATATTTCAGTCTTAATATTGCTTCCAGTAATGAAAACCTTTGCTGTTGATGACTTACCCCCACACACACAGAGTTTCAAACTGCTTTGAAAAAATTTACAAAAAGTTTGTACTGTTTAATATATTGCATCATAAACTTCAATATGAAAATGTGTTGGACAGAATTTTAAAACTAGAATGTGAAAAACCATCAGAATATGAAGAGATAGCCATATTTTCACTTGCTAATCTTTTTTTCATAACCTGCACAATGCAGAACATGTGATTGGGTTTGTTACAGTTTATTACATAAAACTTCATGAAGCTTCATGAAGTTGGAAACTATTTCAAAGACCTTTTGATGTCAATGTATTGAGATAACACTTTGGTAAGGGATGTGCTTCAAGATGCCATTGTGGTCAGGTAGATTAAGGCAGGGTCTCTAGAATTTTTGAAAATGCATTTAGAGTTTGGTTGAAGAAAAGAAATAACAGAGAAACCCTCAACTTCCAATTCCTTGATCATTGCAAGAATCTCTGAATGTTAACTTGTCTGAAGTTTATTTACCTATTTTGCACCAAAAAAATACACTTGGAAATAAATGGTTCATTTCCCTTTACAGTTATTCATTAGAGCCCTCTCTGAAAGAAAACTTCCAATTATTAGCAGATAAAGACAGTGTCAAGCTTCAAATAACTTGAATCAATTTTTGTTGCTGCTGCTGCTGTTAAAAATTCTTAATGGAATTTAATTTCTGTCCATAAAAAAATGAAATGTGAAATAATTAATTTCCTTTTCAAGAAGTTTAATAGTAAGCAAACATCAGAAAAGCAACAATATTTCTGTGGATTGTGAAAACAGTTGCCATGGAGAAAAACATGCCATTTTCTTTTAAACCTTTGTTCCTCTCAAATGAAAGGGAAGTTAACATTGTCCTACCAAGATGTCGTTGTTTAGCTTTAAGTAATTCTCCAATTATAATTTAATTATTTTATTATCATATTTTGATTGGCTTGATTAACATTTATTGCTTCTCTCACTCAGTTCTAACTTGTACGAGTGGGGGAAGAACTGGAGAGTACAGTAATTGGGGAAAACAAAATCCACAGCATTGTTAGAAGTAGTTCTGTAGTTTGCTTCATGATACATTTTGCTGGCATTTTGGCAATCAACCATGAGCAAAGGAGAAACCTCCTCTGTCTAAATGACAAACTTTCTGTAACTATTATCTCTAAAACACCATGAAAACAGCTCAGTACACTCTTACCTGATCAATTATTCTCTCTGCTCACCATCACCTGTGTTTTGGGATATGGCACCCTACACCCAATGCCCTGCAAAATCCATATTCACCCCACCATGGAATATGCCAATATTTACTCCACCCACCAGGAAATTAAGAATGTCTAAATAAAAACAGCATTGAGTGTATACAATCATTATTTTGAAAAACAGACCTAGTCTGGAAATAAATTTTCATTTCAGTGGTGGCAGAAGGACTTCATGCTGAGTTGTACAAAGTGTGCAGTCATGTCTTCTGAGTTACAAACAAGTGTCTTATCTTCAGTGTGCTTATAACCACTTCCAGATACTTAAGGAAGTGAGTCTTTTTTTAATAATACACAGAGTAGGTGTTTTTGTTGTTCCATTCAAAAAATTCTCGAGTTTAGTATTTGTTGGGGTTCAGTATATATTAAATGAAAGACAAGAAGAAGACTTAACTTTTAGCCATCAATTCCTAAATGTTGAAGTCAGGTTGCTGTTAGACGTCTAATCATAATTATGGAGTGGCATGGCTTTGAACTTCTCGACATTTGCTGTGACAGATACAATTTAATTTGGTAATGAACTTCTACTGAAATGAACTTGATGAAAATGAGAGATGGTGACAGCGTGAAGTGTTCTTTGGTCTTTTAAATATAATTACATTTTTAAAAACCTTAATATGTTATATAGTTGCATGTCAAGACAATATTAGATTTTTTTTTTTGAGTAGACGTAAAATGAGTGTATAATTGGTAGCTTGTATTGGTCTAAGATAAAAGCTGAAGTCTAAACTCCCTTCTGAGCATGCAACTTAAAGATCTGAATATCACAGCAGCTGAAAACATATTTATTTCAGTATAGCTTAGCTACTACATATTTTACATAACATGTGCAAGTTAGACCCTATTTACAATTTATGTCTCTCTGAATTCATCATTTTTCTGGAAATCTATTTGATTTCATAGTAAAGAACAGTTTACTCACTACTGAGGATGCAATGCATCAAGATAATGACAGGTACAAGCAGAAGTCATCACATTCTCTCAGCACATAATACATCCATCAGAATGTCATTTTTATCATGTGATTTTACAGTTCTTCATTTCTTGTCTAAAAGGTACAAGTCACAAACTACTTTCAGTAAGCACTAATAAGGAAGTCAAGGTGTGGGAGAAGCAAGTTGTGATATTAAATAGTCTTGCTGTTTTATTTTTGCATTTAAATAATTAAATCTGATTTCATACCTGTTTGTTTTTACTGAAATTTGCTACGGCTTAACTATAGGGATATTCAGTTTTTGCTGCTTTTCTGTCTGCTTTTATTTACTCAGTGAGTTGATTGCTTCTCCATTATTTGGAAAATCTTACTTTTTTTTTTCTTCCTTGCTTTGTTTTCCGTCTCTCTAAAGAATACATTTCATATTCTCTTATTATTTTTTATTTGCCAGAAAATTTAAAAATATGAGGACGCAGATAAAAATACTTCTACAAGCAGTCAACCTAATTCTGTAATGAAAATAGAGCAACTTCAACTTATTTCATTTGGAGTGAAATCAATCATTCTGATACCTTGAAAATCCTCAGTGTCTCACTTTTTTTCTTTCTTAAAGTAGAGAGGACATTCTTCAGTTTTCCCAGCTGCTGTAAATGCATTATTACTTTCCATCAAATCTCATTTTACAAGAGTGCACATTTACATTTTTCCTGTATTCATACATTAGATTTTTATTGTTCCATACTAAAATTTACTGCTCATAGACTTGGTATTCATCTCTACATTATCCTCTTTGAATTAATAGATGATTATCCTGACTTCTTTAGCTGTCTATGGTCAAAAAACCAAAAAATGTGCATTTATTATGTTAGTGTATATGATGAATTTTTAAGGACAAAAATTGATATTTGCTTGTGACATATTCATCTATTTCATTAGGATTCTACACATTCATGGGTACCAGAATCCTCTGTGCTTCCATATTTTACATACATTTTTTCATAGCATAAAGCCATTCAACAAGTCTATTATTTTTTGGGAGAAAATTTCAAAGGAAAAATGTCCTATGCCTTATTTATACTTGGGTTCTTCAAGTCAGTCTTTAATTATATCTTATGAGGAAAATGGGCTTCAGACCCACATCTGAGGAAAAAAAAAAAAAAGGACAAAATAACACCTCCTCTCCGATATGAAAGACCTTTAAAATGCATACATTTAATGCATAAAAATACACTATAATCACAGAAGTTAAATTAAATAAGGCCTGTTTGTCTTCCAGCAGTTAAAATTCCCCAGATAACAAAGCTTCCTTGGCTGCTTAACCTGTGCAGCCACTAGCTCAAAACTTACATAGTTAGAACTGCAAGCAGCAGTCCAGCCCTGGAGTGTGAATTGTCTCCTTTGATCTTCCAGCACATTAATTTCATAAAGCATCAGCCATAGGAAAGTTGCCACAGAGCAGTGTTTTGCTGTTTAAAAGGAGGATGTGGCACATTTGCAGAGAATAACCATTCTGAATGACATTAGCACTGGTCTGTAATTCTGTGTGAGCCTTTGAAAACAGCATTGGCAAACTAGGAAGACAAACTTTGCACTTAGATTTCCAGGTTGTTGACTCAGGTTGTTTTGCAGTGTTGAGGCAAATGTTTGTTCCAGAAAAGGCAAAGTAGGTATATTGGAAAATATTTTCTTATTCTTTTTTAATTTGAAATATATTTTATAGAGGCAGAAAAGGTATACAGTACAGAATAATGGCCAGTGTACAAGCTGTAGCTCCCTGTTTTTGCAATGACTGTCATTTCCTACACCAATTAGTTGTTTTGCAAAGCAAAATGAAAAGAAAATCAAGTGTGGAGTATATCTTTCCTTCTTTTCCTGCTTGAAAAATGATAATTCTTTATATCTGAGAGCTACCAAGGGCTCTTAATAGCTGAATGCCACTGCTTACTAAAGCAAACCTGAAAGAATATTGAAACAAAAAAAATATTTTTCAACAGTGCTATCTGAACTTTTTTTATACCATGCAGTAAAACATGTGCATTAACCCTTCCAGTAATAAAGCAAGGAGCCTGTTAAGATTATTGAAGACAGAAGCTTCTTGCTACCACAGGAGTGGAGAGACAATGAGTTAAACTGTCAGTGAGTACCTCTGAACTCCTGCCCTGCAAGGTGTCACCTTCTCACCTGTGCTCACCACCAAGGGAAGCAGAGCCACGTCCTATATGTGAGGACTAGTCAGGTTTGTCTTGCTGTAGACAGATTTTGGAGCCAGTTTGTTGGAATTCACTAAGTGTACCACAGCAGCATCCTGTGTGCTCTGCCTGTCCTTTGCCCCCCAACATCCCCAATAGCCCAGCAGCACTGAGAAGCTCAGGGGGTGCAAGGAAATGGATCTGTTGGGAAATACAGCCAGCAGCCATGCACAGGGCTGGCATTCTGTTATTTAGGCAGGGATCAGGGAAAGGTTCTACAGAGGGTCTGCCTCATACTTTCAATTTTAATTCAGAAGAATCACTGGCACAGGTGTACTTGTCAAAGCATTGTCCTTCATGGTGGCCCTTAAAAGAAGATAGATTAGTCTAGATACAAGAAATAAAACTCTTCATCATAATAAGTGTCCCATAATTCAGTGACTGGGATGAGAAAGAGCATATTGTTAAACATTTTAAAATAGCAGATGGGAAGTTTAACTTACTCATTCCTGTCTCAGAGTCTTCCTAACACTCTCACTCTTTTGCCAAATGCACATATTAATATTTCGCCTTAAACCATCTGAGACTGAGAATACTGTACATAAAAAAATAACCAAATTAAGTAGAATGATTTTGATAGATGATTTGTGTGAAAGCTGGGTGCCATGAAAGCTGCTGGGAATTTCAGTATTTATTCTGCAAGGATAAAAGCTGTCCTTTCTGAGAATGGTGGATGTAACCTAGTTGATGGTCAAACACTCACCCACCAAGTTGCTTGTTCACCTGCAGGGAACAAGGAAAGAAAACAGGAAGAACAGGCATAAGAAAGATCACAGGTCAAGCTTGAGACTTTAAAATTGCTTACCAAATGCCAATGTGGGCAAAACACACTCAACTCAGGGAAAAATTAGCTTAACTTGTCGTTAACTAAACTAAATATTATTAAACTGGTGTGTCAGCTCTGCACAGATAAGGGTTTTAGGCCAGACAGAGTGAGCCAAACATTCATACTACTTGTAAGGTTCAAGTTTTGAGTTCAAATTGTCACCCTGACAAATTATTCCTTGCTTGGAGACTGAGATATGACAATCCCTAATAATTACTTCAGTGATTAGTTCATAAAAATCAAGATTTTATGAAGCACATACATTCCCTACCAACACAGGATCTGCTCAGAATGCTATTTCAGAAGGTTATTAGTGAGATAGTTAAATAAATACTTAAATTTGTAAATCTGCCCTACACATCAACTCCTGAATTAAGGATCAGCTATCCCTTTAGACAAGTTAAATGCAGCCAACTTACCTTTCTCTCAGCTATTATATTTAGATTCTCTAAAACCTAAACTCAGCAATTAAGGAAGAGGTGTATTTAATTGGCACAACAAGAGCTTAGGGGAAACTGACACAAATTCTATGCTTATGCCAAAGAAAAGGAGACTCAGGTTATGTGCAAATCCTGTTCTGCATCTTGCAGATGAAATTTAAATTTTTTTCTTGGTCTTCATTTTCTATCTATCTTTGGAAATTACCTCTTGCACCCCACAACTAAAATATTTTAAAAGATGTTTAACAACAATCAACATCACTTGCTGACTTCCTGGAAGTTGGTTAGTGGAATATTTATAGTATTTTGCATATTTTTCCTAATATATTTACTTTTCAATCTTTTTCTTCTTAGCAATCTCTTTTTCAAACTTCTTTTAGTTTTCCTGCATCAGTGACCTTTTCCTATCTGGTGCTTTCTCTTCAAAGCCTGGCATGCAGTACTCTTCTTTTCACATCTGTATTTTTTTCCTCAAACTCCTACCACCATCGAATTTCTAATTTCTTCTAAATGTTAAAATCAGTTACTAAACAGCATGTAGGAATCATTTCTGAATGTGTGTATGTGGCATTTTAGGAGGCCCTTTAGGAGGCAAAATGTCACCAGCACAGCCATTTGGTTAGAATGAAGAAAATAGTAATAAATTATTTATGTCTGGTATTTTGTAAGAACAGCTTCATTTGATAGTGTTGTATTTCATTTGGACCTAACCTAGGTAAACTTACTTGTAGAGTCAGTCAGTATGATAAAAAATAATATAGCATATTATTATAGCAGGAGAGGCAATATTTTTGAAATATATATATATACTACAAGTCCCTAGTGCCCACAGGGTCTGCACACCTGAAATATAAGCACATTGAAAACTAAAAAATCCGAAAACTCAAAGAGTAACAAGCATGGTTATTGCAATACCGTAAAGTATTGCCATTGCTGTGACTAAGGCACAAGTTATGCAAGGGAAATTTTACATGTTCTGGGCAATTGGTTGGGGAAAAGTAAAAGGAATTGTTCAGAGGAAGCAATTCACTGGTGTTTGGATGGAAAACTATAATGTGGATTTAGGACATATTAGAGGTTAATGCTCCATTATTCAGCCAGTAGATAGATAGGTAGTGCTGAGATCAGACTTGCATTCCATCAAGCCTCAGGATCAAAGACAGGCATCATCAGTACTATAATATAGTCTATAATACAGCAAAAACAATAGCAGTACCAAAACACACAGCATAACATAGTGATTCATGTTTCTTGGATGAGGTCTCTTCTAATCTTAGACTCTCTGTGACTGCATAAGTTGGGCCTGCTCAGACATAGAGACCTTACCTAGCTTTAGGATCTTTGCCACAGCAGGAATATCTGATTGCTTTTCTAATTAGACAAGTTAAGTTTTAAGCAGCAAAATGCAAAAATCCAAAGCCTTCTATCAGAAAAAAAGATCAAACAAACAAACAAACACATGCACATGTTTCATTTCTCCAAACCAAGCTCCACGTATCAAAATGCAGGCTTTGGCGTGCAGATGGAATGCAGGGATGCCCTGCATGGTTCTATGGAGTCTGACAGCCAGAAAGGCTGAGGACTGCATGTGCTACCCTCATCAAAGGGCAGCAGGGCCCAGAGCATTACAATGCAATATCACAGATATAGGAAAAAAGAAGTTTTTAATGAGCTTCATGATTCTGAGATAGAGTTGTGTTTTGCGGTATAGCAGGGGGTCAGCCTTCGGCAGAGTAAAAGGGGAATTGCATGATTTAATTTTCTTTTGCAACATGCTATAATCATCTCAACAAATCTAAATTCAGATGGGTACTTGCACTTTGCCTTTGTGAGAACACTGATAAATTCAATTAACGATCAGTGAGCTCTCCCCAAGAAAAGCACTGTTTGCTCAGGACAGCTGCATTACAACGAAAATGAAAATGAGATGTAGGTGCCTGTCTTGCTTTGGAGTGGTCTATTGATATCCCTAAAGAAATATAAATCTAAATCTCTTCCCTCTGATTGTTCACTCAGCTCCTGCCCAGGTTTTGGCCTAGAACACAGCTCACAGTAAGACCTGATGTGTGCTGGGGGCAGCACCACTAGGTCACCAAGAGAGCCACATGTAGGCAGGACAGGATAGACAGGACAGCACAAAGGTCATCATGCAGCTGTTATCTCCTGCTGCTTGCTGTCTCCTCCAGCCATTGTGTCTTCCATCCTTGCATGTTAATTACCTGAAATTTCTTCTGTATCCATCAATTTATGGAAATCACAGAGACCAAATTTCCAAGCCAGAGGTTAAAAATACATCATCTTACCTAAGGAGATTTTGAAGCAGATCCTGTAGCAGCCAGACTGCTGAGGCTTTAATTCTTTCCTGTGTGACAAAAGGGACATCTGTGCTGTGAGGGAGGAGAAAGAATGAGTACTCCCACCCTTTGCGAGGTAAGAGGTTTGGTCATTGGCACGTGAGTTAAAAGTTAAAGAACTTGTGTGTCATGAATTACTGAAGTGAATTCCTGTTAGACTAGCCTGTACAAGTAAGATTGAGTGGTTTTTTTGTTTTCCTTTCCTCACAAAGCAGAGTTTAATTCGCAGAGTATATTGTCCTGTAAATTTAAGAGGTCCAAATGGACCATGACACCACTCCTAGTGCTTGTTTACCTGATACAGTCCGAAGTCATTAATTTGCAAACAGTATCTATTTTTTCAACCAGAACTGCCAATTTTCTAAGTCTAAAGTCTGATTTCCTTTTCTGCCTCTCTGATTAGGATAATAATTTCAAGTATTCCTTGGTGAGGGAAAAGAATTTGAACAGTAACACCTTAAAAGGTTTTTCACTTGCACGGTTTCACCATAACAATTTGGTCCTAGAGGCTCCTAACATTTTCTAGAGTCTTAGGACCATCCTTTAGTTCACCTTCTTCTTTTTGGTCTTACTGCTGACTGAATTCCTGGCTTCCCATATATCATATATATAGTCCTAAGACAGTAGCCTTCTGCTGTTCTGTGGTATAATAGTATTTTTCACGTGGGGTATTGATCACTCAGAACTAGGAATATTGAAAAAATAAGAATTTATTGTTTTCTGTAGACTGTAACTGTTCAATTATGCTGCATTTAAGTAACTCATGAGTAAATAGAGCTTCTGTATTACAGAATGCTATCCACTCCATCTTACAAATTTAATTTTGATAGCTTTTTCCTAATGCCAACTTTCTAAATTTCTCTATTTATAACTGACATCATCCCTTGCAATTCAACAGGGAAAAACATCACTTCTTGTAACAGTAATTTCTGAACAGGCATTTCCTTTCTGTTCCATATATGCAGGTTGGAGTTTTATTTAGGCAATCTCAGCTAAAACTAGAAAATGTTGCTGTCAAATGCTTATTTAATGCTATTTCAGTACTGGGATAAAAAAATTAAAAATTGTAATATCACATATTGCATCTTACTGAGGACGCCTAAGAGATCTAAAAATTACTGTGGATTCAGCCGCAAGAATCCCGTAGGTATTGCACACTTTAGTGGGACAGAAAATCCACAGTGCCATATGGCAAACTGAAATCAGACCCAAATAGAATAATTGTTCTGTAGTGAAGGAATATGTTCTCTCTCATTGTACAAAGTAGATTTTCCCCTAATTTTCACCTGATTGTGCTTTCATAATTTGAGATAAGATTAATTTTTTTTCTGGTGTTACTGCAGTGAATAGTGTTAAGACAAACAGGATCAAATACTTATTTGGACCTTAACAGATGATAAATCAATTAATTTCTTCTTACAAACTCTACAACTGTATAATTTCACGTCCATCTAACTAGGTTATATCAATCTTTTTTTTTTTTTTTCCCCAGGCTATTACCTGTAGAGGAATAAGGGAGACAGTGAGGTACCAGAACCTTATCAACTTCCCAGATTTTATTAGTTCAGTTTGCAGAAACATTACATATTGTGGAACCTGAAAGAAAGTTATCTCAAACTACCCCTTTGTATCTGTCCAGGAAAAACCAGATACAACGTAATGTTGGGAACTATTCTTAACAGGAAATAGTCCCAAATTTACATTTTTAAATTATGAATAAATTTGTTTTGTTTTTTGGGTTTAGTTTTATCTGGGTTAAGGAAGAAAATATCACAGTGTAATGAAGTTTTGACTAGGGCACGTGAGATACTTACAATAGTATCCTCTGATATCAGACATTTATTAAACTTTAGCTGAAAAAACATCTAGCAAATAACCCTTGTGAATGTATATTTCTCAGCTAGGTGCTTTTTTTTTTTTTTTTTTTTTAACATAATATAGTGGTAGTGATCTTACATGGGTTTTTTTTTTCTTCCTTCACACCTGGAATCTCAAAGGACAGTCCTCATAGCTGGTCTTACCAAGAATTTTTAGCTCTGTGCAGCTATGGGTTGTAGACCAGATAGTGTGAGATGAACATTCATACTGCTCTTAAAGTTCAAATTTTGAGTTCAGAGCAGTTTTCAGCCTACTAATTTTTAACTTGATTGGAGACTGACATTTCTCAAGTTGCTGAAAAAGCATCAAAGAAAGCAATGATATAATTTATCCAAACTAAATTCAACAGACGTAAACCAGCACAGTCGACAGACTGAACTAAGTAAAGTAATAACAGTTCAATGAAGTATTAGTGAAACAGTTACATCATACAGACATAAAGAAATTGAGGGAATTTTTTTTATTTAATGGGGATGAAAAAAGTTGGGGGACGTAATTGCAGCCGTGCATTGCACTGAGGTTGGGTTAAGCAAAAGAGGGACACAAAATAATCTCTGAGCTGCACAATGGAAAGATGAGCCATATTCATAGGCTGCAGCAAAGAAATTCTAGATAGGTACAAGAAAAATATCTTAACAAAAAAATACAGTGGTCAGGTGGACTGTGAAATCTTTATCCACAGAGGTTTTCAAAATGAGAATATCCTGAGCAGACTAGTCTATCTTTGAAGCTAGTCCTGCATTACAAACTTGAATGATCCTTTCCAAATTAATTTTTTCTATAATTTGTATGAAGTACACTTGTACTTCATATACTTGTTGTATATGTTATGTATGGCCAGTTTGGGATTCCCCAGTACAAAAGAGATAAGGAGTCACTGGGGGAGATCAGTGAATGGCCACAAAGATGATGAAGGGAATACAGCCTCTCTCCTGCAGGGGAAGGCTGGGAGAACAGGAACTGTTCAGACTGGAGAAGAGAAGGCCTCAGGGGATCTCATCATTGTATGTAAGTACCTGAAGAAAGATGCAAAGACGATAGAACCAAGTTCTTTCTAGCAGTATCTAGTGCAAGGACTAGAGGTAATGGACACAAACATGAGAGGCTCCCTCAAAACTTTGGGACATGCTTTTTTACTGGTTCAGAGTGTCCAGAGAGACTGTGATATCACCATCCTCGGAGACACTAAAAAGATGTCATAGTGCTGGGCAATGAACTCTAGGTGGCCCTCCTTGAGCAAAGGCTTTGGACCATGTGACCTCAAGAGCTCATTTCCAACCTCAATCCTTCTGTGATTCTGCAATTCATGTTAAGTTACAAAGCTATTTTGTGGCTATGCTGACAGTACAGATCAACCCTGTGGGTTTCCCTTTTTTTCCCATGGTTACAGCTCTAAATGGCCTAAATGTCAGTGGTATCAAATATTCAGTGATAGATTTTGTCCAATAATAAAAAATTGATGTTTTATTATATATATATTGCTAATTACTGAAAACTAATTGTCTAAATTCCAATGAAAATGGGGTTTACAAGTATTCATAACCTTCATAGGCTTTAATAGGATTAATTTTTAAAATTACATTTGTTTTAGTCATAATAAGGCATTATCCAAGATGATGATTGAAATGCCTTGATAGGTCCTTGAAAATACTATATAGCCAAAATCCCAAAGTAAATTAAAAAGCTGTTCCTTCCCTCTCTCCATCACAGCTACCTTTTCCCCTGTACTCAAAGAAGGTCCAAGGAAAAAAAGAGATCTGAGCTTCAAACTGAGATTCAAATTGAATGTACTTGGCAATCAAAATTTATTCCTAGTTTGAATTCTAAAACACAGAGTTCTGTCAAGGTTAGGCAATCATTTTTATGAAAGAAAAAATTATGATATCTGCTGGTGCCTGCACCTGTATCACAATTCAATTAAATAATTGAAATTTTATATCTTTTTCTGGAAACAAGATTTTCACTGGAGTAATTAATGTTCAAATGGAAGAAAAACCAAATGCAAACCAAGCAAATCTATGTGACATTATTAAGATGGTCTTAAGTTCATTTCTCTAAGCATGTTGGCTGTATAAAGCAAAAGCTCAGGTGAACATCTGAGTCTCTTATCTAACAACACTCTAACTGCAGCAGCTCTCTGGCCTCTTTGCTGTTTGAAAATACCAAAACTTTTTGTAAGTTCTCTCTTTGTTTCCAGGGTGTTTGTTTTCCTTCTTATAAGAATTCTAATGGGGTAAACCAGAAGAATAAACAGAGCTTTTCAGAGGAATCCATAAGTAATTTGCCAAGGTACACAATCTAACAAATGAATTAAGCAAACAGGTTGGCTGATAAGGATTTTTTTAAGCTCATTAGAAAAATTTTAATAGGCTTACTTTAGAATTTTAAAGCCATATTCACTTATGTCTAAGTTATTTCTTTGAAGTGTTTTGCCACAAATGGAATTGAAGGATAAAGTACTTTTCCATGCATCATATATATTACTATAGTGGCATGCCACAGCCCAGAGCAGTACCCAGATTTCTGTTTTGTCCACATCCTTGACAGCAGAAGCAGGAACAGGAATGAACCTTTGTTTGAGTTGTCTTTGTTAGAGTTTTCCTGTGACAAATAAAAAAATTCTCTGTTTTATTTATGGAATAGAAGGAATTCGGGAACGGCAGTTCAACAAGACTTGGGTAAGTACAGAAGGAGCATCACCTTCTGAAAACATTAGCACAGAGTAAAACTCTCTAGAGTTCTTGGGATTAAAAAACAATTTAGGTATTCAAGTGTTAAAATGCAAGTGCAAAATCCGGAGTTTTTCAAGCCCCTTTTGGATAGTTGCAAACACTGGAACAAGGAATTCCTTCATGGATGTCCACCTGAATTCACAACTACCAGTTTTTTTTGAAAGTTCTGGACTCTCTTCTCACAGTTAGGCTTCATCTTTTATGAACTTTACTTCGTGTGTAGTGAAACACCTTAGGAGAACATGGCTGGAAAACTCAGCATTATTCATTTAAGTATGAGTGAATAATGAAGTGCAAAAGGGTAAAAGGTAAAAGATGCATTTTCTGAATCGGAAAACAGTACCAATAGCTCCTTTCTTAAAACATTTGGTTTAACTTTTCATTTGTGATTGGTCTCTGGCCAAATAGAACTTAGACTATCTACACAAATGTCAAATCACCCATAAGACTGTTGGAAAATATGTACAGAACTTGACAGCCAGAATATATTTTAATTTGAGCATTCTTGTAGAAAATTTGATGTGTAATTTGTATTCTTATAGTTAAGGAAAAGAGCCAACTAATTGATCTGCAGTTTCATGAGTAGCATCAGGAGAGCTAGAGGACATTAATAACCAGTAGTGTAACACAGACCTGATTTGCCTTTGAAATAATGGATAGGTGAGTCTACCCTGATAAGTCCTTGTCTTTGTTCTTCAAAGATCTGACAACATTAGATCTTTCAAAATCCCACTCCTACTCCTCCATCTATATTTATACCAGAAATTGCCAGGGGAATATACCAGAATGCCAGGGGGAAAATTAAAGAATGGCATGAAATAATCTTCACTGTTTAATTTCTAGCACATTCCTTGACACAATTTTGGCCTGTTCCAGCTAGCATTTTCTGTGTCAATGCCCAGTTCTTGTCAAGGTATGAACTCTTTCCAGTTTACATTTTGTGTAAGGTTTCCCAGGAAGTGCACCAGTGTGGACTTCCCTCTTGAGTCCAGAGCCCAAGAACTGTCCCTGGACTGTTTTAAAGCCTTTGTCTTGGTTCCAGACCTCCAAGTTTGTAAATGACTGTGTTTCTTCCACTCATGAACTCTGTATCTCAATTCTTGGTGCTGGATATGCCTAGAGTTACCACCCATTGACAGAAGTGAGAAGAAAGGTTCCAGCTGTGTTATTCCCATGCAGTACAAGGCATAATATCAGTCCACCAGAATATGCCTCCTATTTTAGAGTAAGCAGCTGCCTGAGTAGAAACTGGTTTCCACAGTTTTGACACCCACTGCTGCAGTCTAGCCACAATTCTAATTAAACTTCTCTCTCAGTAAATTTGAACACAGAAATGCTGCAGGCAGGTGAAGTAAAAGCTGAGGTTTCAGGTGTCAAAAATTAGAAATAATTTCTGTGGTAGTCATAGGAAAGGGCCATCTCTGGATATGTGCATGAAGATAATCAGGACATGACCCAGGAACATTTCTACTTACAAAAAGAAAAACTTATGCTTAGGGAGTTAGGCTGCTTCACGTCTTGCTGCCAGCTCAGCAGTAAGAATGGAAGCAGATGTAGTCTTTCCCTAATTTTTCGTTGGCTTATACTTCTCAAGTAATTCCAACCCCAGTTTCTTGGCTAGAGCTAGGACTTCTAACTGCCTAGATAGGAAGACTTGTACATGATGTCCAGCTTAACTATAGGTGTGAGAGTGATAATTCTTATTTATCTATATTTTTCCGTTGTTTAGGAACCTATTTGCTTTCCTGAGAAAAAGAGCTGAATTTAGTGTCTATTTTCTAGTTACTTCTATTTCTCTTTTATTCATTTGTGAGTGGGGCATAAAAGCACTGAATGGATTCTTCATTTTATTTTTATATGAGAACATAAATACACACTACAATTGTGTCCCATGGATTCACAGTTGAATGAAACACTAAAGTGCTATCTTTTTATGAGACACTCAATTTTGTAAGCTAAGCAGCAATATAAAGTACTCCGAAGATTCACTTGATTTGAAAGATAATTGCAAATACTTACAAGAGTTTTAACGATTGTGATTTATTATCACACTGTTTATATTCATATGCATAATATTCTGAAGTAATGCAAACTCTTGACTGTGACAAAAGGATTCATAAAGACAGTCTTTCATGACATGATAAAATGGCAGCTTTCACTTCAGTGTATGTAAATTGCTAAAAATGTGGTGTGACACCTTTGCTTTGCTGTCAAAGGTTTTGCATTTGCATATATACCTAGTCTTCCCTGCTGCTCAATAAAACAAGTAGAATATTTGGTTTCTGAGGAAAACAATAAGGAATCATCTGAGTTTGCCTCTTTAAACACCTTTCTTTTGCTCCACTGACACAGTATATATGGAAAACAAGCCAGCAGTCAAGGTGGAGAATACAAAATGCCAAAGGGTTTGCAGAGGGTATCCAGAGTAGGCAACATAATAGTGGTTAGACTGCTCTAGAAGTGAGCAGGATGGAATCTAATTTAGGAATGGCTTGAGATTAATTAGATACAAAATGACTGAGCAGATAAAGGGTCTAATTGAGCTGAAAATGACTGGGGAAATGTGGAGTCCATATGGTTCACAGTGCACTTTCTCTTTCTTTGTACAAGTATTCAGAAAGAGACTGTTAAAAAGAGTGTGGGAGAAGCCAAATGTCTCGGGAACACCATGGCCTCATTCCAAGTTTCAGGGAAAATTTCAGTGCTTTGTCTCTGGTTGTGTTAAGCCTCTCTCCAGGTGCATAGATCTCAATCTAGCTTCTTCCACATTTCTGATCAATCATCCCAGGAAAGTATAATTTCATCTGCAAGTGTATTTTTTTATACAAAGATCTGAATTATTTTTCCTGCACATAGATATTAAGCAGTTTATTAATAATGAGGAAGCTAATGTCTGCATATACATTTAATTGAGGGGCACACATTTAACATGATGGGTACAAAGAAGGAAATTCCTTCACACACACCAGTCATTGGCATTAAGACATAACCTTTGTTTACTTTTCACTTTGACCTCTCTCCCCATCAAATTGTGCAGTATTTTTCTCCAAGCACAGGTCTTGTAATGGTTCTACATCAAATCAGGACCATGTGAGAAGTGTTTCATGGCCATGGTGAGGGAAGGGTGGAGGGCACCCCAGGGGGCTCTAGCTCCATATACCAGGTCCCTCTCTGCAGACCAGCCAGGAGCATGTGGGAAGTTAAATGGGCCTGGAAAGGCCCTCCCCAGTGAGTTGATCAGGAAAGGGGCAGACCTCAGCTGCATTACCTCTGAGCTGCCCTGAGCTCCAGCAGCCAAACCTGCAGGAGGGAGGATGAATCCAGGGCTCCTACATTTTCACTTAACAGCTTCTCTCTGTTGTGCTAGTCTTCACAACGAATTCTTGACCTTCTGTTTATAAATTGTATATGCTAATGAATGTCTCTCTTTTCCTTGGAATGTTTTCAAATATTATTTTTATAATCCTTAATGTTGAGCCTACTTCTGTTACTCTAGTAAATCAGAAATAAAAGAAAGTCTGAAATGGTTGATATATTTTTACAGTCCCTAGAATATTTAAATCATGAGTTTGTATGAAAGAATGATATTGACAGGCAGAACATGGAGAAAGATGGCTAGAATTCTAATTGTATTGTAAAAATCCTCTTTTTATCTTTCAGAGGTATTTTTTCCTGTAACAGATTGGGGTTTTTGCATAGTATCTTTTATCTTAGTAGGTGTATTTCTGTCATCTGTGAAAGCAGCTACAAAATCATTAGAATATGAGGAATTAGGCTCTCCGGCCTCACCATTAGTATTACAGATTGAGTTGAAAGAATTTTAACAATTATGAAGGTCAGTAATAAGGACAAGGATGTAATAAACTATAATTTGTGGTTAGAGTAACAGCAATTTCATTATAAAATTGAGCTGGACTAATTACTGTGGCTTTGGTGGTTCTGGTGGACAGAGGTTTTTTCTTCCTTAGGTTGGGATAATTTCAGCATAGGCCAGTGCAGTATTATAAATAAGATTATTCACTGGATTCAAATTAATTATGCTTTTTATAATTCAATTAAGTTTTCACTTTTAAGTGCAATTGGACTCAAAAAAATCAGGTAAACAACAGACACAAAATTTCAGACACAATGAAGGTGTCATCTATTTTCAGGTCAGAATTGGGGTTTTAGGACTTTCTACTTGGAAAACTGTTAAACAAAACTATAGAAAACTATAGGAAACAAGGAAAAAAGGATGAGATAATCCTTGAAGTTAGTCTGGAATTATAATTATACTGTAATATTAATATTATTCCTTAGCTATGACCAAGATGTTGAGGCAGCCATCACTGTAAAATAATCTGTTTCATATAAGTAATTAATTATTTGATACTTAAGGATTTGTACATTATACTTCTATCTAAACATTCTCTTAAATTGTTCCTTGGTTTTGTCATGATAATTGAATTATAAAATTATTTCCTCTCCGTTCTGAACTATTACCCTCCCTTTCGCCTGGTAAACTTTCTTTATGGCACATACAGGCTTCTCTCCTGAAATTTCAGTCAAGATTTTAAACTTAGATCCTGACTTCTCTTTTAGCTGCTTCTTCCATTGTTAAACAAACAAACAAACATTTGAATGGATTTAATCTTAGGTTTTTAGCACTGATTAACTTCTTCTTCACTTTTTTGGACCTGGTGTTGTCAGTCCCTTTGCAGAGAAGCTGGTTACCTGCTAGAACTTCTCTCCATCCCTGAGTTTATGTTGCAAAGTGACTGTCTGACTTACAAAGAAAGCCCCTGTCACAAGTGTCCTTGAAGATGGCTTAGCAAGAAGAGGAATAGGAGGTTTAAAAGGGGATACAAATGTGTAGCTGTATAATTGAGAAGTCACATAGGAGATTAGAAACTGATTGGAAAAGGCAAGGGATAACACAGAAAAGTACAGTTTGGGTAAAACATATTGCCTAGCTATTCCTCTCCTCATTTGTATTCAAGAAAGAAAGACAGAGAGAAAATACAATGTCCCTGATGAGCTGTTAACTCTAGCCTGTATTGCCAATGAAGAGGTAATAACTTTCCTCTAACACCTGGGGAGAATTAAGTTTCAGTGTGTAATAGCATGTATATGTATGCATGAGTATATATATTCTCATATAGATTCATATATAAGGTAAGTAAACTATGTGTCAATAAAGCATAACACAAGCTATGCTACTAGCATAGTATTTCTGTATTATTGTGTAAATATACACTCATACATACATGCACACGTGCAAAATACACATACTAACATAAAAATAAAATATTACATATAACATGTCTTTACATATTTGTAAAGAAATAGGCACATTTTTGCCTTTGAAAGTATAGCTAGCAGCAGTTAATTTGTATTTCCAGGTATCAGAATGGCCGAGGACACCACCTGTCCAAAAATCTAATCTAATTAAAATTTTGTGCATGATCTACAACAGCAGCTTGTTGCTGAAGCAGAAGCAACTAAATCTTAATCTAGAAGGGGGAGAGAGAATGGAACATTCTTCAACAATTCCTTTTCCCCAAGTTCTAGGCAGTTCTTGCAGTACCAATTTAGAGACCTCCATTTGCTTTAACTGATTTATCAGTCTGAAGATTAACATTTCTACAGCTCATTGTTTGGAATTTAGGAATTACAGACCTATCCAGGAGACTATATAAACAAGATATGTACTATTTAAAGTAGAAGTTAAATAATTCTTTTATATATTTAATTTTCAAGATTGATATTTAGACTTATTCATCCTTCTGTAGCCAGCTAAATTTTCTGGAACCGTTTTTAGTCAAATGATTCCTGACAAACACCTAAAAATGAATTTGTCTTGAATAAGCAATGGACTCAAGATAAAGGAGATTCTTCAAGTGAAAGTGTTCTACAAGCTTCCCTGCCTCACCTCCTACATATGAATTCACATAGAAGTGTAAATATAGGCAATTCTGAATTGAAAATTACATCTCCTTCAAAAAAAAAAAGCTGAAAAGTAGAATTTTCACATTTCTCAAAATCTTTCATTTCTGTTAGGAAAGTCCTTTACCTACTAAGCACTTTTTTTCCTGCCTGCTCGAGACTGCCCCATCTCCTTGAGCTCCTTGAATTGCTTCTCGGAACTCAGGAATAAAGGCAAGAAAACCCTGCAGAGGAATACAAAGGGATCTGTGCAGGATAGGCTATAGGGCTTGGAATAGGAAAAAGTGGAATTTCACACCACTCCCTGCAGACAGGCAGTGATACCACATGGAGCTGGTCACGAAAAAAATGAACATGAGATTTGGGCATGGAATGGGTAGGGTATTGGCTGAATTTTGAGGGGAATAAGGGCTGAGTGAAATTTAAAGTGCTTAATAACAATGCACTTGTAGAGAAAGGGATGATGGACAACCCTTCTTCTGGGGAGAAATTTTTTAGCAAACTATAGTGGTTGTATTGGTTGGAGGGACAATTTGAGAGAACCAATGAATTGCTAAGTTTTCCCCACTCCCCACATGACAGGCTGAAAGACTCAAACACAATCTTGACTGCAAAAATGCTGACAAAATAACAAAGGACTCTTTGCCACTTAATACATATATAGGTAAACAAACCGAATTTTCACAGAAAGTTATTTATTTCATTCAGTTTGGAGCTGTCCAGGTCTTTGGTTGGGTACTGGGGGATTGTATAGGTGTGTGGGCAATATTACACATGTATGTGGACCTGAAGGACACAGGAAAGTAGTTTGGATAATACATTTGAGACTTTCAGAAACGTGAACATCTTCCCTGTTTCTCAGCTAGTGTGTAATGTATGGCAGAAGTAGGACACTCAAAAGGAAGAGTTTTTAAATGATGTGAGTTTTAACTGTCTGTAAAGGCAGAATTGCTGGTATAGAAGCTGTTAAATTTTAGAGGAATAACACTCTTGGGCGATATTAGAAAGAAATCTGGAATGTCATAGGATAATCAAATATCATGATGGAGCACGATGCAGGTGCTCCTTTTAAGAAGAAAATGCTTTCAACTGAATTTCCATCACCACTTCCTTACACATCCTGCATGCTCTCTTCGGTCTCTGGTTCAATCCACATTCTCCAGTATAGCTCAGGTTGGGAGGCCTTGAAGGTGGTGTGATTACAGCAAGGTGGTTAAGCCAATTAAGCACATGAAGATTTATACCATTTGTCTTGTTTAAACAAAACTTCATTTCATGAAAGGAGCAGATGACCAGGAATTACAGGGAAAGTTGGGAAGATAGAGAAGGAAGATAAATAAGAATAGATTTAGTTGTAACTGTCAAGCTTTGAAGACCTCATTTGCAAGTCATCTGCTGGATCCATACTTCAAATGTAAAGGAAGGATTTACAAATCTACTCATTTTAATTCAGGACTTATTGGGATTATTTGTAAATTAATCATAGGAATTTCATATAGCAAGTAGGGTTTATAAGCTTAGGGGAGGATTATAAAGTGTGATGTAGGATTAATAAATCTATTGTATATATAGAAATATATTTCCAGGTATCTAAAGCTGTTACATACAATAGTTACATCATATTTTAAAATTAATGATGCGTAAATCAAAACTGAGTAAAACACCTTCTTTTGTTTTTTTAACCAGTGGCAACAAAAGACAAGTTGGTACAAAATCTAAAAAAGGCACATAAGCACCTACAATTTGTAGAACAAAGTCAGTGCAGAGTACATATACCAATGTAAATGTATGTTAAGAAGAAAAAGAAGGGGATACACTGTAATAGTGACTTTCCCCAACTGGATTTAATTTGTTGAAACCAGTCCAGTTGGAACAAAACAGCAGCCTAAAACAATCCTTTCAGTGATCATATACAAAATGGTGAGGGAAAGTCAAGAGAGTGGAACTGAACAGAACTGTGGAAACATGTTTGAATCATGTTGATTATGTCAATTAAAGCAGACAAATCCAGTGGCAGTGCAGTGATTAGAAACAACAGGGAAGTTACAGTACAAGTCCAAAAAAAAAAACTTGCCCTCCACAAAAACTCTGGGGTTTCCTCCCTTTTTATTCCTTTTCCTCAAGTCCTAGATCAAGAAAAGACTAGCTTGGTGAGTCACTGGCAGAGGCCACATAAGTCTAACAGACTGAATCCATCTTTCAGATGGGCAAAATAACCTGTAATGACAGCATGAGTAATTTTCGGTTTTTAGTAGTACAGCTTTCCAGAACAAAAACTTTACATAACAACCAAAAAATTAAAGCCTTCTGGTAACCTGTAATCATACAGTAGAAGGCACCACAAAGTAGTAGACTTAAAATGCAAGAGAAAAACAACTGGCAGTGTTATCAGAACAATCTGAAGAATTTGACTCACACTGTGAACATGTTTGAAATTTTTCTTGGCTGACACTCAGATTGCATTTGCCAACTTGTAGCAAGTTGCTCAGATTTGCTCTGTGTTTGTAAACACCCTACAGAATTCATTTTTATTCCATAAAAATCTATTTTTATTCTGTTTCTCAATAACCACAGTATATAAGAAAGGAAGGAAAGTCAAAGCAAAACTGAGATAAAGATCTTCAAAGGAAGAAGGCAAATGAGAAACAGACCATTATATAAAAAGCTTATTAGTAGAAAAGTCATAATTCTCTGTTACTGAAAGACAGAGATTGTCTACTTGTGCTCCTACACACAAGTAAGTTTCATCAAATTTTTAGCACTAAAAATTCTATTCAGGTGTTTATCTTCATTCATATTCCATTAACAATTCAACAAAAACATCTCAGGAATAAAGAATAAGATTCATTTTTATTAATGATGACTTTTACACCGGTTCTAATTTTTCTTAATTACTTAATCACTTCTTCTGCAAATGGTCACAGAGTAAACAGATAAAGAGCTTCTCCTTTAAATCACTGAGAGTTTAATATTCAAGGAAAGTTAGGGCTTGATTTGGAGGCTCAAAAATGAACTTTCAGAGTGGAAGTTAAGGGAAAAATGTAATTCCTTACTATGGAAAAATTCTGACTCCGGATAATTGGAATGGAAGACTGACAATGCCAATTTGTTCCTTCTTTAAAAAACAAACACATGAGAGAAAATGTTAGTGAAGCAAAAAGAATGAAGAAGCAAAAATTGCTTGTAGCTGAAAGCCGAGTCGGGATAACATTTAAACATAAACACTGATGAAAATTTAGAGTTTTGACAACTGGCAGGTATTTACTCTCCCTCATTTTACCTCAAAGCTCTTTCTGCAATGAAGTTGCATTTGAGAAACACCATTTTATCACCTCCCAGTAATCTGCATCCTGCTTCTCATTGCCTTTTGGAGGAAAAAAAAAAAAAAACAGACTGTGGCCTAAACATTTTCTTGTAGCATCAAGTACTTTAATTATTTCCATCACATGAGTATATGGGAACTGCAAATACAGGAGCACCATTAACTAACTCGCCACTGGTACCAACACACCTGCCTATTTCTCCTAAGTTGTCCCATTCTCATCTTTTTATGCATGCTACTTCATCCTCTACAAAAGTCAACTGAAAAATGTTTCTTGGTTGCATCTACTTTTAATAGGATTGTAGAATTGTGGAATCATGTAATTAACTAGATTGGAAGGAAGACCCAGAGGGCATCTCATTCAATTCACTGCTCAGAGTCTCATTAGATCATGTTGCTCAGGGCTGTGTCTAGTCAAGTCTTGAACAATTCCAAGGACAGTTTCTGGACAACCTGTTCTTTCATTTTACCTCACCTTGTGGAAAACAAAAAAATAATCCTTGTATCTAATCTGAATTTTCCATGTTCCAACTTGCTCCTCATTCATCCTGGCTTGTCACTCTCTGAGAAGAGTCTGGCTTAGTTTTCTCTGTATCTTCACAAGTAACTTTGGACAGCAAAAAGGTCTCCTCTAAGACCTCTCTTCTCCAGTCTGAACTAACAATATTGCCTCAGTCTGTCTTAGTGCATCATGTGCCCCAAGCCCAAACAGTCTTGGTGGGCCCCACTGGATTCCCTTTATGATGTCAGTGTCTTCCTTGTGCTGGTGAGCCCAAAACTGGACTCAGATCTCCAAATATAATTTCATAAGTGATGAATAAGTTGGAAGGCTCACTTCCTTGAAACTTCTGGCTACACTCTTACTAAAAGAGTCCAGGGTATAGCTGGTCTTTGGGCTGCAACAGTTCACTGCTGACTCATGCTCAACTTGCCCTCCAACATGGGTCTTTTTCTTCGGAGCTCATTGCTAGTCAGCTCCCACCTTGTATTATATCATGGGATTATCCCACTCTAGATGTAAGACTATATTTTCTTCCACTGAACTTAATGGCATTTCTATCAGGCCATTCCTCCAATCTGCCCAGGTGCCCATGTCATCTACCATACTAATCACTTCCCACATTTGGCATCATTCACAAATTCACTGAGAGTGACTCTGTCCCACCCTTCAGGCTTTAACAGAGACATTAAACAATGCTGGTTCCAGTATTGATCCCTGATGGCCACTAGTTACTGACCTTCAGATGGACTAGGCTGTGATCACAACTCTTTGAGACTTGCAGTCCAGCTGATTTTCCACCCAGCTTAAGAGCCAGCCCATGTTTTACTGATGTGGTGACAAGGAAACTATGGGAGGCGGTGTCTGAAGCTTTGTTAAATAAAATCAAAGTATAAAACATTCACTACCATCCTTTTGTGAGTCACACTAGGCATCTTATAATTAAAAAGATGAGGTTGTTCAAGCACAGCTTGCCCTTTGTGTTGCTAGTCATTGTCCTGTCCTTCGTGTATTTGGGAGTGGCTTCTAAGAGGACTTCCTGCAAAATCTTTCATGGGACTGAAGTGTGGCTGATCAGCTTGCTAGCCCAATCTCCCTTCTGGACCATCTTTAAGATGGGTGTGACACTTGCCTTTTTCCAGTCATTAAGAACTTTTTACCCAGCTGTCATGACCATAGGAGATGACAGAGAGCACCCTGAAGTGCCATCAGCCATCTCCATCAGCACTGGAGGAGGTATTCCATCTGGTTCCAAGGGCTGTTGAATTTCCAACTGACTTAAGTGATTCTAGACTCTCCCTCTACTGTGAGTAGAGCTCCACTTTTATAGACTCTGCAGTGGGCTCAGGGACCTGGGATGCCTGAGTAAGTATGATAAATTTTTCACTAGTAAATATTACCACTGAAAGCTGAGGCAAAGAAAATGTATTCCACATCCCTAGTCCCTGAGTGCCCTGCTCCACTAAACAACAGACCTATTTCCTAGCCTTTCTTTAAACTGACAACACATTTACAAAATCCTTTCTTGTTTTCTGTCACCTCCATCACTTTATTAAACTCCAGCTAACCTTTGGCTTTCTTAGCTAAATTACTATACACAGAGGCAATACCATTTTATTCCTTTTGAGCAGACTGCTTCCACCTTCTGTGTATTTCTTTTTTGTATAAGACAGAATTTTCAAGCTCATCCACACAGGCCTGCTGTGATTGCTCAACCTTCTGTGTGTTGGAATGGACCATTCTTTCCCTTTAAGTAAGCTGTCACTGAAGCCTCCCCAGAGGAGTCTGTTGTAGCTTTCTTGGGCTCTTTGAACTCCAGGCAAGATTCCTGGGGAATCTTGCCAAGCAGGTCCATGAAGTAGTGAACATCTGCTCTTTCAAGTCCAAGGCTGAATTTCAGATATATGTGTTGCTTACTTCTCTCAGTATTTTAAACTTCATAATCTCAAGGTAACTGCAGCCAAGGTTGTCCTTGACCTTAATATCCTAAACCAGTTTTTACTCCCTTGGGAATAAATAACTGGTCCAAGAAAGCATTTGAATTGGTTCATGGATTAGTTACATTAAAAAAGTTTTCTGTACATTTTAGAAACCTCCTAAGTCTCTTGTATCTCACCTTATTGCTGTTCCAGAAAATATATGAGCAGTTAAAGTAACACATGAGCATTGTGACCCATGATTCTGGGGCTTTCTCCACCAGCTTTAAAAAGTCTTCTTAAGTTGCAGGTCTGCAAGTGTAGCAGGAACCAGAACTCATAAACTTTAATCTGTCTCCATCTTGAGAGTGAGTGAACCTCCACTTCTTGTGTGACCATGGCCTCAGATTGTTTCTCCTTTGCTGCTTTGTATGGCTCATGCTTTTGTCTCTGCCAGTTTTCAGTGAAGACTCACTCAACCTCCTTTTCACTTTCCCTGATGACACACAACCTGTACACCTCTTCCTTCAGCTCCCCCACTGAGTGACTCAGTGCCTCAAGCTAAGCACATCTCACACATGAGAGGTCCCCAGGACCAGGCATTCCCCAGAGCTCTGCACCTGAACATGGATATAACTCCCATGGAGCTCCATCAGGAAAAAGGTCTCCAAGGCATCAATGGCACTTGTACCAGCTGATACCAAGGAATGTCCCCTGGGCGTGTTGAAACCATTATCAAATAGTTTTCAAGCAACCTCACAGAGCCTGGAGTCGTTTTTCTGTGTCCTTCTGTGCCCCTGCTGTGCCATCTTGTCTGCTATCCCTCTGGTGTGCTCAAAAATCTGGAAGAATTGTTTCCTCCTCTCTGCTGCTCTGTATTCTGTTTTGCCTTTGCTTCTCAGATAGCTGAGCCTGGCACCAAAAGGAAACATATGCCAAGAGCCAGAAGAAGAGGGTTTTAGCACAGAAGAGAAATTAGAAAGGTGATAAATAATACTCCATTACTACTAGTCAGATATTCCAGATAAGATTTTGAACCTTGTACCTAAAAAGTATACTATACATACTGCATTAAGCATTACAGACAATGTCACTATTTTAGCAGTTTCTGTTTTGATATAAAATTCCCTATGAACTTTTGTAGAACTGACCAATTTACCTAGCAATGTCATCCCTATGCTCAACTTTTCATCTGTCAGCACAGCACTAAAAAGCAGACTAAGGAAACAAGGTTCCAGACCTTAATTACTCACAATTGTATTTGTATTGATTTATTGAACATCTTGTTCATGAGCTCTCATTGCAAGGATTACACTGTTTGTGATCTTTTTACCTTTTCCTGCCACATGCAAATCAAACATGCATTTGAAAGTCAAGAAAGCACATTTACTTTATTGCTGTAATTGATAAAGCACACCTGTTATCCTCTCAATGGATAAACTGAAACTATGATAGACCTTGAAAATAAAGCATGAAAGGGAAATGACAGCTATTTGAAGTAACATGGAACATGAAATGTAGGAATGAAAGCCTGAAAGTAAATGGCATGAAATACAGTGTATGAACATGTGTCAAACTTATGCAGCTTTGCTCTTGCATAAGTTATTTTACTTTCTAAGTAGGTACTTGAAAGATAGTGGAAAGCTTTTTTGTGTTATGTGTCTTGGTTTTTACCTCCTGACAATGACAGTTCTTTTATCTGGATTATAGGGAAAAACAGTCCTGCAGAGCATCAGTAGTAAAATCATGAACAATAACAAAAGAAGTGAAATTAAGAGGGTAGAGGAAAGAGCAAACGACCTGGGATGAGCACAATCATACCCATCTCTTCTTAACACGTGCTTACCAAGGTTTCTTAAAAATTCCCAGTAATAGTAATTCCACCATTCTTTATGGCTAGAGAAATCCCTTTTATCCTGCAATTAAATGTCTGTACTATTTTATGTATTTTCTTTATGGTGAGACTGGGGAACCGTTTATTTCCTTCTTCTCTGTGGCAATAAACATTCAAAAACCATCAGTGTGTAGAACCAGAAATGAAGTAGCCTAGAACTTCATCCTTAGGCAACTTTGTTACTTTCCAAACTGCAACAAATAGCAGTTTATGCAAAGGTACTTTTCTTATTCTATTTAATTTTTTTAATTCTTAAGGGAGAAACCTTACCTGGTTGACTAATTTTGCTTGCTTTATATTACGTTTAGTAAAAGAATCTTTTAAAAATAGGCTGCTGCTTACTATTCATTGTGTTGAACTCCCTGTTTTTACTGACTTTATTGGGTCTGGTTGGGACAGAGTTGATTTCGTTCATTCACAGCCTGTATCGTTCTCCGTTTTGGATTTGTAATTAAACCAATGTTGAAAATACAACAGTGTTTTGCCTATGGCTGAATAATATTTACACAGCAACAAGGCTTTGTCTTTTTCCCATTCTGTCCCCTTTATGAGTGGGATGGGATTGTGTGAGAAAACACAGCTGGGACAGCTGACCCAAACTTACCAGAGGGATACTCCATACCACATGATATCATGATCAGTCATAACATCTGAGAGAAAAGGACTTCCAATGGGACATATAGTTCCTTATTTTGCTTTGCTTGCATGTGAGCTTTGTTTTACCTATTAAAGACTTTTTATCTTGATCCTCAAATTTTCTTGGTTTTGCTCTTTCAATTTTCTTTCCCATCTCACTGAGTAGGAAGTAAACCATCAACTGACTTGCTCAGCTGCTATCCAGGGTCAACCCAACACACTGGCTGTAAATATGAGAAGAGATGCCAATATGAGATGTAAATATAAGAAGATGCCAATCTCATGAATTTGTGTCTATGTTTTTATCCCATAGGAACTTTAGATTCTTAGTAACTTTCAATGGCATTTTGTTATTTGCTTTTGTTCTTTATTATTTTCTCCCTACTTTAAGTGATATTATTTGGCACTTCAGGAGCAAAAGAAGTCACCTAATCTACTTCATCTGGTATGTTGAGTACTTTCATAGTAGCTTGAGAAACTGAGCAAAGAACATGCACCTGACTGAAGCCATACAATTAATGATAAAGGTATTAACTGGGACACACTTCCTCCAAAGCAGTCATCCCAGACTCCTCAGCATGGCCATTCTGGCCAAGTCTAGGATTCCATCTCTTTGGAGGCAGACTCTTCAAGGTCATTCACCAGGGCTCTTAATGCTGAGACTCCTCTGAGGATATGTCTCTGCCCAGGGAGGGAGGTGCATGGCCATTCAGAGAGTTATCAGCATAAGCACAGCATTTCTATTTCCCAGTTAACTTTTATACCACTTTCCTCATGTGCTTTTCATTATATTCATTCACACTGAGATTCAGCTTTCATCCTATTGTCTTTCAATTTCCCTCCTGCAATTTTACAAGCAACTCTTACTTTTCATGTTCTGAGTAACCTGATATATTAGCAGATTTTTGTATTTCAGTGCTTAATCTCTTCATGGGTATCTGGGATTAAACTAACTAGCACAGTTCCCTGCAGAAACCCACTGCTGACCAGCTTCCATTCTGAGTGCTGAATACTTCATCTCATTTCCTGGGCTTTACCCCACAAATAATTTTTTGACATGTTTGTACTTCTTCCTCCTACTTGTTTGTTTTTTTTTTTTTTTTTTTTTTTAAGGTTTGTGAAAAATGTTGTCAATGCCTTTTTCTGAAAGTCCTTTGAATTAAGATTCAAGAGCTATCTGAATTGAAAGCACCTAACATGGAATGTCCTACAGTTGGTACTTACACTGCAGAAAGGGAAAGTAGTCCAGGGTTTAAGAGCAGAACCAACAACTAATTAAAAAATACCAATAATTAGGGGCATATATTCGGAAGCCTCCTGCTGTACAAACTTTTTCCTTAAGTGCAAAGATTCACAGTTTAAAATGAGACACCACAAAGTCCATAAACTACTTGTCTCTCTCCTTGCTTTAGGAGATTGGTACTTTCTCACGTCTCAGAAATTTATCTTTTTGAGAATTAAAATTCACTGCCTCCATCCTAAATATTTTTTCATTTCTTAGGTAGCAGCTGCACTATCTTTCAGAAACAGTATGACTGACACATATCTAATTGAATTCCCATTGGTTCTTCCAAATTTGTTTTCAGATTTTTTCCTTCTGTTCATTGATCTGAAGGATTTGTTTGTTTGAAACCTTATCTGGTTTTTTTTGTTGTTGTTGTTGTTTTTTGTTTTTTGTTTTTTGTTTTTTGTTTTTTTTCTATCTATGGCAGTGGATATAACAAAAGAAGTATTCCTGCCACTTGTAAACTTTGTCTTGCCTGTATCCTTACACTGTCATTTCAGCAGCAATACTACCATTAAAATGTCAGAAACAAATGGGGCTACCTTGTTTCTCCTTTAACTCAGAGATTACCCAAAGAATTATGCATTTTAAAATTTTCTTCTTAACCTCATTAATTCTGGAAAATACTTTGTGAATAAATTTGCTGTTTTATCTTTAATTTCCTTAATTTCTAGACAGATTTTTATTCATGCAATTAGGCTTATGTTGCTGTTTTTCATAATAAAAGAATAATGAGTTAATAAATTTTTTTAAAATTCATGGTGTTTATGCATCTTTAATTAAAAACTTATTTTCTAATACATTTTAGCAATAAATATAATAATTTCACCATATCTTGCCTTTGTTACATTAGCAGAATAAAAATGTAATAAAATTAAAAATTGGATAAAGACTGATTCCTTTTTCAAACCTAAAACTGTCTGTGAAACCAGGATGAGGTTTGGATAGCCAAAAACTATAGCAGTGATCAGAATTCAGTTACCAGAGATTCTGGGTTCTCTTAGTGTTTGTTGATACTTATAAAAGGGTCACTGAACTGCCTTGAGTTATGACCATTATTTTCAATACCCTAAATTTTCACTTCATTTAAAGAATAAAGCAAAGTCACTCATACCTTACACTGTATTTCTCACATCTTTCACATATTTAAAAGAGAATAGAATTCTCTTTCATTCCTGTACATAACACTAAGTTATGAGGTGGACTCTGAATTAAACATAAGAGCTTGTGGGATTTTAAAATGTTTAATTTTCCCATTTATTTTCTATTTATTTGTATTTCACTTTTATTGTGCAGTGAGATACTTTCTTTAGAAATTTTTATTTCCTCTGTGGAAGTTACTCAATAGATTTAGATCCTCATTTGTATTTTAAAACATTCTTTAAAGAGGTGTAAATAATTTATATTTTGCCTGAAAAAAATTACCAGCTACATACAATCCAATACTTTACCTAGTTTCCCATTAACATGGTGTTCATCAGAAATCAGCAGGAGGAATTCATCTCCAGAAGCTGCAGCAAAAGTATTGAATCTAATTACTACATATAGCACACTGCATGTCAACTTCTAGACAGCACACTCAGCTAACTCTCAGAGCAAAAGAGGCATGGCATAAAAAAAGAATAGCTCATATCTTTGGTGCTTAACTCTATGTATACAAGTTTTTTCATAGGAAGAAGTGGGTGTGAACAGCATATGCTTTTGAACACACATTTGTTTTATTTTTAATTCTGGAACAAAGTGCAGTATGAATCAAGCAGTACTTTGTTTCTAGAGTGCTGAAGACTCACAGCTGAAGCAGATTTTCAAAAGAGCATAGCAAATCTTTTAGACTATTACATACCATCATTTTTTCTCATACTTGGTACCCACTAAGACCATAAGGGCAGATTTTTCTAAATAACCTAGCACGTGACGTATTATTCTATTAGAAATATTCGCATCTATTTGGATGTGTAAATAAAACCAAAACCAAAGAAAAACTCCACTTCTTCACATATGCAAATTCTTTCTCTTTGGGTTCAGAACTAACCTAGACCTGACTTTGAATTTTACTATAATGAAACAGAATCTAAATTTGTTCTGAATTATAGGAATTCAGCTCCAGCACTTAAGAGTTAACATCAGATTTTCTTTCTATTCACAGAGACAGAACTAATCTTTTCCAGTTTCCCTGTCCTCTGAGCCATCAAGAGACACTAATTTTAGCTGACATTGGATTCCTATTCATTTCTCTCGTTCTAGGAGAGTGTTAAGACATTAGTGACAATGAAGAATTACTTCTCTGCATAGCATGCTGTGTATTGCAGCAATCACTACATGCAGGAAGCTTTGAGGAGTGACAATGATGGCTTTATAGGCACAAGACTTCAAAATTATTGATGTCACACAAAGAATATCAGGTTTTATATCAAGTTTTAATTGTCATTCATCTTGTTTCCAAATTTTTCATGGTCTTGAACAGAATTCAAAACACTATATTTGTTATATTAACTCATACTTCTATTGATACTTCCAAAATTATTTCACAAACATAAAACCATTCAAGCAAGGTTGATAATTTTTAAATGCCACCTACATATTGCTAATGTTTGCACTAAATCTGCAGTAACAGATTTTACATTTTGTCTTCTGTACTTAAACACTACACATAGAACCATAAAATTGTAACTATGCCTCCATTTAAAATAGGATACAAAAAGGTATGATCAGAGAGCCATAAATGGAATTTAACATTTTCAATCTTCTTTATGATTACCATGTGTTTTTCTTACATTTCTACTTGTTTGAAGGTTTTGTAAGGTAGGAAGCCTTGAAATATTAATATAGTTATAATTACAAACTTTTAATAATCTAACAGGATGTAAGATAAAAGCCACTTGAAGCTCTTTATAGCCTGAGGGACTATGTTGATTCCTTTCTGCACTCATTTCTTAAAGTATTAAAAATGCATTATTGGAAGGCTCTGATAACTGCTCAGATGTCTATTTATTCAACTCTGCAATTGTTTATGTTAGAATTATGGACTTGGTTTTCTATTCAGACAGTTATTTAGTTTGCTTGCTTGCTGAGTCTTGAAGCTATTTTAGTTCAAATTATATTAGAGCATCACATACAAAAGAATTCTTTGTTCACAGCCTATCCAACAAAATAGAGAGGGCTTCAGAGGCATCTATAGCTCCAGGGCCCAGTAAATTAGGTCTTGACTAGAAAAATAAAAGGAATAAAAATTGCCATATGTAAGAGGATGGATTGGATGTGCTGTCTTCCACTAAGAAAAAGGAAACTGCATTCTCTTATAAATTGAAAGTGTGTTTATTTTACAAACGTTCTCTCAAAAAGCCACATATTCTTAGATAACAGCATCTACTCTAAGATAAAGAAACACTGTGTTTTATATTCTTTCTTTGGCCCAGATGACATTTCTCTATGATAAAAAAGAGAAAGAAGTCAGATAAGAAATCTCTATTGAATTTATATTATCTTGGCAACTACCCATTTTTACACCAACCAGGAAAGCTGTGGCTCCAGAGAATCTGATTTTTGCCACACCCTTATTGTTGCACAACATCACAGTCTGAATGTGGGAAGTATTTGTAGGAGCTGTTTCAAAATAGAATGTTTTTCTTTTCTTCCTTCTCTGCTACTGCCCTTTTTCAAAAGGTTGAAAATCAATTTAAAATGTATTCTTCTACTGAAGCAGCCACTGAAAGATGTCCCGGGAAGGCTAAGACACGAAAACACTGGTATCATCAAAACATTCCTTTTTTCCTTTGTTCTTTTAATGATCATATTCTGAAGTAGATATCCTTTTAGATACTATTCACAGAGAAGAACCCATTTGCTTTTTTTTCCTGTAAATGTCTTATTAGCTATTCCTTCACATTTTTATTTACATAGCTGAAGCATGGAATAAGGTGGAGAGGGATAAAATTAGCTTTATGTACAATTTTGATAGTTATTTTTGGATTGAACAGTAATATAAGCTGTAGAAGGAGGGTTATTGTTACTTAGATCGATTAATCTTTAATATAATACTGAGAAATAATGTGGGTTTTGTCATGTCTAGGTGAGGCCATTTGCAAAGTCTTCTATATTGTTTTAGAAAAATCTTATTCTGTATTGCATTTTCCATTTCTTCAGTATTAACTCACATGAAGATTTTACATATGCTATCCTTAAGTCTTAGTTAATAATATTTCAATTTCTACTTTCTTCCTTCACACTTCACAGGGATGAGGATCCAAATTTAGTTTTATTTCAAAGTTCATTGTGATTTTTTTGAAGTTCTTTAAAAGATCAGGTCTCTGCAAACCATTTGTATATTTTGGGAAAAAAATAGCAAGACAGAAGAAAACAACATAAGAACAGCCAAAAAAAAGAGCAGGGTTAATTATGTCTTACTGGAAACACTGAAAAATTAATAGTGTATTTTAAATATGCCAGGTACTATTTTTGATTCATCTGTATTATAACCATGCATCTTTAAACCAGTATATGTTGTTTAATTAAAATTTGATATGCCTGTTGAATTCATTAATGTAGTAAGCTAAAAACTCAATCTTTCGTGTTTCATGTGGTGTTACTTTGGACCAGGAGAGAATTGTTTCTAATTTAAGAACCTTTGTCAGAAGCTATCAATCAGAATTATAGATAGGTTTTCATCATAGCAATGAGATATTGATTTTTTTTCTTATAATGACATGGGCTAATGCCTTCTTTCCTAAGAAGTGTAATGTCTCTTTTTCTTGTTGTTTCAATGTTCAGTTAAAGAAGGATATTCACAACCCAACCTTTTAAACTATCAGTAGTTACAATTATATGAAACAGTGAGAGAATAGGGAAAGAATAGAGTGATAAGATGATTGATAAATCAGTCACATTTCAGGATTTTCAATAAGGTGTTTAAGAGTCAACCAAAGAAATGTTTATGCTGTTTAACTTTGGGAGTTACAGGATAACGACCTTCATCTTGGAGGTGTGGGGGCTCTAGCACAACAGCTATATTTTAAGCAGGGGAAATAAAAATGAAAATAGGAGGTTATTTAGCCTATTTCAAACTTTGAAAGGTTTTAGCACTAATTAAGTAATTGGGGTGTGCATACATAAATACAAGAGTGCAACAAATGTCAGATGTGCATTTGCTGAGACTCAACATCCTTCATCACCAGAATAGAGGCTTACTGAATGGAAGAAATGGAAAATATGATATAACTTAATTTCTGCAATATTTTGATGGCACTATATGGCTTGAAATTCTTACGATCAACTAGAAAAATTTTAGAACACCTTTATGAACTATTAGTAACAAAAATTGCAAATTTTTAAAAGTAGTGGGAGTTCTGAATACTCAGAAGATCAAAATTGGATAGAAGAGTGAAATCCAGAAAGAATAATTAGTTCAGGGTCTGACCTACTAGGTAAGGTCAAGAAATGCGAGTTCTTCATTGTACCCAATGAGTGGTGTCCATCTCCTTCTAAATTAAAGAATTAGCTTAATCTCTGCCTCTTTTGATTTGGCACATTTCTTGCAAATTGATAAAACTCAGAGAAAAAAAAGAAAAAATTGAAGTCATTGCAGATCAACAACATGAGCAATTTTAGAACATTATCGGTGTCTTTTAATCAAGTCCTTTGCAAACGAAAAATTGAAATTAATACAGATTTAATGTGCTGCTTACTAAGGTTAGTGAATTTTAGGAAGTAAAATAACTTAGCTTTTTACTTTTCTAGCCATGGGCAACCTGCAATTCCTCTTCTAAGATGACCAGAAAAATTTATATAAAGACCTCTTAAAAGAACTGCTTTTGTGCAGAAGTTTTGTTTGTAAGTGTGAATAATGGCTTCTCAGGCCTGAGAAGGCAATTTCAAAGTGAGTGTAGATAACAAGGAAACAGAAAATGTCTCTTGGTCTTTTAGCCAAGATACAGCATGAAAGCATCACAGATCTTTTTTTGGCAATGTAACGTTTTCTGCTTCTGAGATTCAGGCGCTTTACAGTGGTGTATGATAGGAGAACACAAGACCACAGACAAAGCCAGGAACTAGACAGTGTCCAGCCTGATATATGAAAAAAATTCAAGGACTGGAAGAGATTGCCCAGAGACTGTATTCAACTTCTGCTGCTGAATACCTTCAAAAGCATCCAAAAAAATGGTGAGTATTCTGGTCTGATATGACAGCCAACTCTGCTTCAGCAGGGATTTGGACCAGAAACTTTCTGAGATTCTTTCCAACCTGAGTTATCCTATAAACATTCAACCAGCAGCTTTTCATATAATTAGCTAGGAGGGTTTTCCTCATGCCTCTGTCTGATCTGTTTTTCAGTGTACTTGTCATAACCAACTGTGGATTACAGCCTTACATTTGTAGTGAAATTCAAGTTTCCCATTTTTTTACAGATTGTGAGGGGGAAAATTCTAAGCACACATACAATTTTGGGCTTAAACCAGACTCACTAAGTGAGACAGCACTCATCTCACTTTGTATTCTAAATGGCACCAATTTTGTGCCTGTAGGTGCCTGAATTGTATGTGTTGTTCTGCATTTTTCTGGCTCTCAAGGCACTGTGTACCTGTGTTACGTTCCACTACTGAGAGAATATCTTTTATTAAAAAAAACCCGAAAAAAACCCGCATGGTCTTTTCTGTCTGGCCTTTCTCATTCCTAGCTATGTTTACTTTATCACCCTCTCATTCTTACCTTTTACTCACTGCTCCTAAGAAACAGCTTTCTACATCAGTAGAGAAAATAGACAATTTTTGTATGTCTCCTTACTTCCCCAAAGCATCTTTTGACCTAAAAGAAAATTTTTTGCAGGAGAGTGTGGAAATGTATATATATATATATAATATGTTTCCTGTCTGGGCAGAGGGAGAAATAGGTTAGATGGGAGAGCAAAATAATACATGTTTCTTACTTTGCAGTAAGACATATCTTGCTAATATGATGTCATAGACAATTATCAGGGTTAAATTAATAATATCAAACTTAATTGATATTAATACCTTAAAGATTAGGAGATGTTCTGTAGACTATTATGAATGGGGTTCCACAGTTTCAGAGGTCTGTATAGTCATCCTTAAAGCATCCAGAACAGAGAGCATACAGTAATATGGATTATATACAATGACTGTAATGAGGTAATTTCTTATTTGTTTTTCTAAAGAAAAGTTCTGAGATCTCTGAGATCTCCTCATTCTCCAGGTCTGCTTCTTCACAATGTCAGTGATTTGAGTAAAAAGGATTTAGAAAGACCAAGTTGCACTATATTCACATCCTTTCTATTTGTGTTGAAAGTTTGATCAAACCTGAAAAAAATGAAGCTTGTCATGGAGATGTCTGGGTTGTTTATATCCTAAATATAAACATTCAGAGTCGACCAATTCTATTACTGAAATGAAACTGTCTCATCTGAACAGAGAGAACAGATGCTTTAGCAAGGTGTTATTTCCCAGTTTTTCTTTTTAATGTGATATCTTACACGTAAATTTTGTTAGTAAACAATTAATTAAAAGTAAATATTGGAAGTAAAAAAAAAATTAAACAAAATTGACTCTTTATCCACAAGAAATTTTGTCATGACTGCAAGATAAGTATTATGATATAGAGAACACAGACACTTCTGAATGTAAGATTTGCTTACTTTTCCATGCTATTACTGTTAAATATGTGGAAGAAATTGATTGTACAAGGTGGGTTGCTTTGGCGTGTTTCTAAAGCTACATCAGAAGCAGTGACTGTGGCCTTCAGATTCGTAATTAAGACTTCTTTAGCATATTCTTCAGGTTTTTCTCTGGAAATCCAACCACTGCAGCTGCAGTTATTTCAACCCACCTTTTGAGCAGAGAGGAAACCGGTACAATGGAATGCTCCTTATTTTACTTCTGAAGATCTTTTGGAAAAAACCCTGTCATAGGAGACCTGGATATATCCTAGGAACTCACAGAATCCAAGCGTCTAATTTTTCCCATCCTAAAGTAAATTGATACGGCTACGTTTCAAGCTAAAATGATGACCACTAAGTAACCCTGCAAGTAATTTTATAAAATATCACCATATTTTCCATCATAGATTCTGTCATTCTTAAGTGAGTTATCTAAAATTTTTCAACTTGAATAGCAAATGAAACATTGGAAGCTTATTACAAAACCCAAAAATCTGCAGTACAAACTCAAATAACAGATACTCCTCAGCTGGTCCCATGCCAAAGTAAATATTTGCAAAATAAACAGAGACAATGGTGACAGAAAGTACAGATTATTTATATGACAAACCTGAGAGCTGAATAATTTTCCACGCAAAATATATTTATCTGAAAACTCTTCATAGTAATTGAAATGTATAATTAAAGTGAGATGTGGCAAGATAGTATTTGAAATGCCCAGACAAAGGTCTTGTTGAACAAAACTTAATCAATATAGAGCAGAGAATACCATTATACATTAATATACCATGATCCTGTTCCTTATGGTTAAGATTCATTATCTATGTATTGCAAGAAGATTACGAAGCTGTACTGCTTTAAAGTGTTGAAAAGTTCCTGATCCTAATAATCCCCTAGAGGAATCATATTTCTCTTGATAAGAGAAATATCAGCTAAATATAAATGTTTGCAAAGATTTTCCATTATTTCAAAAAACATGGAAACCAATAATGTATATTTAATTACTTATAGCAATTTATTTATTAACAATTAATGGATTAGTTTTGCATTTAAATTATACAACCTAAAGCAAAGCAACTACTTTATAAACCTGAATTGACATGTGCATGAAAGCATCATTGAAATCAAATTCAAAGAGAAGATATTTCTTAGAAAGTTATATCCTCTTGTTCTTCATATGATGTTACAATTTACTGTTCTCCCCTACATGCTTGACATACTGAAACAAATATAACTGTAAGTAAAATTAAATAATTTTTACTTACAGTAAAAATTGTCTTAAGAAGAAGGGGGAAAAATTTAGGAAAAAGTAACATATATAATTTTTATAGTTTCATTAGTGTCTATACTGCATATCAGCTGTGAAAGCACTGCAAATAGCAAAGTGTTGAATTCTCTTGAAAGTACAAATATATTGTCAAAAATACTTGCAATATTTAAAGCCTCCCTACAAAAAATAGAATTTCTAAAATAATGTTTACCTTTATAAATATACTCTTACAGAGGCCTTATCATTCTAATATCTTTCTACAAATCAAATTTCTTAAGTTTTAAGAAAAATTAAATGCTAAAAGAAACAATAAATTTAAATTTAAAAGGAAAGAAATTGCGAGTTAAAAATCCTCACATCATTTTATTTCTGCTCTTTCAGGTACATACTATAATTTTCCATGGTATTATTGAATCACCTCTATGTACTCAATTGCATGGATACAAAATTGATGGAAAAATTCATCATTCAGGTGAGGTGGTATTTTTTGCTGCTTTGTTACCCAAGTTATTTTTATCTTCCTCTGTATCACCATGTGTCCTCTGTTTCACAGGCTCATCAGAGCATATTCACCTAAAAAAAGTAATCTGCCATTCCATTGACATGGGGATTGCTGATACACTTAATTGTTCCTGCCCTCCTTCTATTTTTGTGATCTTTTACACTAAAGATCTTAATTTCTAAGGTACTGAAGCCCTTTGTGATTCAGGGTATGTCAGTATGGTCCCTTCTAGATTAGATATTTATTAAATGGATGTCTGTAATTCACAGTCAGATATATTTGATGGGTCAGAAGGTCTTCTCAAGCACTCTAGTACTAAAGCTAAATGTGATTACATAAGGTGGGAAGTAGTAGAGATATTTAATTACTAAATCACATGGGCTATTATTTGTGAAGGCAATGATGCATCATGAATAAGGCAAATGGAGCACAGTGCTTTTATCCTCTCCTTTCAGTAAGCAAGGACACCTGCATCATTCCTCTGTCTGCTGTTTATTCTGTCAGTGGGGACTGCTCTAGTGAACATGGTACAAATTAGATTCTTCCTTCTAAACAAGACAAGGTCTAAAATGCATTGCCATGCTTGTTAAAACAGATATTAGCATCCTTCTTAAGCAATTTTTGGAAACTCATTTTGATATTCTGTGTGTGTTTATTGAACAGATATCCTCTTCTGCTGATTATTGTTGTCATTCAGGCTATCCCCACTTTCCTGGAACTGCAAGGTAATGGTTGCCTGCATCTTGACCTACCTACTTGAATGGACATGGTAAACTACTAGACAAGAGAAACTCCTGAATGTGATGAGATGGATTTATGGGAATCTAGTAACAGTAATAGAAGTGTCATGGTTGGATTTCACTGATGGCTTAGGAGTAGGTATGCAAGAAACAGACAAACTTCACAGGAGGTGAGAAGGACCTTTGGAAAAGGAAATCTTGCAAGGTCCAAGATACTGAGAAAATCATATCAAACGCAGTACAGGACTGAGAACTCCTCCATAACAGTAGCAGAAATACCAGATAAGAGTACAGATAGATGTACCAGAACATGATATGTTGCATTTTAAGCTATAGGTGAGCAGCAAAAAGGATAATGCAACATAGTTCCTCGTGTAATGGAGAAACAAAAGAGAAGAGAGAGCTTTATTCAAAGAAACACTACACTTTACAACTCTCACACGCTGCAGATGCATAATCATTGTTATAGCTTCTTGTCCTTGTGAAGGCTGAGAAAGGTAAGACTTCAAGGCTGCTTTTTCCCTAGTTTCCAGCAGCATCCAACAACAATGATACAAAAAGTAGTTAGGGACATATTGTTTATTTGGTAGGGAGCAGTAGTGAAAAGGAAAAAAAACAGAGAGACAAAAAAGGGAAAAGAAAGCAGCCGTCAAGGATGAGTTGAGGCTATATAGGTGGAGCAGATAGTAAACTTGGTGCTTGATTGCCACCCCTGGGCACCACAGCAAAACAGAATTGTTATTCTGACCATAAATAATGTGGTGAATCTGCTTCTACTCATAGGTGGACCAAGGTCTTCCAGGTGCTTTTGTTTGATTAGTGGAAAATGTCCAGGCAGTATTTCTGCTGTCACCTTTTCAGTACCCCTTCTGGGTCTCATGACACCATAACCTCCCACACAGCTACCCAGCACATTTCTAGTTTGACTTCAGAAAACATGTGATTAAAAACCCAGAGCCAATATGGACTTGAGGCTGTTTTGCATTAATTCACTGTTGTAAGTAAAATTGGATTAACACTGCATCAGCCCCAAGAAAGCTGAGAACATGTGAACAGGAAAATTACATAAAATTGTACATAAAAAACAATCATCTAGTTCTGTTCTGATACTTTGCAGTTTGAGAACAATGAACAAAGAAAACTTTTCAGACTTCACAGAGTAACTTTGAAAACCTTCAGCTGCTTCACTGAGTTTCAGACTGTTTGGTCTACAATGATACACTGGAGAGTCAGAGAGTCATCAAATAAACTGAGTTGGAAGGCACCCATAAGGACCATCGAGTCCAACTCCTGACCTTGCACAGGACCCTCACCAAGAGACACACCATGTGCCCAACTGTACCACCCAAACCCTTGTTGAACTCTGTCTGGATTTGTGTTTTGACTACTTCCCTGGGGAGCCTATTCTAGTGTCCAGCCACCCTCTAGTTGAAGAACCTTTTCCTAATATCCAACCTAAACTTTCCCTGACACAACTTCAGGAGGGGTCTTCCCTCCAGACCCTTCATTATCTTTGTTGCCCCCCTCTGGTTGCTCTCTAAGGTCTTTCCTATAGTTGTACCCAAAACTGCCCCCAGGACTTGAGGTGAGGCCACCAGAGCAGAGCAGAGCAGAGCAGAGCAGAGCAGAGCAGGACAATGCCCTCCCCTGTCCAGCTGGTGATGCTGCACCTGGTGCCCCCCAGGACACACTAGGCCCTTCTTGCCACCAACCAGGGCCCCCTGTCAGTCTGCCCATATATGCAGCATTGCCCTGTCCCAGGTGTAGAATCCAAAACCTTCCCTTGTTGGACTTCATCTGGTTTGTGACTGCCCAGATCATTTGTTGAGGTCTCTCTGTAGGGCCTCCCTTCCTTGGAGGGAGTCAACAGCTCCTCCCAGATTTGCGTTATCTGCCAACTTACTTACTATCCCTTCCAGTCCTGCATCCAAGGTGTTTATGTAGGTGTTGAAAAGCACAGAGTGGAGGATGGAGCCCTGTGGAACCCCACTAGTGACAGGCCTCCAGTCTGATGTCAGTCACCCCATTCACTGTAACACTTTGTGCCGACCTGGGAGCCAGTTGATCACTCATCACATGATGTGCTTATCCAGCTGTGTGCTGGACATTTTGTTCAGCACCACTTTAAGAATGCTCCACTTCTGTATTCTTTACCAGGCATCCTCTACAGACCTCTGCCCAAAAAGAGGCTAATGCATCAGGTTGTCTTTTAGTCTGGTCTGAACTGCTAGTAGTAGATGCAAGGGGAGCTCTCTCAGGACATTTGCATTGATTCCTGACTTTCAGGAAGGCTCCTTGGAAGCATTGGCCAATATTACAGTCATTTCACATATCCATGGATTTGAAGTTGAACTCTAATATTTCATATTCCATGCAGTCTCTTCTTCTTCTGCCAAAACGAAGAATTAGAATAAACATTTTGAAACATTTCTCCCTTGATAGACTGCTAAAAGTTCTCCCAAAGGTCAAGCTGGTCTACATGACTAGAAAAGACGTGGTAGAATGAAAAAAATGCATTTCAAACAGGAAAAAGGCATTAAAATAGCTAAAACAGAAATCTAAAGATGAAGTTAAAACAAATAATAACTGGCCTTATGAAAGCGTGTTAAAAATACAAGCTTAAAATTCTAAAATGTGCAAAAGCTTCAGTCCTCAAAAGCACAAGCTAAGCAAACACTTATAAAAGAAATTATCTTACTTGCCCATAAATGAAAGAAAATATCAAGGTAAATTAGATTTTTGTGTGTGTGTTTCCAGCATAATGGCCAAATGCAACCTGGTTTTTAATCTGACTACTTTGAAAATACTGTGAATAGTACAGTCAGACATAAGCAGGACTAATGTAACCAATGTCTAGCCTGAGGTCAGTGGAGCATGGCTGTCCTTCTCCAGGGCCAGATGTTAAAACAACAAAATATTTTGTGAACAGGTGAAGGTAAAATGTGATGATCTGTTCTCAGAGTTGAAGCATCAGGGGCAGGGAGATGACATGTTTTCTGAAATGAGAAATATTTTTACTTCAAAATAATACCATAGCTTTCAGTGCTGACACCAAGTACCTTTTTCACAGAGCCCTTTATGATTGTCTGCAAAGGAAATGAATACATTCAACTTTCAGAACATCATCCAGTCTCATGGTGATCTGGATAACACACTAGCAATTAATTAAGTTCAGAAATCAGGTGTAATTAATTCTCTGAGCAATTATTTAATTTCATTCCAAGCAAACTGATTCTAGCTAAAAATGTGCATGTTTTTCTGTGGTTAGCTGTGTTTCAAGGAAAGACTATTCAAATAAAACTTGCATGTTTTCTTCTTCTCCCATCCCCCACGTAGTAAGAGTTTAAATATGATTGGATTTATAGTCACAGAACATATCCAGTAGAATGCACACAAAAGACAACATACACAATGCACATAATATACAGACAATTCTGTCAAATATTGATTGATGCCTTTGCTGCATATGCTGGAGAATGCTATTATAGAGATTCAGCTAATGCGTGAAAATATTTATTTGCACTTATTCTTTTACATTTACTTTTTCACCCCTGCACATTTACTTAATATTTACCACGAGAAGCTTAGAAAATAGTTGATGTTCGTATGTATCTGGTATATTCTAACAGGGTTTCACTGGAACTGCATCAAATAAAAATGTAAAACTTACTGAAACCAATTGTTCTACTCGCACCATATGCAAAAGCTAAAACATTTACAAATGCTTTCCTAACTCCATGACCAAGTGGCATGCATATATTTTAAGTGTTTTTGCCTGAAGCAGAATGCAATAATTCATAGTAGTGATCAATCTGCTTCAACATTTTTGCATGTTTCTTGGCTTTATAAAAAGAACTCATTTTATAATGAAACAAAATGTAAATCATATAGAAAAGTAAAATGCAACTTCTGTATCTTCCTTTGTAAATACTTTCTTTGCCTGGAATACATTTGCAGAATACCCACATATCAGTCCTTAGAGCTATATAAAATCTTTAACTGTGCTTATCATGGTTTGGTTGGTTTCATTTGACTTTTAATGGAGGAGTGGATTGCCTTTTTAATTTTTTGCTTAGCTTTTTTTTTTTTAAGGAATGTATTTATGTCATCTTTTCAAAGGAAGAAATTATGTCAGACACTCTTCCAGGACTGATGTGCCAATTCTTCTAGTTCTGCTGGAAAACTAAATATATATGTGTGTAAATCTCTTTTTCAAGTGTTCTTTGGCTGTCTCAAAGAACAAACTGTAAAATCCAGTTTTATCTTCTTTCTCCACATCCTTTCCTAAATGTTATCTCATTTACCAGTCTTTAAAAAAAAAAAAAAAATGGAAACAATTTACAAGGAGAAGATATTCTATCAGCAGAATTTACAAGAGACTACGACAAAAACATTCTCCTGCATGGAAGCATATAATGTAAACCAGCATGGTAAAAGTTTAGAGAGTGTGTTAGCTTCTTTTCACTAAAGTGAAGATAATACTGCATTCTACTGCATAATTTTCACTAGGATTTGTTTGCAGAAAAGGTAGAATTTCAAGATTTTTTTTTTATTGCTGATTTTTTTTTATTTTTGCCACTCTCCAACAAGTGAATAGTGTGCAGATGTTAACATTTCCCAAAAGGATGTTTTAGAATTGTCTAAATCAACTATGTGCCTTCTTGGAGTCAAGCTTTGCTGCTTTTCCAATCAGCATTCCCACTCTTTTCCACTAGTGTCAGTAGATTTTTCAAAATATTGTCATTAAGTTTTCGAAAGTATTAGACAACTAGGACAGAAATTTCTCCAAAATTTTCATAATTCATCTGTTCTAATTCCTTTAATTATTTTGTCATATCCTTTCAATTCTTCATTTATTAATATCAAGTTTTGTGATTAACTATGTCAATCTTTTAGTTTCCATATTTTATTTTCCGCTCTTTGATAAATCATGTAAGTTCTGAGAATATATGTCTATGAAGCATAATATCCAAACTGGGGACACTAGCTAACAGCTCAGAACTGGTTCTGTCCAAAGAATCCTGAAACATCCTTGGCTTTGACATCAGAAATAATGCTCACATGAAGCAATCCTGGGGAAAAAAAAAAAATAGAAAGGAAAGGACAGCCAAGGAAAATAATAGTTTCTTTGAGAAATTAAGTGCTAAACACCTTTAGCAAAGCCATTCTCATTTTTCAAATTTGAGAAAATTCAGACTTTTTACTGATTATAGATACAGCTAATGTAGAAAATACAGAGAAAAGTGTAAGTTTATCATTAGTTGCATCTTTATTCACAACTTTTCAACTTGAACATCCACAGGCATTTTGAGGAAAGTGATAGGTGCTCTTTAAAGATGTTTCTGTTTAAAACAAATAAAAGCTTCTAAAGAGTACAGTACAAGAGAATAGAATATCTATGAGTAAACATAAAATTTGTTGTTGATAAATAGTCATTAATTCAGGAATACGTATAAAGAGTGCATTGAGAGAGAAGAGCAACACTGAAGGAATCTCAATTGACTCAAAAAGATGAGGAATTGTGCATAAAACCATGAACGTAATTTCTTTGGCTGTATTTATGCTAAAATTAACTGCAAATGTAGTTCTGTTTTAGCTGAGTTGAAAAAGGCAACTAAGAAAACAACTTGCATCCTGATATTAAAAAAAGGCACTGTGGCTTTGACAACTTCCTCCAGTCTAAGCCACTACCATGGAAAACCAAGTGGCAAGAGTTAATGAATATCTAATGTAAATTTTAATATTTATATAAGCTATGTTAATATAATCACTTAACATTTGGGATGATTATTCTCATATAGGATCCTACTTGGATCCTGTGCTCCTTTGCCCTCAAATTTAGCAATTACCCTCTTTTTTCCTTTGTAGCACTTTAACAGACAGGAAAACTGAATATTTGTTTGCATGTTATTAGTTGTGGATCATAGAACAGAAGTCCAGTTTCAAGGAGGTAAATGTCTGGTAGCATAATCATTTAGAAGTCAAAGGAGGCAGCAGTGTGAAAAATGAGGATATTTATCAACGAGATGAATTTTTTGAGGCTAGATGTTGCTTAACTTCATATATCAGATGTAAGCTACTTTAGAGGGAAATGAATCATTCTTTGAAAGGTCCTGTCTCTTCCCATGAGATGTAAAGGTAGTCTAAAGCTCCATGAATACTTGGTGCTGAAGTAAAGGTCAGCAAGACACATCCAGTTCTAAGTTAGTGAATGTAAGCCACTGATTCTATGTTTTTTACTTGGATTCATCTCATTTTAAGTTTGCAAAACGAACAGTGTTTGTATACCACATTACAATTTTCTGATCATTATGGTTGCTATGGAAACTTAGCCCAAGTTTTATCAATATAAACTCAAATAATTGAATTGTGATTAGGCACAGTAGGAGAAAGAAGAGCTCACACCACATCCTTGTACTTGAAAGCAAATTACAAGGTCATGAGTCCAGGCATGCAGGAGCAGCATCTTCAGGGTGATTCCACTGCTCCCATCAAGGTGCATCTGAACAGGAGTAAAGGCTACAGAGACAAGAGCTATGACTCCCAGTTGGTATGTGCTGTGAGCAAAGTACTGGGGTGACTTCTGCCTGCCACGCCTCATTGCAGGATAGAAATGAAACTCCTGGAGCCTTGCAACACCAGTGAAAGAAAAATCAAAGCCAAGTGCAAGGTCCTACGGCTGGGTCATGGCAATCCCAGGAACATCTGCAGGCTGGAAGGAGAAATGACAGAGAGCAGCCCTGTGGAGAAGGCCTTAAGGATGACAGTTGATGAAAAACTCAACCTGAGCCAGCAGTGTGCACTCACAGAAAACCAGTGGAATCCTGGGCTGCATCCAAAGGGGCTTGGGCTGCAGGTCAAGGGAGGTGATTCTGCCCCTCTATTCCACTCTGTGAGACCTCACCTCCAGTACTGCATCCAGCTCTCCAGCATAAGAAGGACATGGAACTGTTGGAGCATGTCCAGAGGAGGGCCATGAAGTCAGTAAGTGGATTAGAGCATCTTCCCTAGGATGAGGAAGTTGTGCTGTTCAGCCTGGAGAAGAGAAGATTGTTTGGAGATCTCATAGCACACTTCCAGTGTCAGAAGAGAGTCTCCAGGGGAGCTGGAGAGGGACTCTTCTTCAGGAACTTTAGTGATAGGACAAGGGACAATAGATACAAACTGAAAGGGGAAATTTGGGTTAGAGACTAGGAAGAAATTCTCTACTGAAAGGGTGGTGAGATGCTGGAACAGGTTGTCCAGGAAGCTGTAGATGCCCCAACTCTGGCAGCGTTCAAAGGCCAGGCTGGATCAGGGCTCAAACCACCTGGTCTAGTGGGTTGTGTCCCTTCACATCAGGAGGGTTGGAACTTGATGATCTTTAAGGTCCATTCCAATGCCTGGTCTGTTTCTGTGAAGGATCTGCAGAGCAATCCATTGTTCCACCTCACAGCTATCAACCTTGCCCTTAAATGTAAAGTTGATTTAATGTCATTTTCTGATAACTAATTTACACAATTAGCACTAATCATCAAATAACCATGTGCACAAATTCCTGTGTAGGAAAAAAAAAGGGAATGTTAAACATTTGTAGTATCTTCTGTCTTTGGAAAGGCACAAATTTTCAAGCCAGCACTAGAAGAACTTAGTCCAGTAATTAATGATGTCGAGCAGAATATAATCAGAAAAAGAAAAAAAAAAAAAAGTCAGTTCTCACATGATTAAAAAGGTTTTGGGCCTGCAGCAGCAGAATACATTTTAAAGGTTTTTAAGGCAGCCATGTAAACACAAGATATTACACAGCATTGTCCATGCAAAAATAGATTCAGCAAGCACAAAGCAATGCAAGAGTTAAGATGAACTGCTTGTGAACACTGTGGGTGCATACAAGTGCACAGGCACAGCTATTTAGGGAAAGGAACTGGGTACCAGTTACACAGCTCAGCTGCAATACAATGTTTCGTTTTGGTCATCTTAATTAGAAAGGGAAACAGCACATAAGGAGCAGGCTTTGTAAGAATCAATGTGGATCAGCAGAAGCAAAAAAGTGAAAAAGCTAAAAAGGAGTTTTTCTGAAATATCTAAGTTTATCTTGGAGAAGAATAAAAATGCCTTTTGGTATAAAAAACTCCCAGTGAATTCCAGAGAGAAAAAATGGCAGAAAACTTTTGCCATTTTTTTTAGGAGACAAAAAGGGGTAGTTAATCTGGTACTACTGTGTTTCATTCACTGAAAGAACTCATTGCCAAAAAATAACATCAGGAGAGTGTTTTAAGTTGAAAGGGAAAGGGAATTTGATGCTTACATGCTGGGTGAGTACTTCTGTAGTTAAATTCTAGAGAGAATTTTAGAGCAGCAATGTTTGTAAACTGACACTTCAGAACAAAATTTTAAAGGTATCCTGCCAGTTTGTCTAGATTCTTCTTTCTGGATTATTTCACACTGTCAAATATCAAACACAGAATTACCAGACTATGGATAGCATTTTGGTGTCTCACAGCCATTTCTCTGGTTTCTTAACTCCTGTACTTCTATTATGATCTCAGATCACAGAAGCCCCTCTTGTACCATGATTGCATTGAAATTAATCTGCAGCAAATGAAAAGATAATCCCATGAGTTACAGCTGTTGATCAGGTTTCAGCATGGGGAAAAAAAAAGCAAATTTATTTCAAAATAGGGAAAATGCTGATATAAATGACATGCTAGAACTATTAAGTTACGGAAATTATTTGTTAGAACAGAAGAACAAAAGCAGGGAAGCAGATATATATATATATTTTTATTTTTATTTTTTTTTTTTTTTAGAAAGGGGGATGTTTTGTGGCTTGGTACGGCTCTGTATTCTCCTTACCTCACTGAAATGAGTTCATATGGCCAGCAAATGCAGTACAGAAAATCTGAATGAAGATGTTTTCTTTTCATGAAGCTTGTGGTAACTTAAAAGCTTTGAGTCCTCAGCTGTGCTTTCAAATTTGGTTGAAATTGGATAGTTTGTTCAAAAGTTGTTGGGTAGACTGACAGACTGACAGACAGATAAATGGGCATGGAAACATGATTGCACAAAACTTTTTTTTTTTAGGAAACCAGAATAAAAATAAACTCCCTCTATTAAAACACTCAGAAGACTTCTGGAATTGCTAAAAAAGCTTTCATAATTACAGTACTAAACTTCTAAGGCTGTTTGAAGGTATGCAATGGTTGTAACAGTTATTCTTGTCTGACTATCTGTAAAATTGCTGCATGCCACTCATTCCTAATGCCCGTTATAACAATTTTTATTGTTGAATATGTGCTGCCAACTGACCATAGCTGGAAGAATCAAAAAGCAAGACAAAACAAAAATCTCAGTATTCATTTAGGTTTGTCTCCACCGAGGTCTGTGAACAAAACCCATTAATTCAGCTGGAAGAATGAAGAGTGCTATATAAGCTGGGTAGTTCAATCCAAGAGAGCTGAACTCCTTAGAATCATTTAGGTTGGAAAAGACCTTTACAGGCCTTGAGTACAACTGTTAAACCAACACTGCCAAGACCGCAATTAACAGTTTCCCCAAACAGCACATCTACACATATTTTAAACTCCTCCAGGGATAGTGACCCCACCACTTCTGTGGGCAGCCTGTTCCAATGCTTGACAGCTCTTCTGGTGGAGTTTTTTTTCTAATATCCAGACTAAACCTTCTCTGACATAACCTAAAATTGTTTTCTTTTGTGCGGTCACTTGTTAATCGGGAAAGGAGACTGACACCCACCTTTCAAGTAATTGCAGAGAGCAAAAATGTCCCCTCTGAGCCTTCTTTTCTCCAGGCTAAGCAGCCCCAGTTCCCTCTGACACTCTCATAGGACTTGCTCTCTAGACACTTCACCAGCCTTGTTTCTCTTCACTCACAAGTCACTTGCAATTATTTTATGAATCTAGTTCTGAGAATCAAGTAAATACTTGATTCTGAAATACGTCAGAAAAAGCTGAGGCCCTTTTGGTCATTTAATGGAACACAAAAAGCCATTAACATTAACTGTGCTCCTCAAAAGAGTATTTATTCAGATCATGAAGTTGTTTACTTCAACCGCTTCAAATTTTAAAATCCATCTTTGCTGCAGTCCAATTGTTATTTTCAGTAAACAGATAGACATTTATCTAGAGGCAGAAGAATATTTGTCTGTGAAAATAACCCATTTTGATGAAATTATCAAAGTTATAATGTACACAATGTTCAACAAAGGCAAGTTACCTTTCTAGAAACTTACAGACACTTGGTCTGATTAGATTATTTATTGTTTTAAAAGAAAGGCCTGTGAGAATTCATGCAAATATGGATTTGCCTTATGTTTGTTTTTGTCAGGGAGATGAAAGGAAGTTTGCAGTAAAGCTGAAGTGATGAAGAGTCCATTGCTGGCGTTGAAATTGCAATCAGAGTACAATTTGGGTACAATCACCACATTTCAACATTAAATTAATGTTTTTTATTAAATACTGAGTAATGACTTTTTAGTTCTGTATCTCATATTTTTCAGTCAGATAGCCATAAGTTAGAAAAGGGGTCCCAATCTTGTTCTTCTTTACTCTTATGGTAAGATAACTATTGTCATCAATAGAAGTCATACATGCTTGTGTTTTTAGCCTGTTTTCTCTTCTCTTGTAATTGCTAAGCACAGAACTGCTGAGCTAGGAGGACAGTGGTGGTGAGAAAAAGGAAATAGATTTGTTAATCAAGCTCTTCATTTAGTTAAAATGGTGTTGGCCATTCTTACTTATTTCTTTTTTTTTTTTTTTTTTTTTGTAGTTTATTTTTCACCTCTTTATTACTGATGCATGTTCATTTGCTCAAAAGATTTATTTTTTTATTTGCTGATGAATAGCCCCATATAATGGCATGACAACAGTCCCCTAGAATAATGTGGGATTCAAATGTTCTGCCCTTGACATCTGGTGCTGTTCTAGTCTCTCTAATAACAAACAGACAGTTGGAATACTGAGCAAAGAAGTTTTTAAATCACTGGAGAAGGCTTATTGTACTACAATGATCCTTTCTGGGCAAAATCTAAAAATAATGCTCTATAGGTGAGCTGATCTTATGTCTAAAGCCAATTGTTATTATTCATCAGTACATTGGCTTTCTTGATTTCAGAGTTATAATATGCATGCCTGCATCTAACACTGCTCATCTAGAGTTTCTAGAGTTAGAGATTTTACTACTAAGTGCAAATTAGAGGCAAGATGCCAAACTTGAGGTAGTTTTCACAACTGAACTGGGTAAAAGAGTTATGTGTCTTTTTTAAAATACCTATTTCATCTCTTACTTACATGCATCCATTTGCTCCAATGGCACCTCAGTGTTTTGTTTCCCTTAAAAGACCTTGGATGTGAGATTTTCTTTCTGATGAAGGGCTATTCAGAGCTTAGTGTTTTTATATCTTAAACCATTCCATGTTGAAAATATATACCCTTTCCATCACATACCAGAAAGAGGACAATAAAACTGCCATAGCAGACTGCAAGGTAAGTAACTGTTTTCTAGCTCTTAAAGACAACTTGTAAAAAGAAAATGGGTGGTTTTTTAAAACCATATTTGAAAGAATTGATATATTTATCTTGAAACCTGGAAGAATTTTTATATCATCAGTAATTTCTGACCTATTGATCTGCCTTCCATCTGGTGACACCATTTATACTCATGCAGAGCACAATCAATAGTATAGAAAAACCATATTTTTCCTGTATTATAGTGATATTTTAAGTGACAGTATGGTCAAGGGAGAAGGTTTCAATAATAATAAAAAAAAATATTAAAATAAGAAATATAGTTTGGAGTTTAATAGCTTGCCCATATTGATTTTTACCAGGGTTATTTGCTGTATTTTACCATCAGGAAGAGTTGTCATCTCTGAAAAACTCATTTATTTTCCAATTAATTACTTCAACTTGGATGAGCAAATAAGAGTACCAATTATTATGTTTTTCCAAAAAAAAAGCCAAACTTTCCTGCCCCAGGGTTCTATCAACTTTCTGCACCATTTCCTCTGGCTCTTTGGGATCCTTTAACCTTAATATTTTTCAAAAACGTGAAAGGATCCCAGTTCTTTCCCTAGTCTCAGCAGTGCAGACTATCATGCCACAAACAAAAGAGGTTTCCAGAGGTCCTGTTAGGAGGAGGAAAAGCAAAAGCACACCCTTGGCTTTTGCTCCAGCAGAAATCATTTAGAGAAACAGGCTTTCATTGACAGGCTTAGGCAACAGCCACTGCTCAATACCACAGAGGAACATAAATAAAAGCCCAAGTCTCCGTCAGTCTGACTGGGAAGAAAAGTCCTTCCTCACTTCAAAGCCAGCCAGTATTGTTTCACAGGGTCTTTCTTATGGGATGAACCTTACCTGAAAACGCTGCTTATGTAAATGAGATCTTGCTTATATCTTCAGAGCCATGACTGACTGTATTAATCCACTATAGGCACTAGAAAATAAAAAAGGCCAGATAAACTTTAAATTGCTGCTTCCAGATTCACACCCTTTTAACATTTTAGGGGGCAAGAGACCTGAGGGTGATGGATAGAAATTAAGACAGAAAATTTTAAAATATTTTCAATATAAGGAAACTCAAGGAAAATTGGATTGGGCTACATGATTATCAGCTTATCAAATCTGTTTTAGAAAACACTGAATGGTGAAGACAATTCTGGGGAGACAAGGGCAACTCTAACACAGACACTGTGAAGACTGAGTCCAAGGTGAAACCACTGTGTTAGGGGTCAGGCCACCTGCCACATGTTGGGAAATTAGACTGGTGTCATGCTGCCCCAGATCTGTGGTGCTTGTCAGACCTGCACTGCAGAGCCTCAGTTATGTGAGAAGTAGTTGAGTGCTGTGGAACAGAAATCTTAGAATAGAACTTATTACTCACCTTTTTTACCTTATTACATAAATTTAACTGTGTGTCACTGAGTGGTGTGGTTCTGTTCTCATATCCATCTGATTCAGATACCCTCCAGGACAGCACAAGAGCAAGAATAGCACAGCTGACATTTTGGGTCATTGGTTTTATTGAATGCCATCTGAACACTGATGCTGTCTTCTCTGGGGTTTCCTGCCTTCACAGGTGGCCAGTATCAATGTTTCAAAATAATAAGGAGGGGAAAATGAAATATAATTCAAAGGAGAAAAAAAAATATTTTTTTTCCTCTTCAGTCAATTTCTATTTTTATAGCCACTCCCATCAAAATCTTTGGTGTTTTCCCCTAAAAAAGTGGCTGGCCTTGTTGAGAAATATCACAAAATAATAAGTGTTATCTGCATGAAATGCCTGTGGAGATAACATGAATTTATCATTCTCTTAATCATAGCCCAGAGTATACATACATGCTTTTAGCCATTTGTTAAAAGAGTTTGCATCTCTCTGGTGGGGCTCTGAGGCTTCATGCAACTCCAGAGAGGCTGTGCTTGTCAGAGCAGAACCCTGTCTTAGTTCATAATTTTCTCTAAGAGAGAAGAAACTGCCAAGGAGTTCATCCAGTACAAAGTAGCTTGGCTCTCTCTGGGCCCTGAAGCAATCAGCAACAAGTAGTGAAATCTGCATGCATCAAAAAAAAAAAAAAAAAAAAAAAATCCAAACTAAACCAAAACCTCAAAAGAACTCCAAACAAACAAATAACAAAAACAACAAAAACAAACCAACGAAAACCTCAAAACAAACAAAAAAATAACCACCAAAAACCCAAACTAAATAAACAAACAAACAAACAAACAAAAAAACCAACCTAACGAAAAAACTCTACCTTTAAAATTAGTGGGAAAATAATTGTAATAGTGTAGCTGGTATTGTTCTTGCAGTCATCCTTTGTGAATTGTAAATTCCCTGGAAATTTTACAGAAACTTCAGCTGAAAGATTATTCATCTGAAACCAGTGAATGAAGAAAAACACAGCTGGAAGGGTAAAAAAGAGAAGTGTTTGCTCTGCAGCAGCAATTAATTTGTTAACTCTTCAAGGGAAATATAAGAGATGCTGCCAATTATATTTCTGTACTTGTGCACTGTATAGCAAAGGTAAGGGAAGTGTGGCAGCTGCAAGTGTTGCAGGGACTAAATTAGTAACCACAAATAATTTTGATATAACTAAAACCTAAGGTTTAAGACATTGGTAACATTTCCTCTTAAACTCTCCCTTCATTCCAAGATTATTTCTTTCTGTTTTGTTCTACTAGGCTTTAGTAGACCTTTTTGTTATTAAAGAGGAGATGAATCACAGAATGACTATATTGGAAGAGACTTTCAAGATCATTGAGTCCAACCCATGCCCTACCATCTCAACTAAATCATGTCACCAAGTGCCACATCCATTCTTTTTTTAAAAACATCCAGGGATGGTTAATCCACCATCTTCTCAGGCAGGCCATCCTAGTACTGGCCCAGCACAGACCCCTGAGAGACACCACTGGTGACTGATCCCCACTGGATGCAGCTCCATTCACCACTCTCTGGGTCTGGCCATCCAGCCAGTTCCTAATCCAGCACAGTGCTCCTGTCCCAGCCACGGGCTGCAGCTTTTCCAGGGAATGCTGTGGGAGAGTGCCAAAGGCCTTGCTGAAATCCAGGTACACAACATCCACAGCCTTTCCTGCATCCTCCAGGTGAGTCACCTGGTCATAAACGGAGACCAGGTTGGTCAAACACAACCTTCCCCTCCTAAACCCTGCTGGCTGGGTCTGACACCCTGGGCATCCTGTGAGTGCTGTGTAATGACACTCAGTATAAACTGGTCCATTATCTTAGGCTAACTGGCCCATAACTACCAGGATCCTCCTTCCCATCCTTTATATGAATGGCTGTCACACTGACCAGCTTCCAGTCATCTGGAACCTCCCCAGTGTCCCAGAACTGTTGGTAAATGATGGAGAGAGGTTTTGCAAGCTCATCTGCCACTCCCTCATCACCATGGGATTGATCCCTTCCGGTAACATAGATTTATGAACATCCAAGGGGCTCAGCAGTTCTCTGACTGCCTCCTCCTGGATAACAGGGGACCTTTCTGCTCCCTGACACCATCTACCATCCCAGCTGTCCTGAGGACAAGCCATCTTCCCACTACAGACTGAGGCAAAGAAGGTGTTAAGCACTTCCACCTTCTCATCTGCAGTTACTAAGTTCCCTCCCTCATCCAGTAGAGAATAAAGACTGGAATCACCCTTCCTTTTGCCATTAATGTATTTGTACAAACATCTTTTATTATCCTATACAAAAGTTGCCAAATTAAGTTTGAACTGAGCTTTGACCTTCTTAATATTTTTCCTACATGGATCCTTTCAACACGGAAAACTGCATAAAAATCCAACCAACCAAAACAGCCCCAAACCAACAACAACCATAACCTCCCTCCGCCTTCCCCACCTTGCCCCAGAAAAAAGCCAAACCAATTTTGTCTCAACAAAAAGAAACTTCAAGTTTAAGGGTAATTTTATGTGAAAAATGGATGAAGGGGAAGCTTTCTAGGGAATCTGTAGCAAACAGAAATGAATCAAAGCATGAAGAGTGTATGGAAAGGAAAGGAGGCCACAACAGAGGAAAAAATTATTTGTTTATATCCCTGCTTGAACTTGGATGAGTTCAGGGAGATTTCTGAGCTGAACCATGTTTTTTAGCTACAGACTCATTAAAAGATACTCTCAACTGTCAGCAGAAGTTATTGAAGTAATAGAATTAAGAATAAAATATCTGCAAGTCTGATTGATATTTCTTTTTAGGCTCTAGGGAGACTTAAAGATGAAACAAAAAATCTAAAAACCTCTGTCTCAAATACAGTGTAGAGGCAGAGGACTGACACATGTGACATCAATTATCTCAGAAAGTTATAGAGCAACCTGAGAACTGACCAGTAGCACAATGCAACCAGCATGTTAATTAGTTTAAACTGCCTGAAAAATGAAATTAATGTGCATCTGAATAAATATGAACAATTATGTTTCATAAAAATGAATAATTAGGTAAGAGCAATATGGCTTTTTCAAATTAATAATATTTTTCACTAATATACAGTCTCTGAAGTAATCAGCACACCTCCAGATTGGTACAACAAAGATGATAAAGTGCACCTTGACCTTGAAAAGGTGTTGAACAAGGTCTTCTAACAAAGGCTCTTAAAGAGATGAAAATGACTGTGGATAAGGGACTAAAAGGAATAAATAAATTTTCTTATTAAGAGAAAATGAAATAAATAAAATAAATAAATAAATAAATAAAATCTCTTATAAATATATAGAAAACAAGGGGCAAAACCAGTTCGATTTCACAGGGGAGGAAGATTATCAGAAGTATTCCTTAGTGATTTGCACTTGACTCCATAATTCTTAATTTAGTCTTTAATGATCTTGAAAAGATGCTGAGCAGTGAGGTGGAAAAGTCTGTCAAAGTTAATAAGTTATTTGGTACAATATATATGACTAGTGGCTGTGAAAAATGCAAAAGCACTTCCTAGTAGTGACTGACTAGGTGACAGAATGGTGGATGAATGTAAAGGAGAAAGCAGAAACCCACTTTATTACTTTTAGTGTGTTTTAATTAATCGCTTGATAAATGAAATTTACAGAAGGTAAATATAAAATTAAAGTCATCAACCCATTTCAGAAACAATATAGAAGACTTAGCTCTCCAAAATACTGTTTCAGTTCAAAATTAGCATTTACAAATTACATCTTTGAGTCTGTGGATATTGTTCCCTTGATATTCAGGTTTTGGACAGAATGGAAGAGAATGAAACATCTGATTTATATTCTATTAAATAAAATTCATCTATGAAAACTGATGTAATATTGTGATTTAATTTTATTTTACAAGTACGTAAATAATTTTATAACTGTTTTCAATGTAAAGATCCAGAAATAATGTGTCAATTACCATTAAGCTGCTGCAACTTTTAATGATCTTTTAAAATAAATATGTTACAACTGTTTTATAAGGGCAGGGCAAGAGTTAGAGAACCTAATACGTATCATGAAGTAATGACTACAACCTAAAGCAAAAGTTTCCCCAGGGCACTTCAGTCAATATGACTTCATAGAAACTGTTGTTCATGCATATTTTTATGTCTGTTATTTTGTTTTTCTGGGACTGATAGAAGAAGTAGATTCCTTTCTTATACTGAGAAATTTTGCATTTTCTACTTTTTATATCCTTTCAATTTTGTTTGCATTATTAATATGATTGGTTGTAGGTGTTTTTCTCTTTCAGATAACAAAGTAGCTGCAGTAAAATGATTTTTTGGTGCTCTCTAGTTTCTGTTCTAGACTTAACTCTCTCTTTTCAGAGATGCAGATAAAATTCAGACAATTTTTAATTTACTCCTCATTCAGATTTTTTAAGTGTAAGAATTCACTGGTTCCCCATCTGTAGCAGAGATACACAGTACTTTCATTTAGTTCAAAATTATAAGCTCTAAAATCAGCAAGATTTGTAGAATCATAGAATCATTTAGGTTGGAAAAGACCTTTAGGAACATCAAGTATAACCATATGTGAAGGAATCATAGCCCTTGAGAAAAAAATTAAACAGATCAAAAATATAAATCATCCATTAAAAATAAGTAAAGAAAAATGATTTTAAGAAAAGTGAGCAGGGCCACGAGTCTTGAGTTTCACTATAATTGATGATGCAATCATCTCTTGCATCAATTGCATCTCTTGAAGATTTTTGGGACCCTAAGTGTCTGACCATCATGTCAGTACTCCAGGTGCCTTATCAAGCTTCTATCACAGAGTTTTGAGATACTGCAACCTTAAAAAATGGCTGATTGTCTTTCATTTAATACAATGAAATGTTAGCACTTCAACTTTTCATTGGTCTTATCAATTTGCATAATTTTGTTTGCAGCTTTTATAAAATGTATAATTATTAAAGGTGACACTCAAGAAGTTGATTTAAGATGACAAAATAAATATATGTCATAAATAAAATGAAAATGATTTTATCAATTATCTCTTTATCTGTCTCTCTCTGTTTGTCTCTCTTTTTCTTCACTGAAAAATACATCAGTTATAGTTTTGCAAAACTTGAATTATACTATCACTATCTAATTTAGAGAAATTTTCTGTAACATAATGCAAAAATAGTAGAGGCCATCATCCCAAAATAATCAGCTTACTTTTAAAACTTTCAGTTTGATGAGTTTATCAATGTCATGAACCATAGTTCTTTTACTCAGACTATCTGTCAAATCCAGTAGATATCACAAAAAAATACCTGATCTAGGGAAAATACTGGAAATTTTAAAAGAGGAGTTTAAACTGTAGAACTGCAATATTGTTCATTTTGAGTCATCTAATTTCATTTTCTCCAAATAAATTAGTAAATATTAGATAACATTTCAATGGGTCTCAGATATTAAAGGAAATATTAAGCTGCTTGATGTTTTTAAAAATAAGAGGGTGCAATATTACTTTTGCTAATTTAAAAGATGAATGTTAAATATTAATGTTAACGTATGTGCTGTTAATTTAGTTGACTACTGTTATTGGCAAAATCTTCTGAGTATATGCTACTATTTAAGATGCTCAGAGCCTCTAGAAGCATATTTTCTTGCAATTTCTCATGATTGTTCTAGGTATTGTGAGTTACAAACGTATCTGCACATAGCTGAACTAATTAGAGAGGTCAAGAGTGGTGCCAGCAAACTTTCAGCTGTTTAAGGAGTTAGTGGATGTGGCCCCAGGAAACTGCCCTAAGGGATAAAGGATTGAACAGAGCTTAGAAAATATTCTTCTCACAGCACAAGAACTTTCAATTTCACTTTTTAAGAAATCAGGCAGAGAAGGCAGGAGATAAGTTTGGCTGAGAAAACTGAGTATAAAAAGGAAATGCACAAGCACTGGAACCAAGGACAGGTTTCCTGATTATAATACAGCAAGTTGCCTAGATATGTAAGGATGGGGTCAGGAAAGATATGATTCAGTTAGAGCTGAATTAAGCAAGGAATGCAAAGAATAATAAGGGTATCTATATGTATGTTGACATGAAAAAGAATATTAAAGGAAAATAGCTGTCCTGATAAATAAGACAGGAGAGTTGATGGCAACAAACACGGAGAAGACATGAGGTACTTAAAATTTTTTCTGCTTCAATTTTCAGTTTTAATCTCTCTTCCCACATCTCTCAAATCCCTAAACCTCAAGACAGGGACCGAGGGATCAGTCTCTCTGACTCTAGAAAATCAGGTTTTCTTATGATGTAGTGACTGCATCAGTGGACAAGGGAAGAACTACGGGCATCATCAGTCTGGACTTCTGTAAGGTCTTTGACATCTCTCCCCCACCCAGTACTCTTCTTAACAAATTGGAGAGATATGGGTTGGATGAATGCATATGGATATATGGATATATGGATAAGGACTTTGCTAAATGACTACATATGAAGTTCAGTCACAGTTACCAGCTCAAAAGACAAATGAAAACTAGTAATGAGTTGTGTCCTTCAAGGGTCCATGCTGGAATCAATACTATTTAATGTCTCCATCAATTCCATAGACAGTGAGTTTGTGTACACTCCCACCAAGTTTGCTGATATCACAAAACTCAGAGGTGAGGAGGTCAATGTTATCTGCTGATGTTCTTTAGGGTAATGATGCCAACCAGAGGGACCTTGATGGGCCTGAGAAATGTGCCTGAGAACCTCGTGGAGTCCTACCAGCCCAAGTGCAAGATCCTGCACCTGTGTCAGGGCAATCCCAAGCATAAATACAGGCTGGTGGAGAATGGATAGAGAGCAGCCCTGCACTGAAGGACTTCAGAATACTGACTAGTGTATGAACCAGCAATGTGCAGTTTCAGCCCAGAAAGCCAGCTGAAATCAGAGCTGCATCCAAAGCTGCCAGGGCGGCAGGGTGAGGGGTGGGACTCTGCCCCTCTGCTCTGGTGAGATCCCATTTGGAATGTTGAGTCCAGACCTGGGGCTCAGCAAAGACATAGAGATGCTAGAGCTGATCCAGAGGATGGTCACACAGATGACCAAAGGGCTGGAGCACCTCTCCTGTAGAGAAAGGCTGAGAGAGTTGTTGGAGCTGGAGTTGTTCAGCCTGGAGAAGGGAAGACTCATGGAAGATCTTATTGCAGCCTTTTAGTATGTGAAATAGGGCTTAGAATAAAGATGGAGGGGCACTTTTTACAAAGATGTGTAGTAATTGCACAGGGGTTGTGGTTTTAAGTTGATAGAGGACATAAAGAAGATGTTCTTTACAATGTGATCAAAGACTGAAAGAGTTGCGTATGTTCCATTTCTGGAAGTGGTCAAAGTAAGGCTGCATGGAGCTTTGAGAAATCTCATCTGACAGATGTGCTGGCCCATGGCAGGGTGTCTGGACTAGATGATACATAGAGATCCTTTTCAAAAACATTCCATGGTTCTATTATTTCATGATCTATAAAGTGACAAATACAATGAAGCAAGATCTCTTTCGTTCTTTAGGACGAAATACGCAGTAACTTTGTAAATAATGAGATTTCCCAAGATGCTCACTTTTGTACAACCTCTTTCAGATTTAGCAGTTACTAAGCTAGATTGAGCATATTTAAAAATCTGTTTGTCATATTTTATTACAACTAAAAATGAAGAAAAATAAGATAGTTAAATGCAGAGTAAACAAGAAGAGGACAATTAGATCAAGTGAAAAAAGCACTAGTGATGAAATTATGCTTTGAAAAAATAGAAATGTTCAAAATACTTTTAAATAGTAAAGATAAATAAAAGTATCTAACAAATGTAGATAATATTGGCACATTCTAATCTTGAGCCTGTATATTCTACCATGTGAATAACATACATGTTTATTCTTTCCTAAATTGATGCTCTCTTAGAAAAAAAAAAAAAAAAAAATTGCTTATAAGTGCTTGAAAAGTAGACCAATTTACAGAAATCAACTGCAGGATGTAATTGCCATCAAGCATTCCAGGCAGTTTTGCCCATAAATGGAGGAGAAAGTAATAGATAAGGGCGAAATATAAAAGGCAAACAATGAAAAAGAAGTGGAATTATAGACTGCTGAGAAGAGAAACTATTGCTATCAGTCCTGGCAGTTCATGAGAAACTGATCTGCAATTCATGAACGTGACAAAACACATTTTCCCTTACAAAACAATAAAACAAAAAGAAGGGACATAAATAGACAGGACAAAATGTGCCCTACCCTGCTACAAAATGGTGAATAGTATTTCCACTGAGGTAGATCCTTTGTGTATTTACAAAACGAGAGCTTGAAGAATGCAGAAATTAGAAAACTGAAATTACAATTTTACAGCTAAAAAAATTAGGTCCACAAAAATGAAGGGGCCAATGGTAAATTTTGAACATGTATATAATCTTCTGGTAACTCAGGAATCCTTGAAGCCTTGCATTTGAGAAGCTATTGGGAAAAACTGCTTACTTTTTTTTTCTAATTTAGATTTCTTTCTAGCTAATAGAAGCTGAGATCCTTTTATGTGTTTTTACTGTTGTTTTGCTTTTTTTCATAAGAGTAGAGCTCCTACAATCCTTTGTCTATGACTTTTTTGTCTGTTTACTCCAAAGTAACCACATGCCTTCTTTTTCTTTCCTGTATTCCCATGTCTTTAAATGCACTGTATGGGAAATCGCTTTTTCTTCTCTCTGTTGGAAAAGCAGGAGTGTTGTTTTGCTTCTGGAAGCAAAGAAAAGAGACTTTATGGATCAGACACAGTAGGTTTTTTAAAATCAAGTCAAATAATATATGCTATTGATTACTCATTCAAATGCAAATGTAGTACTCTTAAATAGTACTTCTAACACTATCAGTTCTGGTCTTTAAGCCTTTTATTGTTTTTACATTCCTTTTCTTCTATGAGATTCTTGATTCATTTTAAAATTCACTTGTAGGATTTCTAACCCTAGAAACATTATGGACTTTCAGATTGACATAAGCAAGTAAGAGAATCTGATGGAAGAAGTCTTAAATCAGAAGGCCACCCCACAAGACATTATAGAAAACCTTATTTTAACATATGTATCTATGCAATAAAATTTTTGTCAAGCATGACAGCACCACTGTTCCAGGGAAAAGTGTCTGTGTTCTTGGGCATTAACACTTCCATCACAAATCCTTTTAATCTTCATTTTTTCTCAACCAACAAATTCCTTCCCCTTCTTATATCTGTATGCAGAACAAAGAAGGGTAATATCTCAAAAGAATTACACTAACAGATTAAAAGTAATGTGTAGGATCACAATTACTTTGTACATGTCCAAAATGAATAAAATAGAATTAATTTCAGATATATAATCACAAGAAATGAAGTTAATGAACAGCACTAATTAGATCCCTGTAACATGATAAGCATAAAATAATTAAGTATGGATAATTTATTATATGATTTTAACAGAGATCACGAGCATAAGTTTGCAGGAAAAGTTCTAGGCAATGGAGAAGATTCTAAATCTTTAAAATATGCAAAGATCTCTGGAATATGAGATTTTCCTTTAGGTCTCTGGAATAACACTTTTAAAACCTGCATTTTATATAACTTAATGTAAACTGCAAAACTGCAGCTTATATTTAAAGCCAGGAAGACATAATTAATTTTGGTCCATTGTTGACTGTTATTTGGAGCATCTTTATTGTGATTACTTTGATGCCTTTTATATCACATCATGTTCATTCTTTACAAGTATTTAGTAAATTATTATTTTCTTAGGAATACCTCCAAGTACTGATTTATTTGTGTATATTAGCTTTCTTTGGAAAAGTAGATTTTCATTTATACAAGTAGCATTACAAGAAAATAATAGTTTGGGTTTTTTTAATTAGCTGTCCACACTGGAAATAGAAACAAAAATTAGACAAAGGTATGGAAAACTAGTCCACCTTAAAATTATAATGCTGAGTGTTTAAATAGCAAACAAAATCATTCAAAGAAATATTGAGGGAAGTTATGCAAATCACAATCTAAATGATTAGCAAATAGAAGAGGAAAATTGGTTTGCTCTTTAGCCATTATTTCTGAAATGGGATTTCAGAATGTTACCATGTTAAGGGGCTTTCCTCTTTCAATGTTTGATTTCAACATCAATACTGCTGGGGCTTCTTACAAAAATATTTCTGAAATCAAACACTAATTTCAGAAAATGCATGCTATCCTTTTATGCACAGTATTCTTATGAACTAGCAGATGCAAAGATGAGCAGGAGGGTTTTCAGTCTCATGCTGTGGACTGCTTATCTTTATTTGCTTCATGAAAAACATATTCTAAACGACAGGCATGTTGCCTAATGGAAGGACAGGCCTTTTTAAAACTATATGTTTTCAAGTTGCTTTGCCAACACTTTATTAGCTTTATTTTACAATCAAAGGGTGAAATTCTTTTTTTTTTTTTTTTTTTCTGGTGTTGTTGTTGTTGTCGTCATTGTTGTTTTTTTTTTTTTTTTTTTTTTTTGGTTTTTTTTGTTTTGGTTTGAATTTTTTGTGTTTGTTTGTTTTGGGCAAAGTAAAACTAGAGCTGGTAGAACTTGGAGGGGGGTATGTGGAAGGGAAGCAACAGCACCTCTGTTTATGTGTTTATGTTTCATCCTTTATAAAGCCACAGAGCCTCACAACCAACTTGCAGCTGTGTCAGGCTTTAACCAGTCTGTGGAATTATGATGGGATAGGAAAGGTCTGAAGCTGAAAGATGAGCTGCTGGAGAGTACATCTCAGCTTAAAACTTCCCAGGGTGCAAATAACATCTCTGAGCAGGATTAACATTTTTAAACTTCTGTTGAGCACTGAGCAAAACCATGTTTGTGTAGCTCCTAAAGGAAAAACAGCTTTGCTAGGTGACCAGAAATGGAGACCAGCTAAATGTATTTGGGCTCTCATGCAGCAAACCACAGAAGCATGGCCTTATTCTCCCCATAGCCCTACTGCATGGGCAAAAATCCATGTTCCTTGGGTCTGATCAGAATGAATCCTTGTACTGGAGTGATTTCTTGAACTGATGCTTCTGGGTTCATTGAAAACTCACTAAGCAAATGAAAAATGTTGCATTAGCATTAATAAGCTTCAGAAACAAAAATCCTATGATCTGCAGAGCATGAGGCTGATTTCACACTAAATCGCTTCATTGCAGTTTTTGAGCTGAACAAATGTAATGAGATTAAAAGGACCTCTCATGGATATATCTCATTTCACAATATAAATGAGTATGTATTTGCCTATAGATATGTTTTTTTCTGTTACTTATCACCAACTAGTAATTCCATGAAATGTGTATTTTTCTTCTCTGATAATGCCTTGAAACTTCTTGTACTCAACTAAACATTATGACTTGGAATAGGTGACAACTTTGAGTCAGAACTTCCAATAATAAAGTTTAAAAATGGGCATTTTTATTACTTCTACACAGCAAGCACCCAGATTAGAATGTGAGTTTCTGAATGAAGAAATTATTAAATCTTTGTAAGGAAGTGTTGACATGACAAAGTTCTGTTGAATTATTTCATTGATCAATGTCTTGAAAGACAAATTTGGCAGCATTTTTTGAATAAAGAAGCATAGAGATTCATAAAATACACTAGAAGGGGAAAGCTTCCATTAGTGACCAGGAAAAGACATGAATGAGAAAGTAAATCACACTCTTCATCAAATAAAAACCTCGTTAAGAACTGAAAACTGAGTAAAAGAAAATTGTAAACCAGGTTGCTCATCTTATCCATGTTGTGTCTTTAGCTGGATCAGAGCATGCCTTAAACAGTCAAAAAATCTGTGGATATGTGCTCTGAATCACTTTGGACTCAATAGCAGAGGAAGGAAGCCAAGGCTGACAGATGTCCACTTCCAGCCTCACATTGTACCATATGGCAGAGACATACAGACAGTGCCCAGAGAAGACAGACAAAAGGTTTGTTTCATTCCAAAAACCCTAAAGTGTTATGAATGAATGTTATAACAAAAAAGTGGGAAAAGCAGCCTGCAATTGGTGGCACTGGGCAAGCTGTGTATCTCCCATTCCATCTTATCTGCTGATAAACCAGTTGTAGTAGATTATTTTGCACCAGCAGAGCATGCAGAGGTCTCCCACTGGAGCAGTAAATCTAACCCAGCATACTTCATATTGGAGGGAACTGCTGAGCCTGATATTTACATGACCTGTAAATGATATTGGACTCCTTTATTTCACAGTAGACTGACCATGCTGGATGTCACTTTGGGGTGAAATGGGTGTGCCTGCATATATATATATATATATATATATGTATGTATGTATGTATGTATGTATGTATGTATGTATGTATGTATGTATGTATATACAGGTTTGTGAAGGAACTGCAGTACTACATATTTTGGTTTGCTCAAAGTAACTCTGATTCTTGAAAAAAGCAAAATTAACATTTAATAAATCCACAATTTTCTTGATAAAGGGTTTGACAAATGATCTTGGCCTATCCTGGAGACAGGGTAGGTAGTGAGGAGCTCTTTTGGTGCTGGAGATCTAGCCCCTTTAATATGGTATGGGGTATCTGAGAAATGAAGATGAGACACACAGGGCCTGGTTTTTTTTCTGGAGTGGCAGCTGGAAGCTAAACATCATACCCTGTACTGAAATGGCACAGGAACTCACCTTCAGGTACCTGAATAACTAACATTCTTATTTTTTTGGGAGAAAACAAGAGCAAAAAACTCAGTTCAACAAACCCAAATACATAAACTACCAGTTATAAAATCCTTGGCTATGAGCACTAGCACTAATCACATGTCAAATTATTATTCTGAACCTTTAAAAATAAAGTCACTAAAGACTTGAGTGTCACTGGTGCTGACATTGTAAAACATACATGGCTCTCCTTGTTTCACAGCAAACCACCCATTGTGGTTTGAAATGGACAACTTGTGCCTGCCTTTGGCCAGGGGTGTCTGTGGGTGTGAGGGACTGGGAGGGAATGTGTGCTGCCCAAATGTTCCAGGGAGAAGTGGGCTGCCAGCAATTTTCCTTCCATCTCTCTAGCCTGTCCATCTGGTTGTCAGCCTCTGCTCCTTCCTGCCCCACTCCCTTCCATCCTCCTCACTGTGGAGGTATAGTATAGCAAGGATTGTGGTTTCAAGGTTCAACAAAAATCTTTCATGGAAAAGATAGAGACTAGCTTGTCATTTGCAATTTTGTCTGAAAGAATGCTCCATATTTCAACAGGCTAGCTTCTCCTGTCACATGAGATGGTTGGATATCACCTGCATAAAATAACAGATTCTTTCTAAACTGCTCATGGGTTATTTATAATCAGTGGCGAGCAACCATTAACCACACTTTTCCTACCTTTAATCACCCAGACTTTTCAAATCTAATTTTCCACCTATTTTTATTTGGCCTCCTCATTTTTTCCTCTGCCTTTATCCTACTTCAGGCTCTCTTTTTCCTCCCTTTGAAAAAAGGAGAACAAAATAATATGTGGTTTCATTCTTTAAATGGGCTCTATCCCTCAGGGTTCTAAGGAAGATTATTGTGAGAAGCAAAAACTAGAGGTTGCAGACACAGCAGGCAAGCAGGAGGCACAAGTTTCAGTACAGAGCAGCTTCTCTTTATATTTTTGTTTGTTTGAATGTATTTGACAAGGACTATGCAAATATATATTGAATTAAAGGCTTCATATTTCTAGGTTCAATGGCAATGTTGGTATTCTCATTTATAGAGCTGTCTTATGTAAGCTAGTAATAGAGCATCTATGGTAACATATATGTGATTTATGGCAATCCCAGATGAATGGTGGTGGAATTCATGCCAAAGATTATTTAAAAAAAAAAAAAAAAAAGAAAAGCGAATTTACTCCATTCCCAAACGGGAAGTCTATTTTTAATTCATACTACTTTTCAAATACTGGAACTATCCAGGAATAACTATGGAGTTATTGACAAATTATTTCAAAAATATATATATATATATATATATATGATGCTTATTATCAATGACTATGCAGCTATACATACATATAATACCACATTTGAAGGAGATAAATATGGTTTGTCATGTTAACTCCATTAAGGCTAAGCATATGAAAATATCTTTGACGAACTCAACTGATTTGAACACTGTGTTTTAAAAACTGAAAAGCAACTTAAAACTGAAAAAGCTGAAAAACAAAGACTTTTGCCTCTGATTCATACAACAAACAGGTAAAATATTATTTCCTACCTCATCTATTCTTTTAATCATATGATCAGTTTCAGTCCCTGTTTCATATTAGCATTATGCAAAATTATTATATTAGACCCTTATTTTCACTCTGTGCATTATATATGCTTTGGATTTTGTGTGCATTTTACTTAAAATAATGAAATACACAGTGGATTAAAATCTTCTGTACTCTACTGTATCTTTGCTTAGTCATACACATATTGAACATCTATAAATTACTGTGTGGTGGTAGACTTTTGTTAGTTGAATTTTCACTGACTCTCCATTAGAGGTAAGATCTTGCTTGTTTAAAAAAAAGCTGTAATGAATTACACAAAATTTCCTTTTATATTCTTCAGTTCTGCTAAGAATATTGTTTAGGTTGCTGGACAGTTAACTTTTACCCCTCCTTAGATCTAGGCCTGAGTTCTCAAGGACCCACAAGCCAAATGTATCGTAGAACGTGCATCCTAAAGCAAAATTACATCAGCACTCAGCCTTCCTTACTTCAGACAAGTCAATTATAAAATTTCTGTGACAGCAACAGTGCCATGTTTTCTTACTTTGAGGGCCAAAAAAGCAAAATATTCCTTCTTTTTTAATGCTTTCAGATAGGGAAATTTAATGAACAAAGCTCCAGCATTAGAAATTAAAATTAAAGGGAGAAAGAAACCTGAGTACAGCATCAGATTTGACTTTCTGGGTACATTAATGAGATCATACTGAGTTTAACTAATATTATATTCAGTAGCTAAAATCAGAGATCTCTGACCATTGCAAAAACAAGATTTTTTATTTGAGATGAAGTTTTAATAAATGTAGAGGTTACAGCCTTAACTAAGTAACAAAAAAAACAAAAACAAACAAACAAAAAAAAATTAAAATAATTAAAATAATTTCTTTAAACCTCATTTTTAGCCCAAGTCCCAATATGTACCAGGCAGTCTATTTCATGCTCTTGTACATCATGGTACAATGCACGTCAATGTCTTAAATGCATGCAAAATGTCCTAAATAAATAACACTGGCTTATAAAAATAGTTCTTTGCCAGCCAAGACAGGAAGCAGATCTGTGATCTGCATAACAGAAACCTATGTCTGTACCATCTTCATGGAAATACATAAATGAAAATAGAGTCAAAGGGATATTTTGTGTAAATGATTGATTTCTCTGAATTTAAAGCTTGTACAAAATTAATATTTTTAATGAGAAATTGTAAAAATCTCCCAAGAATTAGTGTTTGCTATAGGGAACTGAGTCTTAGGTTAGAAATGTTTATAAAATTATAAGGCAAACAGTAAAAATGGTAGGTTAATTAAGTAATTGTAATTTCCTAAACCAACTTCTAGAAAATTAATGCAAGTGTATAAGCAGATATCACATTCCTTGGTGTGATAAAAAACCACCAAAAACTAATTTGTTTGTTAAATAGTGAAGACATAGCAACAAAATATGATTTTTAGTGAGATAAATTGTACCAAAATAATGGGAAATTTTAGTTTATAATTTGAGTCAGCAATTTCAGCTAAAATTTCAGAAAAACAAACTTTGAGAAATATTGGAAATTTTCTAGCAAGTTTGCCTAGAATGGTGAGTTCAAGAACCTGAAACTGAAGAGGATGCAGAAACCTGTTGTGTCAAATATATCAGCTTGGTGCTTGAAGTTCAGGGGGAAAAATCCATTACAAACCAGAACCTTGAGAGTGTTACAGACTTCCTGGGATGACTAAGCACTTCCTACAGAGATGGAGAGTAAAAATAGAGCATGCAAATGTGGAAATTGGAATGTAGCACTTTCCTACATCTTGGGAATTTAGAGATTTAGAAAAGACCAACAGATTACTGTGGACCTAGATCTTGCAAAGAAAATGAAAATATGACACTAATGTTCTCCTTAGTCATAAAGCAAGAAGTAAACAGAAACTGTAAAACCAGTGTACTGCAGACTAAAAATACAAGACTAAAGCCAAAAATAATGAAGCACACCCAAATATTAAAACATTATACTAGAGTCACAGAAGAAAATAGAGGGTAGAATCATGGAAAAACAACATGTATCATGGAAATAATATCCAGATTGCTCAGGAAAACAAAAGGAAGGGCTGAATGATCAACATGTGAAACCACAGCTACAAATACCTAAACACTACAGAACAGGGGAAAGAATTTTAAATGCCACCACCATGTTTTTTGTGAAAGTATAAGTTTATTCTAGATATTGTTGCTCACATTTTTCCTTTTTTGACTTGGTTATTTTTCTCCATTGATGTACTTTGCACTAGAGAAATGATCCACATTGTACAATAAAGACAGTTTATATTCACATGATATAAAATTTCAATACTGGAAATCTGGAGCCTAATGTTTCTTACAAAATATTGAGAAGCCAAATAAAAGAAATATTTCTATAATTTCTGATGATTCTCCACTGCTCTCAATGAAATATTTGTAAGTGCCTCAGTTTTTTGCTGTTATAAAATAAAGCTATACAATTTTGCGAGTGTGACTCATGAACTACAACAAATTTGTGACGTGCCTAAAACTTTGATCCCTACCTAGACCCTGCCTGAGATTTTAAGAAGAATTGGAGAGAATAACCTCTGTAGTCAGTTCCACTCTAGTACCATAAGAGCTAAACAATGAAATTATTAATTTCAGGAAGTTCCACAGAAAAAAGTAATCCACAGAAACCTGCAAAGAATCTATAGATCAATCTCAATAATCAATAGCCATAACTATAATGGCTACAGGAAAAAAAAAAAAAAAAAAGAATTTCAAACTAAACAAAAAAGGAAAATGCAGCAATATATGAAAGAAGGAAAAGGGGAAAAAAATGCTCTCTGTAATTTGGCATGCAAGAAAATAGTCTTCCTGATTTCCAGTATGGTCACCACTCCAACCCTGAGCATGTGAGCAAGGCTCAATAACACAGTATCTGATAAATTAATGCTACTGACAGCACTAGTAAACACTAATCTCCAGTCTGCCACTGTGTTCAATTATGAAAATAATTTAGGGAGAAAAAAAAACCAAGCAACAAAACACAAACACAAAAGCATCCCACATTATTCATGGAAGAAAAAACTAAGTTGGTCTTATTTGGCAACAGGCACAATTTCTGAAGCATAATAATATAACTATCCATTTAAAGCATTACAAAGAACAATCACTCTGCTAAAATACCAATATATTAGATAGACCAGCATTCTGTTTCAAATTTCAAATATTCTGTCTTCTTTCCCATGAACTTTTCATGTTCTGATGATTCTTCGCTGTTATGCTGTTTTGGATGATTTTTTTGAGCATAAACCCATAAAGAAGAAGAAAGAGACAAGAAAGGAGAAAGAAGAAGAAAGAAGAAAGAAGAAAGAAGAAAGAAAAGAAGAAAGAAGAAAGAAGAAAGAAGAAAGAAGAAAGAAGAAAGAAGAAAGGAGAAAACTATGACAATGACAATGATGACAAGGATGATGACAATGACAATGATGTTAACAACAGAGTTTAAATTTATTTTTGTATTTCTGTGGCTGTTTTCCTTCCCTGAAATTTACTTGTTTATTTTAATAAGTGGTGAACAAGCCCCTCAGACTCAGCTCCACTAAGCAAAACAAGTCAACTACTTTAACTCTGCTTCTTTAAGATAGTCGTCTTCTTTGATTGATCTAGTACACTACAGGCTGATTTCAGATAAAAATTTTGTTGCTTGAAAAAGGCTAATCTAAGTATCATATGTTAGTTCAGAGGAAGTCTGCCATTGTCTCAAATAAGAATTCTGAAAATTCTATATCCTCATCAGATGACAGTTTTCTCTCCACACTCACTGCTGCCCTGTTTTGCCAAACTTGTAAAACAGCAGCACTTCTCAAACACGACTCACAGGGATGGCTCAGATGGCTTCTCCAGATGACTGTGCACACAGATTCCCCTTGTCATCTATTGTCTCCTTTTGGGCAAGTGATCAAACTCCAGCAGCTGTTATGGCTCCCTCTGTGCCTGAGTTTTCATTGTTCGATATCATTCTATTCCTATGTCTCCACTATATGACAATCGTCTCCAGCTTTCTTGTTTCCCTGATTAAATGAACCCATGCCAGCCCTTACCTGGTGGCCACTACTGCATCTATTAAACAGGATTTCATTCCCAACAGTGTTACCAAAAATGATCCCTCTCCTCTCTGACAACTGCTAAATTGTCCCTTTTCCTACAGCATTTTTGTCTACCTCACAATTCACTAACCTCCCTTTTTTAATGTACAGAAGTCAGGTACAGATGTTAAATCTACACATACTCTGGGTTAGATCCCTTCTCTGAGAAACTAGAAATATTAAAAAAACCTCAAAAGGTGGGATTGCATTTTTCTCTTGACCCATTTCATACTTTTCTTCATGATCTTTTGTAAAACAATGTCTAGTACTTAAGGATATTGTCAAGAAGTTTGTTGGTGAGTAATTTTCACTTCAACAACAAGTTCTGAAATAGATCTTCCTCCATGAGAAAAAAACAAAAAAACCACACCAACCAACCAACCAAGACTGGCTTTGCTATTCTTTAATCCACTTGATTAAAAGAGCTCAAGAAAACCCAGTCATACACTGGGTTTACAGAAATGGTATTTGTTACAGAACACTGGTATATAGTCTGCATGTTCAAGGATCAAAAGTTTTATTACCTCTTGGCTCTTGCATATTTTTTGATTATCCAATTTTCAGGCTAATGTTCATACAAATATTTTTGTGAAATGCTTGAGTATTCATCTAGGATAGTTTTGACTATATGGACTACTTTTAATAAGAGTACACCTGAATATAAAATAGAGCTGGGCTTCTCAAAAGATCTTTTCTTAGAAAGAAACGAAAGTTCAATAAATATCTGCTGCATTGTCAAGGATATTGGGTGTATAAGGATATGGGTGTATAAGGAAGAGGAACCAAGAGCAACTAAAAAACTCAGAGAAAAATAATCATACTTTTCCAGGAAAATTCACAATCAAAAAAAGACATAGTGAAAATAAAATTTCATTGCTATTTTAACAATCCATCATTAGTTGGCTTTTATCTAATAAAAGTAGTGGCTAAATTCTTGATTATTTTAACAGAAACAGAATTTCAAAGACCTTTGGAAAAAAATCTTACTACATATTTAAGACAATTGATAAGCCTAGACCAAAAAAAAAAAAAAACTATCAAAACCCCCAGCTTTGATCTCCTTGGTTGCACCTACCAAATGTCACACTCTAGGATATCATGAAATACAGACACAGATACCAAAATTACTAGAGTTACCTGGAATTAACACAGGAAAATCAGAACAGGACTTTCTCTGAGATAATTTGCACTTCATTCCAGTATTGACACTCAGTACCTGAGAGATTTAGATGCCATCACCATGCATTTACTTTTCTTTCTGAAGTTCTCTACATCATCCTCATAAAACTACATATGATATCTTAGTCATTACAGGGAATTTTGATTCTCAACTACTGCTTGCCTTGGAAAATCTCCCTTTATGAAACATCTGCTAAAACAGATGCCTTCCAGCTTAGACTGAGAGATCAGAAATGCAGTAATAGCTTGAAATTCACAGTATCCTCATGAACCCTGGCAAAGCAGACAGCAATAGAAGACTGGATACAGGGTGAGAACTCAGCTAACCATCTGATTTCCAAGCAGATAGTCTGTTATATGCTGCATAGAGCAGGTACAAGGCTGAAAAATGCATTCATGTTAGCAGGAAGCATGTAGAATATGTGCTGAAAGGAACCCAGAGTTTTCTAAGCATTATAAGTGTCCATGCAGTGTGATATCAAGGATCAGCTGCAGATAAAGTAGTGTACATTTTTGTAGATATCAGTGTTTTTTTTTTTTTTTAAGCAAAGCACATTGCTACCTAATGATAAATCAAAAAGTGCCAAAAAGATCAAGAAGAATAGGAATGATTCAACAATACAAAACTCCAAATTTTAAAGCCAAAGTTTTTTTTCAAAGTAGTACACTTTTCTAAACTGCATTATATGAAGATGCTCTGGGGTTGAACATGTCTAACATTTATCTAACATTTATCCCATGCAACAGAACAATAAAGATTGCCCCAGGTTGCATGAAACTTATAACAGATTCTTTAGTAGTTTACTATGCCATACATTTAATAGTATGGCAAGTCTACCCTGATTCCATGACTCTCTGTGAAATCTTAACTCACTAAACACTTCATTACCTCTGAAAGATTAATGTAGATCTGGCATGAACTAGATTCCTCTCTTAGGCAAGAAGACTGCAAATATTAAAATTAAAATTATTGTGATGCAACCTTATGCACAAACATTTAACTCAGTGACTACACATACAGAGAAAATAGAGCCCATGATCTCTAAATTCAGGCTCAGACACTTTGAGCTTCAGCATGAGAGCTAGAAGTGGATCTGTGTGTGTATGAGAGCTTTGTCATGTACCTTAATTACTGCATTGCAGAACACAAATATAATGACCATCATATTCTTAGAAATAAATTTCTTTCTAAGAAATAGAACATCTCTATTTTATATATTAGGATTAATGACAGAATTCATGAATTACCATGTGATTGTCTAAAATAAAAGATGAAGTCTCATAAGCAGAATACTATTGAGAATCACTTTCTATAAATTACTCAGTAATATGATGACTTCTAAAACATGAAATGGTCTCTAAAGGTAACAATAAATCAAAAGTGTGATGTGGTCGTTTTTTTCCTCAATTTATATTCATCCTACTCTTTTCAATTCTAACATATAAGCTAGTTTCAACCAAAATCTGCCCTGGGACCTGAAGGACTGCAAAAATATTGTATGCTTCATAATTCTGTGCCTATGAATGATTGTCTACACCTGAAATCCCAAAATTCAAGGAAGGAAAGATCAGTAAAAAACCCATCTGAATGCACACATCTTCTTGACTATCTAACCTTGAAATTTATGGAACCAAGGGAGTATACTAACTTCTCAGTGTAAGTGTGATGAACAACATGAGCCTCTGTCCTGAATTACAAGGATTTTATTTTGGACAAGGTCCATTTACATTTTTTTCCTCATGAGTGACCATGTCAGTTTTATATATATACTGTCAGTATAAAACAATCGTTACATACATAATTCTACTGCAGTTGGAATTTTAAAATGCTCCTGAATTTGTAACATCAAAGTTGGAATACTTTCAGGAGTATCATCATTCAGAATATCGTGCTGTCTACTCTCAATTTACATCAAAACTGAAATTCCAATTATTCTTACCTTTGATTTCTAGTTCAAATTCTGGTTTCTACTTTGTTATATGTTATTTCCCATTATATGTCGTACTTAAGGAATATAAATGGTGAGTTTTGAATTAGCCAATCTTTTAGTTCTTAATATCATGCTGTTTTCAGACCATAGGTAATTGTTAACTCAACAAAGTAGGGAGGGTTCATAATCTGTATGAATCTGGACCAGACAGAGTGTGATTCTCCAGGGAAAAGAGGGACATTAAAGATTGTGTATGGATAGCTGATCATGGCTAGATTGAATATCTGTGCTTAGCAGCAGGCAAAAATATTTTGGAGGACCTATAAAAATCCCAGCAAAACAGTAAAATTTCAGATTTTATATACATATACATATACATAAACATAAACATATACATATACATATACATATACATATACATATACATATACATATACATATACATATACATATACATACATACACATATATATATATGTGTGTGTATGTGAGTCTTATTTTTTTTCAGTAGAAAGTACAAATTCATTTAAAGTTGCTAACAAAAAAAAAAAAAAAAGAAGTTGAATTCCTAAGTTCTTTCCCTACAAGTAAGTTCCACACGGAGTAAAATATATATTACAAAATGAATATTTTAAGGACTATAGAAATACAGAGTACCACTTGAGGGTGAAAAATAGATAAAATCTTATTTCCTGCTGAACGGTAGATGTCTTGCTTTGGTGAAGAGCTGAAATCAGTCATGGCTCTTGACAATTTGCCTAGCTAGAAAATGTGAAGCAGAATTAAAGAAAACCTAGTTATTTATGATTAAATTATTTCAGGTTGATAAAATGTAGCACTGATTTAGCAAACCACATTCGAAGTGCTTTGCAAACATTACCTAATTTGTTTATAAATATGTCTCTCTGTTTTGGGTTTTTATTTATGCCACTCTTTGTTTTGGATAAATGTGTTAAATTAAAATTCGCCACACCAATAAGAGATACAGTAGAAAAAGAGATGGAGTAAAATGTAAGAGGATCCAATGTAGCACAGAGCAGATTCTAATATTAACAACTATTATGCCAAAATTCAGGTTGAAGGCTACAGCACTGCAGGGCAGACTATCATTAAGGCACATCTGTGGAGGTGGCAGAGAGAGACTACTGAAAGCACTGAAAAATAGCTTTTTCCCTAAAAGAGGTGTAACACACATATCTTAGCCAGCCACTGAAGTCAGGTAGGGATACAGTCACAAAAGAACACACATACACACAAAAATCTAGGGCTTGAGCTGCAGAAAAGCTGCTGTAATTTATGGTTGCTACAAATGCTTCTGTCTAATTAGAGCATCGCATTTTTGCCTCCATCTCTACACTAAATACCAGGAGGTCTCTAATCTGTCATCTTGAAAGACTTGAAAGTTTTCATGGTCTTTCCATGAATTCATATGACAGAACAACTACAGATATTAAATTCAACATAACCCATGTTAAAAACACAGTGTAAGTCTCAGCTGACTTAAATTCTTTCAGATCTAAAAATATATCTACCCCTGAGACCAGTTTTGTTTTATTAAACAGCTGTGATATTTCTTGTTAAGTATATTAAAATAATAATATTCTATGAGGAAAAAATATATAAAAATTATTCAAAGAACAGTACATTTATTTTTCAGAAGTTTATTTTTAATTTCTACCAGTTTTCAATTATTTTTGCCTTATTTTTCTTTAAAGTTTGTTTCACTAACCTGGAAGAGAAATAAAACGCAAAATTTCTGTAATAAATCCGTCATGATGGATGTAAATTAATTACAAGTTTAAAAAAAGAGGTGGAAAGGTATATATCTGCACTCATTTTTTAACAGTGTTCTTTTTCATAATGCAGTTCAGATTTTAATTTATCTTTGTAAGTTTCTGCAACCAGGGTAGGTATTTTGACACCTGTGTGACCCGATAGCTTTTGGGGTGAGCAAACCTTGCTGGAGCTTTCTTTCTGTTTGTTTTTAACTTGAAAGTTCTCTCCCTCTATCTATCTATCTATCTATCTATCTATCTATCTATCTATCTATCTATCTATCTATACACCTAATCCTGTCTGGCTAAACATTTGAGTTATGACTCAGGTCTTGATCTGAGCAAACAAGGGCTCAGAAAAGAAGAAGTGACTTATAAGGCTTCTGCAGGCGTGCTTAAAAAGTAGCCAGTGCTTCCCAATGTGTTTAGATGCCTAAGACACTGCTGCAAGTGAAGAGTTGGCTGCTTCAGATCCTGGGTGACAGCAGTACTGTCTGAAAGTACTTTTTCAGTGAGTATTTTGGTGCTTTGGATCACCTTCACACAATTCTGCACCTCTGGCTGAATGACACATGTGGTGTATCGATGTGTGAAAGTACACGCGGGTGTACTGTCCATACATATGTGGGCATACATAAACACTGTGTGTGCATATCTGTGCTCCCCACTGAGCCATGGGTACTGCTCCAGAGCCTTCTTGCTTAGCACAGTCACTGACCTGTTAGTGCTGGGGTCTTTACAGACCTGGCCAGCTCCTCCTAATGAGCTGTGAGGGCCAAGGCAGAAGCCCAGCCATAGATGCAGAGGCCCGAATGCTTGGTTGTCAAAAGAAAAAATGAAAGACAGACTGAAATGCTTCCCTCCACCACATATACATGCTACAATAAGAAGTGCATTATATCAAGCTTGGCTTATGAACTCATTTTCACAATTTGATAGCAAGCAATATCACTGGGATTTGTTGGAACAACTGAAAATGTCTTCTGGGGAATGGACGACGTTAAGCACAGCTATAACACACCTAATTTCATTTTTTGAGCAAGGAATGCACTTTTCTCGTGCTCACCACTGACACAAAAGTCAGTCTTTATTCCTACTTAGGAAAAAGACTTCATAAGAATCTGGTTTCCTCCTGGACACTTCTTTCTATGACTGTCAGGATGTTCATGATAAACATGTGACTCCTGATAGCAAGGTACAGCAAAAGAATTTTCCTATATGCATATATTAATCAGTATATCTCTATCTAAGTATATAGCAGTTAGTTTAATAAACATATATTGCTGGATATGTTTTGCTATTTATTACTTTTCATTCATTGATTATCTATGAGAATTCAACTTTTTCTATACTTTCTCAATTAGTTAATAAATATAGCACACCAATTACTTGTTTGTACAATCAAAAGCAGGTCATAAAAACATCACAAGGAAAATATCATGAATCTTCAACTATGCCAAGGAGCTGGGTTGAATTGTGTCATAAAACAAGCAATTCTACCATACAACAGTTTCATTTTCTCACCCCACTTCTTACTGGAAAGATGGTTCAAACTCTCATTTTTTTAAAGAACATATTGTTAGTTCTAATCTAAACTTACTTGTGCACAGCATAGAGCTTTTTTCTTTTTCCTGTATCAATATTTTCTTCTGGCTTAACAAACTCCTCCACAGTTTTTGGTCTATCAAGTAGAGAGGGAAGTGAAGGTCTGTCACAGAGGGACCAAGTGTGTGTCATTTAGTCTTTGTACAGTGAGATTATTAAACCAAATTCTGTTAGTCACTGTTTGCAGGAAGTTTTGCCCTTTCTCTAAGCAGTCTCTGTACTCCTTTTAATACAAATTTCATTTTTCTGAATGTGGATGATCACAATGTATGTAGGACCCTTCATGAAAATTTTCTTCTAGGACTTTTTATTAATATTTCTTAGTCTCCTGCCAATTTTTCTGATACATTTAATTATATTTCCTTTCTCTGGACCACATCACACTGATAACTTATGACTCATCTTGATGGACTCAAACTTTTCTCTTCCACTGTCATTTCCTTTTCATGAACCTTCCATTTATAGAAGAAAATTCTTTTATCAATCCATAATAGTAAGGCCTTCTTGTTCTTGTGTTTTATACCAATTCCTATTTGCCTTTCTAGTCTTAATTGCTTTTTCTTTGACAATATATTCCAAGTCTCACACACTGTAGAGGTCAAAGTCAACTATTTGCAGCTGCCAAGATAACTTATTCCTTTTGAAAAGTTACTGATTCAAGAGCTATTTTTGCTGCCTTAAAACCATGTGTTTTTAGTAACAAACGTTGCTACTAGACTCATTTGCACACTTTACTATGTTTCTGTACTTGGAAATCTAAAATTGGAGGTAAACCATCCTACCAGGTAGTCCACTCTCTACACTGAGGAGGTACCCATGAGGAGGATCTGACCTCCTTAATTTCTCTGGCATTTCCTATGTACCAGTTTCCATTTCCATACAATTCTTCTCATAGCCATCTTACTCCTGATATATATTCAACAATGATGTCCCATGTTCTGCAAAGAGAAGCAGAATGCTGTTTTAACTTAGCCACTCCTGTAGTTATTTTGACACTTTGGATGAGCTCGACTTTGTTTAATCATCTTCTTTCTTAATTTTCTGACCTTCCAATAAGATTCCTTGATGATCAATATTTTCTCAGGGTTTTTATTTCATCCAAGTTCCCAGGTTTTTATCAGCATTTTTTTTTCAGCAGCCTAGGTATTCAACTAAATCTAGATCTCTCCCCTACAGAATCTCCTTCATGCTTGGCAACAAACTCCAAGTACTGTAAACGTTTTCTTCACATCCTTTCAAAGCCTTGGAAGCATGAATCCTCTCAGTTTTGACCTCTGAATTCCTTTAGAAAACTCAAATCCATGATTTTGAACTAGAAAGCATTATGCAGTAGCCTGGATTTTTAAACTTCTTTTTGATTTAAGCTGAACAACTCCAAGATACTGGTTTGTGTACTTAGCATTTATAAGCCTTCCAGATAACTTTCTTTCTTGACATTGTATCACTCTTGAATGACAAAATATTTTAGCTTTTGCAAACAGAAACGCCATTGCTATTCTTTGCAATAATTTTTTGTGCAATCTATATCTAGGAAATTAAAAAACTGGTAAGTACAGAAATATAAATACTTGTAGTATTTATAATATAAAGAACCACAGATATAAGTTCTTGGAATCTATAGAATATTTTTATGTTGTTGCAGTGGTACTAATTTGTTGCAATCCTTTCCCAAAATTGACAAATACATTATTTCAGTGTCTCTGCTCCTTCTGTCCTCCACATGTTATGGTCGAGCCATTTCAGTGGGAATATTTGACTTCAACAATACCAATTTGTATATTTTTCTTTGTTTGTATCAGATTATCTTTTTTTTCATCCTCCTTTCTTATTCTGTATGGCAGGCAAATATTTTTTCCATTCTATGGTTCTGCTTTGATTTAGGACTGGAAGTTCTATAACACCAGTCCCCACTAGAAACACTCAAACAGGCTTGTGATGTTTGTAGCAGGCCCTTGTATTTCCCAAGTATTTTACTTCTAGTTTTCTCTTACAGTCTCTTTGGCATCATTCAGCTTTTGGGAGCACTACTGCCCCTCTCCACTCCCATTTTCTTCTTTGTCTACTCTGATGGAAAGAGTCTCCTTGTCCTTGTCATCCCATCTCTTACCTGATTCCCTTTTTACTTCCCCAGGGCAGCTAAGTTTGTTCCTCAGGAACAAAAAGACTTTTTTATCTTGGGAATTAGCCAAGCCAGACAGGGCACAACTGTGAACTATTGGTTTGAGCCTGCATTCAGTAGAGAAGAGAGTTAAATATGGGAAGTTGCTTCTGAAGTGGGATGAAGACTGCATGTGGCAGAATCCCAAAAAGCAGCTGCTCTTTATTTCTGCTTAGCTCCTGTCAGTCAGTTCTCATTAGTTGTTTTATTTAATTAACATTTGTGCAATTACAGGCCTAAGAGTTCAGGCTTTAGTCAGACAAGCCTCCTGCTGAGTTTTCAAAGTGACTTTTCTACAAGTTTTTCCTTTCTAGAGTTCAAGATCAAGTACAAGAGAAGCAATAGCTGACTTTCCTCTCTTTTGTATCTGGACTGATTCCCACACCATCTGCAATAAGCATTCTTAAACAACTTTTTAATTCTCTAGGGTTCCTTACAGAAGCAACATGATGACTATGTTACTGGATCAGTTCTGTTTCAAAAAGAGATGAGGGCATTGCCTTGCTAAGCCTCAGCAAAGTTCTAGTGTCAGGCACAACTCCAGAGTTTCACCAAAGTCTTATTTCTAACTCAAGAGTTTAGTCATCAGCAAACACAGCTTGCATTCATGAGATACAATATTAAGTTTTATATTTATGCAATACCACAGAGATAACCATCAATATTTACTTTATATTAGAAGCTTCTTTTGGTCCACATTTGACTCTTATTCACTGTATGTAGTCTCCTGCAAAATGGTGCAATTTCATGAGAAACTTCCCAGAGCGACGGTGGAAATGAAAAGGGAAAGACTAAGATTATTTGGAAATGTCAAGCTCAGTGATGTAGCAGCAAGTACTTTCATTTTTTTCAATTTTGTTAACTGCTGTTTGAATCAGCTTTACACTGAGAAAATAATGGATCTATTTCTGCCGACTGTAATAACTGTGGTTCATGAGGTCTATTCCGGCTGGGAGCTGAAGGGTTGCAAAGTCAATGAAAGTTTATAAAATGTTTTGATAGCTGCTAATAACATAAACTAAAGGGTAAAAGTTACCAAAAAGAGAGAAAAGAGATAAAAAAATTATGAAACAAATTGCAAATTATATCTGTCTGTGGATATGAAAAAAGGACTGCACTGAAACCATCTTTAGCCAGAAAAAAAAACAGTGTAGAAATGAATTAACCCAAACTGGTGTGCTGGAAACACAGTCTGTTCAACATCTGCCCTTAATCACTGCCTTTTTAATGTTTTTAAAGAGGCACTTTGAAAGGAACAGGTGGACACAAAATTCAACCATCAAGAAGGCAAATAACTGTTTTTTTCACTCCAGAGACTTCAGTCTTTGATTTTGATCTCTGAACTCATATCCCTAAGGGTATTTCCAGATTAGCTCATTAGAAAGTTAACAAAATCCCCTTTCTGATTAATGTGAAGCCTTCCTTCCCTGTTATCTGCCCAGGACTCAGGGGAATGAATTTGGTGATAGAACTTACAGTGATTGAGCTCCAGCCTTGGACAGTAATAAGCACTAAAAAATTGGAGGGGGGGGGGGAGTGGAGAGGAAATAAGATCAGAGTTCTCCTCTGTGACCAGATATTGCTTGCCCTATTTTGTGTTTGTTTCCTTTAAAAAATAATAAGAAAACTAGCATCTTTCAAAGAACTGAAAGACAGAAATAGCCTTGTTTTCCCTATGAAATATGTCCTTACAGCAAAAAATTGCTTTTACTCCCAGATCCTGACATTTTAAAAAGGCTCATTGGGGATCTTTTCAAAGTTTTCAGTTTTGTAATCAGGTGTGATTTTTTTTTTTTTCTTTTAAATAATTATTTCTTATTTAAGCATGTATTTTCTAGATTCTATGAAGCAGAAAATAAGTGTAAGTACCTCTACTTAAAACCTATTTACCATTTGACACACTGTTACAATGGAGTTGCCATATGAATATGGGTAATTCACTATGCTTATTTATCCTGTTTGAACAAAGGCAGTTGTGCTGAAGCTCAAGTATAACTGAGCAATCCACTGTGACTCCAGATCTGCCCAATCATACCAACAAACAAACTACCTTTCGTGGGCTGTGGCAGAAGGTCTGAGGAGCTGAGACTCAGCTGAGAAATGAAAGGACATCAGACCACAAAAACAAAGAACGCTGTTCACACTGCAGCAGCTGTTGTCCAATCCACATTCATCCATTCCTGGAAAAGTTTTTGTGCTTTCTTTCCTTGCCAGAATACAGCTGCTGCTGACTAATGAATGCTGCTCAGAATAACAGCATTTTGCTGTAAGTGAGCAACAGACACTGTGCTTCACCCATGACTACTGATGAAGAATGTATTTGAAATACAAGCTCTCTTTAAATAGCCCTATGATACCTTAAAATATAGTTTAATTTGATAAACAAGTGGGGAGGCTTAAGGAGAACTATGTGTGTATATTTGCTGTTATACAAATAGTGCAAAACACCAAGGGTCTTCCTAATCATGTCTGAACAATAAGTTCTATGGAAAAAGGAGATGTCCAATTTTGCATTGTGAAATGTTATCACAGAATATGAATAATGCCTCTTCTTTTTTTTTTTTTTTTTTTTTCATATATAGTGGGACTGCATTGCCAGCACAACCTAAAATGAAGTTATTCTGAAATCATAGGATCTTGTTAGGTAATTTTCCCATGAATTATATACAACTTGCTGTTACTTAGGCATGTTCTCTATTGCCTACATGATTCAGGTTGTTTCACCTTCCTTTTGCACTATCATGCACTTCCTACAGTCTTGCCACTGTTCTTATTTCTTACCTCATTTAAACATTTATTATGTTTCATTTTAGACAGAATTCATTCCAGGGCATATGACTCAACTCAAGACTTTAATTATATTTCAGCAGGTAAAGTTTGAGAGTTTTGAGTCAGATGCACCACTTGATAATTTTTATATCACCCAGTATAATATCATATGCTGGTTTATATACAGGTTTCTCTTTATTACAGGAATATATGTCTTGTCTTCTCCTTAGATAACACAATTATTTAAATACTGAATTAATAAGTATTTAAATAAAGATATTTGCTTTGTGATAGCTTGGTGTATGGTTGAAGGGAGTTCCACTGGCTGGTTGTTCATCACAGTGAAATAATGCTGATATTTATTGATTATTGAACCTTCCCTAAGCTGGATATAAAATATTTCCTTACCAACTGGAACTATAATATATTTAGTTGCTAGTATATTTTTTATTCTGAAACTAAGGTGATTTGATTTCATATTTCTGAAGGTATGTAGTACTGTAAAATGCAAGTACTAGCCAGTCGTGTATTGTTTATTTCTTAATGTTTTTAAATCAATGTGAAAGTTTTTGCACTGAAATTATTCCATATTCTTTTTTTTCCCTCTAATGCTCAAAATGCATAAGTTCTTTAAAGAACTAAACTCCTTACTAAACGCTTTATATTGGTTCTGAATTTTTAATTTAAAACTTATTTTTCTTCTGTACACTACACTTGCAAGTTATGGTGGAGTCAAATGAATTAGGTAGATTGAAAATAATGAAAAATCATTCTTTGCAGAATGACCAGACACACTCATACCTGGAGTTTATTGACAATATTTTCTTCTATATATAAAATTCTACAGATTTTTGTTCCCAACTCTGCTTGCAGATTTGAATTAATTTTTCATTATATTCTGAAAAAAGTTGTTGTGTAAAGTAATCTCCAGAGGCCTTTGAGGTTTGCATAAATGGAAGCTAAGGTGGTATCTCAGATCAAATGAAACAACATATTGATTCTCCTTAAGAATTCTGATTGTTGATTCAGCAATGCACTCACATGATGGTGCTGTAGGTAAACAGTCATGGATAGGGAACCTCAGACTTACATCCAGCAGGCTGAAATGGATATTATAATGGACAGAACATCATGTCTAAGAAAAAAGGTGAAGCAGCAACCAGCTGCTTAAACACAGAGGGGATTTATGCAGTTTTTTTGTTTGAACAAAATACAGACTGTGCTACAGACTGTCTGAATCTGAAAAAAAATACAGAAGGAGTAGAAAGAAACCATTCACATACAAAAACTCTTCTGTGATAGTTACTGGTTTTATTCTTAGTCTGTTTTAGTTTTAAAAATGAGAAAGAGATTAGCAATTAGCAGGAAATTATTATCTTTTTGCAGATAAGGATTCTACACAAAAAGTAGCATTCATAAAAAAAAAAGGGGGACCTTTTTTATTTTTGCTCAGGAAAATTGTTGATGCTTCTATTTTCTCCATTTTCAATAACTTTGAAATGCTGTTGGTCACATGAGAATTGGAACTCCCCCTTCTTTATACCTCTAACATAGAGACATATATATGCATGCACAAAACACATCATCTGTTCATGGAGTCCATTTACAAATAATTCCAGATAGATTTCAGGTAAGTCAGGAGTACTCATTCTAAGCACTCATGGGAATGGTAGTACAAAAGAGACCCTCTGACAAATCCTGGAATTAGTGATTACAAGAAAATGGGAGGAAAGGACTGGAGAGGCTCTTTGCTTAGTCTGAAGAACGCTAGAGAAAATAAGCAGAGTTATCCTGTGCCATCTGTTGGGAAAGGATTGGGAGGAGGAATATGGGCATGAAGCCTTTCCTAAGAGTCATGGAATATGAGGTACATAGAGGAGAGAAGAAAATAAAAAATAATGAGTGGGTTGGAGAGAAAAGTCACTTATGGGCCCTGTACTAAAGCATGATGGTAAAAGTGTAGAGGATGATAGGAGTAGGGACCCTTTGCTGTGTTGTCAGATGCATTTACTCTCACTGAAGAGCCTGTCCAGACAACTCAAGAAGGTCTTTCTCTACTTTTTTTTTTTTTTTTTAAATTTTATTTGGGAGGCTATTCAGGTGGATGATGGATAAAATGCATATGAAGTTTCATTGTCTTGTGGAGAAATGACCTTGCTACCATGAAAATTCCTTGTGGTTTTATAAAACTGCTAGTACACATCAGTTACTCCACAAGTACAATCAGCACCAGTCTATGTATGGAAAAAAGGATGGGATCTTCAACAGTGGAATATTATCTGAGGCTGTAGAGCATTACCTCATTAAAAAGCCAATAATTTTAAGTTCCCCCTTTCTCCAGCCTGCTCCCCAGAACCTACTTTTTTTTACATTACAATCAAAACTGTGCATGAAAAGAAGAAAAATCTGAGTTTGAACAATACTTTTGTATATATTATGAGAACATATGGCTTCATATTTTTTTCAACCATCATTTTACAGTAAAATTTTTGTCCTAGCAGATACAGAAGATATGCAGATCTAGAATTTAAAGAAAATGTAATGTAATGCAGTTTCTAAGGTAGCATGACAATAATCCAATTTCTTTACAGTCATTTAGAAATGAAAAGTTTTCAAGGACTATAATACAGTAGACCATGAAAATTAAAATTGACTTAGCAGAATATATGGAAACATCATTTAGAACAAAAGACCTTCGAGTACATAATGTATAAAAACAAACAAGCAAACAAAACAACCAAGAGACAGTTTGCTATACAGAGGAAGGATAGATCAAATACATGTGGAAGCATTTAGTATTTTGGTATACTAAAACTAATTTTGATTCATAAGTAATGGAATATCTATCACACTTTGGCTTATATTTTTTTCATAAATAGACATTTCAGAAACCATACTGAGATAGTTTATGATAAGCTTATGCATTAATGAAAGGACCTTAGGAGATCACTTATTCCCAACTCCCTTATTAAAACACAATCAATGTTCAATACAGACCAGGCTGTTTTGTCCAACAAGTTCTTGAAAACCTCCTAAAAGCTATTTGAGACATCTGTAACACAGTAAAAGTCCTGTGAGAACTCCTTGGCCATTTCCTTCTGGATTGATTCAGAAAAAGACTTCCTCAGAGATACTTCACTAAGGAAGGTCCTCAGGAATTTTCCAAAGGATATAATTGCAACAGAACTGCAATGACATTGTTCCAGTCTAGGAAATGAGAATAGGTTAACTGATTCTACTTACTGTACTTGATTTTGAATCAGTGGTAAACAACTGGAGTGGTGGGAGAAAAATTCATTTAGACAGCGGCGTTTTTTTATCTCTAAAATCTTTTGTGGGGCTCATTTTTGAAATTACAGAAATACTCACAGCTTCTATTTCAGCAAAATGTGATTCCTGCACTGACATCAACTCATAGTCAGCTGATAAGTATTTTTGTAAGTTGTTTTGTTGATACAACCATGGACTAAAATTTTAGTGAAGCAGTTCTTCCTTAAGGAAATGAAAAAATATAAGATTGCTTGATTTTTATTCATAAGTAGCAGCCAGATGTTTGTTTTGGTACTACTTGGTTTTGAGGCTCTTAAGAAGTACTGTGCTATATTGTGAAAATATAGGAAATAATTTGATTACAAGAAAAGGAACTCATAATACATTTATTCTACAGATAGATTTAATTTCTTATATTATCTTCTATTATTTCTTCTTAAAACACATTTCCTCTTGCTTACAGATGTTAGAATTAAGACCTGCAAAAAATTAAAATTGGTACGAATATTTTCTTTGCAACATGTATGGCATCACCTATGAAAACACAGCAAATCATTGAAGTGATTTTTTTATCCCTGTGGCACTGAGAATACATCTTCATGAAGAAGAAATTTTGAATTAGGCTAAGGCTATTATAAATCACTAAATGGTTTCTCATAGCATGATATGTACAAGCATGATATGTATTATCTTTTTTTTCATCATCTTTCAAAATAGAATAGTATCACTTTTAGCAAAAGAAATAAAATAATTAATTGTATTAAACAAGACATACAAGGCAAGGTTTGAATTTTTCCCAGGACTTCACTGTTTTGTATGAAAACTCTTGAGACGTGTTTAATTTTATTTCCTCATCCATCAAAATACATGGTTTTAATTTTTTTTTCTCATATATGAATCTTAAATCTAGTTCACCTGCATTAAATTCAATGAGAGCATGGAACTGTTGCCTAATGTTTGTGCTTATAGGAAAGCAGCATGTTGTATGTGGAACACAAGCAAGAACTTGCTGATTTTCAGCCTATGGATTCATACTTCCTGGGTTTGGGGGAATGTTTGTTGGTGTTGGTGGGATTTTTTTATGCCTGGAAAAATTTTATTTTAGCTTGAACTCTTGGACAGCATTGTAAAATATAGTTGCAGTCTCAGAGGGTCTAACTGGTGATAAGAGAATTCTTGCAATAAGACAGTTCTTGTGATCAAGGTCTGCACTTCCCATGCTTTAGCTACGGACACGGACATTTGACAAAGTGCATCAAGAAAACCTATCCTGATATTTTATTTTTGAAACAAGGAAATGGTAATTCTTGTTTCAGCTCAAGTGTAGCTTTATAACTAGATAAAACTCTGTTCAAGAATTTCTCAATCTTTTTTACTCCTACATCTCAGTACATGTAGTCACACTTTCCATGACCCCACAGTCAACACTTTGCAGCAACTCATCCTCAGATTCAGAAGTGCTCCAAGATATTTTCTGTGTGTTTTCCAGAGACACAAAAGTAATACCTTTGACCCCAACAAAAACAGTGTTCTCTGATTTGGTCATAGGACTAAGCAACTGAGAAGTTGCTGCAAAAAATTCGCAGACTAGATGAGTTAAAGGAAATGCTGAAATACTTCAAGACTTTATCTCTTAAAAAAGCAGAGGGGGAAGTGTGAAGATCAAACAGATGGCGGTTGTCAAAAGCCTTTATTAATGTTTGATTTTATGTATCACACTATATGAGACACTTATACACTCAATCTTTTTACTGCTCCAGATATACATTAGATAGGATTTGTGTTGTCTGGAACAGCTGATAAAAATAAAACACCTTTTGTAATTGCAAGAAAAGAAGTAGTAAGAATTATTAGACAGGAAGAAGATTTATAATGCTGCCACAGGGAACATTACAAACAACCAGAAAACAAATGAGCATTAAAGGCCAGAGGATGATGACTTTATTGTTCTTCTAGATCTGCCCTCACCATATGGTCTACAATCTCTGATTGTTTTTACCTTTCCCAATGTTTTATTGTGCCTTCATATTACACACATAAAATGTTCGGAAAATTAACCACTGGCACATTCTGATAAGATGGTTTTCAAACATAAAATGAAAAACCTCTCAGCCTTTTAAAATAATGCCAGCTTCATTTTTGTGCCTAGGTTGAAAACCCTTATTTGTTTTCTAAGAGTTGCCAAATGGTGTCCAAAATTATACCTGAGTGTATCTTGCAACACAAAGATGTGCTCCAATGCAATCTGAGCCAAGTCTTGCCTCTATATCAAAAATTAGGCAGACAAGAGGGGAAAAGGCCTTACAGAATGGGTGAGAGCAGCTCTTGTGTATGCTGCATACTCCTCACCATCTGACTGTGTCCAGAGCATGTGCTGCCAATATTTCCCTTCTGGAGCCCACTCATAGCTCATTTACCTTCTCCCAGTTACAGCCAGAGGGCCCATGTGGCATGTGAGGTCCAGGTCTCCCAGAGGTGGGGGTTGTTTGAGGTGCCAGGCATTCCCCAGTTTTCCTGGGGTGCTCAGTGTTGCCTTTATGAGCCCTTCTCACAGCTTCCTTCATCACCAGTAGAAGAGAAGAGGTCAGCTGATGGACATTTCCAGCCTTCCTTGACTCACCCTTTTCCTCTTCCTTGTGATAGCAATAGCTTCTGACAATAGCAGCCAACCTAGGTGCTACAAGCAGCATCCTGGAGCACCAGCTCTGCTCTGACTCCCAAAAGGAAAGCAGGGACTAGCTAGTGACTAGCTTACCCTGCATATTCTGTGAGTGTGTAAGTAGGAAAGAGTAGAAGTTAGGCCTGGCTCATTTTCCTTTTCAGTCAATGCCTGTGGGAAATATTATGCACTATAAAGCTAAGCTCTGTGAATTTGAAACACATATTCAACTTCCAGTATTGTGATCATTCTTTATGTTCTTCTCAGCATGGGAAAACTTCATGAAGTAGGAGCTGGAGTGTGGTAGAGAGCTGTTTTGTGCAATGGCAGGTTGTCTTGAAATGGGAAAGAATTTCTCTGTACAAGAGCAACTGAACTTCTTGAACCAAGCACATCAGAGGTGAATCCAATAGAAAAAGGAAGATATTAAAGGTCTTGAGTCTTAAGATAGGGGAAAAGAAATTGTTGACTACAAGCGGTTTCACTGTGGATCTCAGGACATAGAGGTTTGGTGAGTTCTCTCTTCTGATGATACCACAAAAGAGGAATGGGAGATGAAATGGACCCTAAATCCCATCTAAAAAAAAAAAAAAAAAAAAAAGTGGCAATATTTCACAGCCTGAGGTGCGTAATGCAGACATTTCTTTGTTTGTCACTGATGGCATGTATGACAGGACAAATGTAAGATCTTTTGTTTCTTTTCATATTATTTGTTAGACTATTTCTTTCCTTATAGTGAGAGGTAATATTTTCTCCAGAATTAATAGAAAATATTGTTAATATTATATAATATGCTACATATTTTATATATATATAGTATTTTTCATTACAAAGGACCAAGATACTGTGCCTTGTCAGATGTCATTTATTATGCAAACAATGACACTATTCAATATTTCAGTATAAGGGGATCTACCCTTGTCCAGAATATTGAATTCTGCCAAGTGAATTATAATAATAATTATCACAGGCTGTAGTGACAGATTTTAACAAAGGAACAGCTGATCTGCTGTAGATGCATCAGCTGGCAGACTGAGTCAACTGTGAGGCTGCAATGAGCTGATGAGCCCTGCTTATGTGCATGTGTGTGTAAGTAATCAAAACAAAAACAGTCAGGAACACCTATAAATAGAAATAGTAGCATTGTTCATAGCTGTAAATTCCTGCTCATGTAGTGACTCAGTTGGTAATTTGTTAGGTGTTTGTAGGTCTTGTCAAATGCCAGCTAGTATAATTGACTGGTATTAGCACTGTTGGCAAAACAGGCTTGTAGGTTATAAAACAGGCTTTATAAAAACAGATGAGAAACAAAAAATGTGTTAATGCTCTCCTAGACAATGTTTTATATTAATCTTAAAATATTTAGTTAATAAACTACAACAATTCCGATACCTCTGCATGCTATGTAAATGAAATGTATATCTGATCTAGAAAAAGCCAATTCGCTCTGTATTAGCTGTATATCTCTCTCTGATATGTTTTTTTCCATCACATTCACTTCTGTGTGGGCATCACCTCCTCTGAAGAATGTTATGTTGCACATGACTTTTAAGCCACAGTTATATTTTCACACAATCTTGTAGTGTAGTGAAGGGGAAGGATAAGAAGCGATTGATGTAACTAATGACTTCTTCACTTACTTCAAGCAAAAGAAGAATCCAGGAAGTGAAGACAAAATCAGGTTGCTAAAGATTAACACAAAATATCATAGGTGAGAATATGGCAACAAAAGAGCAAATTATAAACCCCATGAAACTGACAAGACATATCCCCATGCACAGTTTGCTAGCAGAAGAGTTGGAAAAAATCCCCACTCATTACCCAACAGTGAAGAAAATCCATGCATTTTGTGCCATTTTTGAAACTTGCCTTTCCAAAATTCCCCATCGATTATCCTGGCTTTCACAACTGCCAGTGGGATAAGATCTTAGCCTAGAACAAGGGGAAAAGAGTGTGAATACATTTAAGTGAGATAACTGTTTGGAAATCTGATGATCCTGATATATTTAATTTTAAAACATTTATTGAAATGGCTGAAAGGAACACATCCATTCACAGTTATTTTTTGAAAATGTATAGGGAAAATAGGTGGCCTAAATGCAGACTAACACTAAAAACAGTAAAAAGAATTGAGGTGGATGACTTAGTGGGATTTTGCAGATTTTTCAACTTCATTGTGGACGCTGAGTAACTTTGATACAAGTAACTAAACCAGTTCCAAGTAGACAGACTGAAAGACTACAGGATTAACAGCAATTAATGTGGATTCATAAAAACATTAAATGTGTCAAATCAATATAATTTTTTCTTACAGTGGGATGATGAAACTTGTGGATAAAATAGAAACACGGGAACACAGAAATATGTTTCACATCACAAGAATAATAAAAACTTTTAATGGTGTCTTACATTGTACTTTATAAGCAGGTTAGGGAGACATGATGTAGACAAAATCTATTACAGATGATCTGGGTAAATCTGTTACAGTGTGGGTGTAAATCTTGTTGGAAACCTGTAATCAGAAAGGTATCTGTCAATGAATTCTGCCCACAGTAGAAGAGGTATGCTCAGAATCTGTTTTCACTTAAATCTTGTCATTAATGAATTTGATACTGAAGTAAAAACAAGCTTATTAAACCCACAGATGATGGAAAATCAGGTGAGACTGCAAGCTTGCTGAAACATAAAATTAGAATTTTAAATTACTTTGATAAATTGCAGAAATGATCCCACAATTAAAAAAAAAAAAAAAAGGTGAGAAATTCAGTGTGCAGTTGTTCAAGTAAAAGGTGAAAAGCAACCTGTTAGAAGTCAGTCCTGTGGGAAGAAATAAACTATGTAAACATGAAAAGGTTACTCTCAGAGGATCACTTTTGAAAGATATCAGATTTAAGCCATCCATGTGTCCACACTGTGCACCTGTTTCCTAGTCCTGCTGTCCATATACAAAGAAAAGAAACCAAAATTCAATATCAGCTACGTACACTGAATATTTTACGTGAGGTAAGATCTAGTTTGGAGAATTTAATGGCATTAAATATACTTCAGAAAAGATTGAAGATTATATCCACTCTATAGGTAAACCATGCCAGAAAACTACAGTTACCTAGAAAATAATTCTTCTTTACTATTGCCTCCAGAAACAACCATTTCTTACCTGGGTTTTTCAAAATGTATCTGCAGTAGACCTGCTGGATATTTGATTTCTAGATTAGCTGGCTGGCTCAGCATGCGAGGATCAAATTTTCAAGGAAATTACTTAAATCTGTGGATTCTTAGGAATCTGCAATAAATAAAATCATCACCAATTTCTAGGAAGATGTTTTTTTGTATTATAATATGCAATATGCAATATCAATTCTTTTCACAGGAGTTTTAAAGGTTTGCAGGCTGTAAAAACCTATGCTATGTCATTCAGAATCCATTTTTATTCATACATTTATTTTCCTATATCTAGGATGTAGGATGCTTTCCTGACATAATTCTTGGAAAGGCCAAAATGGGTTAAACTCCCACCTCCCCACTCTTTTACTGCCTAGTGTTCTAGATTAAAGAAGTCTATCAAATTTGTGGGTCATTCAAAAATCTGAACACCTTAAGGTGAGTACAGGTCTGGTGTGTGCTGCTTTGGAACACAAAAAGAAAGGCTAAACTGCCTCTGGGAAGGGGTTGAAGTGCATGGAATGTCTTGAGAGGCTGTCTACAACAGGTCAAAATCTTTTTAATCAATCAAAATTAAGACAAATTTGTCCAGTTCATTTGGGGTTTTCCTTCACAAAATGGTTTGTATTCATCAAGTAGTCTCTTTCTGCAGGGAAAAAAAAAAAAAATTATTGAAAACTGAGCTTTTTTCAATGATTTCTGATTCACAGCTAAAAAATGTTAAGTGAAATGAAGTCACACTAGCAAGTTTTCACATTAGGCACTAGAGCAGGGAAATTACCTAGAAAGAGCCCAAGAGGATACCCTGGGAAAAGTAGAGGGTTGCAGCTAGTATATTTTGGCTTGTCAGTTTTTGCTGAATACTGGGAGTTCTGTGCAGAATATGCAGACCATCTTCCACTGCTGTTGTAAAAAAGCTGTCAAAGAAGCACTAAAAGATCTAAAGATTATTGGGTATTTTAAAAGCCTGCAGGACTGGAGTTGTTTTTGAGTCTTCATGTTAAATTATTATATAATCCAAGTGGCTGGTTATTTGTTGCTATCAGGGGTGGTTTTCTTTTAATATCAGTGCATTTCTTCTATCAGTAAAATACTTTGAAAAAATCAAAGTAATTTTCTATAGCTGTCGCTCTCTTCAGTTTGCAAAAAGTGCATTGTGTTGCTTGAAAGAGCACCAGATGAAGTTACCTTCAAAATCCTCTTAATAAATTACTCAAACAAAAAGAACTGGCCTAAGTTTTTCATCTAGATCAGTTCCCTTAAGAAGGTGAGCTCCAGTTGCTCAAACATTGTGTTATTATTGATAATACTGTAACAATAGGGGGAAGGTAAAAGCTGTGTGAAATATGAAGGACATGTGACATTTGTAAGGGCATTTTTAAAAAATGTTACTGAAAAAAAAAAAACCAGAAGACACAGAAAAAGTCATAAACCTCACCTTGATATATAGACCCTCAAGAAAAAGAGATAACAGAGACAATATCTATGACCAGATCTCCCAGCTCACAGATTGAGGGAACACAACTGAACAAATCACTCAAGGCCTTGGAGAGGTTCCATCAGCTTTTTGTAACTGATAAGAAGGGGGAACAGGAAGACAGTGTCACAGGTGTCTCAGAAAAGAGCACACATTTTCAGAATCTTTAAGGGGCTTTAAGGCAATGAATGAAACTGACTATAGGATATTAGGGGATTAAAAACAAAGGTTTACAGAGTTGGCTGAGGTAGACAATAATATTGAAATCAGGTGATCATAGATCTATAGAGACAAGGAATCAAGGGCCAAGGAGACACATTTGATGTATAAGTGGAAGAGCCTTCCCCCTTGCTCTGGAAGTCTGATGAACACCTACTGACTGTCTGAGCTGAAATGGTAGTCAGGACTTCTACTAAAATGATCAGGAGTACCTAGTTTGTGTCATTCTTCATTAAAAATGTATTAATCAGCAACATCTGGTGGGAAACTTCTTCCAGTACATCATATTTATTTGCCAGTTACTCATAAGGGGAAAATTCAGACCACCTGACAAACCAGTGGGAGGAGAGAAGGCTGTGAAACAGCCATAGTCAGGGTAGTCTGCTCTTCAGAGAGGTTCATGTTGTGGTGGCTCTTCATATTTGCCCGTTCTGGAGCACACTGCCTGCACTGGGGGAGCTTTTCTATCATGCTTATATGTTTTTTCTCATCCAAAAACCTTGGTCTAGTCTAACAAGTTTTATACCCCCATTCAATAAGTGAAACAGTAGAAATCTGCTGTATGAAAGCCACAGGTATATCCTGTCTCAGTGAGGATCTGAAACAGAGTATCCTGACCCTCAAAGCTCTGGTTTAATGACCACCTCATACACATATTAAACACACAAATTGTCTGTATCCCTACGACTGTGACAATCTTGAGATTGTTGTTAGATCAGTAAAAATTCCAGATCACATTTTTTATAATAGACTAATGCAATATTATATCTGAAGAACAAGTCACTAAACAACCACTGATGAAATATCTTCTACAGATCAAAGTATTTTTCTTCACTGTAATACACTGATTTCCACATATGAAACCAAATTGAAGGAAATTGTTGAAATTAATGCTTGCCATTATAAACACACAATGCATTCTATAAAGAGGCAAGGAGTAATGAGTACAGAATGAAAGGGGAAATTTAAACTAGATATTAGGAAGAAATTTTTTACTGTGAAGGTGGTGAGGTACTGGAGAAGGTTGCCCAAAGAAACTTTGGACGAATCATCACTGTAAGTGTTCAAGGCAAGGTTGGGTAAGGCATTGAGCAACCTAGTCTTGATGATTCTTCCCTATGATTCTTCTTTTTTTGAGCTCTGTGTATGAAAACAAAAACTGTAGCTTTTGAAAAGTGGGAGGAGTTAGCCATTATGTACTACTAAATAACAGCATATTGACATCTCTTACATTTTTTTTGTGGTTTAATAATTTTTTTTTCAAGAAACAGCTACCTTGACAAAGCAAAAGTAAGTCCAGCCATAAAATTCATGCTAAGTGTATGAAGATCAAAGCCTACATTGTGTCACACAATTGCTTGATCCATCATTAAGTTAAATTGGCAACTACATTGTCAATCACTCATTAGAATAAGCAACAGGAAAAAAAGAATCCAAAGATGGATAGTTGTTCACCCATATTTTTCTACAGAATATGTTCAAACTTCCAAAACCACAGTGCCATTCTCAGCTGCTTTATAACAGCTTAAAAATCTCACAGGCATCACAAATAACATAAATATAACCAAAGGTCACTGAATCTAATAAAAATTGCTAAATTGATATCCTAGAGTAAAAAAGGAGAAGATTTGCCATCTGAACTCTGTATGTGACAATAGTAACTTACTTTAGGGACAGAGTTGACATGGAAAATGTCAAAGATTTTCTGTAACTCAGTTAAAAGGCTTTATCCCTTTAAAAGGATTCTGACTGTTGAGCTCATCAGAGCTGTCAGAGCATACTTTTAGTGTCTCTCCAAAAGGACTGATGCTGGGACTATGTTACTTTTGAACAGCTATAGTTGTTTTCATAGTGCATAACCACAGTAGAAGTAATGGGAATTTCAAAATTTAGCAAAAATGACTGACTACCTAAATTAATATAAATGCATTTTTAATAAGTACTTGATAAATACTAATAGTGACAATAAAATTTTTTACATTAGGATCATAAAACATCTTATTTCTCTCTTAGAATTGGTACTACTTTAAAGCTTATTACTTTCATTTATTTCTTCTTTCATAAAAGGTAAGAAAATACTAAACACAGTTATCTTTTCCTTTGTAATTTTAGCAGGTGGTGCTGATAAAACATATCTTTCTCTTTTCCACAGAGTTAAAAATATCTCAAGGGAGGTCAGGTGTGCAGTAGTACAGGGATTTACATAACAGGATTACATGAAAATAAGTAGTTAGTTTTTCTGCTGAAAAAGCATAGGGTAAGAAACTCAAGTTTTCCTTCAAAATCTGTTACCCTGAAATTGAAAGACCAGGAGTAGAACAGGAAATGAGGAAAAACATATCCTGCCCCTTGTGCACCCCATCTTTTCTTGATGCACTTAAAAGATGTGCTGAAAACTATCACAAAGAACATGAGACAGCAACAGACTTCAAGAATGGTACCAAGCTGAACAATTCATAATTGTTTAAATGCTGTGTCACAGATCTTTTCACTATTTCCATTTTTAAAACATCATTGTAAAAATCTAATTTCCCGGATAGAAAACCATGATGTTGTAAACTTTCATAGGAGAAGTTAAGTATTGTACTCATCCATTGCAGTGTCAGCCTTTCAACAGACAATTGAGAATGGCCATTTAAACTGCAGCAACTGGTCCTCCTTCATCATTGACAGTTATTCTTTCTGAACAGCTTAGTTTGTAAAAGTAAACTTGCTACTGAAAACTCTATGGGATGATGACAAACACACCTCTTTACAAATCATGTGTAGGACCAGAGACAGCGAATTATGCAAGATACCTGTAGCACATAGTGGTAAAACTGGGTAGTAGGCATGAATCAGATGATCTGACACAGTCCAACCCTTTTTGAGATGAACTGAGGCCAGATGGAGAGAATTATCTGTTCAAAGTGTAGGGCAATCTGCTTTACAGCTGTGAAGTGCAGAACAGTTTGGATGAGAAATTAAAGGAAATTAAGTATTTTGGGCCTCACAATGTACAGGATATGCTGGAGGGCCTTGTGTCTACACTGCCATCAGGGCTCTCCAGACAGCTTTGACCTGTGACTTCAGCACTGGTGCCACTGGTGGGCAAAACATTTTGCATGCACCAAGAAATTTCAGGTATAGGGAATATGTGTCTCCCTGACCACTAAAACACTCATGTGCATGCCACATAAGAAGAAATTCTTGTAAGTTGTCCTTGTTAACAGTTGTATACTCATGGATCTTCAGAGGTGTGGGTTTTCACATGAGTTGTTAGTGAAACTATCAAATTAAATTTACAGTAAGGTTCTGAAAAAGTGTCAGATGAGAAGCTCTCAAGAGCACTGGTAAAACACACCAAGACTCTCCAGAAAATTAAAATCACACTGGATGGAAAAGGTAAATGTGTGTCACTTTTGGAGCATGATGCTCATGGAGTATAACAGTGAAGTAAAACTAGCTTCATCTTTTGTGATACTGACTAAATATAATAGAGCACAGATTAGAAAATGACCCAGCATTCCATAATTCCATAATGCCAAGTCATTAATTTTGCCTTCAGGGTAGGTAATATGTCAGTCTTATGCAATATGAGGCCTAGCTAGATAATCTATCTACTGGTTCCTTGAACTCTGACAGTCTTTTACACTGTGGAATGATACAAAGTAAAACTCAGACATAAATGGATTAAATAAAAGGATAATCATTGTAACAAGATTTCACTAACTTTTATTCAAACAGCATAATTTTCTGAATCTATGGCAAGATTTCTGCTTGACTCTTTGGAGGATGGTCTTTTTTGTTGAGATGGACTTATTCAATACACAAGTACAGAGAAGAGAAAAAGAATCCAAAAGTACAATATAGTTTTGTGTTCTACCTTAATTGCAAATTCTTTTATAGCTGTAAATGTGTTAAGGGATGCATCCTGAGAATGGCTTGGCACTTCAGTTGACAGTAATAGGGAGAAACATGTTTTGAATGTCCATAGATACCCAATCCATAGATTATAATTTGCAGCTGAGTTGACAATGTACTGCTAGTAGTACTGGGTGGCGAGAAGACAATGAAATTACTTTCTTTCATGGGATTAGGGTTTACAAATTATTTCAGAACATTCAGCTCTTGGCATAGTCTATTCATATACAGGGTATATGAATTTATAACAGCAAACTTTGTTTTACTGGATGCTGAAAAGAACAATTTTTGCACTACATTAATTTTTATTTCAACTTCCTGCCTTCCATCTTCCAAATGACAATATATGAAAAGACAAAATAATCCCCACAAACTAAACACCCAACCCTTCTTTAAATCAGATCTGTTTAATTGATAGGAAAAAGCAGCTACATTGTCTGTTACCATCTTAATATTTTTCCTATGTTTTTCTTTGAAGTTAAGTAAAACTTCAACTAGCTCATTAATCAGGAACACTTAGACAAAATTATATTATTAAAAATTATATATATATATATATATATTTATATATATATAAATCCCTTACTATACCTTGAATAGGAGCTCTGATTGATGGTGACTGACACACCTTCAATTGAATTCAATTGAATTTTTAACCTTTTGTATCATTTCACGTGAAAATCTGACATGCTCAAAATGCCAAATTTTTTAAGAAACTAATGGCAGCTATTCACTAAACAATAATTTTTATAATGATTTTTTAAGTAAAGTAGGTCCAAAAATATTTTAATACAGTTATTTCAGGGAGATTTTGTTCATTACTGCCTATCTGGTCATCAGTGGATGAAGCTGGGAACAAGAAAATCTCAGTCAGGTCCAAGGGATGTGAGCTGTCTTCAGTGCATAAAAACCAACTCTTCCAATGCAAATACAGATTCATTTACAAAATCTGCAGGTACTACAAATTCAATTGTATTTTCCTATTGCCAGTCAAGCTTAGCACTTCAACAATAATTTACTCATAATCAGACTGAGTCGAAGCCAGCTGTGCCTCAGAATTGAAAATACCTTCTATTTCTTTAGGAGACTTCTGTTTAAAAAAATATTTTCATGAGATCAGAATGTAAACTTAGGCAAATACAATCCTGCAAACCTTCTCTTGTCATGTCATCATTGTGGCATAGAAAATCATCCTCATCCCAGGATTTACGGTACTTTGTTGTTATACAATATTGCACAACAATTTGGTAGAAATGGAAAATACATATAGTATTACTATAATTCAATGATGATTTCACTTTTTAAAGATAACATCAAAGTCAAATAAAAGAGAAGAAATTTGGACCAATTACTTGAATTCACCACCAGCTTAGTTTCATTAGGATACCATACTGTGTGTCTCAAGAAACTTGCTCTTTCTCATTTGAAATGAATTTCAATGGATGTTGTCAACTTATTTTAATAATTTTACCTTTAAATAATTCTTAGAAAGGGATAAGACAGTAATTGCAAGAACTTCTTTGAAATGCAGCTCTAAACTTGAAAAACTATTCATGCTTGACTGATTTTTCAGTTTATTAAAAAGGGCATAAACAACTTTTCCCAATTTTATTCCAGTTTTGCTAAAGATTATCTGAAACAGTAAACTATTAAATATACCTAGTTTCACTTCAGTTACATTTCTATTACAGCAAGTTCCCATTGATTTCATCATGACAAAGTTGCTGGACCTGGACCATTGCAGAGGATCTCAACAATCTTCATATGAAGTACACATTTAAATTTAAACATAATGTTAAAGTCGAAACATCAAAGAAATCTTTTCTTTTCTGTCTAAAATTTCAAGCTTCCAAACTCAGTTCCAAGAACGATCAAACAAAAATTAAATATGATTTATGTTGAGACAGAACATGCAGACACAACTAGTGTCTAGGTATCCTATATTTTAGATGAGTCATCCATCTCTTGACTAATGCGCTTTTCCTTGGGTTCCTCCACTGCTAGTTTCATCCTTTACCTTGTGATGAAATTTTTCACAAAGAAAAATATATATTTTTAGTTAGTGGGATGGGAAAATTATCACTGGCAACTAGCCAGTTCCAAGATGGAACCCTTGAGCCTAGACTTGAAAAATTTTTAACTGCTATTGTTTTTTATAATACGGTCATTCGGAGGACTAATTATCTGAAAAGTCTATTGCTGCATTTAACTCTATTCAATTTACTAACTCTTTTTTTCAGTTTTCTAAAGTTTTTACTTGCCATTACTTTGACCAAATAGAAATTGGAGGCATCAAGAACCTTTGTAAATCTGACAGGCAAATATAAATAGCAAAGATGCTTTTACAGTTCCCGTGCTAGAAAATATCTGCCTTGATATGATAATTTCATTTTCTTTTTCCATCTTTTTCAAGGAAAAAATTAAAAATCCCAACTTAAACAAACCCTCAGGGAAGTTAATCAAAGATAACGATAGATGCACCACTTCTAGGTATAGACCTGAGAAGCCTAAGAAAACAGACTGTCTATATCTGAGAAGTCTGGGACTTACCAAAAAAGTGAACAGCTTCCACCTACATATGCTTTTGGCTTGTCAGAAGAAGAGGCTTAGTCACTGAGAATGAAGTTGGCAGACAGCACCTACTGTAGATGGGGCAACCTCTTCCAGAAGTTGATCCCACTGCTTTTCACTTTCTTATCCCTCACTGATGTCCCTTATTCTTCCTCTGTGACAGAAGCAACAGCAGTAAAAAGTCATATTGAAACTCTGATTTAATTCCCTTGTTACATTTCTCCATATTCGTAAGCAGGGCTTGGTCCTGGCCCCTTCTCTGACCTCATCTGGTATCAGGGAACATTGAAAATGTGATGCAGGGAGAATCAGGGGAGGAAAGTGACAGGAAAAGGAGAAGCTTTTTGAGTCTTGCAGCATCTTAAGATGAAATCCCTCTCATGGCATACTGTGATGTGAAAGGAGGAAACCTTGTGAGAGAAAAACAGATTTTAGACACCTCCCAGATTCTTCCAAAACCCTTCTGCCTCCAGGCCTCACTTTCCCTACAGAGGGTCTACATTATTATATATCTTTATTGCTACTATATTTAACTTCTTCATTTAACATCTGACATCTTCCATACTAACTACTCAGCTCAGTATAGACAGCTGAGTAACCTTTGCAGTGTGGTGAGAATCAAATGTCTTAGGTTCATTCTTCACTAGCACACACTGCTTATCCTTCAATTAGGTCAGATGTGTACAGCCCCCAGGGCCATGAAACATCCCTATTTCCTTCCATTTGAGGGCAAATGGAAGGAGGACACGGCCTACTTCTGGTCTTTCAATCTCCTTTACATTTATTGACAGAAAGCTCTGAAAAGAGGCTGGGCTGCAGAAGGGGGATCACATGCTGCTATGGTGTATCTACAATACTGCGACACCCAGTATTTTTATTATCAAATACATCTTGAAATTTAACTGTAAAACAGTGACTCTAGGTAATCCACTGAGTGATCCACTATTTTCAGTTCTGAATTAGATCTCTGTCTCAGGCTGGGAATTACAAACCAAATGAAACAAACTTTTGGTTCAACCAAGAGTTTGGAGAATGAGCTAGTTGGTCGCTTCTTTACTCGAGCCAAGACTGGATTGGCCACTGTGTTCTACCACCAGCAAGCTTCCCTCTACAGCTGCAACTCAGTAGGCATCAAGACATGCCGGGCCAGACTCTGACAATGAGGTTTTGGCTTACTCTAGATTTAAGCCTAGAGGTGCTCTTCTCAGAAGCCCTAGTAGTTCGGCAAAGTCAAGATTGGCATTGAGGGGTGCTGCCAGGCTGAATCACCCTCAGCTGTAACTTAGCGATTTTGTCACAGGTAGATGGACCACCTTCGCCTAAGTCAGCGAAAGAACACATACTAGTCATCTATAAGGTCCAATAAATATGGAAATAAACCTCCCCAATTCCCCGAAAAGTGACCTCAGGCCTAAAACAAGGCATTCTGGCACTGGAAGGACGCAGCCTCCGGCCTTCCCGAGACATTAAGGGAGGGGCAGCCGCCGCAACCATCCGTGGGGTGAGAGGTGGGATCTTCAGGCGAGTGACTCTCCTGCTCGCAGCAGTTTGGGGAAGCTGTGAGAAGCCCAGCGAGAGGTGGCAGCAGCGAGTCGCCGCGCAGCGCGGTGGCGGCGGCCGGCCCGCACCGCTGCGCCTCACTCAGCCGGCCGCGGCACCGAGGGGCTGCGGGGAGGCTCGGTCATCCGGCTGGAGGGGCGCGGGGAGGATGGAGGGGAGCGCCGTGTCCCGCGGGACCGGCCCGCCTGGCCGCCCCTGGAGCCCGGGGACACGCGGGTCCCTCTCTCCCTGCGGGGCAGGCGGGTCGGGCAGGGAGTGACCGGCTGTAGGCGCTGCCCGGGCGGCCCTGCGGCTGCCCCAGCGCCGCGCTGATGCTCGGCCCGCAGCGAGCGTGAGCTAGCAGAGGTTACCCCGGGCAACTACCCCAAAAAATTGGGTGGTTTTGTTCAGGTAACAAAACTCCGAGCGGCGAGGTGAAAGGAGTGGCAACTTTCAGGTGAGTGCTGCAAATGCATTCCACACAAGTTTCTCAACGAAGGGTTAAGCGTGCGCCGGAGTAAAACACGACTTCCATACTCCTTCCCCTATTTGCTCGCAAGAAGACTTCTGAAAACATGGTAGGATATCCACCTAGGTTCCCAAAGCACGGGAAGAGAGACGCGAGGTAGACCCGAGCCGGGGAACGAGCTCTGGCTTCCCTGTTGCTGTCACCGTTCTGGCTGGCAGACCTCAAGTTCCCAACCCATGACAGCGGGAGCCGCGGTCACTGCCGAGGGGCTGCTCTCCCGGCCAGGGTGCGCTCCCACACCCGGGCCCTCCGCCCTGCCTGCCCCTTCCCCAGTAAATCGGATTCCTCCGGCCGGGGTGTCTGGGGGAGCACGGGGACGCGCCCCTCTGCGGCGAGGCAGGGGGCCCGGCCCAGCCCTACCTCAGCCCCGCCCGGCTCGGGCGGCGGCGCCTCATCGGTAGCGGGGCCGCCCGCCCCCTGTGCCCCCCAGCGCCGGCTGCTCGGCCGCGGCGGGCGCGCTCCTGCTGGGGAGGGGACGGCCAGGGAGGGGCGGAGGCAGGCGGGAGGGAGGAGGCAGGGCGGGAGCGCGGCGGCGGCAGATGCTGCGGCGGCGGCTGTGTCTCCTTCGGCCACATCCCGCGGCCGGTGCGCCCGCCCGGCGCGCTGCGCTACGGCGCCGCCGCGCAGCCTGCCCCAGCCGCCGCCGCCGCAGCGGCCCCGCGCCTCGCCCCAGCGGCGGGGCCGTGGATGCCGAGCCCTCCTCGCCCCGGCAGCCAGCGGGCAGCTGTCCTGCGGCCGAGCCCCTCGCAGCCGGATCGGCGCGCTCGCACGGACGCCGGGACACACGGGCGCACACGCACGCCCCGGGGGGGGGCAAGCCGAAGATGCTGCAGCTGGGCAAGGTCAGGACCTTGCGGTGAAGCCCGGAGACGTCGCTCGCCCCCGCTCGCCCCCTTCATTCTCGCTTAGCGGACTGAGGATTTGCTGTTGGGTTTTGGTGTATGTTTGGGAGCAAGCGGACTGAATCGGCGCCGATCGGTGAGTACGACAGGCACCGTAATGGTGCCAGGTCCGTCCCCCTCCCCCCCACACACCCTTCCCGCCTGCGTGATATTTCTTCTTGGTGCGGGGTCCTGCGCTGCTCCCTGGCCAGGCAGCCGGGCTGGGTTGGGCTGCAAGGAGCGGTGCTTGTGCCCTCAGCCGAAAGGTAACAAAGTGCGTTATTTCCTCCTGGTTCTTTCTCCCGGGCCTCCCCCCTCCATCGCTTTCCTCCCTTTCTTTCTGCGTTAGTCGCTGCTTATGTAGGGCATCCGCGGCACCGTGTCTCTCGGCGCCCTGCTCTAATGTGCTCGTTACGGCGGTGAAGTCATGGGCCGGGGAGAAGGAGGAGGAGGAGGAGGAAGAAGATGAAGGGGCCCGGGGACCCGCGGGCGGGGGCAGCGCCCGGCCCTGCGCGGAGCCCGCGCCCTGGGGCGGCTCCGAGCGACGGCTGCTGCGTGTTTCCGTGTGTCTGTGTGTCTGTGTGTCTGTGTGTGCGGAGGGGTGTGTGGGGTGTGTGCTCTTCCTTTGAAGCCCCCGTCTGCCAAATCCTGCGCTCGAGGAGCGGGCGGAGGGGGTGGGGAGGGGAGCCGCGGTGTGCGCTGTGGTGTTTCGTTGATCTATATTTAATGGCTGAAAGGAGAGATGCTTTTCTTTCCTTTACCCTTACCTTACTCTTATTCTGGTGTGTAATGTGCTTGCATCGATCGGTCAAATCGTAGCTTCAGCTGAATCAAGTCACCACAGAGGAAGGAGGTGCAGCGGCACAGGCAGTACATGTAATACACGAATTCATCTGGCCGGGGATCTGGGGGAAAAATGAAAAAGCCCGTAAGAGGGATAATTTTAGAAACCGTGTTAAATTTCCCCTGGAGGGACTGGAAGGACGAATACACGGAAGAATGTGATACATTATCTTGTGCAGTTACATTTTCTTATACTTTGTTAGGGTGTGCTTTGTTTGGATTCAAGGTGCCACGGTTAACCCTATGCATTACAGAAAAAAACCCTCCAAAACTTGGAAGAAATATTTAAAAATTAATAGGCTCCTTTATTCAACACCCAGCTCTTAACTTTAGTGGCTGTAGTTACTGATACCTATGCCCCTTAAAACATGTATGCATTTTTATTGGCAATAACAAGGTAAAGTAAAAACTTCACATTGCAGGTTCATTTTCAAAGTCTTTATAGGTAGCCTATATGTAAAGTGAAAACAGTGAGTCAGCCTGAGCTCTGCTTTGTAGCAAACCTCTCCATAGGGTACGTCAAGACTTACGTACCTCAAGACAGAGGACAACCCAGAATTATATGGAGTTTATGTAAGTCTGTTTTGTCTTGTGCAAAATCAAAAGAGGGAAAAAAATCTTCATCATTCTGTACTTCAGGATACATTCATTCAGTCTTAAAAAATAAACCGATTATGTAACTCATGTAGGCTGGGTTTATCTTTTTCAGATAGCCTAGTTAGTTGGCCAGTGTATAAATGACAAAGGGGTTAAGGGCAGGTCTCCAGAGAAAGCTGCTGTATATCCTACTCATGGGCCTCTGAGACTCAAGTGGCTTTAGGGCTTTTGTTGCCCTTACACAGGTTATCCGGGGAGGAGCTCCAACACTAAACCCAAACCACCTAGGAAGACTGTGATATTTAAGCAAAACATGATACGATGATCAAAAACCCTTGTACGACTAATTTCTGAGCCAAGTTGGTGAAGCTGCCTGATTTCAGTCTGTGAATGACATGATCCTTTGGGAGTCTTGACTGACTATCAGCTGCAAAACTGCAGAGAACTTGGGATCGATCACCGTCATTAGTAAGGAGTTGATTAATAGCTTGGGACTGGGTTGAATGTGATTATGTTGAATGTTGTAGTTCCAAAAGAGGAGATCACATCTTGATCACGTTGTTCAGAGACGGTTTTTGCAGTCTGTTATATAAGAGAGGCTTGAAAAAAAAAGGAGTAGCGGGCTGTGCTATGTATATGTATGGAGGGAAATACCCCCAAAGCTGCTAGTAGGAAGCAAAGTATTTATTTCCAAATGCCAGTTACATGACTTTTTGTGGATTGCAAGAAAGATGCTTTTGGGAGAGGGCTCCAGCTACAATGCTCGAGTTCTGTTTGTCAGGTGCCTTAATAGATATTAAAAGCAATAAACAGCTCATCGGTAACACAAGCCTCTGACTTTTGCTGTGGGTTTGTTTTTATAACAATACCAAGATATTTTCATCCTCACATAATGAACACTAGTGGACAGCTGCACAAAATAGAAATAGTAGCAACTAAAAAAAAAGGTTTTTGCATAATTCTGATTTGCATAGTTTACCTTTGCTGATGGATGTTATCAGTTTAATGACTATGGTGTTGAGTGTTTGTTGCTCAAGACACGTGTAAAATCAACTTATGCTACAAATGAAGTGCTGGAGTAGTTTATTTTAAGGGTTTTAAGAAAAGCCTTCTTAGGTAGGGGTGTAGATTGGCATGTAAATGAAGCAGATAACAGAATCAGCGGAACTCATGAGTGTTAAATTTTGCACTAAATTTCAGATACATTTTCTATTTCATGGTTCAGTGTGATATGATTTTTAGAGCCGATCACTTGTGGAAATTCGAGCATATCTTTGTTAGGATATGTTTCTATCCTAGAAACAACTGTTTTCAGGAGTATTAGCAAGATAAGGAAAACACATTATTACAGTACTCTTCACTTAAATAAGGATCTGTTTTGATGCTTATTGATTGTGCTTGCAAGTCATGAAGAGTTTGATATTTGAAGTTACAGCTGAGGTTTGACAAAAATGAGAGTGATTGTGTTTTCTCTTTGAAGTTCTCAGTAAGATCTTATTAGAGGATGAATTTTAGATGCTTATTTAACTGCACAATATTAGTTTAGTAGTAGAATTATTAATAATACACAAGTAAACAACAGACCTTAATAGAGGCAGCAGTTTTAAATATGGAAAATTTATATCTTAAGTGACAGAATGACTCTCAAATAGTACTAAACCACATTTGCTCTTAAAAAGAGATTGCTTTTGTCACGACAGAAAATATTATACCAAGAAAAACATTGTATTTCTGACCTTTTTTAATGAGGGCATGGTGGGAAAAGTATTTTCTCTCAATAGAATGTCTCCATGCAGGACAAATAAGCAGTCTTCTACCCACACACTGCAGAACCACACAACCTTTTGGCTAAATGGCTCCTTGGTAGTTAGGCTCACCTGGAAAGAAATCTGAATGCAGCATGAAAGACTGAAACAATTTCTTCTATCCCCTTGGGATGTGCTAACTTTGTGTAGTGAATGGGTTGTAAAAGCAGATTGCCTGACCAGATTGTCTGGCATTATGCTGGACAAAATTTAAATTCAATACTATCAAAAAGGAAATATGGTATCTGTTTGTATGTAAACCAGTTACCATGTTAATAGATATTTTTCTTATATAAACTGCCAGTTTAGTCTAAGAAACAGAAAAACATTTCATTAGCTATGAGATCAAGCATTTTATATTTGTTTAAATTGTTTTTGGCATGGTAACTTCTAATGCATCCCACTGGCTATTAATCTGCCTATTGTACTTTACAAAATTCCATTATAGTAATAAACAAGAACTTCAAGACACATAAAGCATGGAACAGAATGTATTATCTTGTCCTTTTGGCTGCTGCCTTTTTTATTGAAGCTTTTGAAAAAAACAAACAAAAAATCCAAAAAAAAACACCCAGCCTAAACTCCCCCAAGAAAACCCCCAGGTTTCTAATGAAACTTTAAAACTTCTCAGAGCTTCCAAAATGGTGTTAATTTGCTAAAATTCATATATAAAATAACCATGTTTGATGTCACGTTTTGTTTTGGTTTATTGTGTTAATCATAATAATTCTACTATATAATCAACTGTTATTTTGCACTTGTTTTAATTAATTTTAAGAAGCAACAGATATGTAGAGTTTGACTTGTAGCATCCAAAATTAAAAATATCTGAGACTCAAAGGGGCTTTACATATAACATTCTGTAGGGAAGGATTTTGCATTTTCCCCTTCTATGTTTTCACTATTTTTGTCTTCCACTCTTTTTTCCTTGCCAAATTTACAATTGATTTCTTTGTCTCCCAAAAATCTTCAGAGTACAGCAACTTCCTTTGGTCAAGATAATTACTTTTGGAAACTGACAGTGTAACTTAAATTTGCCTGCTTAATGTAACATAAACATCTTTTTTCAACCATGAGTACATTCTCCTGTTCAAATACTATCAACTGTTATTCAATTAAGTAGCCAAGTTATTCTTTTAAGGCTGAATTTTTGAAGGGAGACGAATGAAATAAACAGGTAATATAAATACATATTCTGATGGGATTCTTGATTGTTTTAAACCTTCTGAATAAGATTACACATTCATTTTTATCAAATTTATATGACGTTGTTTCATTCAAATTACTAAGATCCTTGGGAAAGTAATTAGAAATAAGTTTCAGTCTGGTGGTCGAAAATTACTGTACCTTTTAGCTCCACTAGGATGGTTATAGGTTGTAATCTTCATCCTGTAAAAGTATATTCCATCAGAACCAGCAAGCAGTTTAGAAGGGTGACTAGCAAGGATGGTCTGAGAGGTAACTCAAGGCTCCAGATAATGAGTTACAAGGTATTTTAATTCTTGCTTCCCAAGAGAGTTCTACAGTTTTTGAAGCTGGGTATCTGAAAGACAAGAAAACGTGTGCTGGATGTTATAAGCAGAACATGTGAACTTTTTAGTTTTTCTTTACAGTTTTCCCCCAAAATGCTGAAATTCATGAACTTGTGTGTTTCTAGCTAGCTGATCTGTAGGTGGTTTATTTTTTTTTTTTAATGTTTGGGGGGTTTTTTTGTTTGGTTTTTATCTATTTATTTTTTAATATATACATTATTTCAGATTTATGTGAGCAAAGAGTGTAACTTTTATGAAGATGGCATAAATGAATCAAATCCTGGCATGTTGGCTGGGTAGCAATCAAGTTTCTTTGAAAGCAGGTTGTTGTCCCAGTGAAATTTGCTTGTTCAAAAATAATAGCTATTCTTGACAAGAGGTTGACTGTTTCTTTACCTGTTTGGCATATGGGAAAGCAAAAGCTTTTTCATGCAATTTTTTTTTTGCATGAAAAATGTCATGACATTAGATATGGATGTTCATATTCAGTGAAAAGCAGAGTGAGAAGGCTGGGTCAAAGAATGGTTATCTAAGGAAACAACAACTTAAAGGTTCTCAGCAATAGAATTGCCTCAGGATTAAACACGTAAATCTTGCATGTACAAACCTTGTTGTTGTCTTGTATGCCAGAATTTGTAGAGTCAGTTCTTTAAATAAGCAGATACTTGGAGACATTCATAACATCATCACTTTCTCAGGTTTCTTATGCCAACCAAGCTTCAGGACAACTTTTGAACATGCCTAATGCACCATCTAATTTGTGCATGGCGTGATACCATAGTAGGTGAGATTCTGTGTGATCAAGAAATGGAAGTCTCATGGAAAGCTGGAGTTGAGGCTGCTAAAAAGTGTAGGTACTAAATACGGAGTGGCATATCTAGTGAATTCTTACAAATCAAAATCTAGGTTAGTCTGTGAGTATTTTGAAAAATTTTAGCAAGATGATTAGTCATATTTGATACTTTCTGAGTACTTCTGATGAAACACCTGTACCCTTGATCACCACATGATGGTAACCTGAACCTTCAGTTCAGTGCCTAACCTCGTCTGACCTAGTGTGCTTAGAAATGCAGTGACTAGAATAGAAAGAGTTCTGGGTATTTTAAAAAGTTTGTGTTTTAATGAAGGAGGTTGCCAGTAATTGATGAGTCATGTAATTCTTGCTGCAAATGGTTTTGAAGCCTGAGTTACAAGAATAATGTGATTTTACATGTGAATTTCCACTGCAGTGCTGATGTATGTCATCTAATAGTACAGGGCAAAACTTGGAAGTGTGATAGTGCATCTCTTCTTTATAAGTGTTAAAATATAGAATGCATTCTCAAAACTTTCATTACAATTAAAGAAACAGAAGACTGTTGGCTCCTGTTTTTTTTACTTCTGGCATTTAACTGTGTTAACCTTCCCAAGAGAAAGATTTTGAGTAACAGGCTTGAAAGTACTGTCCTGCTTCCAAATCACCAGGTTAATTCCAGGTGCTTCTCGACTATGTGTAGTTTTCAGACAAAAATTTGGCCCATTTTGGGGAAAAAAAAAAAGGGGCTTTAAGCTGCCACAGACCTCGCGGATTAAGTACTGCACTTACATTCATTTTACTAATAACTTACACCATCCTATAGTTGAACACGTAGGAGATACGCAACACTGATTTCTCTTTTTCTGCCATAATAAACATGATCATTCCTTACAGATTTTATAGATTTACTAGTATGTATTTCTGGTTGAAAGTGTTTCTGACAAGCTTGGCAGCTTATTGCACTTATTTTTCACTTCTGACTTCTATTGCCTTTACCAAGAACAAGTAAATTATTACACAGAGCCTCAGGAGTCTTGGGGGACTCTGACTTTAATCTCTTCAAAGAAGAATGGACAGGTTGAGCTTAATTACAAACATGCATGTCTAATCAAAGGGTAAATTTAGAATCAGAAGTTTTAAGAACTGCCATTAAAAGCAGACTCATGATACCAAAAAAATCTTTAGTATCATGAAGCCATGGTATATTTGTGAAGCATAATGCACTATTCTGATAAGCAATTATTTAATACTCTCAGGTACATAGGCCTTCCTAATATGTGTCATTACATAGTTTTTTCAATAAAAAAAATTCCAAAGCATGCAATTCTGGTCAAATTATGAAAGTTCATTAGTCCCTGAGTGTTTCTACTGGGATCCTGTGCACTTAATTCTCAGTGCAGACTCTCATAATTAGCACCCAAAGGATGGCTGATACTCCTCATTTCAGAAAGGCACAAACATTTCCTCATATACTATGTATCTTATGTAGCATAGGTCTGTTCAGCAAGCACTGTATGTGGATGAAGTGGAAAGCTATGGAGTAAAATGTAACCTTTACATTTCTTCTTTTCCTTTCTTGAGGTTGAATTTTGATTAGTTGGCTTACATGTTCTCTCTTTATAAATACCTTAAAAGCAAAAGTAGCCAAGAGTAATCTGCTTATTAATTTTTTCTTTTCTGTCCCTGTCTTGCAGATACAGTGAATGTATAGGTCTTGCTGTTTTGTTTTGCTTTGTTTCTTGGGGTTTTTTGCCAGTCAATCTGAAGAGATGTGATTTTTTTTTTTTTGTAGTGAGTAATAAATATTTCTTCTATTTCATATGTACTAGAATAACAGTATTTGAACTCAGCAGAAGAGACATCTGGTTTTGTGTGGTAAAAACAAAATTCCAGGTTTTGATCATGTTTTATGCCTTCAATTTAGTTTAGAGTGGATAAAACTATACACAGATATGTAAAGTAATTTAGTTTGAATAAATTTTGTACTTAATAATACTGTGCAGAATAAAATTTATGTATTTAATAATTTTATCTTTTTTGTAAACAAGTGCAACATTAGTAGTTGAGGAATATTCTATATCTGACAGTGACAATTAAGTGCAACATAAACTTGACCTACTCTTAGGATTTTGGGACATCTTGGATTTTTGAGACCTGGCATCTCTCACCTCCTGAACACACTGGTGTCATTTCATTGGAAAGCTGGCTGAGCAAAGCCACTTCAAAGAACCTGATTTTCAAGTTTGTGTGTGAAGTCTCTACTTACTCAGAGGAGAGCTGGCTGGTTGGGGGGAGCAGGGTTTCCTTCACAGCTGTGTTCTGCCCACTGGAGTCCTCAGGCTGACATTGCTGATGGATTGCTCTGCCTGAGACTCTCTCAGCAAAGGCTCCCCTCTAAAAATATCCAGGGAGGAACTACCTGGCTTTTGATCAGTGGTGATAAAAATATTTCAGGTCCCCAAATGACAGATTGTTGGTGATCTATTGACAGAACAGACTTGGAGCAATGATGCTTGTCAAGGAGCCAAAGAGTCTGCAATAAATTACTTTTACATTTTGGGGTTTGTTTTGTTTTTATTTGGGTTTTTTTGTTTGTTTTTCATATGCATAGTGTCCAAAGCAAAGATGGAGATCTGAGATAATGGTTAGAGCAGGCCAAAAAAAGGCTGAATGAGAATTTGGGGACAGGGAGACAGACTGAAAGGTATAACTGCTATGTTGTCATGTTGTCAATGAAGAGGAAAGATGCTAATTAAATCTCTTAGCACAGGTAGTTGATTCATCTGATGATTCTAGCAAATACTCTTAGGAATACATTTTTGGGAGTGTTTTATTTACTAAAGTGCATCAGTTCTAACAGAACACCGTGCACAGATAAGCAAAATAGAGTTTGAACATATTTAAGAAATGCATGCATGCATATATTCTGCTTTTGTGCTATAAACACATATGGAATTAGTTGCACCTCTGTCAAATATAAAATTTCCTCTCTTGCATGAACATTACATAACTTGTATATTAATTTCAAAAGGAATGTAATGTTGTAATCACCCCCAGGCAAAACCCAGTTATACTCTTGTTGAATTTGGTAACAGAAATCCAACTGATTCCATGGGACCCCTGTGTTTTATTAGATGTTCTCTGTAAAAATATATTTTTTTTATTTATTCAGCCTTCTTTCACTTGACTCTTTAGTAATTCCACAAGACATTTGTCATGAAATAGTTGGGGTGAGCTTTTCCAGTGGCTTTTGTTTTGTTTTGTGGTTTTTGGTTTTGTTTTTTTGGCTGGTTGGTTTGTTGGTTGAGCTTTTTTTGTTTGTTTGTTTGTTTGTTTGTTTGATGGAGGTTTTGTTGTGTTTATTTTTTTTTAAAGAAAATTACAGTTATTACAGTGTTATCATAAAACAGGCAGGACATGTAACTCAGTAGTAGTTAATAACTTTTATACTATTTGGTTGATATATTAGTTGCAGAGATAGGTAAAAATGGTGGAGAAGTGGGAAAGAGAAAAGAAATACCATAATACTATCTTGTTTACTTATCTTACTGGAAGATTCTTCCTGACCTGTAGAATAGTTCTGGAAGTATAAAGTTTGTTTACCTGATAGTGTAGTATGCATGTCATCAAATGGAATTTTTCCCTAGGAAGTTGCACAGACCTCCTAAAACAAGTAAGTGACTGAGTTTATGGAAATATGCATTCTTGGGAATAAAGCAATTTATCTTTTCCCCTTCTGCTGTTTTAAAATTCACTTTTTCATAAGGTTTTTAGCATGCTTCCAGTAAAATACTGTAATAAAGAAGCAAGGACTCCTGATTTTTGAAGGGCTTAATATTCTCATCATGACATTCAAGTATCCATGTTTTTAAAATACTTTTCTAATAAATCTTTACTTAAATATGGTCTTTTGGTTCCACTTTGTATTTAATAACTAAATAGTATTGGCAGGTGGCCAAAAATAAGTTGGGTTTTTTTTGTCACATGGTTTTGTTTAGGAATGTCTAATTTGTATGTACTATGCAATTCATTCATGTTTTTGTTAAATGAAAGAGAATGAGTGTTGGGTATTAAAAAGATAAGTTGGCCTGGAGGAAAGGGACAAATGGAAAAGTGACACAGGCTTGAAATGCAGATGTATTGCTGCACTTCAGAAATAAATATTTTATCAAAAACCTAGTATTGTGAATTACATTACAAGTTTCTAACTCTTTCACATCAACTACAGTAAGCCGCACATTTAAGGGAACAGGATGCAAAAATAAAATCTCTACGACACTTCCTAACAACATAACAGGAAATTTAAAGAGTTTAAATTCTCTCTCATTTTTATTTTAAAACTTTTATTTGAATAACAATATCCCACAAATAAATATATGTGCATATAAGAAGCACGGAGAAGAATGATTATTTCTGATTGTGTTATCAGTATCCAAAGCTTGCACTTCTGTCCATAGCCTGTGGAAGGAAAGGTTTGGAGACTTGCCATTGATTTCACAATACCAGGTTTTAGATACAAAGTGTATTTCAGAGGCACAGCTCTACATCTGCATTTCACAGGAACAGCTGAAGAAAGGAAGGCCAGCACAAAGCTTTTTTCCTTTTTGCACATGAATTATTCTAGAGCTCCTTCAAAAAGGTGACTTACCTTACTGAATGAATTTATAGAATATTGTGCAATATTTCTGATGTTTTAATCTTCACATTTTTCATACACGTGTAGAAGAGAAGAACAAAAGTGACTTGCAATTTAGAATCTGAGCTTTCATACATCCAAAACTTCTGAAGTTTGAAGATATATACAGAGCTTTTAAAAGTACCTAAATATGACATTCAAATATTGCACAAAACAGACATATAAAGCAATACTTTCTATCTCTTTATTATTCATTTCAGCCAGGCAGGCTTTCTCTTTGAACAGACTTTATTTGGTTGTCTTGAAACAGTCATTAATATGTTAAATAGAATATCATGGAAATTGCTGTGGCCTTGTGAATTCTGTTCTTGCCTTTAAATTTATTTTTTTACTATTTTTATAAGCTCTACAGCTTGTGATACTACTTCACTACTGAAATAATTTTGTGGTGCAAAAAGATATTGTGAAAGGCCCGAAGTTGCTACTTCTAGATGCAGGCTAACTCACAGTGGAAGCCTCAGGAGACTCCTGCCTGTGTAAAGCTGTTGTTTCAAACTTTTTTACCATTTTGCCTCCAGGACACCAAACTTCTCAATGTGTGAGTGAAAGCGTATTTGCTTCTTGTTGATACTGAATTTCAGTAGGCTAATTTTGTTATGGGAGTGGACCTTAGCCCTAAACAGGACCTTGAAGGTAGCTGTAAATATCCCAGTGTTTCCCAAGTTGAAATACAGAGTTAGCTCAACATTCCTGAGTCTATCTGTGACTCCACAATAACAAACAGAACCACAGACTGGACTGTGCTCCAGCACTCTGTCTCTGCAGAGTGGTGTGTAACCAATTCCCTCCCAGGGCACGTTTAGAAAACTGTGTGCTGTAGCTTCACTAACTGCACCATGGATGAGAGACCATATGCAAGAATGCAGATGGAGGAACAGACTGGAATCATCTAAGCAATCAGACATAGTGGTGGCTCTTTATTTTCTATTACATCAGTGTTTTGACAACCGTGCTTAGATCTCAGCCCTGTTGAACCTGTGCTGTCCAAAACATACCCACAGATGGTCCTTGTGCTGAAAAGTTCAAAAACCTATCTAACAAGACTGCTGAAGGGAAAACAAGTCAAGAGAGGCTGAAAATAGGTCAGGAGCATGCATGAAAACAGGATCCTGGTTGCTTATGTACTCTGTCTCCTAGAGCATGAAGCCCTTTCCATGTTGCTTAAGCAAAAAGCTCTTGCTGCACTGCTCTCTGCGCATGGGTGGCGTAACAGTTAACTTTTGCTTGACTTCACCAAAACAAGTAACAACATATCTTATGTGATGCAAGAGGCTTTTTTTCCAAAACAGAAAATGTCATTAGTGAGCTTTTTTTACAGCTTTTAGAAAAGAAAAATAAGGAAAAACATAGTAATTTGGAGGAGTGGAAACAAGGTGTGTGGGGGGAGTAAACTGTACCAGATCCCTTCTCTGCGAGAATTTTAGCAAACAAAACTAGAACTTGCTTTTGCAAGAATGATGAAGCCCTAGAAAGCATCAGGAAATACTCTGCTGCTGGTCCCTTACTACACTCTTACTTCTGTTGTATTAGCATAGAGTGTGTAAGGAATGGCATTATACTCATTTATAGGCAAGAGTTGCTATTGTTTCATTATGTAGTGAGAGAGAAGTGGACAGACAACTTCTGCTCAAGCCTTGCCATGGTACCATAGTAATCTTTCCAGTCCTTTGTTGTTTCAAGCAAAAAGGAGCCATTTCAAAGCAGGAAGGTGAGGGACAAGTACTTGAATTCCCTATGTCTATAGGTTTTCTTCTTTTAATGAGGGTCAAGTTGATGTTGGAGTAATTAGAGATTGTTTTGGCAAAGTAACTAGCGTAGATAAGAATATTTGAACAACCTTTCAGCATTTTTTTCACTTTCATAAAACTCTAAAACTATTCTAATATTTGTTTGAAAATATCTCAGTGCTTTTAAGATGGTTTCTCTCAAGTGGTCTTTTCTGATACAGTATTTCTTGGCATTCATTGTATGAGGAGAAATAAACAAACAAAATAAAAAAGAAACAAGAAGGAAAGAGAAGGGAAAAGGGCCAAGGTGGCTGAGCACTCTAGGCTTTGGCTCAGTGAATTAGAAGGTAACCATAGATTTTTCTTTGTAGTTGGTTTATTAGGTAAAAGTTGCCTTTATCAGTTCATGACGTTTAAATAAAGTAAAATATCTCAACCAATATAGGTAATGACTTTGATGGAAAGAATATATAATGGTTTTGGACATACTATAGATTGTGTTTATTGTTCTGAAATAATTTACTTGTAGCAATATAATACATTCTCAAAAACCATAATTAATGCAATATTAATTTGAAAAAGAAAATGTGTTAAACCTAACAAATTCCATGAAACTTTAGTTATAGCTTTTGTAGCTGCTGTTCTTCCAGTCAAAGTAATAATTAAAGAAGGTTTGCTGAGCAAAATTAATTTAATTTATTGGAGAAATCTAATTTACTCTACTCTGATCCATTTATATACTTGTAGTCAGCCTTGATAGCATCGTCTATTGAAATTCATAGTGAATTTTAGAACATCTGCCTTCTAATCATTCTAAATATCACTATCCTAAAAGCATGTACATAAGGCAATTACTCCTTATGGTTTTATACATTTCTATTCTATGAGCTGCTCAAAGCATGTCTTTGTGTTTCTTATCCATTGTTCCTCTAGGTTGTCAGATTACAATCAGCAAGGCTTGTGGAGTTAACAAACCACTTACACCTCAAAAGGGTAACTACAGCAGGAATGACAACCGTGTTTCCTACAGATATAATCTGAAGAAGAGAAAATTCAGAAAACCTATGGTTTCTAGGAGATAAGTTTGTTTACCCATGTGTGTGAACATAGCAGAGTACATTACCTCCTTTATCCATGGTATAGGTATGTTTTTTTATGTACTCAGAGAATGGTTAGGCTTCAAATCATTTTTTTTTTCTTCTTCCCATAGACCGTTCCACAGTTCAGCATCTTTCCCTGACATCACTTATCTCCTCTCATAAGCTTTGCTCTAGGCTTTATTTCCTGTGTTTTCAGCTACTATCTAGCTTGTTTTGGATACTGCCTTTTCCTAAGTTAGGGCACAGACTGCTGTTAGTGACAGAAAACCTGAGCTCACTCATCATGACTGTGGTAGCATGAAATGCTTTGGCATCCTATTATTTGTCTGTGACTATCAAGCTGTCTCAGGATGTTTCCCGTGGGGCCTTTCCTTTTATTCTGGTGTGGACTGTGTTACAGATGCAAGAACATATCTGATCAAATGCTAATAAACAGCTGATTTGGGCTTCAGAATTATCTTCTAGACAATAGTTTCTTCCAGGAACAGAAAGTGGTATCTTTCTCTTTCTCATGCATTTCTCCCATATTTTCTCACTGAAGAGTGGAGGAGTTCATACTGATTCTCTTTATCATGGCATCTGCCCATCATCTACTTTAAAAGTTCTAGTTACGTACTAATTGTATGAGATTTAAAATCTCTAATAATTATCTTTGAAAGGTCATGGCTATCATGGGAGGTTCCTGAGGACTGGAGGAAAGCAGACATCATCCCTGCTGTCAAGAAGGATGATCTGGAGAACTACAGGCAAGTCAGCTTCACCTCAGTCCTTGGGAAGGTGATGGAGAAAATCCTCCTGGAAACACTTTCCAAACATATGAAGGACAAGAAGGTGATTGGAAGTAGTCATAATTGATTTAAGATTTTGCCAGCCTGATGGCTTTCTGTGATGAGATATGATGACCATGAGGGATGGAGGAAGAGCAACAAGTGACAGTTATTTTGACTTTATGGGAGACTTTTGAGAGTATCCCATAATCTATTCATACTCAGTCTTATAAAGTGTGGAAGAAATAAATGAACAGTGACATGGGCTGAAAACTATCAGACCTGCTGGGCCCAAGGATTATGGTCAGCAACATGACATTCAGCTGGAGGCCAGGCACTAGCAGTATACACCTAGGGTTTCTGTTGTGTCCTGGTGTGTTGAACATCTTTGTTCCTGATCTCAGTGAAGGGACACTGAGCTGCACACAGTTTGCAGCTGATACAAAACTCAGAGGAGTGGCTGATGCACCAGAGGTTTGTGCTGCTGTTCAGAAACATGTTACCTAGTTGGAGAAAAGAGAAGAAGTAAACCTTGTGGAATTCAGTGAAGGCACAATGCCAAGTTTTGTACCTGGGTTGGAAAAACCTCTTGTGCCAGTTATATGCTGGGGCCGGCTGGCTGGAAAGCAGCTTTGCAGAGAAGGATCTGAAGATCCCAGTGGATGGCGTCAGTTTGTTCTTGTGGCAGAAAAGATCCAACAACTTCCTGGACTTCAGAGAGAAATGACTTTTTCCTTCTATGCATTACTGATGAAGCCATGTCTGGACATCTGTGCACGGTTCTGCTGTATTTCATAATTCACATTCTTTGACTTAAGTGTTGACATCTCCATTGTCTGTTACTTAATACCGAACGAAGAACAAGTCTCTAAACCAGGAAGGGAAGCTGTTTAGGACCACTAAAGAATTTTGGTTTTGGGCCTGATGTGATTCCACTGATGCTTGCTTTTAACACAGTAGACAACTGGTTTCTCTGCAAATGGGAATCTGTGTGTGGTCTTCAGATTGTTCATTGAATGTGGTGGTCATGCCAAGGATGTCACTTGCATTAGTTACCATGGCTTGTTTCTTGACAGGCAGATGGAAAGGAAATATCCTAATGCTGCTTGAAGACTTACACATTTCAGGATGTAAAGGAGTTTTGCATGATCTCCAGCACTGCCCAAAAGACTGCAGAAAGTGTGCTTGTGCAGCACCATTCAACCTTGTCTGAGACTCCCTTTTCTGCATTCAAGATCTAGTCTCCTGAAATTCAGAATTCACAGTAGCTAGAGCTGGTCAAAAAGTCTGAAGGCAGTTTTGCAATAGAAGATTCCTTTCCCTTCATATTTTGTATGGACAGGATTTTGTAGGAAGGTGTCTAGAAAAATGATGGCAAAATGGATTATTAATTCTGCTTTTATTCAGAGAAAATGAACAAAATTTAACTTCCACTTTATAAAAATATATCTATGTGACTGTAGAGGCTTGGAATATTATTTTACAGTGTTGCATAAAGTGTTCTATTATTTTGCAAGCAGTCTTCTGGGTTGGTTAATTTTCTCATAAACTAAGTGAAGTTTTTATAAAGACACAGCTATGGGGTGATTCCCTATGTTTTAACAGGGGAGTATTAATTGTCATCTGTTTTTCTAGCTGTTCTTACAAATCCAGAAGTCCTGGGCTGATGGAAGAGATGAGCATTCTTTTGCAAAGAATGAAACCCAAATTGATTTTCTGATGTATTAGCTTTGCATTCTTGCATAAACCTTTTTGTAAAAAGCTTCACTAGTTCAAGGCTTGAGTTCTGCATTGTAAGTTCTTCTAAATCTTATGAAAAGTATCTACCTTCTGAATTGTTTCTCTGTGGGAGCAAAACCTCTAGAGGGTGCCAAAAACTGGTTTTCTCTAAAGAAACTGGGTACTACACTACTAATGCCTGAAGTAGGGAAGTGCAGGTCACAGACTGGGCCCAGAAAGCTCTTCCTGCTCCCAAAAATTCAGGTACCTTTAAAAATCCCTGCTCCTTTAAATTTGATTCTGAAGTCTTTCTACTCTGCAATAATAACTTTTTCATAGGCTTTTTTTTTTCCTTTTTTTTTTTCCCATACTAGGCACTAGTTGTATGATTGACAGGACTGGCATTGGAACTCTTTTTTCAGAAAAACTTGGTTAATCTTTGTTTATAATTTTTCCAAATGGGAATAATCTGTCATGTTTCTAATGTCCCACAAAGCATACACTAAGATAAGTACTGTTTATTTGACCAGGGCTTCTTGAACCAGCAGGCTCTAGATGCCTACAAACTGTAGATTTTCCTGTTCCATTGTAACTCTTAATCTTGCCCTTCACTATTGCCAGGTTTTAAAAAGGCCCAGATAGCATTAAGAACACACTGCATTTTAAATGGAAGCAAAACAAAAACCAAACTAACCTAGCCTCCCCCACCCCAAAACCCCAAAACAGAACAGGGAGGAAGGGGAGGAGTTCATTAGTGCAGGTGCCGTGTAGAAGCTCCAGGAGCAGATTCTCTTAGTACTTACTTCTAATTGACTTCTTGTCCTGTTGCTACAATTTAAGAGTAACTAGATCACTTTTGTTGTGGTTTTTTTTTTCTCTAAGAAACACTGTTTTCTAGCAGTCAGACATGGACATGACAAAGTATTGCTAACTGAACAATGTTTCCAAGCTGCATCGCTGCCAATCATCTGCAGCCAGGGGCGATGAGGGCACTATCAGAATCAATTGGCTGGTAATTGCTTCTGATGCACCTTGTAAGAGACATGAAATGTGCTTCGTTTCTTGTCTCTCTCTGTATAGGTGTGCCAAAAATACCTGGGTGTGCTCACGTATTTTAGGTTAAAATATTCCTTGGATTTCTCGATGTCAGCCTTGCACACAACCTCAACAGTTCTAGAGGTTATAGACAGTAATGATGTGCCTTTAAACATAAAGAGGTGTATCAAAGTTGCAGCCATCAGATTAAAAGTTGGGGAAGAATGTTCCCAGGAGTTTTGTAGAGATTTGGAAGCTTCTGCTATAAGATATGTTTGTTTAGGGGATTTGTATATGAATTAGAACCATTGCCCCCACACCTGAAGGTATGAAAGATCTTTGTATTTTGGTCAACACAATCAAATCTTGTTCATAATTACTCTTAAAATTCTATTGACATCAGTGGAACTCTTTACATGAGCAAAACCAGTGAGATTTTCCCCAAATTACAAAATCCCCAAAGTAAATGAATAATTTATATGTATTAACAACTTTTACAGTTCATGATTAAGATCAATATTTAGTCTACAGAAATTGTGCTGCATGTAAATCAATTACATGACATGCCTAAGGAGGGCCTTAAGAACATTGCAGACTTAGGAGCCTGAAATAAGCTTCTCTAAAGAAAAGGCTAGCCTATATTCTTAGCTGGAGATGCTCATTTTGAATAGAGTGCTGAGAAAATACAGTGAAAAACTAACTAAAGATTGTCCCAGTAAAATATTCATTTGCTAGCATGGCAGGGCTAATGGGCACAATTGACAAAATAAACTGGTTTTACCAAAAAGTTTTATTTATGAACCTAGTCATGCAAGTGCAGAGAAGATCTAATATCATTTCTAGGAAAGAGCAAAACCTGGGGATTAAGAAAAAGGGAGGAAGGATGAGTCTGTCCCAAACAAAATCACATGCTGTTTATTGGATTAAAAATTAGTTGAACAATCTCAAAAAAGAAAAGAAAAAGGTTTAAGGATTCTTGTCCTGGAGTGCAGTCAGCTGAGACACTGCAGGTGTATTGAAAGGGTCTTTCTGGGATGAATCATGATCTAGAAAGCACACCTGCAGAAAATGATAAAGAAGCTCAAGCTGTTTTCCTTTGTTAAATGAATTAAATTATTGCAGCCTGTTAGTACCTCCCGGGAAAGTGGTTTCTGTTGGATGGCTTTTTGATTTTGTAGCAAATAAAACAATGAGATTTGGAGTTGGTGCCTAATGTGAACAAATTGATTTTAGAAATGAATTTAGACTTTTAATACTTGTTGTAGTTCATCATGGAAATAAAACCATCAAATTACAGTTGTCTGGATATATTTCTTGAATGCTATATATATATTTAAAATACATAAATAGTCCAGTGAACTATGCTATTGTGGATATCAAATGATAGTATATTCTAGCCTTACTACTGAATTCATTACTGAGCTAATGCACTTCAGAAGTTATTCTTTAAATTGTTCTCAGTTTCTCACTAGTGTTCAGTGTACTGGTTACATATTCTGTCCTTCTTTTTGAAAGAACACTTGAAGCTCATTTATTTATACTTTATTCACCAAAGGTAATATTACTGGTGGCATTTTTTATATTGTTGCTTCTCTTACCATTGGTTCTGGGATGATTTCAAGAGAACCATATATTTATAGGTAGAGTAAACCCTGGTTTAATTTGCTTTCATTCCAGTGGAATGTTAGAATCTTTTAAAATTAAAAATCATGAACAAAATCTAATGTGCAGCTCTAAGGACCTGCTTCTTTCTCCATCTGATATTCAAGAACTATCGGGTTTTCATCTTACTGTTGAAATATTCCTCAAAACTAGCACCAGAAGGCAAACCATAGCATGTTATTGCCTTTTCTCACTGTTTTTAGGTTTTCACTTCTATCTACTTCTCAAAAGCACAAGGGAGACTTTGGTCACATTAGGATCTTTGTTAATGTACAGTAAAAGATACTGGATCATTCTTTGTGTTGATCTTATGTTTGTCTGTGTTTGGTTTGAAGTTTGTCTTATAATAGTAAGGGTCATAAATGTCTGTTCCAAATCTTGGCTAATTGAATTACTGCATAATGAAAGTGAGTTTTTCAGAAAGCAAACTAAAAAAGTGTTAACTGGTAAAAAAATTTGCAGAAGATGGAGCTGGTTTTGTCTCTGCTACAGTTGTTTGCTAAGCTACAGAGGTGTTCTTCATAGGAGTGTGATGTCATCAAATATGGCTGAGGAAAACAGGAAGACTGAGCCAAAGTCTGAGGGGTTCTTTTTGTGATAGATGTTTATGATAACTTTCTAAAACAAATTGCTTTGGTGAGGTAGCCTTACAATGATGACATTCTGTTCAGAAAGAAATATAAGTACCTCTGCATTTTTGCATAAGGATTGCTCTGTGTAGTGCATTTCTGTTACAGAATCATAGAACCATTCAGGTTGGAAAGGACCTTTAAGATCATTGAGTCTGACTGTCAGCCCAGCACTGACACATGTCCCCACTGGACAGCAGCACATCTAGACATCTTCTAAATACCTCCGGGGATGGTGACTCCACCACTTCCCTGCACAGCCTGTTCTGATGCTTGACAAGTCTTTCTGTGAAGACTTTTTTCCAAATATCCTATCTAAACATCCCCTAGTGCAACTTGAGGCCGTTTGGTCTTGTCCTGTCGTTTGTTACTTGGGATAAGAGGCCAACCTCCACCTGGCTACATCCTTCTTTCAGGTGGTTGTAGAGAGTGATAAATTGTTCCTTGAGTCCCCTTCAGGCTATACAACCCCAGCTCCCTCAGCTGCTCCTCATCAGACTTGTGCTCCAGACCCTTCACCAGCCTGATTGCCAATCTTCTGGACATGCTCCAGCATCTGAGTGTCTTTCTTGCAGAGGGGGACCCAAAACTGACCACAGGATTGGAGGTGTGCCCTCACCAGGGCTGAGTACAGAGAGTCACTCACTGCCCTGGTCCTGATGGCCTTTTGAGCGGGCACCTTCTCTGTCATAACTCCAGAACTTGTTCCTAAACCTGACTCTACAATCAAGACAGGATTACTGAGTATTTTGGTTCTTGGCAATATCTGAATATCCAAATACTTAAAAAGGTATGTGCCACTTAGATTCTCAATAATATTATAAAGAACCAGAGTTATGAGGTTACACTCTTCCATGGGTGTAGAAAACAAATTTCCAGCACCCTTGAAGTGTGATTGTGCTTGGGTTTGCAATTTGAGATTAAGCATGTTTCTTCTGCAGCTATGACTTCTTATCTGACTGGCACTTCTGAAATTTAATTTAGGTTTCTCAGGTGTGCTAATTGAACTTTATTAATTTTAAATGCCTTAACCGTGTTATGAAGAGCAAGAAAGAATTTGTTTATATTTTAAAGAGAGAGGAAGAAAAAGGGGATTGATGTTTCTAGCTTGTCCTTCTCCAAATCTGTTACATAAGAAATAAAGATCTCTTCCTAAGACTGCAGTAAAAACTACAGATAACCTTTATAAAATCCTGACTACTGAGTAGCTTTTTGTTTTGCCGATGTAGACACCTGCAAGTTCAGCTTTCAATCTCAGGTTTTAAGGTTCCACTTTTCCAAACCTGGATGTATTACGTAGTATACCACAGTTTATTTGTTCTTAATGATAGATAATTAAGGGTAATTTGTATCAATTTTTACTCACAGAGCTAGATTTATTAGCAACAGAAAGTGATAGCTTTCTCTTTCTCATCCATTTCTATTATATCAGTCTACTGTTAAAGCCATATATCCTGGCATTCATCCTGGTGTATATCCCAGCCTTCTCCTCTTGGTACTGCTGATTAATAAATCATATTTTGTACCTACCTTCTTGTCCATTTCTCAGTATTTATATCCATCACAGATTATTTTGTTACCTACTAAATGTGAGATTTGTTACTTTTCTGGGCATTTAGTAAAATAGTGGTTAGGAAAGTTTATTGGGAAATCGTAGTAGCCATTATGAAAAATGGGGAGTTTGTCAAACAACAAAATTTTGTAACATGTTGCATTTTACTGCCTCCTAAATAAAGGAAACAGGTGAGCTCTTTGAGTGCCTGTGTCAGGCTCATTTCAAGACAACATGCATTAGTCTCTTAAATCTCAACGTGTAATGGCAATTTGTAGTGGTGTTTTCTCTGAAGAGGGATGGCCAGTGTAACCTAGGCATCTTCAGATGGTTTAGAAATTATTTGTTATATGATGATACATAGTTCAGAACAAGGGAATTCTTGTAAGAGTTTAGTGATGAAAACTGACACTTTTTAAAAAAAACATTTCCATTTATGAATTGAAATGGATCAGATGATAATGAAGCTTCATTCTGTTTTCCCTCATTTATAATAGTAACAGATCTTTAGTGAACTTAGGAGTTCAGAAATAGAGCATCTCATAACTAATTGAGAGAGAAATGCACGTGCAAGTAGAAAATTATTCTTGTGCATATTTTTATCCTCAGTGTTTTAACAGCTGCATATTTCAATTATGTGTGGCTAATTAGAAGCCTGGCTTAAAGACACTACTGCTCTTGGGGTTTTAAAGGATTCATTGGGCTATTTATCACAAGAATGAAATTCTGAGACTGTTTTCACTCTGGACTACTTCTTCCATGTTTCAAACCATGTTTCAGTGCATGACTGCTTCTTATTTGCTTGGAGAGATAAGGCATTGCCTTCAGTTGTATTAGGTTACTCAAGCTTGTTACTCAAGTGGTCTTAGTTCATAGGATCCTTTTTTTCCACAGGATGCTAACACTGCCCTGTAATCACTTTATTTGGATTGTTGGACTGTTGGCCTTTTAAAACCCAGAGGTAATAGTTTTGGTTTTTTCTGGTATTAGTGTTTGTTTCAGAGAATTTGGACGAAATTATGATAATGGCCTCCAAGTGCCTCAAGGCAGAGGTGCAGTCTCAAAGTCTTACATAAATACCACTGTTTACTGGTGGACCTTGAGCAGCTACCTGCTAGTCCGAAAGTCAAGCTCTTGTTCTCTCTGTTGCCTCTTACAGTGCTCTCTGAGGGCTTTGGCTAAAGCATCAAAGCTTCTTTCTTAAGCAGTGGATCAATCATGAAGTCACTTAAATGGTGTGTAGCTTCCCTTGAGCCTTTCCTTTGGACTTTGTCGAGAGAGACATGGGCTTTATACCTCTGTTGGGCTGTGTGTTCTGAGTGAATTGAGTCTTTGGAGTGCTGCAGGAACCAGCTTTGCACCACGATCTGGGCCTAGAACTGTCACTCTGAAGCAGGGGGTGGAACTGCTGTGTTGAAGATAAGGCTTTCAGAAAGGAGAACTGAAGATGCTTTCTCAATTTATATAAATCATGCTTCAAAGAGCAATTGCGATGTCAGGTGTAATAAAAGAGCATTATGTAATGGGTCTTGAAACATCCCCAAGCTGAAGTAATCAGGACAAGATTCAGTCCAGTTTGCTGACAGTTTGCTTTTTGCACCCTTCCTTATGGTAAATCAATTAAATTTCATTCAGTTTTTAACAGAAGAGGTAGTGGACTTAGTGATTAGCAGCTAATGTGGTAGTACCTGCTTTACTTCAGAGTGAAATGGTGTGTGTAACAATGTAAGAGTATGACTCTTTTTTTTGTTCCTCAAACTGGTGAAATATATTGACTTATAGAACACATTAAGCACAATTTTGTCAGCATTTGGAGATGCAGTAGAAAATTCCGCAAGGAGAACATTATACCTCATAAAAAAAAATTTGAATTCTTTTCAAGGCTGTTTAAAGAACCCAATTGATAGTTCTAAATAAACAACCTAAATAAACACGTGTAAGTATAATGTATTTAGCTATTAGTGGAGTTCAGACTAGTTCAAAAAGTAACTTTATTAGGGTGGGAGTGTTGGGGTGTTTTTTTGTGCAGGCTTGTTTGCTTTGGTTTTGGTAGTGTTGATTTTTTTTTTTTTAGCTTACTTTAAGAAAAACTGCCCGTGTCCTCAGAACAGTTACTGTTTATGTTCTTGGTACCCAAACATGACTAATTCCACATTGGCACTTGCTCTCTGCATTTGGAAATTGTCATTGAATCTTTTATTTTTTAAGATATTTTAAGACCATCTCTTTTTTGAATGGATTAAAACAGGCAAATAACTCACAAAAAGTGTACAGAAGTGCTCAAGCGAAGGACAAAAGAACAAAGCCAGATTCAAACGTGATTTGAAATGACATTGGTAGAACTTTATTTTCACTTTTAGAATTCTGCTTTAAAAAATGTGCTCTCTCCTGTGCACAGATACCCATTGACTTCAAAAGGGAAACTTGATAAACATGGACAGAATCAGGTCCACAAGCACTAACATGCTTTTTACTAAGTATAAAATACATATGTAAGCATTTTCCAGGTGTTTCAAATGTTTCCATTGCCATCTTCTGAACCTGGATTTGATTTGGATAATTACAAGAGTCATTGCTTACATAGCAAATAGGGAGGAATAAATGTTTTACAGTGTGTTTATTGTGCATGACCAGATGTCATGTTATCACGCTGCATTATTTTTCTTTGAGATTAATAGTGCTTTGTCTGTCTCCCAGATGTATGCGACACCTGCCAGTTTAATATCTGCCTAGGTCATTGTTACAGAAAGTCTCTCCAGTCTGTGCCTGCTTTAAGGATACATCCTGTATAATGACTTTGCTCCAGTTCATGCTGCTTGTTTTTCATCATTTAGAGGATACATGCATTGATCTGTGTAGCTGCAGTAAAAGTCCTCAGCTTCCTTCTCTCCCTTCTGGCACTGAGAGTGTTTTCAAGCCCAGTTTTAGAGTGAATGTGAGAGCCGAAGCTGTTTCCTGGTTTGGCCAAAATCTCTGTGCCAATGCAGACATCAGGATAGAGAGAAACAGATCTGTCTCTTCCACCTACTGGTTCTGCCAGACGAAAAGAGAGGTGCAAATTTCTTTTGCGATCCCTTTATCTTCTTCGTGGTGTTTCTGGCATCCATTTAGCTCGTGAATAACTGCACTGCTTGTTTCAGATGCTCTTCACAGGGTCTTGCCAACAGCAGCGCTGTGAAATAAGCGTGGTTCATGTGAGGTGTCGTGGCTCCCCACTGGGCTCTCAGTGGCAGAGCTGAGTGATAATAACATGGTCTTTTTGTTTTCACTCTGCTGTGGTTTAACAAGCCCATGTGTAACGGCAGAGATTAATTCAGCTTTCCGTCTGCTGGCTTGGGACAGCATTACAGCACTTTGCATTATGAAGTTTAGGTTACTATTATGTAGTAGGACTTCTTATTCTTACTATTATCATTATCATTATTATTATTATTATTACTATTATTATTATTATTAATAATAATAATAATAATAATAATAATAATAATAATAATAATGATAGTATGGAATAATTTGAAACAGGAAAGCTTCCAGCCCGCTTGACTTGCTTTGGGAGGCTTTACCCCTTGATTATTACCAAAGTAAAATATGAATTTCAGAACCTTTTTGCACTGTGTAGTCTGATCTGTGTAAGTGTTTTGTCTGATTCCTACCATGGTAACAGGGTTTAGGGTGGTGATGCTAGTGGTAATCCCAGATAGAGTGGGGCTTCAGCCAAGAAAAAGCTCCTCTTGCATCTGAGTCACATTACTTTAATTTAAACATTCCTAAGGATGTTTCTTTTTTTAAGCAGTTAGGGTATATGTGCTATTGCTGGTCCATGGGAAAGGAAAACTAGTTGTGGTCCTTCTCAAGTCCACTCTGAGAATGGGGGCTGTCTTTGTTCTCTCTTTGTAGCAGTGTTGGCTTCTCTGCTGTTCTCTGTATGGGATCCTCAGAACTGCTGATGATGGTTTAGAAAAGATCTTCTTTTTCCAGATTATCGCACTCTAAGGTTTCAGGACTTGTTGCACTCATGTCTTGACCTCTTGGCTTTTTCTTGCAGTATATTTCCCTTCTCAAAAGAAAAAGTTGGAGCAGGATTTTTGAGGATGTCTCACTGTACAGTGGCTGCCTCATTTTTAATGTGTTTTTGAAGCATTCTGTGCTGATTGACCAAAACTCATCGTTTTTTGGTATTTCAAGATGTAATAATTTTCAGACCCACTAGACAAGATTGTAATTTTTTATTCCTCGTGAACCAGTATCTGTTCAACCCTGTTTGTCTCAAGTCCCTCCACTACCAAGGCAATCAAGTCACATGAAAAGGATTTGTTTTGCACTGTGGCCTGCATTGTACTGATAATGCTGCTGTTATAGCACTTCACTCTTCTGCTCCTGTTGTGGGGTCTCAACCACAGTGTGCTCTCTTGTAACGAGCACAGAAAATTCTCCTGCCTAGCATGAAGGTTGGAAGAAAATGCATAAATCTCCCTAGTGCAGCACTGCACAAAGATGGAATCTTATTTTCAGTATTGTGACATCTGCTGAATTGTAATGTTCCTGCAATAATTAATTCTGTTTTAACTTAATACCGTGTTTTGATGGACACAGTCCAGATTACCTGCCTTTGCAAGGAATTGGAAAAGATGGGGTGAGAGATCCATGTGAAGATCTGAGATGGACAGGCCTGCTAACCTCTGCCATAAAATTCCTTCAAAATTGCTGTGGAAATGCAGTGTAAGAGTTAGATATTTGCTCTTGCTGATGAAGCTGGCATCTGTATTTGCTATGGTGTAGTTTAGTGGGTTTGTTAATTAGTTTTAATATGTGATTGAGGCAGCTTCTGCTATCTGCAAGTAGATAGGGACTAAAGTTGCCAAAAATGAGTTGTCATTGCAGCTGCTTCCACTCTGTGAAGAGATGGAGTGTATTTTTTCAGGCTCAGATGAGTATATCCACGATGCAGGAACAACACTCGCAGATAAACGCCAACTATTTGTCATTTGCATCCAGTTCAGACACTGTTCAGAAGTCAGTTAAAATTAGTAAAAATTAGTCCCTAAATGTTACATTAAAATGTGTCCTTTCATTTAATGTCATATTTATCCTGAAGTTTGAGGAAGAACATGAAGTTGCACATTTACTACAGAGGTTTAATAAGCTTCTGCAGCTAATTTTGGGAAAATAGAAATTACTCCATCTGCTTGCTGTTATTTAGAAGCGTGTGATTTCTCAGGTGTCTAGGTAAAAGAGCCAAGTTATTTTGGTGTGCACAGAATAAACTAGCGTTCAAATGTCAATGTAAATTTTCAAGTATACCTTTAAATAAATTCACTCATTCACAACCTTCAACCTTTTGTAAACTGAAATGATCTTTACCAGATATTAATTTGTTATATTTTAGTAAGCTTAAGTATCACAAGTGCTGAAAACAGATGAAATTTGTATTAGGGGCAAACTTTTGAGATGTGGAGTTCCTGAAATTTTGATAAAATAGAAAATTTAGGTTAAATGAAACATTTTGTTTCAATTGCAGAGGCATTGCATTTTATATATTGGATGAATTGCAGTGTGGTGAAAAAAATCCTATCGGAACATTGTTCTATTCTGTGCTTTTCTCTTCAATGTGATATTTCACCAATATCTAGATTTTCCCCACCCAAAAAATTATATTCAGCTTTAGTGTTTTAGAAAACTTTGGCCAAGAAGAGGCAATGTGCTGCAAATAACTTCCTATGGTATTTTTGGAAACTGTCTGAGAAGGTGAAGAAGAGGTCTGTAAGGGTGAATATTCATCAAAGCATCAAGCCTATTACATGGTCCATCAATGCAACCAGGCATTTTGCTTGCTGACTCCAGCTAAGGCCAGCTCTGCCTTTCCGTGTTTTGCTGGCTTTTTTGCTGATGTGAGGAGCTTGGGTTTCTGCTGTAGCTGTGAAATATGCCCTTTTCATAGGTTCAGCAGAAAGTGTATGGATCGTATGGATCCTAACTTGCTAATATTTTTAAGGCTTTACAAGGCTGGTGTGAAGAACCAGCTCTCTGCTGAGTCTGTTGGCTGAGGTATATTTCACTTTGAGTGTGAAAGGTGTCTTCATATTGCTGATGTCATTTTTAGGTCATGTTGGAGGATGTGTATAGTTGGTTTAAACAAGATTCTTTATATTTTTTAAGTATTGCAAACAAAAATCACCTGGGTCAGGGCAATCCCAAGCACAAATGTGGGTTGGGTGGAGAATGGTTTGAGAGTAGCCCTGTGAAGAAGGACTTTGGGGTGTTGGGGGAGAAAACCTGACATGACCCAGCCACAGGCGCTCACAGCCCAGAAACCAAACCTGTCCTGGGCTGCATCCAAAGCAGTGTGGGCAGCAGGGGAGGGAGGGGATTCTCCCCTCTGCTCTGCTCTGGAGAGACCCCACTGCAGTGCTGCATCCAGCTCTGGGGCCCTAGCACAGGAAGGACAGGGAACTGTTGGAACAAGTACAAAGGAGGACCATAAGATGATCAGAGGGGTGGAGTACCCTTCCTCTGAAGAGAGGCTGAGAGAATTGGGATTGTTCTGCCTAGAGAAGGCTCCAGGCAGATACTATGACAGCATTCCATAATAATGGGGGCCTATGAGAAAGCTGGAGTAGGACTTTTTTAAGGTCATGTAGTGAGAGGGCAAGGGATTATGTCTTTAAATTGAAAGAGGGGAGGTTTAAGGTTAGATATTAGGAAGAAATTGGTGAGGCACTGGAACAGTTTACTTAGAGTCTGGATCTTCCATCCCTGGAAGCCTTCAGGGCCAGGTTAGATGGAGCTCTGAGCAGCCTGGTCTATTGGAAGGTATCTCTGCCCATAGGGAGGAGGTTGGAACTAGATGATTTTTAACATTCCTTCCAACCTAAACCATTCTATGGAAATAATACTGTGTTGTAGCTGAAAAGAATGTGCCAGTTGTCATCCTCTTGCACTAGGTTCCAGTGGTATGGGCTCTCTTCAGGAGCTGATGAAATGAATTTTTCTCTGAGATAGTGGTCTTATCTATGAATTACCCATCTGTAGCACTAGATTACTGCCAGGATTTGGAAGTACTCATGGAAGCTTTCCACTTCCATGTCCTGTTCTACTGCAGTGCTCAGGTATGAGATGGAGGAATTTTGTTTGCTGGAGGATCCCAGGTTCATTTTGCTTGCTGGGGGATCCTAGGTTGTTGCTGATGATGGGAGTGGTTTCTGCATGTATCCTTGCAATTCTGGCACCCCCAAGGTAGGCATGACCTGCTGTGAACCTGCTTCTACCTACAGTGAATCCAGGAGCATTTGCCTATCTGTGCACGTGGGATGAAAGCAGGGAGGAAAATGCGTGGACTTGAATGGAAGTGCCTGCTCTGACCATGTAGTTCTGAGTGACAAGATATTTTGACATATGGCCCCCTGGACCTTCCCCACTCAGGAGGTCCCCAGAGAAGCCTGAATGATTTTTACAATTAGAAAGCATCAGGTTTTACCAGGGGGAAAGACACTTCCTTGGTTAAAAAAGGCTGAGTGATGGGTGGGAGGCAGGAATGTAAGAGGGGGACTGTGAGCAGCCCTTGTTCAAGTGTGCCCTGGCAGGGGGAGCCCTTGTGGCTGAGCATAGCTGTCATGGCAGCAAACTGTATAGGCCCATTTGATTTGGGGAAGATTTTTCCAATTTTTTACAATTGGAGAAATACCATTTGTCATAAGGATCTTCTGGATAGGATAGTAATGCCTGGTGGGTCATTTCTAAATGTCTGAGCACTGGGTTAGCTCAGACAAGATGTTATGAGGCTAAGTAAGGAATAAGCATTTTAATCCTTGGTAAAATTACACATTTAATTGTGTTTTAGTAGTGTGGTATGGGGTTTTTTTTTCCTTTGGTTGGATGCTAGGTTTATTGTTGTGTAGGGTTTTTTTAACGATTTTTTGTCTTCACTGCATTCTTTCCAGTTTCATTAATGTTTTGTCTTTCTTTCTTCTGTTTGCAATTGTACATTTATTTTTAGGGTGTCACTTTTTAGTAAGTGAAGAGTGTCTGATGATGATTTGTAGCATCTGTAAATAACTTCCATTGTTGTTTACTCAAGAGAGAGCTAATGAAGGAGTGACTGTATATATCCTGCCTAATGATCTCAGGCTATTCAGTTTAATCGTGGGTGTTGCTATTTACTCTGCAAATGTTTTTTTAAAAATCAAAGAAAACCTACATAATACATTATGGAGGAAAAAACCGCATATTGAGATGATCATACAATGAATGTTCAGATGTTTAAAAACTAGCATAAAAATGCTAAAATATTTTTTGAATTGGCTGGTTCAATAACTGGCTTCATCACCTATTATGTGCATTGATTTTATTTTGTTCCCATTGTGAACTTCAGAAAAATATAACCCTCATTTGTCAGTGATTTTGGTGTCCAGTGGGAACCTGTGAAACACTGTGGTATGGGGGTCATCAAGATTCTTAAGTTTTCTTGCTATGTACTTAACCTTGCTGTGAACTTCTTAAATTGAACTTTACACAGTGTTGACTAAAGGAATACCACAATATAAATAGCAAAAATCATGGTGTAATATTTATTTAAGGGTAATTTTACAATGAACTTAAGTCCTGAGGCAAATAGGAAATCCTGTAAATTATTTGGTATATTACATGATCTGTGTAAAAAATGTTTTCTTTCTCTTTATTAATTAAAAAAATAAAAAAGAAAAGAAAAGATCCCTCTACATTTCTTTATATCTTTACAGAACCTTTAATATTTGTTTTTAGCTTTTAGTAAAGGATTGTGTTAATTTTATTAAGACATTACTCTTTATATTAAACATGTCTTTATTTTTATTGAGACTTTAGTGGGAAGATGAAACAGCCTGGCAGCTTTTTTCTCTCCCCCTTAAATGACAGTTAAATGGAGCACACTAGAAAGCTCTCCTCCCACCCAAAGCCCCTGTTACCCCTAAACTCACCAAATTCATACTGCTGCATTGACCATACAGCTTGAACTTTGCTGAAAAATTGTAGATAAACTGTTCTGTATGTGGCAAAAGAGAAGGTAAGAGAGGGTCTTATAGATGAGGATTCTTTTTAATTAGTGTAGAGGACAAGCCCCACTATGCATGAAAGATATTTGGCTGAAACTTTTAGAGGTGTTTCAGCTTGATAAGAATACTTGTTACTGCTTATGTTGTATTGGAAGATTAAATTAAAAGTTTATAGAACTAATGAATTCAGAGTATTGCTTCCAATTATATTTTGACAAGGTTTGTGTGACCTCCTTTCTTCTGTATGAGTTATGAGCAAAATTATTGGAGATCATAGAGAATGAATAAACTTTACAACCAATATGCAAGTAGTTTGTTTCTCTAAATTTAAGCTAATAGAAGTCTATGCAGTTTTATGGGAGGGCTTGAATAGAACATGGCATACATATTTCAGCTCATTTATAAGGAAAAATAAGGAACTTTCTTATCCTCCCCATCAAGACTGTAGATTGTACATGTTTCTTAAAAAGATAAAGGGGGGAAGCAACCCACTTCCCCATTCCCATTTTGTTTGCTTTCCCTAATAAACTATGGTATTTCTTGAGCATGTTGGACTTTTCTCTGTATATTATTCATGCTGTCACTGTGCCTAGGGCTTTACCAAAGCTAATGAATAAATGCATCAGTTATAGCTGCACAAGAAACCAGTTCAGCTGGAAGGCTGATTTTGAATTATATCAAGGAATGCTTGGAAAAGAATCAAGCAAGCCAAAATACGTACACAGCTAGGAATTGTAAATTTGCAGATGGTGATAAAACTTTTAATATAAAGCTGCTGCTTCTTCCAGTCGAGTGCACTGTCCTGCATTTGGGCCTCTACAACCCTAATGTGCAGTAAGTAGGCTGCAAGCAGTGAATGCAGTGGGAGTCACATTTGTGTGCATAGGATTGTGGAAGTCTCTATGCTCTTATGCCTGGCTGATATATTTCTGGAAAAAAAATAATGGAACTTACAATGTTAAGACCTATCTCATATAAGAAAAGGCTGATTAACTTATTTGTATGAGGATTAAGTGACTGGCTATAAACTTTTATTAAAAAAAAAAAAAAAAAATTAGATTTGGAGAGTAAAAGATTACCAGGCCTGAAACAACTGTTAAGTACAAAAAAAATTTCTTTATATGGGATTAAGACAGAAAATATGACATTTTACTTTTGGGTGTCTGCTTAAAAGGGATTAGGAAGAAAATTCTGTGATAGGCTATTTGTTGCATGCTCACCCGGAATGGATTTTGTTTTTCTGAAGATATCCTCCCATAGTCTCCTGTACTAACCATGGACTGAGATGTAACTGAAAAAAATCAGCTGGGGTCTGATCCCTCCTATTGCATGTGCAGAGGATTCCAGCAGCATTGATAAAGATGATCTGCTTAGGAATGTATGGGCATGGAAGCACCAGGAGGAATAAGCTGCTGGAAAGGGGTTATAGGAAGGAACAAGTCTAAATGCAGCTTGTCCTGAGCCCTGGGTTAAGGGGCAGTGATCAGGCCCTGGTGGCTCTCGGGATGGAAAGGTTGATCCCTGGCAGCTCCTGAAGGCTGGAGGAAGCCATACATAGCTGCCTATGGCTGCCATCCCGACAGGAAAAGGACTTGTCCTGCGACCACCTTGGTTCCCAAATCATCCTGGGAGGCCATGGATGGATGCCAGTGACACTCTGACCCTGCAGCCTCATCACTAGGCAGGCTGCTCAGACCAGTGAGTTTCGGTGTTGGGGAATATTTGGGTATGAAAGCAAGAGTGTGAGTGAGTGAAGGCAGCTTTGTTTAAAAACAAACCTGTAAGGTTTGCTGCAGAGCACTGTGATAATGGAGCAACGTTCCCTACATAGCAACTGGCATCTGCTCACCAGTGAACCATTGCATGCATTTCTCCTGACGTAACTAAAGATTATGGCAGTCTTATAGGGCCTCGGTGGGGTGTTGCATATGTTTTTCTCAAATATCCCATCTGTGAGCAGTTAAGTACTGGAAAAACACTTAGAAACCCAAATGAAAGCAGGAAAACACACAGAGAAACTCAATCACCAAGATGTTATGCTTCTTCAGTGCATTGGTCCTGGAGTGCTGCTTGTGTCTGTGGTGCTGCCTGGTGGGCATGAGTAGGGTGTGAGGAGGGAGGGGGGTTTATTGGTTTCTGTCTTCCTGCAGGAGACCCTCATGCCATAGGTATCAGGTCAAAACAAAAGTTGCTCCTGGTTTAATTTTAAATGGAAAGAAAGGCATAAGTTTTGCTTCATCTTCCTCAAATGTATGCGAAAAAAAGCTGTGGTTTGCTTTTAGGGTTTTCAGGACTCCATTCTTTTTGTTTGAATAGGTACATGGTACTTGAAAAGTTAAGTTTGGAAAGTAATGATAAACACTCATGTATTTTACAGCCATCACTGGTCTAATCAGTGTGTAACTGTTAATTTCTTGCTTTGTTTTTTCCACCCCTTGCCATGAGTCTGGTGAATTAATAGGAAAAATAAATCAGTGGTTTGACTTGTACCTCCATCCCATAACATCTCTGTAAAACAAGCTACTCTTCATGCATGGAGAATTATTTTCTGTTATTTTTCTTTGCTGTTAGGCTCTGGGATGTCTTTCTAAATTTGGGGGCTTTTCAGTTATTCTTTAACTTGGGCTCTCACAAGGTTCTCTCATTGGCATGAAGATGCTTTGTTCTGCCCAAACAAGATGTAGTTGTTGTTTATAATATGGATGCATGGTAGCAGAAGTTTCCTAGGTCTGTGCAGGGGACGTGACAAGGCCACGGTTGTATTTGAGCCAGCATGCTAATTACTCATTTACCTTGTAAGCTTTACATCTTCATAATAAATGCAGTTGTGAGGTAATAGGTGTGGTGTTCCCCCACAGCTGCTGAGGTGTGTACCATGGATCTACTTATGGGTGCAGGGAAGAAGTCTGAGAGATGGAGATTGTAACACAGCGATAGCATTAGAAAAGCTCATTCAGTGGGATGCCTGTGTAAGCCATACTGTACCTAGGCAGAAGAATGTTTGGCATCATACATCAGTCTGGAGGAGTAGGCTTTACTGAAGCAAATAGACAGTGGGAAAAAATGTATGTTGTTTACATGAATTGATTTTGATTTGCTGTAACAAAATTAACTTGAAATTTGATTCCTCAAAGTGCTAAATGTATTTTCACCAGCAGTAAACTGATCATTTATTAGTCTGAGTCTAGTCATCTGTTCTTTTAGCTGCAGGGATGTGGGCTGAAAATTTTCTCAAGTAGGAGAGATTTTTAAGTGATTCTACTGGAAGTACATCCTACTCATGATGAACAAATTCAGTTTTCTGAAAGATGCTATGGATAATTCATCCAATACTGCATTTATTTTGAAGATGTAGAGATTACAAGGTAAATGGATAATTAGCATGCTGGCGGCCTTATGTAATCTCAGGTTTACTGGCTTTCATAATTTTTCAGGTATTTCTAATTTTTTCCACAAATTAACATATTTTATTTAAATTCCTTTAAAATATGATTTCCTACAACATCAAAGAAATTCTCTCCATTGGGATTGCTATTTATTATTCACCAGGATTCTGGAAGAAGCACTGTATTATTTTGTTTAGATCCTGGAGGAGGGTGAAGAGAGATGAAGCAGAACCAGTGTTAAGTCAAGCTATCATTTCTTATTTGAATGGGAAAGTTTACTGTTTAGCTGGCTTCCTGCCAGTTGTTCCTATGCTAAGAGGGCTCTCACCATAGGGTTAAGATTACTTCAATTTAATAATGAAGATCCAAACCAGTGACTAGGATATAAGTAAAAGAATAAAACAGTCCTGTGTTGCTTTGTGAGCACAGTTTTTCTCCTGAAATGCTTACATAGCAGATGTAAGATGTAAAATGTTTACACATTTTGCAGGCTAGTCTTGCAGTAAGTAGAAAAATAATTGTAAAACATGACCATCAAATAATTATAAAATATGACTGTCAATAGAAAAAACATTTAACATGCATATGGCACTGAAACAATATTAATATGTTCTTTATAACTCACAGTTACAAGGATATAATGTTATATTTCCCCACATTTTAACAGTGCCAAAGGCTTGCTTTCTCACAGGATTAGAAAAAAGGTCAAGTTTTTATCAGAAAGTAAAATTAAATGCTTTTTGATTTTCAGTAGTTGAGAAACTTTGCAGTTTAGGTTAAAATAAAATGTCCAGGTAAGAGCTTACATAAGTGCTTTATTTCTTTATTTTCCTTCAGAAAATCACTAAGTGTTACAGAACTTAGTTTAGAAAGTTACTGACTCCAGGCTTTGACAATTGTGCTTGCTGCCACAAGAATAGAGAAGAACATAAGCCTCTGGTTAATTTATTGCAACTAGACTTGACTAACTTCAGGGTCCCAGTCTGTAGGGACAGTGTAGCATTATTTTACCTGAGGAAGAGGTGTGGTGGACACCAGTGGCCTTGGATAGGAACATATGGAGCTGTTTTTAATTCAGAATGGGGAAACTTCTCTTTAAGCAAGTGACTGACTCTCTGCACTGAGTGATACTGAGCAAAAACTGAAGATGAGAAAAATGACTTGCTTTGTGGTGATGCTTATCAAATGATGTGCAAAATGAGTTCCAAATATGGTAGAAGACATCCTGTGTAGCCAGACTTTTGATATGCTTGACTCTGTTCACTTTTGAATTTAATTAATCTAGTTTAAATAAACTGGGTTTTTTTATTGTGTTTAATTTTGCTAAAGGTGTAAGATGTTAACCTAGATACATCACAGTGATGAGAAACAAAAAAGAATTTTGGATTTCAGAGTAGATTTCTCTACAAAGAGGAATTAATGTAATTCTTGGCCTTGCTTTGTCCAGAAAAGAACATTTTTGGCCTTATTAATTGGGCAAGAATAATGTGTGAAGCAGTACTTAAAATAAATCCTGTCTTTTTGATTTTTAGGGTGTATAAATCCTATCTCTTTATGATAACTTTATGACATGTTTATGGACATAAGTACTAACATCCTTGATTCTTACTCTTGCTTGTGATTCTTCCATGCTTTATATTCTTTAGTTTGCGTGATCTAGGAAATTACTGCTGAGTCCTGAACAGTGACTGTATATTGCACAGATACTGCCTTCCTATTGCAGTTTTCTGGATCTGGAGATTTAATTTACGTGCTGGACTCTTGGCTGCTGAGCTTAGATGTACCAGGTGGCTGTGGGAGTTGAACTGTTCTCACAGTTTATGTGAAATTCATCAGTATTTCTTTGTTGGTGTTTTGCCTCTCTTATGGACTACCTGTTTTGCTAAGTAGTGTTATAAAGCTCTGAATATATGATGTGTTTTCAGAATCAGAAAACTGTAATAGTGTCTTTGTTACTGTGTGGTATCATTTTTTTCCCATTTGTTCTTTAATTCTGTGTTGCAAAACATTGAGCTGTGTTTGGTTTCTTTTAATGCTATGACTGTTATGGGCTTTAATAATAATCTCTCAAACCTTTTTTGCACATAATTGTTTTTACTGGCAGTAGAAATCTGGCAAATGTTAGGTCATTTCATTTTAAAACAATCCTAATGTTTGTAAATTGCCTGAAACACAGTTGGTACTTAAAAAAAAAAAAAAAAAAAAAAAAGCAATTATATTTGCCTTTTGCTATCCAAAATAAACAACAAATGCTAAGAATCCTCTTATTCTAATTTCTCCATTTGGCTGTTTTGAAATAATTGATGAAATGTAATTTATACCTCTACAAAATCCTTAAATTAAAAACTGTTGTGATACCTTTGAATGGAAAGGCATGGCAGTTTCTATGAATTATGTGTGTTACCTAAAGCAGTGTAGCTTTCATACTATTCAGCACTGCTGACTTATTTCATGCAGACTAATTAGAGCCATCGAGCCTGGCTTCAGTGGGGCTTTGAACTGGTTCTTACCTGGGCAGGGTATCTCAATTACAAAAATGCTGAATGTGTGATACATCAATATGGTTTATTAAATAATGTACTTGCTTAGTGTTGAATAAACTTTAGAGCTCCATCAAAAGCATATCCTATACAGAGTCCCATTACAGTAATATTTCTTGTGAGGTAGCTGTTTGAAACTTATTTTGCTCTTGAATTCCCCTCTGATCAATTATGGAGCCTGTATTCAAGACAGAGAATCTGGGAGATCAAGGCACAAGGGATTTATGCAGACAAGCCCATATGCTAAATAACAGGATCTAAATCTATGGATCAGTCAGCCCTACTCAAGTGAAGTGGTTGCAATGGTTCTGTTAGATCCATACTTGAACAGCTTAGAAGTTCAAAAACAAAACAAAACAACCCCAACCACTGTCCTCCCCAAAAAAACTCCCAAAACTACAAAACTCCAAAAGTCCCCACCAGCTCCCCAAAACAAAAAAACCAAAAAAACCCTACAATCAAAACCAATTCTAGGCAAAGCATCTATTTGCCCTACTCAAGGGACATCCTATTAACTGTTCTGCCTCAGACATCAGATATCTCCTTGAGCTTCATGGATGCCAAGTGGGAGGGAGTCTGCTGTTACCATACCCAGACTGCTAAAAAACTGTTGCTCTTTTTTGGGATGGAGTAAAATGATGTAGTATGCATGGTAACAATTTCAGACAGCATTTTACTGGTGTTCTGTTGCTTCAAGTACAGACTTTTTAGAAGGGTGGATACACCACTGACATGTAAATCATGCCTGTCCCCATGTGGCAGTCAACCCTAATCGTAGAGAGCAGCACTGACTAACTGCACGTGCAATAAACACTTTCCTTAGTGAAAACCAAGGCTGACAGAAATTGCTTAGCCTTGGCAGACTAGACTAGCTGGCTGAGAAAAAGCATATCTGGACTGAATCTTGGATAGAAACATTGCCTTCATATTTCTACTGTGGAAGCCTATAAATACTAAGAGGATTCTTGTGCTGGGGGTACGGGAAGGTCTTAAGATTTAAATAGGGTATTTCTAATTTCTTTAAAAATAGGTGACCACAAACTATTGGCATTAAAAAAAAAAAAAAAAAAGACAAAGCCTACATTGAACTGAGAGTAAAATCTTTGGTTTGTAAAACTGTATTTGTCAATACTAAAGTATTTAGTTTGTATTTCTCCTGGTTTAGGAGATTTCAGAGAAATTTAGTATCATAATTGGATTTCACCTGCTGAAAAAATTGGTTTTACAATATTTTCAAGGAATATTTCTTTAAAATGGACATAGCTATTATCTTTATGGTGCTGGTTGTATTAATCACTATTTTGTTTGGTTTCTTATAGCAGTCTCAAATACGGTGCTGTATTTCTTTCAATGTCTTCTTAAAAGGCTCTGAGGGATATTAGGTCACTTTGCTAAAGGTGGGGGGGAGTGATTTTCTCTTGGTTTGCAGTCTCAGTGTATAGGAAATGAAACCAGTGCTGCCCACCTGCCCTTCCAGAGGCTGACTAGTTTCAGGCTTGCGCCTCTCTAGTTCAGAGGTTCTGTCATGCCGGTGAAAGAACTGGATTTTCATAGTTTGTGTGTAAACCAGAGCATTAAGAATGTCATGGGTAATAGGCTGAATTCCCAACCTGATCAGAGAGACCTGTCTGAAGCAGCTGTCTCCACTCTAGAAATGCTGCTCTCTGGTTTTGCAGCACGGTTTTGTGAAACATTTGCAAGTTTGGCAACACTTGGGCCAGCCCAGTTGTTCAGCCTCACGTGTTGGGGTACAGAGGTAAATGTTGTCCCAATATATTATGTGTGTGTCTACACGTGTATGAGACTTGCTAATTATTTTACAAGCTTCTGTACCAGCTGTGTAGCAACTGCATCCAGAGAAAGGAAAATAATGAAACAGATCTCTGTGTTTTCCAGTCTCAAGCAGAACAGATCCTGTTTACATCTCCACTAGAAGACATGATTTGTTCATCTTGATACTGTTATCTGGAAATACTCTTCTGAAGAAAATGTAGAGCTAAATAACCATTAAATTCAATAATTGTGTCTCACAGGTAAGCTTGCTTAACATTTCAGACCAGTTCCTACAGACCAGCCTGAAATGGGTGGTAGTGGAGATTTTTTATGGAAGAGCACATTGGTTGAGCAAGCTGGTATTTCCTTGATTTGGCTGAGGGATTTAGTTCCCTGTAAAATGGAAGATGCCTTTTCTGAGGACATGGTTCTGGAAGGAAAGGTCAGGTGTGTCTCTGTTGCTGTGTTGAGGGGCAGGGGGAATTAATAGCATTAATGAATTAGCAGTAGTCCATAATAGCTCATTAGTTGCAGTCTCATAAAGTAAGCTGTATTTAAAACTTTTTTTCTATAATAAAGATGATCCTCTTAGATTATGCTTAGATACCATTTCATTATAATGACAAGTAGTAATGCTTAATTGGTACTATATAAAGAATAAATTACAGAAGTATGACCTGTGTCAGGCTTTAGAAAGTCATCACTAAAATTTCTTAAATAAACTTTTTTTTTCAAATACAGGTGGCATGATGTCGGTGGCTCTGTACAAAATTCTTTAATTGCTAATTTTTTTTAACTTAGGTTTAAATTTAATGGTTTAAAAATCACTGATTTTAAAGATGGGAATAACTTCAGAGAATAAAAAATTAGTAACTTTTTAAAGATAAATTTTAGTTTTCAAAGAATGTATGATTTGTATGCACAGATAATTAATTCAGCAAATTTTTACTATAAGCTACTTGTACTAGAAGATCTATAATTTAAAGAAAAATAGACATATGGAAGAATTTCCTTGTTTTCTTTTCAGTGGATCCTCAATTGTTCTTAAGAGAAACAAAACCTTTCACTTTTGTTTGCATTCTCTGCTGTTACAAAATTCTTGCTCCTTTTCTGTTATCTCTCTGTTTCCTTTATCTGCTAAACATTGAGTTGCCTTTGAGCCTTTGTGTTTGGATAAATAGCTGGGGTTTCTTTGCAAATGGTAGAGAGACTGATAGTCTATGTAGCCGATTTGTTCTTCTGAAAGAGAAGGATGGTATTTTGCAGTTGGTTATGTCTATGTTTCACTGCTCCTGCACTTGGCATAAATGAGATTTTCTTTCTCTTATTGGGCAGAACTCTCTATGTTTATATATTGATTACTCATTGGAGAAATAGGTTTAGTTTAACTGTTACTCTGTAAAGACTTTTATTCTCCTCCCTCCTTTCCCCTTTTTTGGCACCTCTTATGCTTATGGAAGTATTTTACCCATTCATTTTGAAGGAAAAGTGCTTTTAGAAGCAGATAGAAGAGCAAGTGGAGGCAATGCAGAGCTAAAATTCTGTAACACAAAGAATAGAAGCAGACTGCATGTGCTTGTGTGTCCTTAATGGATCTGGGAAGCAGGTCTCCATCCAGACAGAGAAATCTTCTTGGCTAACCTCCATGTCTCTGCAGCTTTACTCAAAGATGTTTTTTCAACTTTTCATCAGTTTGTGAGACTGTTCAGTAGACAAGCACACACTCTGTTAATGGGAATGAACCAGAACTGGGCATCCAGACTACTTTGTGGTTGAAAGTACCCCCCTCCAATTCATGTTGGGATGCTAAGTCTGTCTGTTAAGTGTAAGACATGGTTGTCTTGTGTGAGAAGGGGTTCTCCTGGAATTGCAGACTTGGTTGAACCTGCCCTGAGAAGTCTGAGATTCCACTTGCTTCACAACCAGCACGAGATGTGTTGCATGACAATGCAGTTCAAATGTCTCTTCCTTTGGAAAGAGTGGCCCCGTTTGATAATTGTATTGAGGTACAATAACATTGCTAGATCCCAAAATAAAAGTGGATGATCTGTAGTTCTGTTGTTCTAGCTTAGCATTTGCAGCTGTGGCATGGGGAATAAGCAGGTGGGATGAGTGCTTTGAGTTAGTATATGGGATGACACAACCTTTGTTGCCTTCTCTCTGAGGGACATCTTCACAATTCAATTTACATTACTTTTACCTTCTTGAGTTGTTTTTTTTTTTTTTTTTTGCTAGCCATAAATGATTATTTGTGTACAAAGATCCTGCTGACTGCAACAGCTTTGTATTTTTGCTGAGAACTTGCTGGAGTTTATAGTCAGCATTTTTACTATAGTGAAATTAATGTTTTATTGCTGCTTAATGTACAGGATGTAAATCTTGTGGCATGGTTGTTTGTTACTTGCCACTTCTTAAAATTAATTTTTTCTTTGTCTCGCTCTGTCATTCTCTGTAGAGAATGGTGCTTGTTCTTTGCAGTTGTAAGTGAATTGTGAGACGCTGCACCCTGAGCCATATTTCCTTCACATTTGTTTTGAAGCAAATGTTTTAGATTCCCTGGCATCTTCCCCAAACCAATTAACATTAAAATCTGTCAAGAACAGTTCAAGCAAAAGAACTTAGCCTCTAATGTGTCAGACTACAGTGAGCAATTACATTTTTGACAAAAACTTAAGACAAGAATCTCTACTATTTAAATTATTATTTTATTTAGCTGTGATTTTCTTCTTCTGTAGTGTTTACCGTCTGGCAAATGTATTCCCTAAACAATGGCAATGCTGAAGTACAATCTCTATTCCAAACATTTTAGAGCCTATAGTCTCCTCAATCAAATAGCTGTCAGAGTCAGAATTAAATTTCTACAATCTTATTTTTCTCAGCCTCATGAACAGTAGAATTACTTCTCCATCACTGTAGGAAAAACAAGTAGGATCACTCTTGTGGTGAGGAAAGGTTTTTTTTAATGACTGCGATTTCTCCCTCTCTTCTTAATGCTCAAGTTGAGCCATTCTCCAACACTTCAGATGTGGTGGTGGAAGTTGAACTGAGAAAATGTCTTACATGTTTCCATGCTGTATTTAAATGTTATCAAGCCATAAAGTAAGAAAAAAATTTTATTTTATTTTTGCCATAGCAATTGGTTTTGTGGCAGCATCTGGGAACTCAAATTCAGGACAGTGTTACAAACACATAAGAGAGAAGCTTCTCCATGGAACTGTGCCAGACGTGTCATCAGAGGTGGGCAAGGGATGAGCAAATTTGTTTAAAGTTCAGTAGACAAACGTAGGGTCTTGCAGTGTCCCCTGGCAGCAGTGAAAGCTGAGTATCCTGAGCTGTGTTAGACAGTACACTGATGGAAGTATCCCATTCCCCTTCTTGTCAGCACTTGTCAGAACCCACCCAGAATATTGTGGTGAGGTTTCAGCACCACCTCCCCTCTTTCTGCCAGCCCAGTTCAAGACAGACACTGAATGACTGGAATATATTCAATGGAGGGTGACCAAGCCAGCTGGAAACTGAAGTGTACATCCTTTGTGAGGATGAGGGGATGGAGCTTGCTCTGCCTGGAGAAGATGTTTCAAGGGGAAGATAACCTAATAGCAGCCTTCCATGACAGATAGGAGGCAATCAAGTGAATAGAGCTGGGCTCTTCACTGAGGTGCTTGGCCAGAAGATGAGGCACCATGTACATAAATCAAGACATAAGAGGCTCAGTCTTAAGGAGAAATATCCATTCCCTGTGAGGATAATTAAGCATTGAGAGAGGCTGCCTAGCAAGGCTGGGGAATTTCTGTCCTTGAGATTTTTCAAGTCCTGCCTGACAAAGCCCTGAGCAACCTGATCTGAATTCAGAATTGACTCTGCTTTCTCTAGATTGGAGTAAAAGACCACTTAATTCCTTTGCAACATGACTTACAATTTGATTCTGTGAACCAAGGAAGATCACCAGGGAAGATCCTGGGAAGAAGAATATTTGCTGTCAAAGATCTTGATTTATAGAAGATAGGCCTTATTTCCTTGTAGCTAATCAAGAAAAAGATTTCAAAAATTTTTCAAGAGGCCACATTTCAGGTTTTTTGAGAGACTCATCCCTCTGACCCACAGAATTATGCAGTGTTCCAAAAGTATAGCAGTAATCAAGAAACTACAGAAATCTGATATAATTATCAAGGTAGGGCACAGCTTCCCTGAGAGGGGTGGTGTATGTTTGGGATCTACAGGCTAGAGAGTAGATAACTGAACAAGTGTAAGGTAAATCACATGAAACATGCAGGAGATGAACTTAGAGCTCTTATCTCTCTTCCACTAGCAGGCAAACATGGCATCAAATGCATTAAACAAGAAACAAGTTGAAAATACAAGCCAGTGGTTCTTCCCTAATAAAGGCAGTTGGGTGGGAGTGCTTGCTGCAGCTGTTAATTTAAAAATAAGTCAGTAAATAAATAACCTTCAATATGTTTTTAAAAAAATGGGAAAAAATAATGGAAGATAAAAAATCAGTTACAGGTGGCTTGCCATAGACTTGACAAGAGTGTGTGAGAGAGAAAACCTAGTTTTGTCTAACACTGGAGACAGGAGAGTATTCTGTACCTGACTATCAGTACTGCTGTGCTCTGATTAAAAGAATAGTCTATTACCTAAGTGTGAATCTTATCAGCTCGGAATTTCCCATGTTTGCAAATCTGAAAATGACATGATGTCACAGTCTGACAACTGATCAATGATTAATTGATTAATAACAATGATCTGAGAGCCTGGAATGGTCATAAAGGCATGAAATCAAAATAATGTTTTTCAGTGGAAGAGGACACAGAGACATTTTCCTCCTTGCTGTTGGTTTTGTTCACGTTCAAGAGGCATTCAGCATTCAGTCTGGTAAAAAGTGTTTTGTCACCGGATCTTTTCCACAGAGTTTTCATCCTCTTGTAAGCTGATTTTCCTCTAGTTTAGAAAAAAAAAGTCCTTTGAAGATGTCAATAGGCATATCATATATGCAGAGGTATTTAGAGCAGTAACTTTTTGATACTTTGATGTAATAAGGTCAGAAAGAAACTATTTCAGACAGTAAAAATTATACTTGGACTACTTTACCCTTTGGGCAACACATCAAGCAGGAGTGGAATGTGTGCATACACATACAAAGTATCCAGTGTTTAATCACATTTAATAATATTCCAAATCCAGACTTCACTGGACAACCCACGTAGGCAACTGGGATCCAAATGCCATGAAAGTGAGCTTTTTAAATTAGCAAACTTTTGACCAGTGTAGCTGGTGGCAGGATATAACAGTCTATAGAAAATACCCAGTACGAAGTCAGGAGTGTGTCATTGAACACAGTGTGCTTTGAGTGCTTCAAATGAACATAGGGTATGAGGGTATTGCAACAAATTTATGCACTGTAAATTTTACTCAATGCGTGTGGGATTTTTAATCATCACAACATGTTTCAAGAGCTGCAGATAGAGAATTGCTGCAACAGCTTCTTCATATTTGAATAAATTTATGTTAATAGCAAATATGTGATGACTGCTTCAGATGTAGGAACAGAACTCCAGCAATACTAATGACTTCCAGAGCTTTATGCACTTTTTCTGCACTCTTTTCCACTTCAGATTTGATGTATATTGAATCTGCTTTGTTGGTACAGCATCCAGCCTTGGAGAAGTGTGGGTGGGATGCAGAGGACAGTGAAAGGGAAGTACGGCCCTGACTACATCTGCCAGGAACATGTTTTATAAAACAAAAACTTGAAACGGTTGTATTTCACACGAAGTTTCCCAAGTGAGAATAGGCTGTGTCTTGGCATGCTCTTTGTTGGTGTTTGACACATGGTTCTCATCTTCCCTTCAGTGCAGAAACAAGTGTTAGCAGGCACCACAGTGTGCGTGTAGTTGGAAGATGGTTCTTTCCCACGTGCTGCATCCTTTGCACTGAGATGCCAGGAAGCATCTGCAAGTTTTAAACTATCCTCAAAGCTACTGTTAGTACAATCTTTACACAGCATGGCAAAAAAAAATGTCAAATTGTCTTTTAAGAAAAAGAGACAACACTTGGAAGAAAAAAGCACCTATGTGTGTGTATTGTAAAAGCAAAAATGTGATGCTGTTAAGCAAATGTACTCTTTTGTTCAGCTAGTTCTGGTCTAACATACTTAATCATCCATTTAAAAACCCAGAGACCTAGTCAGCAACAAGAAATTATGTCTATTACTTGATCATAGAAGTTCATAATTAAAATAGTTTTATTTTTATATATAATTAAGAGCACCTAAATACAGTTATTCCATTTTGTTTACTTTATGCTATTTTGAAACACTTGCAATAAAACAAAAGATTGAATGTGCAGTGAACCATCTTTTACTTATGATAACAAAAAAATTGTATAAAAATTTTATTTCCTAAAGCTGTAAGCTCAGATGCTTATGTTCAGCTGTGAATAATCAATTGGCAAGCACTCTACTCATTTCTAATTTTGGCATCCTTTATGCAGCTGTGTTACAAAAGAATGTGTTAAAGGTTTTGGATTACTTTTATCTGTCTCTATATTGGTGGTCCCTAACCTCCACATGTAATCATAAGTGTTTCAACTCAGATGGTCCTATTGTATTCATTTCCATCAATTAAAATTGCTTTTGTTAAAGAGACTAAACAACAGAAAACCCCCAGCAAACACTAAATACATACATACACACAAACCCAAACAGCAAAACTAAGAATTTAATAAGTAGACTGAATGATGTAATGGGAATTTTTTTGAATACTCTGAAATCATTTAGAGAAAGACAATTAAGTATTCTGAACAATGTCATGTTTCACATATGCAGTCTGTTAATATTGAATGATCAAATACTTGTTTTGAAACATTTCTGGGGATAATGAAATAGTCTCAGAATGGAGTTGATGAGATGATTGTGACAGACAGGTAATGTCAGATATGCTTAGTGACTACTTCAGAACTAGTTCATATTTTCTACACTTGCTAAATGGCAAAATAGCTACCAAACTCCTGAGTGTTGCTGATATGTTGACAGGTTGATTTAGACAACAGGAGACATTTGAATGTATCTATCTGCCACAAAAATATCCTTATTATAATTCATTAGTGAGGATCAAAAATGACATCACTGTGTGCAAGAAGATGACCTCTAACTGAAGCAATTGTAGTTTGTTGTCAAGGCCTATTAATTTACATTAAAGTAGTCCTAAATAATGCAAATGCTGCTCTAGAATGCAGGGGAAGGCACAGTGAAGCATTTGCTTAATGATGATGTTGATACGTCGGTGCAATAATCCTGTACTTACTGATTGTCAGAAACATGACAAGTTTCAATAATATAGCCAAAGTCATTGTTATTCTGGAAGAAGACTGTCATTTTGGATGCCCATGGCAGTTGTTTGGAGTTTTTTAACACCAATTTCTGGAAAGGAGTCAATGAGAGAAGATAAATAGTAGGTACTGGGGCCCTCATCCAATATGTTTTGGTTTGCATTCAGAAATTAGTTGCTAGAGGAGTCTGAGAAATTCTATTTGTGTTCCAAGCTACTTTACCAATTGCAAAATGATCACAGTACTTGCAGCTGACCAGCTGTGTCCATTTTACAGTAGTCTATGATTATAATTGTGAGAACTGAGAACTGGCTCTCTGAGACCATTCAGGTCAAAGCAAAGCAGACATGGTTTGAAGTGCTTTGGTGGTGTGGTTGAATTTTTGTGTTGCAATGAATATTTTAGTCACAAGGAGAGGAAGACCATGTGTGGTACTCATATGCCTCAATCAGAACTTCTGGCAGCTGCTAGGTTTGTTTAGAAGTGTTTCAGAATAGGAATCCAAAAAGGTTTGCAATTGAAGATGGTGTAGGTAGAACATCCTAGATCAGATTCTTCCACTTTTTTATTGTCATTTCAAAAGCTGTTTAGGATATGTACAACCATCAGCTGGAAAAAATTGATTAAAAATACATTCACTGTTAAATATGGTCATATCTCATTTTATAATTTTATGAAACTTCAAAGCCATGCACAAGAGAATATTCATAGTTGACCTCATACTGCTGTTGTATCAGGGCTTCAGTTTCTTTTGCAGCTTCCTCCTTGATGTCAAATATGACTGTGAAAACAGTGGCTTGTTGCAGAAATGTGCAAGATTTCTATGCAAGATCCTCAACATGTAATGAGAACTGGAGATTAATCCCTTTTTTTGTAACTCCTTCTTCAATCTTGACAGCAACTTTTTTGTTCTAGTGATGAGATACATTCTGATGGCATCAACATAGCTATACCACACAAGAATATTTTGTTTCTCAAATCAAGGAATAATATATTTCTTAGTTCCATTCACTTACGTGTAGTTTGCATACCATGAGTTTCCTTTTTCCTATCTCTGTTTCTCTTTGTGTTTGTTTTTTTTTTTCTGATATTTCTTTGCTTCCTACTTTGTTAAGCCAAGTTTGAGGAATTGGTTTCATTAACTGAGATATAGAGAAACGGTGAGATTGTTGACATAAGAAAGACCTGCAGGAACAGACCTTCAAATAATCCAATAGAGAAAAATCCTGGAAATGTATTCAGAATCTAATTCACTTTGCTCTTTTGCCTTCTTTCCCTTGCTAAAGATTTGACAAAATTCTTGTTCTTTTGTCGACAATCACTTCTTCAAGTGTTTTTTTGGTCCCTCATCATTAGATAATCATGTCTTGCATTTGCATATATGTGGCACATACTGCTGTAGGACTTCTGTCTTAAACAGAAATGTTTTAAATTGCCAGTCGCTGCACAGGTATGTCATGTTGTTTAGTGGAATTTTTTACTCTGTTTAACAGATGGCACAGTGAGACAAAGGGTAGGTGAAGAGATTGTACAGTTAGCCAAAAAGCTCCACCTTTCTGGACAAACACATAGTTTCAGAATTGCTTCAGTAGTTACTCTTTTGTTCTGTCTGTTTGAGCTGACTCAGACTTCCCAGTGCCCAAGGAAAGGTGCACAAAGATTGTGAAACTTGCTTTTCTTTTTAAAAACCATTAGAGAGGCATTTAGTCTAGTACTACGAGTTTGTAAAATAGTTTAAAAATGTTTTATCCACATGGAAGAGGGAGCATTTTTCTATGAAAGAATGGAAGCGCTTAAATTTCATAGTTGCAATGGGAATATATAATTAATATTTCCTTGTTGCTACTATAATAGAAATTAAATGGTAAAACAAAGCATTTGCTCTGTGAAATGTAATTGTAGGGAAAAAGCAGTGCTGCACAATTGGCAGGTTGAGCACCTCTGAGAAATTTTCATTTAATTTAGTAACCTAATTGGTGAACAAGGAGATATTGCAAATAAGGACACAGATGAGAAAAAAAAATTCACAAACTATTAATTATCAAATATTTTAGCCAAATAAAATTGAGTTTCTTGAATTTTTTGCTTTTTCCTCAGCCTAAAGTAGATAATGTTTTTTAGAAAATGCAAATACGCATGACTTCTCTGTCTTTCTAAGTGGTGGAGAAATTCACTAGGACCATCCCATTTTTTTGTGCTCCTTGGTACTGGAAAATACTCCTCTTCAGAAGAGACTGCTTCTGCTTTTTTAATGAGATGAACAATTGGATGGTGCTTGGAGTGTTTCTTCTGACTGGCAATATGTGCTGGAGGTGGGGGTAGGAGTTGTCACAAGGCATTGGGCAGAAGTGGAAAGCTAGAGGAGTGACCATTTGGTTTGAGAATGTTTGGTAGTTAGTTTTATGCATGGAGGCATATCAAAGCTAAAAACCGCTAGGCTGATCTGACATGAAGAAGTAAACAGATTGTACTTCTCTAGTTATATCTATTCTGAAAACAGATACACAATGCTAAAATTGCTCAGCTTTGTGTGAAGACTCTGCAATCTGAATGTGAACTGCAGAGTTTTAGATAAATGTATTTACTCTCTCTGCAGGAAAATTGAAGGGTTGACTTCCATACAAACAAACAAAAAAAAAATAGCATGCCATACCATGGAATTGTTCTAGATGGCAGGGACTTGTAATGATCATCTGGTCCAACTACCTGATTACTGTATGGCTCACCAAAGTTCAGTGACTGAACACTGGAACAGGCTTCCTAGGGAGGTGTCCAATGCCCCATGTCTGTCAATGCCTAAAAAAAAAGAAACATTTGGCATTTGGTTATGTCCTTCATAATGAGATTCACTTATTGGTCAGCCCTAAGGTGGTCAGGCAGTCGGACTAGATGATCACTGTAGGTCCCTACAAATTTAACTATATCCTCCCCTCTCCTCCCTTCCTCTCTCTTTCCCTGTCCCCTCCTTTCCTCTCTTTTTAGTGAAGAAGGTGCTGAGTTCATTACTCAATGCACCTTCTTCTCCCGCTCTTTCTGCTGCCACTTTCTGTTCTGGGAATTGTCTTGATTATTTGGACTTGGTTGTAGGGGTGTTTGTGGTCTTTATTTTCTAATGCTTCAGGATTTTATTCACCCTTTCATAAGCTTGTACTTATAATATTTTGTGGGCATAAAAATTATCTTGGGAGGGTGAAATTTCACGTAGTGTACTTTCAGACATTGGCATGTCTGCATGAATAGGTTAAGTAAGCAGAAGGAAATTTAACTTAATCCAGTGGTATTGTTTTGTAATGGATACATGTATTGTGTATAAAACACCATTTTTATGCATTAAGTAGTCAAAAAGGAAAAGAAATTATTAGTTCATACAGAGAAGAGTCTATTTGAATTCATACAAATTCAATCTGTGATATAAAGCTCAAAAATGTTAATTATTTCTGCAGGTGGGAGATTTGGTAGAGATTAAAAACTACTTCTGTCTCAGGCTAATAGACTAATGTTACTGATCTCCTATAATACTCGAAGAATGGTGTTCCTATGCTAACACATTTTACTTGATCTCTCAGATTTGTAATGCTGAAAAGGAAGCTCTAAAGAATGCAGCATCCTGCATAAAGTTCCCAATATTGATGTGAAGGTGATTCCTGAAAGATAATTTTCTATTCTGTGTTAGTATTCTGTGTTCTCTTCGGCATTCATTTATTCACTTAGTCATTCATTCAGAATTATGAGAACTCAGGTTATGGAGCTGGAGCAGGCAAGCACACACATTTTCCATGCAGTAAAGCATGAATAAAGCACCTCTACTGTTAACACACGCTGCACCCCAGTGCTACATCTGACTGCATTAATGCAGTATGCACTCATCCCTTCTTCCCTGGTAAAGCTTTATTGGACAGCGCCTTGGGATCAGTGCTTGTGCTAGCTGTGGATGGAAAAAATGCATGGTGGTGGAGGAGGTGTGTGTGTTTTTTTTGGTTGGTTGGTTTTTCTGGCCAACAGACAGAAGGGAGGCACAGGGAAGACGCTGTTACTACTGTGCCAGTTATTCTGATGCCTTGGAGTAGCTACCTAGAACAGAGTTAAGAGAATATTGTGAGTATTTATTAAAGGCCTTCAATAGATGCAGCTTGGGCAGTCAAAAGCCTATCAGAGGCTACACCCAATATAGACAATGGTCACGAGTTTTTCAGACAGATTTAATTCTGGTTTAGTTGCATATCAGCTGTGAATTCTCCAATTACAGCTTCAGGTAATGGAGTCTTATATCCCAAATTTTCTCTCCCTGCAAGTCACTTTTGTTTATACCTTTTGGGCCTGAGGCTGTGGTGTGTCCTTGGATCACAGGCCCAGAGGGATTGTTTTGTCTAACCAAAATGTGAAGACAGTCAACTACACTTTATATGGATTTAGAGCTATGCACTAATGCAGCACAGGATTTGAAAAATATAAAAGCTAAAATCTTAAGGCATTCATTTTATCACTATGAAGGGAGAGCAGGGAAGAGAAGCACTGTTGGGAGAGAACTGGGCTTTGTGCTCTTCATGAATACAGAAAGCAGAAGCTAAGCAATCATAAGTGTACAGTGTTGCACTACACCTGATAAATTTTTGTAGGTCAAAGAAGCACACCTTATACACATAGACAAGAATTTATTGCTACTCTAATTGAAATTGTAGCAGTCTAATCAAGAAGTGTCATTTTAATTGGACTAATAATACCAGGTTATCTTGGACTCAAAAAAAACTCATTATGTTTAAAGTTGTTCATTAATGTCCTTGAATCGACTCCTTTTGTGTCACTCATGTAACACTGCCTGGCTCCTGAGGTCAGTGGCATTGAGGACAGAGGGCAGGGCAGCACTGATGTCCTTGGCCCTTTTCTGGGAGTGGTGAAATATTGTCAGCATGAGGGGCAAGCTTCCCCTTGGTCTCAGGTCTGTTTAGGTCTGGCTTTATACATTTGCAGTCTGTTCAGCCTTTCCTTCTTTTCTAAATGACTTGAAGGGTGGTTGCACAAGGACTCACTTAAACCATTATCACAACAAAGTTAAAGCACATCATGATAGCTGGCACAAAGAAGTGGCAAAGGAATCTCCTGTCAGGCTCTAGAAAGTAGGTCATTGTAGAGTCATAGAATCACGGAATGGTTTGGGAAGATACCTTAAAAATCAGAGTTCCAGCCTCCCTGATGTAGGCAGGGACACCTTCCAACAGACCAGGTTGCTCAGAGCCCCATCCAACCTGGTCTTGAGCACTGCCAGGAGTGGGGCATTCATAGCCTTCTCTGAGAAACCAGATCCAGTGTCTCAACAACCTCGTTATAATGGATTTCATTCTAATATCTAATCTAAAGTTACCCTCCTTCAGCTTAGGGCCATTACCCCATGTGCTAGCTCTACATGCCCTTGTGTAAAACGTCTCTGTCCAGCTTTCTCATAGGCCTCCATTAGGTACTGGAATGCTACTGTAAGTTTGCCCTGGAACCTTCACTTCTCCAGGCTGAACAACCCTAAGACCCTTCAGCCTGTCTTCAAAGGAGAAGTTCTCCACTGATCATCTTTGTTGTCCTTCTCTGGACTTGCTTCAGCAGTTCCACATCCTTCCTCTGCTGGGGCCCCAGAGCTGGATGCAGCACTGCAGTGGGGTCTCACCAGAGCAGAGCAGAGCAGAGGGGCAGGATCCCCTCCCTCCCCTGCTGCCCATGCTGCATCAGGGGATGTTAACAGCGTTTCACACGTGGGTCTATGGAGATCTTGCTTTACCCTATGTTGGATAGTGGCAGTTCAAAAAGTCACTTTTTTGCCTTAAGCTTAGAACTTACCGAGCCAATTTGGGCACATAAGAAGAAATCAGAGTTTAAGCACATGTTTCCATTTTGGGCATTCAAAATCTTTGATTGCTCTTTAAGCCTTTAACTTTAAAATGTCATTGATTTTCGTTAGAAGGCTTTGTAATCTATTTCAGAACTGCTCTCTAAAAAAAAAAAAAATCTATGTTGTTAGGGAGTTACACTGATTTTCTATGTTGGCCTCCTTCCACTTTTATAAATTGAGACTTAATCAGGGCTACTGAACTGAAATTGATTTTATAGAAAGTAACAACCAGTTAATAAGATCTTTTGCTTTAAATAAGTCTTTAATTGCAGCTCTGTACAAATGTGATAGAGGAAAAATGTTTGTCAGTGCCATGACTTAATATTGACTAATATTTTTTCTTTAAGAAATATATTTTTCCTTCTCTATTTTTTAGAGTACAACCAAATCTGGAGCTAAGCTTTATTTCCCTAACCAAATGCATTTGAGGCTTTAACGGATTTTATTTTCAAATGTCTGTCAACTTAATCTTGTGTAGCAATCTTGATTCAGCAGTTCAGAGCTCTAAATTGTTACAATAGTCTACTTTAATAAATTCCCAAACCTTGGAAAACCCTGTTAAATCTTTCTGTCCCCACCCTCCTCAGATGTACTACTGGGGGAAAAAAAGTCTACTGAGCTGAAGTATGAAAATGAGATGGTGTCCCTTAAGAAACGTGTCTTAAATAAGGGTTAATTGTGAGTAGGTTATATTGATCACCCCCTCCCTGGTCTTCCTTCTTTCAGTCTCCATATTTCATTGAATTACCTGATACCATTTTTTGCATGGTAATTTTTAGATAAGATGCCTTTAAAAAGGCTGCATAAGTCTCTGGATCGGCTGTTCATTTTCAGATTTTATTTGAAAAGAGCCCAGTTGAAAACATTTGCCCTCTCCCTCTCAACAGACCTATGAAAATGAGACTGAGAGGTGCCATGGCATGTTGCTGCAGAGCAGCCTGATACAGTGGTCTACCTCTGGCTGATTAATATAAACACTTCTCAATGGTGTAAAATCTCTAATCCTTGTGTAATGAGATTGTTGGGTTGCTATTGCTCTTATTCTCTGTCTTCCCTGCCAAACTATCCTGTTTCTTAATTTTAAGAGTTTTCAAGGAAATGACCTTGTTGTCTCATTGTGACAGGAGTTTTCTCTCTCAGGTGTAGACCCAGGGCCCTTTTGAGGCGGAGGGGGTTCTTACAAGTAGTTATCAGGCTGTACTACTGGTTCCAGGTGTGAGACATGTCAAGTGGTATGCCATTTTTAACCCATTTCAGCTGCCTTTACAAATACTTTTAAAGGATAAGCTCAGTTCTGTCATGGGCATACAGTTAATATGGTGTTTCTTAAGGAAATCCATCATTTTATTGAAAACAAGCTGTTTTTTCTCTTGATGTGTCACTTGGTCAGCATTGCAGTGACATGGCTTTCAATGGCAGTTTTTTGTCTGCAAAGTCAGATACATCTCATGACATCTCAGTCAGTGTGTGTTGACACTTAGAGGGAGAAATTAGAGAAGGAGATCACTTAAGCCTCTGTCAATAATAGCTAGATTTCTAGCCAGCAGCAGGGTCTCCTGAGGCTTGTGGATCTGACCAAGTGATGCTCCAGGCACTTATTGCAGCAGTTATGGACTTGTTAGTCACAAGCAACCAGTGCAAACTCTTCTACATCTTGGAAAGCTTTAAATGCTGTTGAAGGTTAAATACAGAAATCCCTGCATGCAGTTTGTATTGCTTCAGCTGTTTATTTTGACTAGGCATCACGTTTCTGGATATCTTTCTTCATGCAAATGTGCAATAATTAAAGTGTAAGAAAACTCAGTTATGTGACTGCAGACATTTAATATAGATGGCCTATAGGTATCTGCCTGATTTTCTGACCAGGAAAACAGCTGGACTTTTTCCTTCAGAAGTCACTTAAGCATTATTAAGATGCTGAACCTCATTAGCTCCCATCCCAGATTGCTTTAACATTCTGACTTGGAAGTACTGCTCTTTGAAAAGAGAGTCTAGGATCTTTATTTAATTGGCTCATCATTTAACCACAAATTAGCCAGTAAATTTGTAAATGAGTAACTTTCAAGCTTATGCTTTAAATTAGACTTATCTAAGGAATATTTGCATTACTTTATGCAGGTGGAATAATTACCTTAGCTTACTAGCACTCAACAGATTTTTATCTTAGATTCAGTTTAGATTCTATTTGTTTAAACAAAAAGGATAAGCAGATATTCTTTAAATATCAAAATTTCAAGGTCTTAATTGAAGTCCTCAAAATTCTTTATCTCTACTCCCCACCTCCAAGGTCTGCAAAAATGACCTTAATGTGGTACGCAGACAGAGTCAAGTCCATTCCACCTTTTTTGTCAAGAGCCCTGGAAAACTGACATTACCCTAACTCTTCCAAGTGAATCTGTATCCTCCCAATCCGTTCGTTCTAATACCATATCTTTGCAAAACTAGAAAAAATCAAATTTTAAAAGGGAGTTCTTTTGTTATGTCTTCGGGATTTTTTGGTGGTGCATATGAATGTAGGTGTGGAATGTATATTTGCAACCAGTCACTTGGTCAAAGGAAAGAAAAATTAAGGGACAGTAATAGAAAGCTCAAAATTATTTTTCAGAAGTTGAAACCCAGAACTGATTAAGATAATAGAAAATACTGGGAGTGGGCAGAGTGATTGAGGCTTAAATGCTTCAATTAAAAGACAAAAACCAAACCCAAACATCTGAAACTTGAGAATGAAGTGTTAATTGCGAGGGTAAATTAAAATCTCTAAATAAATTGGAAAATCATTTCATACCCAGAACCTCACACTTGTTACCAGAATGATTCTTTTAAAGGCCTTTGAAGTATGATATTAAGGAATTCTGAGTCTTTGCCTACTTTGCATGTGCCTTTATTATGCATAAACCTTATTCTTGACAGATGGGTCTTAACGTGAATAATTTTTTTAGCTTATTTCAGGATAGTATCACACTTCCCAGAATTCCAAAATCATAACTGAATATAAGGGCTATCATGTTTTGATAAAAAAATGTTTTTTCCTCAATTATTGGTGTTATGTGTTCAATCTACTTTTCAGCCTACTTTTCTGTCTTCTTCCTTCCACCACATAGCAAGCAAGTGGCTGGGACAGGTTAGCACCATCAAGTGAAACATTTCTGCTAAGTGACAACTTATTTTTTTGATTGTTTTTGTTGTTATCAAAATTATTATAAATGAGACACAAGTAACATAAAAAAACCCCAACTAACCACTCCCTAACAAACCCCATCTGCAAAAAAACCCAACTGAGTTTCAAAAGTCACTGCCCTTATCCTGGGATAAAGAAAAGAGAAAATTTCTAAGGGGCTTGGGTATAACTACCACCTATATTATAATTTTTAAGCTATAAAGTCTTCTAAGGATATGTCTAAGGTGAAGAAGCTTTGTGATGTGTCTCTAGCAGTGGAACATAGCTGGCAAGTCTACTGTAGGCTGAAGTTTTGTTCCATATTCCTTTGTGGAATAAGTAAGACTTTCCAAGCCACAACTCTGCCTGTGTAAGAGCTGCTACAGTGGCAGCAGTTTGTTGTTTCAGTTCTGTCAGCTAGTGGAAATAACCTGTGGTGGCAAGAGATGTTAGTGTGAACATGGCTCTGATTTGACTTAGGAACTGTCCACGTATGTCATGGCAGTGAAAAAGCAATTCATTTGGGGTAAAGGACTTACTGAATATGGTCTGCTACAATGACATGTATCAGTCAGTGTGGTAGCTGGTGGCAGAACATTGACCTATTCATGCATGCCTCCATGGAGACTTGAGCTATTTGAGTTCTGTTTACCCAAAAAGAATAAATGAAAGATTATTTACCCCAAAATGGTTACATTTTCCCCTGCTACTGGACTCTATTCCATGGATAGCAGCATTGATGTCAAATTTCAAATTTTGGTGCCATCAGTGCCGATGTGGGGGCCACCTCTAAAAAATTATGTAAGACAGTGCATATAAGATGAGGAAAAAGGACTCTCTTCTGCTACCACCCAGAGGAGAACTCCAGGTTATCTATAGCAAGTTTATCAAAGAGATCAAGAAAGCTTATGAGTGTGGAATTCAATGATGACATTTTTTCAAAGTGTTGACAATCTGAAATCATAAATTACTTGGCACTGATACTGCCTTTAAATAGGAAGTGTTACGTAACACTTGTCAGAAGAGGTATTTAATCCTAAATTAGCTTTTTAAGGAGCTGTTGAATTGCTGAATAATCATGATATGGAAAACTACAAATCCTTCTATAATAGGAAATAGGAAAATGCAGGAGGATAAAACAGGGTGGGAACTTGAAAGTGAAAGGTGAAGGTCAAGTGTGACAGTTTGAACTATGTGCACCAGGATTAAGAACCTGTCTAAGAAGCTGCCTGTGCATGATGTGAAATCCTGTTCACTCAAAAGATATCCCATAGTTACTTTTGCAGCCCAATGGAGGAGAGGAAGACTGGGTCTCACTTAGCCTGAACATGAGTGCCTCCAAGGCTGAGAACCCCAGAAGGGTGATGAAGAACAATAGGGAAAGTACTGCATGGTTTTGTTACTCATCTGTTTCACAGGCCTCTTCAGTCCTTGGCTCAATTTAGAGTGGCCTTGCAGCTTCTGCTGCTTGTTCATGGTGACAGTTCCTTGATAGCTGTGCAGTTGCAGAGGTGCTCAAGTATGGCGTGTTCATCTCTTCTATTGGCAGGAGCAGTTAGGATGGATAACATTTCAGGGTGGTTTTTGATCCCTGTCAGTATACTGTGTCCTCATATATGAATAAATGACTAGATATGTAACTAGACAGCAAAAAAAAACCCTCCTGAATGCTGTGTAGGAGTCTGTACAATCTTAGTTATGTAGTACAGTAGAAAGGAGAAAACAGTAGATACATAACAAAGTCATGTCATCATCTTTTGTATAATCATGATCAGATTTTTCTTTGCCCTTTGCCTGTCTCCAGGTTAAGAAATGCAATGGGGATTTTTCACTAGATTTCATGTTTCTACATTTTTCTTGTAATATGTCACGATGAATTACACTTTACTGCAAAATGTAGTACTATGTTTTTGTGCTATAGCCTTAACATAAATAGCGTATTCCCACTGGAACTAGTGCAGGTTCGTTGTGTAAAAGAGGGGTCAGTCTTGGACCAAGCCTGTAAACAACACAATGTTTGATGCTCTCCATCCCCTGCCCCTCAGTCTTTAAATAACTCTTTAATCTGAAAAGAGAACATCTTTTCAAAAGTACTGTACTTTGGTAGCTTTCCACTGCAGAAGCATGATAGATGTGGCTTCCCATCTGGTTAGCAATGCTGATCCTACTTAAGATCAAGTTATGCCACAAAACTCTGATTTCCTCACACTTCCAAACAAGGATTGCTTGAAGTCTGAGACACTACAGCTCCAGAAGCAATTTTTGAATGTTTATCTTCAGGATTCTGTTTCCTAGAAGGTAAGTGCCATGCAGTCCTTTTCTTGCAGTATCCCATCCTGTAACATTGTATTTTTCACCCTTCTTGAATGCACCCATTTCTAGGATATCTGACACAATCGGTGCTGACAGCCAAACTGACAACATCACTGTAAGGAGATGGGCATGGCCATAAAGGAAAATAGAACAATAATGGTGTGGAATGGAGTTAGATGGAAATATTGAAATGTGGTTGTCTCCTTCTGCAGGTCAGAAGGAATGTAGGAGAAGGGGAAATTCAGCAGTGTAAACCTGTAATTTGCCCAATCCTGCTGAAGACAGACTGAGCCACGGTTAGCACTGTATTTAAACACCACTGGTTTAGAATGTTTGGTTGCCAGTGTAACTACTACAGTGTATTACAGACTTCTGGCAGATAAAGTCTGTACATTTCTACCTGATGACACAAGATTGTGCCAGGCTTGTGAATTATAGACAGGCGTAAGAATTTGTCTATTCATGTCACCTTATAATATCTGAGCTCTCTCAGAGAGATTCAGGTTGGACATCAGGAAAAGGCTCTTCACTGAGAGGGTGACCAGCTGCTGGAGCAGGCTTCCCAGGAAGTCAGAGCACCAAGCCTGACAGAGTTCATTGAGATTCTGGACACCATGATCCTTATTGATTCCTTCCAACTTGAGCTATTCTATGATTCTGTGATTTTCTTCAGCCAAAAAAAAAAGTATTGCTGACATGAATAGACATTTAGATACTAGGCTATACTACTGAGTTTCTAGTCCTGTACATGTAGACATGTTCAAGTTTTGTTGGGTGAGCATCAGCTTAGAAAGGCTAGTTGGTAATTTTGGCTTGTACAGAATTGCCACTCACCAATTTATTAAGGTGAAGTGTACAGACTATGATTTCTGCAAACAAGTCTTGACATCTGTGAAGATGTGAGGATTAACATTTATCAATTCCATTTTGACTCCTGAGTTTGGTTTAATTTTTACCTGTAACTCATATTTCACTACATGTAGTGAATATGAAACTTTGAAATTATTTACTTTAAAGTTGAAAAAACCCAGAGCCAAAGTTTTTCAGGTTATTCAGAATGTTCTGATTTGTCTAAGTACCGTATCCTCCTTTCAAATTCCCCATATTGGAGGGGATGAGTGAGAGGTTCCTGGAAACTTCTTCAGTTTTCCTCTGTGTATTCAAGTATCTTGTTGTCTCTTAGCACAACATTTCGTAGATAAAAGCATTTACAAATGAGAGCTTTTGTGTATAAAATAGGTAGCTCTTGTTTGTGTAATAGGCTGAATATAAAGTCCTTTGTTGATTGCAAACATCTAAAAGGGTTGGACAATATATGATTGCTACATAACTAATACAATAAAAAAATAAATGTCTTTTTCAGAAACATGATGGAAGAAAAAGCAAGTAGTTTGACAACTCAGATGATGTTACCAGCAATGAGAATAAATCCACCAATGCTACATATTAATCCCTTTTTATCTGGACACTTACTCACTGCCACTTCCTTGCTGGGGAAAATCTTAGGGTCCTCTAAGCTAGCAGACATTCTCAGTCTTTTCCATGCCAGTAGCCTCTTTTGATGCCAATATAAGAAAACTAAAGACAGTCCATAGAGTTTATAAAACTTGGAATTTTGCTTTCCTGAGTCTAAGGATCTCAGCTGAAGTGGTCCCCCTCAAGTGGGATTTTTGAAGTAAAGGTCTAATTGTAAGAGGAAACATGTAGATTGACCTGAAAAATACATTAGATTTTATTTGTTTTTGTTTGGCTTCAAATTCATTTATTGTCCATTTAAAACTTACCAAAGCTAGTCCTATAAGAAGAAACTAAAACAGCCTTCCAAGACCAATACCACGTCTGTACGAAAGTGTTTGAAAGACTTGAGAAAAAAAGGCTAAAGTCCATCTTGTTTATCTCAAATGGTGAGAAAACCAATTGCACTGTACCCTACTCTGCCAACAAAAGTAGTTTGACTAAATTGAAGAGTCATAAAATGTGAGGAATGGGACAGATTGATGAGTAGGTTGAAAATGTTTATCCTGTAGAATATGGAGGCTTAGGGATGAAGACCATCATCAATCTGTAAAGCAAATGAGATAACTTGAGAAAAATGTGAGTTGAATGTGGCATAATTTAGTCATAAGAAGTAATTTATGACGAGTTCTCATTTTTTTCCATGAAATCATTATTGGTGTTGGGTTGAATAAATGACTTTCATATCGTGTTGTCAAAGATAGTTGTTGTAACCATTCACTACAAAAATGTGGCTCCTCTGTCCTCATTGTTTCTTATCACTGCCTGAGTATTATTTCAGGATACAATGAGTGATATTTTCTGTGGAAATTTATCTGTTCAGAGTTTTCTCAGGTAGAGCCAGAAACAGAAGATAAGAAGGGTTGGGGGCAACATGGGGATGGAGGAGGAAGGGAGGGCAACAATAAACAGGTAAGATAAATTTTGCACCACCAGATGTGTTAACCATTAATGATTTTTTGTTATTGTTGTTATTTTCTCCAGTCCTATTCATGGGAATATTTTTTGGGTTTTGGAATTAGTCTAACCTCCTTACTATTGAGGTCTGTAATTTTATACTATCCCAGATCACGATTTTAGCAGTCCTGAGTGCCTGTGGAATGCACCCTTCCTTTTGTCTGTGATGAAAAAAATATGAAACAAATTCCTGGGTATTGCCTGTTCATGTAGTGACTAGGAATATCACATTAGTAAGTTAGCTTTTGTGGGAGACAGGGCTATATCATTTGTATTTGAACATTTATCTAAATTGGCTCTATCAAATACAAGAAGCTAATTCTAATTGACTGCATTTAATGCAGTGTCACCTGAAAGTGTCTATATTGCTAAATTTAAACATGAGCAAAATGACTTACATAGCCCAAGAGGAAGTTCAGGGCACTTTTTTTTTTTTTTTTCTGCTCTGCTTAGCAATTAAAGAGTAAATCTCTCAAGATTAGCCAGGTGCAATATGCTGCTACTCACTTTTCTGTGTAGCATCAGGTATTGGCCAGTGCTGGAGGCAGCTTGCTGGATTTTACAGAGCAGCAATGTGATCTGCTATGACAAATCCTGTGAGTTCTTTTGGGGAAGTGGAAAGCTGCTCTGCTTTGAACACTGATGCATTCTCCATAGATTGTGTTTGTGGGTTTAGTGGCATGTCTATTTTTCTACTTGCTGCTTCATAGTAGCAACATTTCCCTCTCCAACTGAAAAGTTACTCCAGGGGAGGACAAGGTGTTTACATTGCATTACATGCCAGCATGAATGCAGTTGAAAGCGTGGAAGTATTTAGAAGGAAAGCATCAAGGGCAAGTAGAAAGAGAGATACAACCAAGGAGGAATGCATAGCCAGGGCTACCTGTTGTACGGCTGGAGACACCCTATTTATTATGTAAAAATGAAATAGGACTTGCTAAACTATAACAAAAGCTGAGATGTTAAGGAAGAACTATAACAGAAGCTGAGATGTTAAGCAAGAACCATGCACTCAAGCTCTGGTTCACCACTCTGCTGCCTGAATTCCAGTTAGTTTGTGTCATGTCTTGATCAGGCTGTTGTGTGACTTCACAAATGTCTCCTGGCTAAGTAACTCACAGGAAAGGCATCCATAAGCACCAGTACATGCTGAGGGCCATCCAGCTAAAAAATAGTTTTTCAGGAAAGGAAGCTAAGTTGGCCATGACGAAATAAATCAAGAGAAAAGGGGACAAGATGTTGCAGTGTCAGTCAAATTGATAGTGAATTACCAAAGGGGAAAGAAGAGGATGTCAGACAATGCTGTACTGAAGACTTCCTAGCTCTAAAAAAAAAAAAAAAAAAAAAAAAATAAAATAGGGATTCCATTTTTAAAAGGATGACTTTGCAAATCTTTCCCTATGATGGTTTTTAGGACAATGCTTCAATGTTTTCAGAACTGTTATTGGAGGAGGGAGCAAAGGATGTCAAAAGAATGGGCATGGGGCTGATGGGGATAACTTCATTCTTTATTTCTATCTAATGTCAGTTCAAGGAACTTGGATGCATAAAAGCAGCTCGAAGGCTAATTACAAGATGACAGGAATGAGTCTGTATTAAAGATAAAACTTTCCAGACTTTGCTTTTATGTGAGAAAGATTCAAATTCAAAGTGAAGGTTGCTGATATAGTGAACATCAACTTGTCTTTTTCTTCTTTTCTTATTTCTTCTCCTGTTGCAGCATGGGCTTAGTTTCAAATCTTTACTCTCCATCCCTGTTGCTGGCAAGTTTCAGAAAAATTATTACCAAATATCTCATTATGAGGAAACAACAATGTACTCCACGTCTTGAATCAGAGTTTTCATCGAGTTTTGTGTAATAGTGGGCTGAATAGTATTCATGCTCAGTTTAGTTTTAATTTCAGGATGACATTCTCAAACATGAGTATGGAAAGAGGTGGATTTTTCCCTTTTGCCTCTGATTCACCCCCAAATGAAAACAATTGTGTTTTCTCCTCTAAAAACACAGAATTTTAAGTTAAACAAAATTATTCATTCTTAATTGTTATGCATACAAAAATGTCAGAATGTATTTTAGGATGTATCTGTGATTTTACTGCTTCAGCAGCCTTATGGCTTATAAAAAAACACAGTTGTTATTCCAAATTTCTAAATTGTGTTTGTGTGGGTTCTTTGTTGTTTTGTTTTGTTGGTTTTTTGTTTGGTTTTTTTTTTTTTTTTTCAAGACTAGATGCACTGAATGTGAAAAATCAAAGATAGCAGTGAGAGGATTGTACAGAATGCATTAAGCATCAGAACACAGCATCTGGAATTATGCTATCCTTACCTGAGACTGAACACTATGAAAACGTCACAATTGTATTAGCTGGCATTTACAGGGAAGGAAAAAACAAAACACTATGAAGAAATCCTTGGAAAATGGAGTGATAGGGATTCTGGTTTGTCTTTTGGCATGTTAAGCAGTTTATGAAAGATCTCAGTTGTCTTATTAGATGGCTTCAGCCATATACCCTTGCTCTCAGAGAAATATGGAACTTAAATGTTCCTGACAGTGACCTAACATTTTTTAAATTATTGGTTAAATGAAGGAACAGACTAGACCAGAAGCATAGCTACCTTGACCAAGATATGGTCTCTTCTAAATGTTCAGATGGCCCATGACTCAAAGCTGCAAGAAAGGTACAATGATTTGTACTTCAGAGGATTCCTTGGAATGTTGCCTGGCACCCTGCGGATGGTTTCACTTAGAATCTGTGGTTGAAAGAAACAAAAATGTTACTAGGTATCCCTTTTTTCCTTGAATGAACAGACCAACAAACCAGCTTTTTCTCTAGTCTCTCTGAGACAAACATGTCTTGTTTGTTCTTGCACTAGGTGAACTTGAATCCAGATAAACAGAGTAAATCACTGTAATTTCTCAGGAAAAAAAAACCTTAAATGTAAATTATAGAATTCAAAGAGTGAATTCAAATGGATAAATATCTGAAACACCTGCACTGAATCAGTGGTGTCTGAGTGATAAAGACCCAACAGAAGTTGCACAAATTTCTTTCTGTTCAATGGTAGAATATAATGGTTTTCCATAATCTGTTTTCTGTGGTATAAAAATTATTTTAATGCATGTTTGCATTGGTAATAATCCTAAAATACTTGCCTTTGGGGTAATGGGTTGTTCTGTTCATTCAGGTGGTAGGTAAAGATGAAACAAGTGCAGATGATGATGCATGCTTGTTTTTAAAAACCAAACAAATAAGCTCAATAGCAGGAACGAGAAAACCTTGCAACCGCACCTCAAAAAAGCATACCTGACCTCTTCCAATACTATGCCTTCATGGGATTGCACACCATATCAGAAATGCAGAGAGAGAATGAAATAGACTTAAATGTAATAATTAACTTTCTTGGCTCTTGTTGATTTTTTTTTTAAGGCTGTGTGAATGATTTTTAGCTTTTATTGGTAAGGACTACCTAAAATCAGCTGAAATATTATCATTACAAAAGAGGGAACTTTGTTTGCTATGCTTCTTATTAAAGAAAAAACTATTTGATATACCTTGAGGGGGAAATATTTTGAGCTTGAGTAATAATTTAATCCTTCATTAAAATGCATTTATTTTGCCTAGGAGTTGAGTGTCCTGCTCATAAAGACTGATACTTACATTCTAATTCCTCCAAGGACACTGGACACACCAAAAATTTGTAGTTTTGGGCATAGTTGCACTTGGCCCTCAAATTTTATATTTTTTTGTGTGTGTTGGTTTTGTTTTGTTTGTTTTGTTTTGTGTTGTTTTTGTTTTGTTTTTTTAATTTCTTGACAGAATGTAAACTCTTCTACAATTCTTTAAATAAAGCAAAAGTCTGGGACATTCTGCAGTCTAGATTTTTTTCCCTCAATTTATTCTTACTTATTTATTTTAACTTCCCTTTTTATTTTGAGCTGCAGGACTAGAGTAAGAAAACTGAAAAAAACTTTTTGCATTTCCGGAATGCAAAAGTTTCAGGAAATAAATTCAGTCCAAGGAAGGAAGACTAACTTCATTGTCTTTCTCTGAAACTTTCTTTTTCCCTGAAAAAAAAAAAAAAAAAAAGAAAATTTTCCTTTTCAGAAATCTTCTTGTTTAGACAGTATTCTACCTATAAAGCAAGATGTCCAATGTGAATAAATATCCTCACTAAACCTCTGCTGTGGATGATTAGCCTTTTCATTAAAGGCTTGAAATCCATTCCGAATATCAATCTAGCTGTCCCTCAGGTCCACCTCTTGATCAAGCATAACAAAGTAGTATTTCCTTCTTGTTTATATCTTCCCGTATATTTATGGAGATCAAGATTTTCTGTAACCTACTAGGTTGTTGATAATTGATTTTAAATAAAGGGTTTTTTTTTCAGTACAGAAGTGTTGTTTTGACTCTCTTTAAGGGCACCTTCTCTGTACTATAGGTATCAGAACTTAACACATTTACTATGTGTTTGTCTTTGGATTTATTAACTTTCTTTCCACTGTCACTTCAGTTCACGGGTGTCATGTGTACTCTTTCCCACTGAACAGAAAATTTCACATCTGTACATACCTGTATATATCAATTCAGTGTGTACCATGGGAATCCGTTTTTGGAATATTAAAATGTACATAAAGACGTGCCCTAAGAGAAGAGCACCAACATTGCTACTGCTTTCAGCAGAGGAAAGTTATCCTTCTGTATTCTGTTCCTTATTTAATATAAAATGTTATCTTGATAGACACATAATTACTTTAATTGTTTTATCAATGGAGCATTTACAGGGGTATTCTTTTTTATTTCAGCCTACTTAATATTTTAAGAACAGTTCTTGGTAATCTCACTTGCAAAGTAAAATTAAATCTACTATCAGGGAAGAATTTTAAGCGGTGTTTTAACTTGTGCATATCATTTTACACAGCTATTCTTGGTTTTTTTGTTGATAGATCTGATACACAGAACAGGTAGGCAGAGATTGCTCTGCATTGCAATTGCAGGTAGGGATTTGGGTCTGTATTCAGGGTTTTACCTCAGGATGTGAGGGCAGGCAGCCTTCACTAGGAGGATGTGAGAGGTGATCTGTCCTGGCTTTGGGAGGGTTGAAGTTGTACATAATTCTTCCCATGCTAGTAATTAAGGTATGGAAATGTTTCTATAAATCTGGCATGCTCCCCCTGGCCTTTAATGTACCTCAGTCCTGCACATATTTGAGTGCTTACATCTGTAATGCTTAAATCAATACAGTTTGTAGTAAAAGTAATAACATGCAAGTATTTTACAGTGTTTCATTTGTAAACTGAGACTGCTAATCGTAGTTATTACTATTCACACTGTTAGTCACATTTTTTAAGTATGAAAAGTAATCCCCTCTTTGTAAGGGGTTTAAGTCTAAGAATAATAAAATTGTTTTTAAATGTCCATGTATCCATATTCTGAAGGACATTCAAAGGAAAAGACAATGAAATCACTGAAATCAAATTGTGGGTGTAAACCTTATTCCAGTAATTTAAACTGACAGTTCCAAATCCATATCCTAAATGGGACCCAATCTATATCCTGAATGGTGATGGGGAGAAAAAAAAGAAAAGGAAAAAAAAAAGAAAAAAGTGTGCCCTTTAAGGCTATATTTCTCATTTTATTTGGTTATAAATGAGACAGATAATACAGTCATTATATAATTCAGAAGAAAAATCTGTTTTCACAGATCAGGACATATACCTATTCATAACTGTATGCATAATGTGATTTAAAATACATTTTTGTTCAGAGCATTTGTAGATTCTTAGATATGCATGCTCTCATTCCAGGTTATGAATTTTGAATAATTTTTCTGGATGTATTTTAGCTTTCCTGAACCACCTTCTTAAATCAAAGGAATCCTCATTTTGACAAATATTCCTAGCACAAAGAGATGGTCTTAATGTCTCTGAGAATTTTACTGCATATTTTGTTTAAATGGCTAGCCAAAGCACAGCTGAAGCATATATTTTAAGCATGTATTTTCCTACCCACTTTATGGATGGAGGAGAAGGGGGTAATGGTGACAGTATGTATTCCTCTAACCTAAGTCCCTTTAATTTTGTGATTGAAATCAGAGATGAATTTTAATCATGATGTGGCTGATTTGTAGTCTACAGTGAAATCTCTGAATCTTCCAAACAACACAGAAGTGCCCTTTTTTATTCACTTTTTCTTCCTAATGAATGTGTGATTTTTTTTTTTTTTTTTCAGGTTTTGGTCATTCATTGACCTTTTTTGTTATGACAGTAGAAACCTTCTCAGGAATTAGTTAGTGTGAAGAGATCATTACCAGAGCCTGATACTGACATTTGACCTTGCCACAAATAAATGAGGCTAGAGAGTAATAACTGCAACAGTGAAAATTTTCACAGTGATGGGATTTAAACAATTTTTTTATTCTAGTCTTTTTTGCAGACAGATACTTTGTCTGTCCTTATGAATAAATTACCCAAAATAAATGACCTAATATTTTCTGATTTTTTAGGAGGATTTTCTCTTCAAGTATCTTCTTATATTTTATTTGCTGCATTTTTTATTCAGGGACACATTCTAGTACTTAGCACTGAAGGGATGTATTTTTTGCAAGGTAGATGAGATATCATATTTTGAATTATTCAGATTCAGTTTGATTTTAGTTTTGCATGTGGTTGGCAGCAATGAAGAATTGAGATAAACTTATGGAATGACAGGCCTGTGTTTGTGAAGGGCTGTCCTCTTCTCAGGCTGTGTACCCAATTTTTGCAGTGTTCCCTTTGTCCTGTGGGAGATTTCTGCTATTGGATGTTATTACTCCAGATGGTTGAAAGCATGAGACACAACCTTTAAAACTGATGTTTTCCAAGTGTTTCCCCTGCCTCCACAGCTGTAGAAACTTCATTTTTTACTGATTCTTTTCCAGCCCTTGATTGGTTTAGGCTGCTCTTGGAGGTTCTTCATGAGCTGTGTGTTAAACACTGTTTTCAAGCTCATTTGTATGACGGTAGCTGGCACAGAGGAATCCATGTGCTAAAGCATTATTAAGCTATATTTCTGTCTTACAGCTTACCTTACATTTGGCATTTTTAGAACTTTTAATAAAGTCATCCTGTGATAGTGACAGATTAGTTTTCTCAACAACAGCTTCTAAACATGGCATTATTTTTGGTCACCTAAAGATAAGTAGCTTAAATAACTAAGTTTAAAACTAATACTCTTTGAAATCAGATTAAACAAATTATTCCAATCAACTATTATTTAAAAACTGTACATATTTCACTTAGAAAAATTATTATCATTATACACTGTCACCACAAATATTAAATCCAGCATTATTTCCAAATATTAAATCCAGCATTATTTACACAGTTTAGGAAAGTTTTATTTCTAGTGAAAAAGAAATTGACCATGAGAACAGCCAGGTGGTGGATCAGGTTGCCCAGAGAGGTTAGGCAGCCTCCATCCTGGGGGTATTCCAGACACAGATGGATAAAGCCATGAGTGACTTGGTCAGATTTCATGGCTGACACTGCTTTGAGAAGGCTGGCTTGGATGATTTTCTGAGACACTCTCCAACCTTATTTAGCCTTTAATTCTATGAAAATCAGTTTAAGTCACCTCCTGCTACTGAAAGTTAAGTAGTTATGTTGTAGCACTTACAGGTCTCTGTCATACCTTGTATAAAGAAAGTGAAAGGAACAAGATTTAATGCTTAGTGCAGGAAAACATTCATCCATGAATGTTTAGATTTTTCCAGTTGCCTTTTGATATCAAGAAAGTTTGATAGCCCAAAATGTTGCAGTATATCAGGCAAATATATTGAGTTTATTGATTCCCAGTTTCTGAAAGGATAGCTGGTCACACAGGTGGTCATGGTTTGTCTTTGCAGATCTCTGGTGGAAGAATGTGTTCTGTACTTGAAACAAATAAGAATTGAGATATAGCTGGAGGAAGGTGATGGATTTCTAGATATTAAGAAGAGGTGTACTGAATTCAATGAGCTTGCTGCAGAATGATGACCAGAAAAGGCCTGGAAAATCAGTAAAATATTTGGTATGAGTAGTTACTTTCTGAGATCTTTAAATATTGTTTTTAGTAATTCTTGTTTAGTTTTTCTTGTGTGCAGTGTTTACAGGTTACTTTTACTAGCCTTGCAGTCTAGCACCAAGCCTTTCTCCTATAAACAGGAGAGCAGTTGGATCTTGGGTTATGGGAATATTTAGAATAGTGTAAAACTTTACTTAATTTTCCTTGGCAAGGATGGCAATATGCATAATAGGTCTTTAAAACAAATGACTTTTCATTATTTTATTTAAATGTCTAAGGCCATCTGCAGGGGCAATGAAGAGTTTCATTGAGATAGGAGTTTGATTGCATGGTTTTGCTTTTTGTTCTTATTGATCATGATTGCCTTGTTTTTAGTACAGTCATTACTACTCCTAGTATAGTGTTAGTGGTAGCGTTGGTCTGGTAGGGTGTAGAGTGACAGGAGGAAAACAGGACATGCTGGGGTTTTTTCCATCTCCACTGCCTTCCCTTCACCCTGCCCTTGATACCTCTTGGGACACTGGAAGAATTTTGTGAGTAGGAAGGGTGATAAGAAATCCCCATAACCCAAAAGATGTCTTTTTCTTTTTTTTTTTTTTCTTTTTCTTTTCTTTTTTCTTTTCTTTTTCTTTTTTTTCTTTTTTTTTCTTTTTTTTTTTTTTTTTTCTCTTTTCTTTTCTTTTCTTTTTTTCTTTTTTTTTCTTTTTTTTCTTTTCTTTTCTTTTCTTTTCTTTTTTCTTTTTTTTCTTTTTTTTTTTTTTTCTTTCTTTTCTTTTCTTTTTTTCTTTTCTTTTCTTTTCTTTTCTTTTCTTTTCTTTTCTTTTCTTTTCTTTTCTTTTCTTTTCTTTTCTTTTTTTTTCTTTTTCTTTTTCTTTTTCTTTTCATCTGGGAGATGCCAGCTGCTGCTGTGCACAGAGTGGTACATAGCCCTTGTCTTGCTCCATCCTATGACTCTGGTGCTCGTGTGCTTTGTGAATATGGAGATACTTCTGTGTTTGCTAGCAGACTGCTATGCATTTCTGAAAAAATTACCATAGAAGTTCTAAGTTCTCAGAGGATAAATCTTGATGTCTAGTGTCAGTTTTTGCTCAGGCTTCACTTTTGACACTTCCTATCAGTCTGTGTGTGTGCTTCCTAAGGGCCTTTATATTTATTGAACAATATAGAGCCACCAGGGGATTCTCAGAATATTTTTCTACCTGAAGCAGTGAGATCAACCAAGTAGGATAAGATAATCTGGCAACTGGTACTTAATTTAGCTTCTCAAGGTAATGAGCTGTCTAGCCTATTTGCTAGAATTGCCTTGTGTGATTCCTAACATGCTGTCCTTTAGCAGAAAAGAGAAAATAGTGTCTTGAAATTTACAATGTGGATAAAGTGTTTTCTCAGATGAGAAAATATTTGATAGATTTTTTGTTGCATATTAAAAGAGAAAAATGCCACTGGTTAGGAAAAAAGTGTTTTTACCTTTGTTCTAAAACCTTATTATTTCTATTCAGTATCATGCTTCTCAGAAGCCCTAGCTGGAGTTCTAGCCCTAGTAGTTGTGCAAAAGGACTTTTCAAGCTTCTTGTAAAACGATACAATGATTTTTAAATTTTTGTTTTTAATTTAGAGCATAATAATAAGAGACATTAATGTCTTTCAGTTGGTGGAATTCCATGTCATATAATAAGAGTTATCTTTGGTGGATTGAGAAGAACTTTAACTTTTTTTAAACTTCAGTTCACTTAAGTATAGGTACTAGGGAAGGGGAAGTCTGTGTATGAAAATTAATTGTTTGCTTCTGTGGCTAAGTCTTGGATAGTGACATAAAAATTCTTGGAGTATTCTTGGAGTATTTTTCATTCTATTACAATTCCTTGTGGGAAGTGAATTCAGCCCTGACGTGAAAATTTGGGAGGCTACAGCTCAGCAGGCATCTTACGTTTCTTATCTCCATTCCCATTTGTCATTGAAAATATTACAGACTTACGCTTTAGAGTTCCAGAAAAACTGAGCAAATAAAGGTTCTGCTGGAGTAACACATGTCTCTGGGCACTGAGCTTTCCTTCCCATCTCTAAACAAAAAAACCAAACAAATCAAACAAAAAATATAGATAAAAACCAAGAACATGAGAGCAGCCAATATCTCAGTCTGGAACGGGGTGAGCTGAGAACTGATGAAAAAGGGAAAAGATACCTTTGGTTCCTAGTAAATCTGAACTTGGAAACCATGAAAACTGTATTTTCTCCAGTAGACTGACTTGCTAGAAAAGCAATGGATTTGGTTTATAAACTTTTAAATGCAGAATAAAGTGCAACTGTGTTTTTTACCTTGCTCTTAGTTCTAGATGTTGAATACTTCATACAAGTGAAGACATACAAAACTTTTTATTCCACCATTCACTTTTTCATATGCATTCTTATAGCTCTTTATCTGAAGACTGTCTTTCAAAATAGGGAAGTTATATAAGAAAATACGCATCTTCACATGTGTGAAGGAAGGAGAGGTGTGATGGCAGGTGGGAAACCCTATTATTTCAGCCCAGTGTCTTAGGGTTGACACACATTTCTGTGAGCACCCACTGCAGTGTGTGTGCAGTCACTGCCCAAGGGTATGGGGCAAATCATGGGTTGCAATGGAAGGGCATTTCAGGCTGACTCCAGCTGGTGAGGAGGTTGAGGGCTTCAGGAGGCAGAAGTGCTGAGCATCAGAAGTTGGCTGCTGGAGTGACCTGGGTGCCCAGGGGAGCTCCCAGAGAGACAGTGGGGGGGTGGCAGTGTCTGAGCGTGAGGCCACTGGAGACAAGAGATTCAGACACAAGATGCAGGGCAGAATGAGGATCTCAGGTTCAGTTACTGGAGAGTTGCTGGTTTTCCCACCAGTGGGCCTTCATCCTGTTCTGCTAGTGGTGGACAGGGTGAAGCTGGTGGCAATGTTCATGTTTTCAGCTGACAATCTACAGCCCTAAGAAGCAAGTGAGGTAGCTGGGCTGCTGCCTGAAAACATTGGCATTGTGCATTCACAACCATATGAATGAATTTCATTGAATCATTTAGGTTAGAAAAACTCTAAGACCATCAGGTCCAACACTTTACCTAGCACTGCCAAGTTCACCACTAAATTGTGTCTCAGTGCCACATTGACACATCTGTTCACTACCTCCAAGGATGGTGACCCCACCACTTCCCTAGGTAGCCTGTGCCAATTCTTGACAACCCTTTCAGTGAAGAAATTTTTCCAAATATCCAAACTAAACTTCCCCTGGCACAACTTAAGGCCATTTCCTCTTGTCCAATTGCTTGTGACATGGGAGAAGGGACTGTCACCTGAATCAAGCACAGGTTCTCCTGGTAGCTACTTGACATTTCTTTGCAGGGTTGGTTTCTCTTCTGCTTTGTCTTTCTCATTTTTGTGTAATTAGTTTTTGAGCTGGGGTCTGACAGTTGTCTGTATGGGATCTGGTTGCATCCCATTTTTTTCTCCCAATTCCACACTTGATTCTAACTCCATTTGTGTTGTGAGGGGAGAGTAAAGTATCTGTTTGGTTTGCCCTATCTTCTCTGCTGTACAGTATTGCCGCTTGAGGTCTCCAGCTCATTGAGTGTGCTCAAAATACATGGTTTTGTCTCTAGTCCTGTCCTTCAGAAGTGCTGAGCAGAATTTACAGCAAAGCTATCAATTCATATGAAAATGAGTTCATCCAAACTGTCTATCAATAAAAGACCTTTCTTTTTCTTTTTCTCTTTTTTTTTATAATGCAGCAGTATCACAAATACCTTTGTTGCTTGCCTATTATGTGGAACATTAGAATCAAAGTTTTTGGTTATCATATTGCAGATATCCAAGACAGAAAAGCTGATAGTAATTGAAAGCATATTTATATTAAGCAGCAAATATGCTTATTTTTATTATACAGAAAAGCATTCATTAGAAAAAAAATAGTTAATTTCTTTTGAATTGAATGAAATGGAAGTTTAATTTTCAAAACATTGCTTGGGGCAATGGTTTGACATTTTCTTGAAATAAATCTGATTAATTCTTGGAATTATGCTAAGAAATGTCACTGTGGAAAGTACCTTTCTAAACAGTGAAGCTCAGAAAAGAAAAGAAAAAAAAATTTTTTTCTTTACAAATTACTTTGTGCATTTTAGTTGCAAGGGCAATAGTTAGCTCTACTTCTGTATTGAGCTTGTTTTATTATGATTATGGAATCAATTCAGAATCTTAATGGAAAAATTATATGGATTGAACCAAATCCATTGTGCTATTTTTATGAAGGTGACCTTAAAGAGAATGTATAAAGACTTTCCAGTTTGAAATTTCCGTACTCTTCTGCTGTAATTTTTACAACATGAAGTTAAGAGTTGCCTGTGCAAAATTTGCCTGTGCAAAATTTGAAGAAACAGACTTCTTCATCTGAATTGGGGGCAAAGATACATTGCATTTCTCAGACGTGGCTTTTGAACGAGTGGCTAAATATAATAAGGTTGCACATCAGCATTTACAGGACATGCTAATATAAGTATTTAGCTTATAGAGTCATGCAGGACTATGAAAATTTTAGCAGACTTACTAGATCCTACTGGACAGTTAAATGATATTTTAAATTGGATATTGAAACAAGTTTGATTAAACACCTAGTAGGATTTCGTAGCCATAAGCCAGACTTTGATGATCAGATTGCAACTAGGGCAAAGTTTAAGGTTTCTGCCAAAGGTACCATTTTCACATCTGAATCAAGATTGTGCTTGTTGCAAGGCCAGCAGAATACACTGTCTGGAAGAAAGATTATTTTCAGCACTGTAGTAGGTTTTAATAACTAAGTTTCCTCATTAATAATATATATATATCTCTATATATCTATATCTATCTATCTATTATATATATAGATAGATAGATAAATATATATATAGATAAATATATATATATATAAATATATATATGTATATAAAGACTGTACATATTTTAATAACTTGATATTTTTTATGATGCTTATTATTTAAATTCTACTCTGTATATTTTTTTAAATTAAAAAAGCAGTGGGGATTTGGACCTCCTCACTAGTTGACTCGGTACTGTAGTTTACTATTTTAATACAATTTGCGTTTTAATTAAGAGAACTTTTTACAATGACAATGAAGTTGATCTATCTGTATTTTTGTGCAGTGTTTAATGTCATTGTAAACAAATGCTATTTTCAGGGCACTGCATTCTATCCATTAAGAAGAGCATAAAGTCAGTTGTTTTTATTCTCTCAAGTTCTGGAAAATGTAAATTTTACCTCCAATTAAAAAAGTAATTTATATTGAAGACGGAGGAAAGAAGATGGATTCATGTGGTATGCATCATGCAGTTTACAGCGTAGAGCATGAAAATAAGAGAGGGCTCTCCAAAATCATTAGAATGTCTTTAAGCTTATGTTGAAGAGAACGCAAGCCTGCACTATGCTTGTTGATAACATTGACTTAAATGTTCATATGTTAATACATAAGTAGTTGGATTTACAATTTGATATATATAAAATCCTGTTATGTGAAGTGTCCATATCTTTGCTATTTAAAAGAAAAAAATATATTTTTATTATTCAGACACTTTGTGAAAGAGGTCAGTACCATTTGTTTCTTCCTTCTCTTTAATTCCCAGGTATACAGATAGAGAAATGGGTAAGAGAAAAGAAAATGTTATTCACTCAAGGTGAATTAAGAAGGTCAGTGACAGGACCCAGGTATCTGAAGTCCCAGCCATAAGACCTTCCTTATTCTTAATCAAATTCTCTTTCAAGCAATGTTAGTTTTAATTAAATAGAACTTGTCCTATCTCTAAGCTTCATTAAGGTATCATTAAGGAACCAGGGAGATGAGAAAAGGATGCCAGAGTTCCTTCAGCAGAACCTTAAATTCTGTTTCTAAACCATAATGCAATTTCATATTCCACTTTATTTAATCATTAAGGACACTGGTTTCTATTGAACCCTTCTGAAATATGAAAATGCTGTTCGTACTCTAAAGCAGCCTTCCAAATTATAAAAAAAAAATTATCCATACATTCATCTCACCTTAAACATTTTTGGATCTGGAGACAACAAAACAGCTTTAATTGTGGGGAGAAAATTTGCTTATGTGTAATACTTGATGCCTGGGAAAAAACACACAAGTTGTGACTGAAGTGTCTCTACTTAGAGGTTGGCATCACGGGAATCTCATGAATTCCAACCAAGTGCAAGGTGCTGCACCTGGGTCAGGGCAACCCCTGTTATCAGCACAGGCTGGGGGATGAGCAGATCCAGAGCAGCCCTGCCCAGAAGGACTTGGGGGTGCTGGAATGGCTGGACATGACCCAGCCACAGGCACTCACAGCCCAGAAACCAATCCTGTCCTGGGCATTCAAAGCAGTGTGGGCAGCAGGGGAGGGAGGGGATTCTGTCCCTCTGCTCTGCTCTGGAGAGACCCCACTGCAGTGCTGCATCCAGATCTGGGGTCCCAGCAGAGAAAGGACAGGGAACTGTTGGAGCAAGTCCAGAGGAGGCCACTGAGATGATCAGAGAGATGGAGCACCTCTCCTGTGAGGAAAGGCTGAGAATTAGGGCTGTTTATTCTGGAGGAGGAGGCTCTCAGGAAACCTTATAGAAGACTTCCTGTACCTAAGGGAGGGTTGCAAGAAAGCCAATGAAAAGGATTGATTTTTACAAGGACATGTAGTGATGATGCAAGGGGGAACAGCATCAAACTGGAGGAGGATAGGTTTAGATTAGATACTGGGGAGAAATTATTTGTAAGAAGGGTGGTGAAACACTGGAATGGGATGTTAAGAGAAGCTTTGAATTCTCCATCCCTCACAATGTGCAAGGCCAAATTAGTTGGGACTTTGAGCAAACTGGTCTAATAGCAGATGTCCCAGCCCACTGCAGAGAGGTTGGAATGAAATGATTTTTAATGTCCCTTCCAACTGAAACCATTCCATGATGCATTGATTGACTAGAAAACTAAAATTTTTCAGTTGCTCTCTTTAGAGGCTAAAATATCATTTCTGTCATCCTGAAATCAAGTTTGTCTTTATGTGATATTCTTTTGTGTATGGTGTTTTTGGTTTAAGTATAATAAAGCTCATAGTTTTCAGGCTTTCATCCACAATTAGGGATCTGTAGACAGGTCAGAGAATTACATGACTGTGGAAACCTCTCTCTTCAAGGAGGAAGAGGAGAAAACATAATGTTGTGATAGTGTTTAAAACCAAGAGGCTGAAAACTGTTGACTTTTCCTTAGAGGTGAACTGTAGCACCATATGCAAGCAATTTAAAGTAGTCTCTTTAATTACACAGTGTTTTGAAATTTGTAGCATATGCTTGCATGTTGGGATGACTAATTGATGTCCACTCAGTTTTCATAACACTCTCAAGAGCAGGAACTGCATTCCAACATGGTGACTTCTTGTTTTTAAATAACGGTAACAGAAGGCTACAGGTGCTGGGAAGAAATGGCAAGGTGGGTGTTGAGCAGGCATTTTGCCCTGAAGTTCGTATATTTAAAATTGCTTGCAGTGCCTCTGAAATTTATAAAGTTAAAGCTGTCTCCTTAATTTCTGTTCAATTTGTTTTTCCAGCTGACTTTAATCATCTGAGAGGTAGAGGACAGAGGATGTGTCCTGGAAGAACATTGGTTTGTTTATTTGGTTTGCATTGTTTTTCTCTGGAGACAGAGCACAGCCAGTGTTATCTTTGTTCAGCAGTCTCACTGCTATGCCTTATTCCTGGCCAGTTCCTTGCCTTCCCTAGTGGGGATCAAACAGCTTTCATCCTCTTCAGCTCACTGCTTGCACTATCTGCAGAGCTCTTGTTTTGAGCCATTTCTTTTATGTCTTTGGTAATCTGGGACCTAAGGAATTGGCCTCCTTGGTTTCCAGCGCCAATGAATCAAGCCAGGAGCTAAGGAAGGACTTGCAGTTCAAATCCAAGAAAAGTCGTGGTAAACTGTAAATTGATTTTATTAAAAAAAAAAAAATCTGTTTTTTTAACATTTCCCTCAGCACTATGCTTTAGGAAGAAATTACTCAATGAACTGTATCTTCTTTTCTTCCGCTTTGCTTTTCTTTGTTGTCCTGGAATTTTCCCTTTCTTCTTTCTGAATCTGCAAGTTGGCTGCATTTAAGCAATATTTCCCCCTCTATTTTGTTACTCACTCTAAAGGTAGGATATGCATTCATTACATTACAGGAAAGTCCTATTGAAGTGACATGGAGCGATTTAACTTTCACCAAGAGTGACACTTGCACACAACATGTGCTGTATTTGCCTTGCAAGCATGAGCTGTGTTCTGAGCTGCTCTTCAGCTGTGTTTAAAGTACACACTGCCCCGTGATTTCTGGATGCAGCCACACATTCTATTTTGCTAGTCAGGAAATGTGCAAAAATTGGAAATCTGTGTGCTTCGAAAAGTGCAGATTTATTTTGGACTCTCTCCATGTGTTTCAGAATTTAGGCTCATTTGGACTCAGCATTCTAAATGAATCAGATTAACATCAACAGATTCCCTATAGCCTGACTATAGGGAGATACTGATGTAGGCAGAGAGTGAGTTCTTACTTAGGTTTCCATTTAGTTTCACTTGATCTGATACCTTTAGGAAGAGATTTCATCAGCTTCATTGCTCTCTAGGTAGAAACATGAAGTACTTAGTGGTAGGCTGAAAACTGGGCTACAGTATGATTAGAAAATGAGGTGGAAACTTACAGTGACCCAATCTACCATAGGATAATACAAAAGCCTGTGATGTCAGCTCCTTTATGTCTGGAAAGTTTCTTCCAAAGAACATGTAATTCATTCATCCAGGTGAATTTAGCACCTGGCATGACACAGGAGAAAGACTTAATAGGTGTGGGTTTTACCTCTTAAATTCACTGATATTTTGCTAGTGAAAGTAATTTGCTTTCCATTACTGTACTGAGAAAAACACAGTTGCAGTGTTCTCACCATCTTTCAGGTTCTAGCAGAGAACATGTGCCCCAATGCCTTTTGAAAACTTGCACAGCTATTTTAAGACCAGTATGGCTAAGGTTTTCATAGTATTTTGTTCCTGAAAGTAGATGTAGGAGGAAAGAAAATCTGCCAGCATGTTGATAAAAGGAGCAGTGTAGCCTCTGATAACCATTCCCTCACAGTTGTTTTCCCAGTGACCTGCTTTTCTTACTGAAGAATTCACGTGTGGTCCTACAGCTTCTGAAGAGCAAAGTGCTGCACGTCAACACGTCTGTGACATTTGGGACACCAATACTGCAAACCACTATCAAACCACTCAAAAAAAAAAAATTTAAAAACCAATACCAAACCACTATCTTCTTAACCCATGGTTCCCCCAGATGAGACGTCCCACTGACTACTCACAGTAGTCCTTTCTCACAGTGTCCTTCTTTCTATGGAACAGTGAAATTCAAAGATCTTTGTACATATTAATATATACCTGTTTGAGCTTGTCCATTACACAGAAGGAAGCAGTCTGCAATGATGGGCTCCCATGGTAAGGGTCACAGGATATGGATTACTATGCAATGAGTGCTTTAAAGTAAATATGCATGCATGTATGCACACATAAACATGGCTGTAATATGTAGGGTGCATTTACAGATTTGCAGGTCTTTTAAACTTAAAAACCTCTTGCATGATGAATACACAATCTTCCCCTTCCTTAGACATCTTTTTTGTCTCTTAGTTACTGTATTTTTGCACTTGCTAGTGTTAAGCTATATATCTGCTCAGCACCCACACCTGCATACTGTGTTCAGTTTTGATTTCTGCTATACAAAAAAGTGTGGACAAGCTGGAGAGGATCCATGGAAGGGCCACAAATAGGATCAAAGGACTGGGAAGTGTGCCATGTGAGGAAAGGCTGAGAGAACTGGGTTTGTTCAGCCCAGAGAAAAGAAAGCTTATCACTATGTTGCAGTATTTAAAGGCTGGCTAAAAAGAACATGGAGACTCCATTTTTACAGGGAATCACATGGAAAAGATGAGGGGTGTTGCATCCAAGTTTCTCCTGGGGAGATTCCAGTTGAACATCAGAGGAAACTTTTTCACAATGAAAACAACGGCCCATTGGAATAGTCTCCCTAGGGAAGTGGTGGATTCCCCAGTGTCAAGCACTTATAAGAGCCAGATGGACAGGGTTCTGGGCCATCTTGTCTAGACTGTACTTTTGCCAGGAAAGCTTGCGCCAAATAATCCTTGAGGTCTCTTCCAACCTAGTATTTTAGTGTTCTAACTACAAAGCTGAAGCAATGAAAAAGAAGGAGTATTTTCCATTGTGTTGTTCCATCTTCTTACAGATAAAAGTGATGCTTTCATAGTTTTCTCCTAAAGCATTAGCTGTACATTTCCCTTAGGATTTTCTACCATCACAAATTCAAAGGTAACACTGACAGGCATGACAGCAAGACTGAGGTGTTGATCTGCAGATGTATGGAATCCTTTTTGATTTTCCCCCACTAATTTCTCTTGTAGTTATTTTCAGTCTAACTCTTAAAAACCTTAGACAAAACAGTACCGGACATATACGTTTATGTAATAGTTATGAAAAATTATTCTTCATCTCTGGTTGAGGTTTTTCTTTCTGTCTTAAAGTATTTCAATTTCTGATGGGAAACTTTGTAAAAGATAAGCAACTTAGGAGAAATTTCAAGATTTCTTAATTCTTCAGCAGTGAACAAAGTCTTGTTATCAAATGAGATAGCTTTGAGAAAAAAAATAGTATTTAATGTATTTCTTAAAATATTAAATGCTCTTACTTGGTGTTTGACCTTATGCAAAATTATAAAAAATTATAATGAAGGACCTACTTTAGCAAACTGATTGTGCTACTCTCATTCATGCATGGAGTTTGATTGACTTCACTGTGTTTCTCATCAAAGTCTTCTTAAATTTTAGCCAAACAGTACCAAACTGATGGTATTATTCATTTTAAATAATTTACCTATGTGTGTTATTTTAAAAAATGAGGAGAAAAAAAAAAAAAAGACAACCAAACAACCCAAATTCCACTTATTTTTTGCTGGACCTTTATTTAAAGCTTCCATATTTTCACTGAAGTAATCATAGTTCCTGAAAAGTAAAAACAGAAAAAGAAAGTAATATAGATGCATTACATCAATGCAGTGTTAGCTGTTCAAGATAGATGTGCAAGCTTCTCGCTTGAGATCTATGCAAGAAACCACAACTATGTTATGTATACCGTATTTTCATTGTGTATTTCTATATAATTAAATTTAAAAAGGGGAATCTAATTTTGTTTCAGATGTAATTTTACATAATAAATTGATTGTACTACTTGACCAGTGAGTGGAAGTATCCCATCTTATTTAATGATCTAAATGTGTGTATTTATTGTAGGTAAAGTACAATTACTGTAACTCTTCTATGCATGTACTATGCAATCAAAAAGTCATGTGTTACAATTTTACTGGTGGTATGAACTGGAAAAAAAGAGATGTCCTTAGGCTTCCATAACCTGACTTATGAGTGTAGTGATCATCTCAAGGAATTCTGTATAAAATTGCTTGGTCTTTTTGTCATGCATTTTTCGTTTAAGTCAGGGGAAGTTGTATCGCTAAAATCACACTGAATTCATTGCAAATCTAGGGCATGCTTAAAAGGCACTTCATCTGAGCAAAGAAATCATTGCCTTGACTGTGGCTGTGTTAAGTGAGAGATGGAAGTGAATAGCTTTTAGTTTATTGCTCATTTGAAAGCTAGACGGAAAAATGGCCTTTGTCTACCTGTCAAGCTCTTCCCTGCCCAGACTTCCTAAAAATGCTTATTTGAAATCTGGCAGCAGTTACCTTTCATTTCTTTCAGGAGTTTTTTCTATATTTTTAATAGCATTTTTGTTTCTTTATTTCTTTCCTTTAATACATTTTATCTATTTTTAACATGTAATGAGTAAAAACCTAATGGGGCTTGAAACAGGCCTGAAAGAAAAAGTTACATGTTGATAATTTGATACTTAATTCAAAGTTTGATCACTAATATGTACTCTTCAGTTGCTCAGTTTTTATCTGCACAGTGATAAATGAACCTGTTATATTTCCTTAGGTAAATTTTAAGTGTCCTACCTCTGTGTATATAATCCAATCATTGTGTTGAAATCCAATAATTGCAGCTTGTAGCAAATTTGTCATCTGCATATATGTGGATATGACATCTTATTTTTATGTAATTTTAAAAGGAAAATGAAATTATGAAGTCTTTTGTTACTATAAACAATAGTTAATTTAATGCATTAATTAGGCTGTGTTTGCTCTGAGACCAGCAAAAGAACAGAAAATATCTGTTGTTTTCATGGCAGATGATTAAATAACACAAGCTTTTCTTAATAGAAGTAATCACAGACTTATTGTGATTTTGCATTTATTCTACTTTTTTATCTTCACATTTATTTGGGAATTTTCAGCTCCAGGCAACACCTTGGATGTCAAGTAGACAATTCTTGGAAATTTTCTTGAGAAATTTGTTTTTGTGGAGGTGAAAAAAGAAAAAAAAAAAAAAAAAAAAAAGGAAAAGTTTGAGTTTTTTCCCTCAAAGCTGTGTTATGATAAAGCACTTTCCATATTCAGGGGTTCCACTTAAGGGTATAGTTAACTAATCTGAAATCTTCCAAAGTCCTGCAACTCATTGCAAGAACAAATGAAAACACTTCCTGAACAATGTCTTGGTAGGTCTTGTATAAATGTCAATTTATACATTGCCCTTGTAGGACAGTGTTACTTCCTTGGAGTTTTAAATAGCTTTTATGTTTGCTCTAGAGTGACTGCTGATACCAGGAATAAAGGCAAGGAACAGTTTCCCAAGAAGAGAAAAATAATTCAGTTTAGAAAAATTCAATCTCTGTTCAAACTGGATTCAGATTTTATTAATGGGTGTGAAACTGAAAAGGAAGTATCTAAAATTATATTAATAAGCATAAGCCTAAGGAAATAGACTCCACAGAAATTAAACTTTGGGGTGGGTTTAGTAATGAGTTCCCAAGATATGCTTGCTCTTTTCTGCACTGTGCTTGCTAAATTGTGAGAAAATCAAGTTATTAAGTAATTATTTCTGATACTTGAAGCCCTTTTCTAAGTTAAATATGTCCTTATTATTGAAGAGGTCTTATAAAAAGAGAAAAGCCTAGGTTTGGCTAATATGATACCTCTTCTCTCAATATTTTTACTTTGAAGGTCCTCTCACCTAAGCTCTGATGTCATTTTAGCTATTGAAATCTTTTATCTTTCTCCAACCAAACTAAAACAACCCCTTAATAAACACTTAAATTCCAAGGATATAAAATGAACATGTACTCTTTGTGATGGCTATCACAAACAATGCTGACCAGCAGAAAAGAATGTTGTAGCAGCACAATGATTACTGCTTGATAAAGATGCTACTGTAGATAATGATGCTGCCAGATAAATGTCATTAGAATATGAGACATTTATCAAAAACAAATATCAGGCCTCAGCTGATGTGCATATTGATCCAAAAGAATATTTCATTAGGAGCATGGAAGGTATTTATTTTTGCATTGAGGTTAAGCATGCTAGGATGACGATTCCTTAAGCACAGTAAGAGGATGTTTAGGAGAGCTGCTTTCTCTTCTTGCCTTCATGATTAAAGAGGCTGAAATTCTTGGCTAAAGCTGTGTGGTTGCCAGACCAGAAGTGCCCATTGGTTTCTCAGGCAGTGCAGCCTGGTGCTGCCAGTACAAACATGATGGGAGAATTTTGATATGTGTGGAGACTTTGAATCATGCTTAAAGTGCAGTGTATTATAGCAAAAGTCTTGCCTATCATAGAAGTATGGGTCTTCCACAAGAAATTGCATCCTCTGCTGGCAGCCAAACTGGAAGAAAACAAGGTGGTGGTGCAGGGTTGGCAGTGTTCATTTAAGTGAAAGGTGGCTTATAAAGCACTGTGACAGTATTTCAGCATTAATATGCATTACAAAGTACAGGTTGAAGTAATAGTGATGTTCTTGGTTGAAAATAAATTATTGGATTATTCCTGGTAATTTCATAATCTGATCAATTTGATTTAAGGGGGAAAGAGCTTTACTCACAATGTGACTTAAATACCTTTTACAACTTGTGTGTTATAGAAAAGACATTTTTAGGGAAGGACTGTCTTAGTAAAATAGCTTTGTTTCATATTAGTTTACTTAAGTGTTTCCAGAGATATCCTTCCTGCAGTTCAAGGTAAACTTGAAAAAGTAGAATGTGGAATAGAAAAAATAGAATAGGCCATTATGTAAGAATACTGTCTGTACAAATTACTTCACAGGATCCAGTTTGCAGCATTATTTCTCTCTGTTTCAAAAGAACTATAATTGACAATTACAGTATATGTTTGATTTCCATGAAGTTTGGTTGGACAATATTGCCATGTAAAATTAGTTTTGACATTCATTTTTTGAGTCTTTTTATCTCTTTTTAAACAGAAATCAGAAATAACTACTTTAATTGTCTTGGCTTATACAGAATAGGGAAAAGTAAAACTCGTTTAGCATGCAGTTTAGCCATTTTAATCTTTGGTGTGTTTTACGGAGGGTGGAGGTGTCTGGTTTTGATTTTTATTTGTTTGTGTTTGGTTCAGGATTTTTTTGTGTTTTCTTTTTGGTGTTTGATTTTGTGCTGGTTTTGTTTGAGTTTGTTTATTCTTTTCCAAATAGCAGAACTGTAGATTTACAAAGTATTTATGTTTTTCCTTGGAGGCAGTATTTAATTTAGACAAAGTACCTTTCTGTAGTAACCATGCTTCTCCCCTATTTCAATATGTGATGTAAAATGTAGGTAGGTAATTGGATCTTTGGGAGACATTTCATAAAAGTTAATATCTCATAAGTTGATGTGTGCTGGATATGTTTAGAAAATTACAGACACCACACTATTTGTGTAAACCTCTCAGTGTTACAAATTTGAGGTGTTAATACTTCCTGTAAAAAGAGAAAAATTAAGATACTGCCCACATTGCCTACAACTTGAAATATGGGGATGTGAGTAGCATCTGTTCAGTGAACATAGCTTCAGGATGTCATGGCCTGTAGTCAGAAGGAAGCCCAGAGAAGAGAAGTCTTGTGATTCATTCCAATTATAGCCAAGTTAGCTCTTGATTTAATTTCTGCCAGTAGCAAACCCCAGAGATAGCTATCATCTGCCAAGAATTCCCTCCTTCTGGGTGCATAAAACCAGAATTCCCAGAACCCATCAAATTTTGTGTGGTTGGGTTAGAGAAGGGTACACAGTGAGTCTTCAAAAAGGTATTGCATCCAGGGAATTGCCAGTTATACTGACTGCCCAGCACTGGGCATTTCACACAGAATAGTGCCAGCTGCCACAGAGCTGCAGCACAGCCTAAAACACATATTGTGCTTTCACCTCCCACGCAAATACCAAATTATGGAAAGCATGATACAGGTTTTACTGCAAAATCCTAGTCTAGAACACTGGAACATTTCACTGACTTCTGTGTGTACCAAAATTCAAACAAACAAAAAAAATTAATCCACAACTTACTGGCATTATGCAGTTTTAAAATATTTTGCTACTTAAAAATAAAAACAGTATAGATCTAGGCTGGACAAATTCTGTTTCCTGTCAACATTTTCACACTCCAAGCAACAAACGTCTGTCAGACACTCTTCTCAAATATATGCTACGAAATTCCAGGCCTCTGAAGAGTACTCACCAAGCATGGAATGATGCTTGATTTTTCATCTACTGCCTTCCTTCCCCAGGTAGAGGAGAGATTTGGCTTTAGTGTGCAGAGGAAAAAATGTCAGTTATAAAAGCAGCACGTGGAAGCTTTCGAGACCAGTCAATTAATATCCTGATATTTCCTAAATTTTTGTAACATTTGGGCAGTGGTTTTTGTTGTAAATTTGGCTGTATTTTGTTAGCATTCAAAGTGCCTTATAAAACATTTCTAAATGTAAAACTTTAGACATTATTGTAATATGTGGATATGAGTTCGGACCACTTGCCCTTCCCTTTGTAGTAACAAAACTAGAAGTCTATTTGGCAGTGATAATTGCTTTACTAAGTTGACTTTAAATAGTATTGCTATTTCTTCATTTGCCATAGAAATGTTATCTTCCCAAATATCACCTGAAATATTTCTAAAATGGCAGACACCATTTAGTTTAAAAGCCAGGCTGTGAGTAGTGCATGATAAGCAGAACTTAAACTCCTTGACATTTAAGATTTAAAAAATGGAAATATCATTATCCGTGTTGTGCTCTTTCAGTAAATAGGACACATTGGAATTTGGTATCTAAACTTTATCCTATGATCATCTTAGACGGACTTGTAAGTTTTTTTGGTTGTTGTTACACAGTGCCCCATCCTTCTTTTGGGAAAACTTTCAAACTTCTCCCTCTTGATGATTAGTGCTTTCTGTGGGAAGCTGGGTAGGTCCTCAGCAGAGTTAGTGCTGTTGAAAGAAGAAAAACTTTCCTTCTGCAGAGCCTAGGAGATTTGGTCTCTCAGAATATGGGAAGCTGCCCTGCAGCAAGTTGGTGAGCTCATAAGAAGAAAAGAGCCCTCCCTAAGCCTCGTAAGAAAAAACAGGTTCAATGTGAGCTTTCTTGCTTTGAGATTTGAGCAACACTAAGTTGCTTTCTTTTGTCTTGTCTGCTTGTTTTCTTTGCTCCTCAAGATTGCCTGGCAGAACATCCCTCACCAAGGGACTCCTGGCAACTCCTGTCCCTTTTCCAAAACCCCATGCCTTGCTTTTACTCCTCTTCCTTGTGCTTTCAAAATCTTCATTCATCATGTTCTCATTCCTCTAAGTCATGGTCTAGTGCATAACCTCAGTGTGTGCTTTGGCAGGGCTGCTGCAGTATCAACTGCTGTTCTCCTGTAGAGGAAAATACCAAAAATGTAAAGTCATTAAGTTATGCAAGCAAGATTTTGAGTAAATGAATGTATGCAAAATGGGTTGAATGACTGTTGATTTAGTGTTACGATGTGGATTTTTTGTGGTCCAGGTCTTGACTTCCTTTTATTGATCATTCACTTCTGGGACAAGGGTAGTTACCAAACAAAGAATATATTTGAACAGCTTTTGGATGTGATTAAGGTGTGCTTGAAATAATTTGCAATGAAGTGCTTCAGTATGTCTCCATACCAAGTATTATTTTTAGAGCCTGTGTTAAAATGGCCTTAAGCTTGCTGATATATAAATTATAAGGAAATAGTGAAAGAGAAGACACAATGAAAATTAGCTGATCTTGATTAAGTACTATATAATATGCAGTTCACTTGTGCTGAATATTGTTTTCAGAATCATCATGGAAGTTTGAATGGTATAGACGCTAGAATTACAATATCCATAACATCATGGTCAGCCCAGCTATTGAAAGAATTAGTGTGATATAAATCAGCAGTCAGGATGGCTTGTGAGAGTTGGACTCCATGATCCCTGTGGGTCTCTTCCAACTCAGCTCATTCTGTGATTCTGTGAAAAATAAAGGACTTCTGAGTATAGGAGTGGCAAGTGTAGAAAGGCAACTGGAATAGTGAATATTTGCAGTATGCCTCAAACCTAGGGAAAAGCTTTTCCTTAAACAGGGGAAGCCTTTGAAGCTTTGGTGGAGCCAAAAGTTTGAGCTTTAGACAGAAACAGAGGTGAGACTTCTCATTCTATTTTTGGAGTTAGGTTCAAATTTCTGTAATTCTTGTGTTACAAGAATGTCTGTTTTCACATTTTTCATTGGAAAAAATGTGTTTTTAGAGAGACTCCCATCTGCTGTTACCTTTACATGGAAGAGATCAATAACTTTAATTCTGAGTTTACTTTTAAGAGCACCCCTGATAAAACTACTTGTAACAACTTTCTTCCTCTTATTAAAAAATTATTGAGCATGATCAACTGACATCCTATATTTTAGCAGTTCATTCGATGTTTATATGCAAGAATATATATAATGTGCATCTAAAGCACACAGCAGTCTCATTTATTGAAAGCATTTGTTTCCACAAGGAAAAAGAATTATGTTTTTCCTAATAGGGAAAAATCCTTTTCTCTTAATTGATTGTCTTGAAAAGGTCTGGCAAAATTTTGTGGTTTTCTGCAAGTATTTCACCTCTGAGTGTCTTCCCTTTCCTCTCATGTAAGCTGAACAGACATACTACTGTGCATTTTAAAGCAAAATTCTGTTGTGATTTGCTGGCTGGTGAACTACTGCTAACACTCCTACTTGTTTCTCTTCTGTGTCTGTGTTTTCTTCACTGTCATATAAAGCAACTCCAAAGGAAAACCATTCTTTCTGTCAGACATTTCTTGTGGGTGATACTGTATACTCCTTTTTGTGTTCTTATTCTCTATAATTTTTCTGACTGTCCAGAGAGTTCTCGGAGCAACTTATTTAATGTATTTCTTGCTGTTATGAATTTATTACCTTTTATTAAATTTTGTTTGCTTATCTTTTTCATCAACAGCATCTCCAAAAATTCTTGTACTAAAACTGGTAGTGTTCTACTTATGGCAGAATGTGAAGTGTTGTGCTGGGCTGGTGAAAAGTATTTCTTCAGTCCTTTGTCAATGTTTTTTATCCCCCATCCTTTAGTAGTTGTCTTATACTTGAGAGTTACTTCTGCATTGCCACTGCATTTTCTGTGATGCAAGGATGTTTGAGGTGCTGCTGTTGCCATCATCCATAGGTGTTTCATGGGGTGTGGCAAGGTGGGCTGTCCTGGAGAATCCCATGGCACTAGACTGCCTGTGTTTTAGACTATCCATGGGACAAACACTAGACCTCGTGGGGAGTCTGCTTCCTGAAAAAACACAGAAATAAAACTCATAAATCCGCAATCTCAAATACTTGAAGCAGAGAGGGCAAAGGTTGGAGTGCTTGTCTGCTACCTGGAGGTATGAATATGATTCAAATATAGTTGTGCTCTGAGAGGTGTATGTTCAGGATAAATACTAGGAAAAGTACTTGCCCTTGTGGAAAGCTGCAAGTCCATAATTTGGGTTTCTAGTACAGCAGAGGTTATAACTCAGAGTAGCAACAGGGTCATGTTGTCATAGAATCATCAGATGATTTGGGGTGAAAGGGACCTCAAAGGTCATCCATTCCCATCTCTCTTGCTCAGAGCTTCCCTTAGAGGGAAGGGCAGCCACAGCTTCGCTGGGCAACCCATTCCAGTGCCTCACTATCCTAGGAAGAGTTTCTTCCTAATGCCTAATCTAAATCTGCCTTCTTTGCTTTTAAAACTGTTGCCTTTTTTCAATCACTACAGACTTTGCTGGAAGGCCTACCTCCCTCTTTATTATAAGCCTCCTTTCAATAATGATGACTGCAGTAAGGTTTTCCTTGAGCCGCCTTCTCTCTGGGCTGAACCACACCAATTCTTTCAGCACCTCATAGGGAAGTTGTTCATTATCATGGTATTTGAGAAATTTTGGATGCTAATGATCTTGGAAAATGCTTTTTTTTTTTCCTCAAATAGTGGATAAAATAGGCTGATCAACTGTACTAAGTTTAATTCCCTTTTTACAATTATTATAGCAACAATATCTATAATCACACATGATTTAAATATACATTTATTTAAATTAAAGCATTTTAGATACATTTTAAAAATAAAATTTCATTTACCAAGCAATAAATTCAAGTAATATCAATGGGAGATCTTATTTTATGAAACTAATTATGTAGAGTACATATTTGTAAAGAACTGCAGAGCTAATTTTACTTTTAAATTTATATTGTTAAAAGAAAAACCTGGAAGGAGAAAACAAAGGCTTAATAGTATACTGTAAATGTATATAATATTTTTAAATGTAAAAGTCTGCAACTTTTAATTTATTCATTATATTAAACATTGTAGCTATGGCCATGACCAGAATGAAAGCTGATTATGTGAAAACAGGGTCTGAACATTATTCTCTAGCACAGACTAAAATCTCTTCCACTTAGCAAGCCATCTTTGTGGTATTGCTGAATGTTGCCATGGAGGTTGGTAGTTGAAGAATAGACAAAGTAATGTAAGAAAAGAACAGACAGCTAAATGAAGCCAAAACATTAAGTGAAGCCTGTTGCACACTGTGGATGGTGGCCATGCTGGGCTTCCCAATAGAGTCCTGCTGTACCAGCATTTATATGGCTGAGAAATTCTCCCCCTGGTCAAAGCAGGAGGAAAAAGGTCTGAGCTTTTCTCCCCCAGCAGTCTTTTACTGTAAGTACCCTGACTTTCAAAATATTTTTTCTCAAAATTACTCAAATTCTGTGGAAATAATTGGAAAGAGGGGGCATCTGTTTCTTGACAGGGTGATGTGGTTGGTTGAAATTCTGCAAATTTACTGCATAACTGAAGTAGAACTGGGGGAGCAGGGGCGGGGGTAATCCCTGCCAAATTGTAATCAGGCTGGAACCATAAAGTGCTTTGAAACAATTTCCCTCCCTTTTCCACTTCTCTTTTGTTCAACGATGCTTTTATGAATTAATGGTGCATGTGTGATTCTTTTATCCTATTAGTGCTGACTGCAAATGACAGTTTAGGTGGCAAGGCCTGAGGAACATTACACTTGAGTTCACTGTTTCTTGCCACAATATCCTGTCTAAAGGGGGGCCAAAGAATCTACATCTGCCCAATTTGTTTCTGTTTTTATATTCTGTAAATACATGTCAGATGAAAAGCTTAAATTCTGGTTCTCATTCAAAATAATTGCCTTTGAGAGGCAGTTTTATTTTGTGCTAAAATGTGCATCCTACAGGTATTCTTTTTGTGGAAGCTTCCAAATAACATGGTGACATTTAAACTGATAGAATATATGAAATTGGAAGAATGTTATTCTTAATATTCCTTTCTTTACTTCCCCCTCCCTCCCCCTTTGAAATGAATGTGACTGAGCTGTTCTGAACACTCATCTGGTTCAGGATTGAGCTTGTGAATTCAAAATTTGGATTTTAAGTGCTATTCTTCTGTCTTCAGCAGTGCTGTTGTAAATCTGAAGCTTCTTCATTAGGATTGAAAATTTTAAATCAGCATTATCTGTCAGAGTACTGCCTTTTTTTTTGTTATCAGTCAGAAATTGATGCAAAGTACCCGTATCAGTTAGGATCCTTAAAGTCACCTACACAGAGTTTTAAAAATACTGGTAACAAAATCTTCCATTTATCACTTTATCTAGATAATAGTTGTGTTTTCCCTTCTCCATCCTCCTAGAACATCCTACATCACTTTCTCTTCTTTATGCCATCCTAGAAATTAGTTTCTTCATCTGTTTTGAGCCTCTCAACTGAAAGAAAATTCAAAATTCATTCAAAAATGACCTGGAGGTAAACTTGCCATATATCCACTGTAATTGCAATGTTATGGGAATGGAATGCTTTTTTAACACTGTCCATCTAGTCCAGTTACCATTTGGCACACTGGTACAGAGCCTAAAAATTGCCTTTGTAGTAAGGGGAACTTGATTGCTGAGGAATCTTTCATTTTCCTTCTGAAATTTCCTTTGATACTAGTTTCTATTCTTGCTAAATTTCCTGTGAGAGAATTTGGCTCTCTTGTATGTTTGTGTAGTATCCAAGTAAGAGGCAGATAAAAGATCCCAGTTTGGCTACTCTTGAGGTAGGAACGGTTTTGTCCAGCATTTGTAGCTACATCTCTCCTCACACTGGTGCAGAAATATACCTAAAGCAAATTTTTCTTAAGATATGCTAAAAATCTGATGATACTTCATTTTTGTTGTTAGAATTCTGTTAGACTATAAGGTATATTTTTGATTTGCAGAAAAGAGACTTGTGCTAATTCATGAATAATTGTGAGTCCATCATTTACCTCAGTGGATGCAATGCATATGATGAATCTTTTGTAGTTCCAGTATTTTTTTTTGCTTTGTCTGGGGCCTGTCCCTGTGTGTCCATGTGTTGTGTTAGTCCCCCACCAGTTTTCACTTGAGATGTATTCTTTTTGGGCATTGGGTTTTCAGTGTCTTATGGCAGGAGTATTCAAGAATATTTTTCATCACTTCTCTCTCAAATTATAGATTTAAGCAGTCTTCTTTTTACATTATTTTTGCGTCTACCTGGAGCTATTGCAGGAAAGCTGTGGTAAAGTTTATTCTGCATGTGAGCGGTGAAAATTGGTGCCTCGTGTAAGTTTTCACTGCAGCTAAAGAAAATTATTACTTTATCTGCCTGAAGTGTCATAACCTCCTGTTGTTTAGAGGTGATTCTCACCATGGCCTTGTAGACATAAAAGCTTAACCAGTGCTCAAGTAATTCTCTCGATGTCAACATACTTCAGCTAGCCATCTGCCTGCCTCACTGTGCTTTGAGTTACAGCATTGTAATCATTGCTGCATTAAATCAGAGCTCTGAGCCGCCCTTGCAAATGGAGGTTGATTGGTGCCTTCTCTGTTGTGAGTGAGAACGTGTGCCTTCAGCATCAGGCAGCAAGAGAGCAGCCAAATTAAAACTGGGAGAAGGAAACGCAAAAGGAAAACGGAAGAGAAGGTTGTTTAGCCTTCAGCAGTAATTAGCGATTTATTATTTTAATTTGTAAAAAAATTAAACTGCAACAGTAGGTGCACTGCAGACCTGCAGTTCAAATTGCTTTGTCAGAGTCTTAAATTCAGCATTATTAAGAAAGCAACTTTGTGTGTAACATTATCATATGCTCACATTTTTATTTTTACCTGTAATTTCATAAGATTTTTATTCCCTAGCAGAACCAGTGTAGGATGTTACACACTGAGCAGAGGAGTTCTAATCTCATGCAATGAATTCATAGACAGTTTTAAAAAAAGCTGAAATACAAATTTATTCAAATTAGCTTAGTGAAGCAAATTTTAGGGGTATGCTGGAAAGAGAACATCATGTACATCAGAGAAGCAAATTATGTATCTGATTATTTGAGAATTTGCATAGAAATAGGAAATTATGCAGAAATCAAAACTTAATGTTCATTGGAGTTTGGACAAGGGCAGTAAAGAGACTTGGAGTTACACAAAGTAGAAAATGAAGGCAAAATCTCTGACATACTCTACTTCAATTGAGATTATGTCCAAAGAAAGATTTTTTTTTCTTTCCCTCTCTCCTTTTGCATATGCCTCTGGAAGGGATCATTGCTATCCATTGTATGTGAGACACTGGCCTTGAAATATGCTTGATAATACTGAGTATATTAAGATCCATAACTCTGATTGATTTTGAAGTTAGCTTTTTAATGCAATGCCTTCCTGAAAGATCTGTTTATGCTTGCACCAATAAGCAATGCTCAAGTAGATTTTAACATAAGTAGGGCGTCATGTCTGTTTTTCTTGAACCACAGCTCATGGATAAAATTTATGCTAAGGTAATAAAGTTGTTAGCCTTTAAAAAGTGTCTATAGTTATGTAAGACATGGATATCATGTATTCTCTTACCCACTTGTAGTCAGAAAATAAGAGAATAGTGCCAAAGTAATTTTAAGCCACCCACCAGCAAAGAACCATCATACTACTGCATGCAATACCAGTGAAATGTTTTGGAAAAAGAATACTAAAGTCAAACCAGAGATTATTTTGTAACTTGCTTATGCCATTCTGAATGAAATGAACAGCATAGTTCTTGCCTTTGAGTTTCACAGGAGAAAAATTAAACAGGCTCTGAACAAATTTTAATTAGACTGAAATTTATTTCTTGGGATAAGTACAAATTACATTAATACTTCTCTTTTTTTAGAAATCATGTCATGTCTTGTCACTGGATGTGACTTTACTAAAAGATGTGAGATGATATTACAGATGTTAGATGAGCTTATGCATAAAGAGAAGCGATGTAGAAGAATGTGCAAAAGTGAAGGGAGAGGCATTAATTGCTCAAGTTAAAATGTTGAGGAGAATTCTGTGGAAAGGTCTTTAGGAAAGGCAAATGCACATGGGCCTTTAAATAAGGTAAACAAAGTCTTTGAATTAGAGAGAGGCATAATGAAGTAATGAGGCATTTAGAAAAGCAATGCATGTTCTCAATGCTTCAAAACTATTCTGAAATAAATGTAGGAGGATTACAAAGGTAAACATCACATCTGGAAAAAAAAAAAAAAAAGAAGATAAGAAGATATGATAGGCAGGCCCATGTTTAAGCAATCTTGTTGAAATGAAGAGCAAATGACATTATAGTGATGCTGTGAAGAAGATCTAAAAGCAGCCCTGAATCTCCACACTGCAGAGACTTGGGGCATTGTAGATCAGCTCGTTGTGGTGAAGATATAAATAGGCTTGGTCATCCCCACTGGTGGAAACCTTAAAATGAAATTTTTTCTGAAAGCCTTTGAGGATCTTTCTTGTCTCTGTGAAGCATCTGACAAATTACTGATTAAAACAAATCAAATTAACCCTTTGTGTTGAGGATAACTTTAAAATGTTTGTGTAATCTTAGGAGAGAAGGAAAATTTATCAGATTTGAGGGTGAGGCATGAATCACAAACTGAGAACCAGGGTAAGAGAGATAGTAATTGTGCAACTGATAAGGGACTATTAGCCAAGGTGCTAATGGACTTCTTCATGAAGCAAATTGTTGACATTGATGCAGCTAAATAATGAAAAAGTAAAAATACAGCTGCAGTTCACAAACAAGGTTTTGTAGCAGGACATGGGATAGCCATGGAATAAGGAATTGTCAGTTGAAGACCAAAAGCAGATAGGATTACATTTTTACCCAGGAAAGAAGGAAAAGGAAATAAAACAAGCTAACAAACACAAACAAGCTCTATAAATGAAGCAAAGTAATAATGATAGAGAAATCTTTCTAAAAACAGGAAATTATTTCTTGTAAAGAATAAAATAAATAGTTGGTAAATTTTGTTTCATTCCATCTATAGGACAGAAGTATAATTTTGTTGTAATTAAAACCTCAAAAAGCAGAAAATATTTCTTTCCCAGCCAAGCTTCTTTCCTTGTAAGGAATGTCCTAGGTGCCTTGGAAAATGGATTTTTCTGCAAATTACATGACTCATCTATATCCCCAGGGAATGAAAGAAGGTGGAGAAAGAAAATTATTTCTTTTTATCAGTCTTAGTAATAGAGGAAAGGGAAATACTAGCATTGCACTAAACAAGCTAGAAAAGTGATTCCATGTAGCTGGCTGAAATGGCATTAATGTACACTGCATTTTACCAGATCTGCCTTGCAACTGTGTGCAAGTATTTCAAAAAGGTTAAATCAAAGCACTAGACTTTGCAGTTGTTAATTATTTCCATTGAGAAGATACTTAGAGATTAAATACTCCTTGAAGATGAATACAAGAAAACTAGCATGCTTTTAGTAAATGTAAATGGGGTTCTCACTGCCTAGTGAATGGAATGGGGAAATGTCTACCCAACATACCACGGCTCGGCACTTCCTTAAGCAAATATTCATCATAGTGAACACTTTGCAATCAAAATATGTCTCAAAGCTTTTGTGAAAGTGTATCTTAATCACTGTTGGAGGCACAGAGACAAATCCCACTCTTGAGTGATTTTCTCCAACTTCAGTGTCTATGGATGCTTTGCAGTGAAAGGATATGAACCAATGTGACAAGGTCATCTTCTGTGGTTTTATTCCTTCTCTGATTTATCTCTCAATCTCTGGCTAACAGACTATGAGTTGACTTCAGATGCTGCATTTCTCATCAGCATCCTCTTTCAGCTCTGTCCTCAGTCAGAAGGCACTTTTCTGTGCCTCTGTGTGTCAGCTCTGGTGGAAATCTTGCCTTGCTTATTGACTTAATCAGTCCTGCTCCCTGTCTGGTCTTGTTAGCAATGTTCAAAAAGACTGGCTGCTGTCACTAGTGATTTCATTACTTCTCTCTGTCTTGTGACAATCTGTTGACCACACTAAGCACAAGTCAGCTCACAGCAGTAATAAGTACTACATTACTCAAGTAAATGGTTTATTTGGCATATGGTTTCTAACTGGACATGACAAACTCCCCAGGTGGACTCCTTTACAGTTCTGCAATCTCTGGACTGACTGATTTTCACCAAAAATTTACTCAGTAACCACTTCCTTTAAATTATTGTAATACAATTTCAGCTACAGAAGGATACGGATTTCTGTCCAGTAATGCTTTTATCTTTGCAATTTTTGAAGAAATTGAGATTTTAAATGTTGAAATCCTAGACTTCTATAATATTCTCCTGATCTTTGCCAATGCATATTAGTTGTTCTCAAGTGAGCTATGTATTATATTTATTGAGCTCTAATAACACTGATTTCCATGAGACCCAGTTGCTGTTATTCATGTTGGACGTAAGCTTTACTCTTCCAGCCACGTACAACAATGTTTTTGTGATCATTATGTGCTGTAAATACTATGCACAGTTTCGAATCAGTTCAGAAATATGAGGATGAAGTTCAGATAATATTTGTATGAATTTTAACTCTGCACGTAACTAAACCTTTCTCTATTGGAGAAAAACTGGAAATGGTCTGAGAATACTGCTGCTCCCTATAGGTGCAAATTTTTCAGACAAAGGGCATTTTAAAAAATACACATTATATGAAGGATTTCTAAACTTGTGTGGTACTTTGTCAGTTCACAGAATCACAGAATTCACTATTTAAAATAAAATATATAGTAAGTTTTACAGTATAATCTGATATCTGGGGAATAATTTCTTCAGAAGGCTTTGCACAATTTGCAGTATATTGTGGTATTTGTATTTTTCTAAAACAGCTGCATTGTGTTGCTTTTCAAGGTCAGTGTTTAAGAAGACATTTAAAAATCACTCATCCTTTTTCCAGTATAGCAATTTTTGTATGGACTTTGCTGAAATTATCTTCTATTCAAGGTAGTCTGCCTATCCAGCTGATCTCAAGGCTTGTGGTTGTAAAGGATAAGGAAGCACTGTTAATGCCAATAAGCAAACAATAAGCATGGTAAAATACCTGTGTTTTGTTTTATCTTTTTCTTAACCAAGTCACAATAAAAAAAAGGAAAGTGTTTTGAAGCAGAACGCTGTGGTGTTGCATAGCAAATTGTGTTTGGTTAAGAAAAATAATAATACTGCAAATCTGTAAATGCTTTGCAAAACATGTACACAGGAATTTGCAAAGCCTAGATTTATGATAAAGTTTCATTGCATCTGCTCATCTTTGTTGTACATCGTCTTGGGTATGTGTCTTTTGATGTACCTGATTTCATACTTTAAACTGTTCATAGGGAAAACTTTTGTTCCAGAAGAGATAATTTGTACAGTACAAATTCCATGGCTGTGAAAATCATTGTAGTTTCACTTCGATAAATGATTTATTTTTATTTATACTGGGATATCTGCTGTGGACAAAAGGAGAGTTCCATTGTAAACAAAGTGCTGATAATGAAATGGTGTTTTATTTTCAGTCCAGCAGTTTAGATGTAGCTGACCATCGTTTATCAGTTGGCCGATGTTGATGAATGCATGTGTAAGACAGTACTGAGCAGGCAGCAGGTTGTGCACCACTGTTGATCCTGATGCACCTCTCTTACAATCTTGTTCAAGAGACCACAGGTTCACTGACAGTAGACAACACAGTTTTCATGCCCAGTGAGTACTGTGCCTTCCTTTGTACTGGATGGGGGCTAGCTCAGATGGCCAGAAGCTTTGTAATACAGCTGGAGTTTTAAAGAGAAACAGAGTCTGTTTTTCTACAATCTGCTAGGTAGTTTATGTGGGCCTCATTGCTTTCCTGCTCAGAGAATTATTTTTTTTAGTAAAAAAATTCTTCACACAATAGTCAAGCAAAACCTCACTTCTGAGGAAGCCTTTGCCATTACAACTACCAATTTAAATCTTTATTCTCAATAGCAAGGTGTAATCAGTTTGTTATTTGTACTCTCAATATGTATAACTTATCTTAAATGTGCAATGTAAAAGTACAATTTTAAGTATTATGAGTATTATTTACATTTGTTTTCCTGCATATTTCTTGGTTTGGACCTTAGTCTCTAGGTATACACTCCTAATCTCAAATGTTATCCTGATTTTGAGTTTTTAAAAATTCTATACATCATCTTGCAATATGTGACTCAAAAGCAGTTATACCTGGACACAAAAATAAAATATCGAATGCAAAGTTCTGTCAAGGATTTTTTTGTACAGAAAGAACTCAGTTCACATCCACCAGCTCAAATAGAGCTTAATATTACTGTGATTGTTGCAGTCGGAGAGCTTGTCTAATGTGCTTTGATGATGATGGTGCTTTGCCTTGTCACTCCTAAACACCAGCCCATTTGAAGGAGGCAACTTCAGTTCACTCAGGGAGTGCTCTGGACACATTCCACTGCTACCTGCAAGTAATTCTGAGTAATTTGCTGGCCACTTCTGAGATTCTTGACTCATGGAGTGTTTGGGAATATTTTTTGCTTCCTTTTGGTGTACTTGCAACAACCAGAGTTTGTTGGTAGATCATGGATCTTATATGCTGGCTATTATTGCATGCCTAAATAGAAAAGAGAAAAATAATTTGTTTTAACAGAATGATAGACCTTTTGATCTTTAAAAGTAGATATTTTTAAGTTACAGAGGTTTAGTAAAATGACTTAGGAAGCAAAGGAAATAGTATTTTTCTAAGTATACTTGAATTTACAGAGATTCTTACTCTGTTTAAGCAACATGTTTTCTATTAAAAGTAATTCTAAATAAATAATCTAGCAAACTATATCACTAAATGGGATCTTTCCAAAACTATATTCAAATTCCCTGACAGACCCTTCAAAAAAGGAGGAGTAGAAGCCTGAATTTTATTTCATAGAAATTGTTTTTTCTCCTTGCTTACAATAGACTAATTTATCACTGGCATAGTCCTGATGTTAAAATAACTTGTTTGCCAGTACCAAGGTAACTTTTTCTATTTTACCATATCCAAATTGCTCAATTTGACTTCTATTTCATGAGCTTATGTGGCTTTTTTATCCCATTTGGTTAATAAGGTTTTATTTTGAGCCTTTGCAGCTTTTCATAATTCAATGCTTGAATTTTTTGTAGCTTGCAGCTGCTGAGAGGTTGCAGTGCTGCTTTGGTTATCCATTAAACCTGTTCCATAGTTCCACAGCATGAAGTAAAAACAAATGTCTTGTTTTGATAGCAAGCTCTGGTTTCTTCGATTCATGTGTGCACTGCAAAAACAATGGCTTTCTGTGAAAAATACAGAAACTTTCCCTGCATTAAGCTCTTTATGTGGTGTTTTTCTCGTTTTGCCGTGTTCTAGGAATGGAGGACTCAATTCAGTTAGCACAGATGCTTTATGCCATTTCAGACAGCCCAAGTTTTTGTGGTTCCAGTACAGCACATATGATACAGGACCTACAAAAGACTCCTCCTGAGTGCCACCTGGACTCCAAGCAGGATTACCCAAAGGCCTCTCAAGCAGCAGTAGACACCTGTTGTTGGTTACCTTTAATGTAGTTGGGGTTTTTTTTGTTTTTTTTTTTTTTTTTTTTTTAGCATTGTGATGAGAACAGCTTTACGGGACCTGACTGTTCTGCCCCAAAAATTGCCAAATATAAATGATCAGAAAAAAAAAGCCTGAACACGGCAAATGTACATTACCTATGTTTTTAGCACAGTGCCAGTCTCAGGCACTTTCCAGAAAAAGTGTGTTTTACTGTGTTTATTTAGTAATCTTGGTGCATTTTTCTTTCCTGAAACCATGTATGTGTTTAGCAACTGCAGGAGCATTTCGCAAGACTTTGACAGCTCAGCAATGTCCAAAGAGCCTCTTCCTTTTGTCTGTGTGGAATTTACCACTCTCTCACTTCATCTGCTGTCCCTGTCTGTTCCTAATCCACCCTTCCTGGGCTTCCCAGGCTTTCAGAGTTTTCTCATTCATCCTCTCAACTCTGTCTTCTCTGAACCAAAGAGTTCTGGCATGCATCCTTATGCTCGACATGGAGACCATTCCTTGCCTCTGATTGCCTCTGTTGCCCTTCTCTGGCTTTCCAGTTCTGCTGCATCCTTTTAACAAAGGGGAGCCAAATCTACTCACACTATTCAAGATGCAGGTTGCTGTTTATTGACCACTCATTTAGTCTTGCAAGGGCCTCTGCTGTTCTCCCTAATTGACTGTTTTCTGTAAGATTTCAATTTCATATCATTAGTAACTTTCATTGCCACCTGTAATCCAAAAAAGGAATGAGCAGCATGAATATGTTTAACACCCTAACTTACTGTGGTATTCTGGTGAACGCCAGGGAAAAAGCAGGCTTGGATTTTCTCAAGCTGCTCAAGGAAAACGTAAGAGAAAGAATTATAACAAGATTGAAGCACCTGCTGGATGCATGAGAGACGTGATGTTTTCATGAAAGCATGTTTGCCAGGGGTGTCACCTTCCTCAGACCAATGAAATCACTTCTATCCGTAGTTCCACGATCTAGTCTATATAAGTGTGATTTGTTACTTTAATAAATGGGCTTTTTACTTTCCTTCTGCATGAAGGAAGTATTGTTGCTACATCCTTTTTCCTGCTCTACCTGGCCCGACAGCAACAGCTTCAACCCAGATATTTCCTGGGATCTGCCTGTGGGGTCTGATGGAAGAGCTTACTCTCTCTGCTTTTGTTTGTCCTCACGTAATTAGTCGCTCATGAAGGAGCCTTCTATCCTGTGTAATATCTCTACAGTTTGCCAAAAAACTTTCAGTGAAGGACTTCTTAAGAAAGGCTTTGGCACAGGCTGGCACAGCATCCTTTTATCCAGCTTGGGACTCATCACAGATGAGTGGTCTTACTAGATGGATGAAAAACTTTGTGGAACATCAGACCTTGACATCTTGACTTTTTTGGTACTTCATCAGTGTCGTGGATGTGGAGATGAGAGGCACTGTTGACAGGTTTGTGGATCACAAGAAATGGTGAGGTGCACTCAGAGCACTCGGAGGCCTGGCTGCCATTGAGACGAGCTCGATGAGAGCTGGCAGAGACCTTGTGAAATGAGGCAGATAACTTAGTCTTGAGCCTCAGATGGACAAACTCCGGCCATTGGTGCACCCTGGGCAGTCACTGGCAGGCAGCTCTGCTGGAACAGACCTGCAGGCCATTGTAGCCAGCAGGCTGAGTGTGAGCTGGCAGGATGCCTTGGCAGCCAACTGCGTCCTGGGCTGTGTTAATGGCAGCACAGCCAGGAGACTGAGGGGGAGTTTATTTGCTGTTACTCAGCACTCATTAGACTGTGCCCAGACTGCCATGCACAGGTGTGGGGACAGCCCAGTAAAGACATTGATAAACTGGGACAAGTTCAGCAGAGACCTCCACGATGATGAGTGGCAGGAGTACTTGCTCTGTGAGAAGAGGCTCAGAAAGGGGACTTGTTAAGCCTGGGAAAGAGATGGCTTAGGGGGAACCTAGCAACCATCTTGTATCTGTGAGGAGGTTATGGAGAAGATTGAGTCAGGTTCTTTTGCTGAGTTGTATGGCTGGAGGTCAAATAATTAATTGAAAGGAGATATTTTGGCTTGACTTAAAGGGAAGTTCACCGTAAGTGTAATTAAGCAGTTGAAGAGATTGCCTGCAGAAGCTATAGGATCTTCATTCCTGGATGTTTCAAGAGACAACTGGTCTTGAATGTTGATCACCTGGCTAAAGCAGATTTTCCTGATCTGTTGGAATCAAAATGTTGGATCAGAAAGCCTGCTGAGGTCTCTTTTGACATGAATAATTAATTTTGTAGGATCATTGCTCATTTTATACTTGCTTCTTTATTGGCATTCACCTTCTTACCTGCATGTTTATTAATATCCAGCTTCTTAGCTAAAAGGAAAGTTATGTTTTTAAGAAATACTTATACTGTGGAAAGCAGATTTGTTCATATTGTCATTCAGCACTCATGATTGAGTTATTACATTTCAATATACAGACATAACTAAGAAACTGACCAAAAAAATACCATTTTTGTAAGGAATTCTTGTTTGGAATAAATCCTACTCCCCTGCACTGGTGGAGTATTGTCATCTGCTTTTCCAAAGGAAAAAAACCCCAACAATTAACTCCATCATAAATGCTGCATACTTAGCATAATTCTTTTTGTACTGAATCTGCATGTACATATATTCCTGCTGAAAATATTCTGCAGAAAAATCTCAGATGATGCCTAATTCTATGTGTGGGAAAAAAAAAAAAAAAAAAAGATACAGGCAAGCTTGGGGTTGGATGTTTTTGTGTCACAGACAATTTCTAAGTCCTGGATAATTATACTTATCTTTCCAGAAGAAGTTTTGAATAACCTTTTGATTATATAGCATTTCCCTGATGAGCTTGTTTGTTGCTATATATATTATGCATCTGAGATGCAATTCATCTACCTAATTTTAGCTACCTGAAAAGGTAGTCACTGAGTTTAAAATAGTTGCCTAGGCACCCACTGCAGGTAATAGAGATATAGAGATGATTCTCCCTATCCCCAAACATGAGTCATGCTGTCTGCCTTAGAGGCTTGACTTGTGATAGAATCAATCACTTTGCAAAGCACCTGTTTTATCCTATTAACTAGGAGAGGACTTTAGGCATCTAGTTCTTCCAGGAGAACTAGTTTAATATGCTTATTTTGTAAATATCTACATTCAGACTCATCCTGTGTCACTTTTTTTTCCTCAAATATAGAAATACCTGGAGGAAACAGAAGTGAGGCCAGCTAAAAAAAAAAAAAAATTAAATTACTTTAATCTATCCTTAGACTTGGTAGCTGATGCAAATATCTATTTTGGCATAGAATTTTGTGATATAACTCAGCTGGAGCCCATATCTGGAGCAGATACATGCCTGGTGTGATGATTTGTTTGAAACGTGAAGTCAGCACCATCTGTACCAGAGTGGATTGTTTGCAGGACATGATGGCGTGGCAATGCTTGGTTTGGGGGTTATTTGTTTGGGGGTTTGGGATTTGGTTTAGGTTGTAGGGGTTTTTTGTAGGGTTTTGTGCTTGTGTGTGCATATTTTTTTGTTTTCTCTAACTCTGGATATCTCACAGGAGACATTGGTGGCTGGAAAGGCGTTGATAACACACCAGAGTTTTGGGTACTGCTGAGCAGCACTGGCACAGCACCAGTGCTGTCTCTCAGCATTCCCCTCATCAAGGGGCAGGGGGTGAGCAAGATCCTGGGAGGGGACACAACCAGGCCAGCTGACCCAAATTAGCCAAAGGGATGTTCCATACAATATGACATCAACTAAGATATAAAAGCTAAGGAAAGCAGGAGGAAGGTGCAGCATTTATTTGCTTGTTTGTTTGTTTGTTTGTTTGTCTTCTGGAGCAACTACTTTGTGTTCTGAAGCCCTGCTTCCTGGGAAGAGGCTGAACATTTCTTGCTAAAGGGAATAAATATTTATTTTTTCTCTTTGCTTTTGTGCTCATGAAAACTTTTGCTTTTACTTTAGTAAACTGTTTTATCTAACCCTATGAGTTGTTTTCCATTTTTTTTCTCTCCCCTGTATTGGGAAGGATGAATCAGGAAAACCTTATAAATATGAGTGCTTAGCAAAAGATTTTGAGAATATAGAAACCATAAGCGAGATTGAAATGAAAGCCATCTTTGAGATACCAAACCTTAGTTACTAAATAACTAGAAGGCAATAGGATGGCCGGCCGAAAGTAATCCCCTCTTGATAGAACAATGTCTTCTGCGGGAGAGCAGGTCAGAGAAAACCTTGCTAGCTTGGCAGAAGGGGTCCAAAGGGTTAAAAGGGTTTGAAGTATAACACATTGTGGTAATGTAGTGATTCTTATAGGCTGTATGTAAATGCTATAGGATTTGTACCTTGTATTAGATTGGTTAATGGAAATTAGAATATTCAACATAGAAGAAGATTTATTGTTGTAAACAGGAAAATCTCTCTCTTACTTCTCTCTCTTACTTGTTTCTCTTACCTCTCTTTCCTCTTACATCGTTCCCCTCTTTTATCTATTAGGACTCTTTAGCCCCCACTCTCTCCTTCTGTCCTGCTCTGAGTTGTGGCTGGCAGCTCTCAGCAGGGCCCTGTATCCCATGCCCTTTACAGTAAACTGCAAACTTCAAGAGCAGCTCATAGAGAGTGCCTGAATTTGTCCTGATGACCGTTCCCCCAACAAAGACTCTCACTCCCCTGCCCATCTGGGAAAGGGAGTGGTAGAGCAGCTTGGTGGCCACATGGCATCCAGCCAAGGTCAACCCACCACAGTAGCATTGGGAGACTGGAAACTCTAGAAGTGATGTGTGTGAAATAAGACTCCAAATCTATCCTGGAACTTCCTATTCTTATGCTTCTTTTTCTTGATTGCTAGCTAGACTTAAAAGCAGATTAATGTTTGATACATACCTCTTTTCTTCTCCCTTGGCAATATATGAATCCTCTTCAGGACAAGTCAAACATGAATTTGTATCTACTTCAGATAAAACCAGATGAAATCTGAAGTATTACTTTCTGTTCTTTCGGAAAGTGATTGAAAGCAAGTTTGTTCTTCTAGCAGCAGAATTGTGTGTACGTCATAGAAAACTCATGTAATTGATAAGCACTTCTAAAAGCTCAACTTGAACTCCTGGGCTAAAGGTGAGAGCAATAATGCTTAGCATTCAAAGTCAGCCTTCAGCTGAACAATGAAAGCAATACCAGATCAGCTCAAAATGTTGAATGTATCTGAGGCTTTAAGGTGTAGGACAGGAAACAGCTGTCTGTGTTGTTAAGATTTCTCTTTTGTGGGCAGCACTGTATTGAGTGATAAGTCTACTGGATTAATTAGAATGACTGTTCTTTCAGGGTTGCACATCTCTGGCAAATTCTGACACCAACGTTTAAAGAAATTGGTGATCATGAATACAGCCAGTGAAGAGCTATTTCTAACCTTGTTCTGTCACTATGTTTATTATTTTCATTCAGTAAATCTTGTATATGTTTGCTGATCATAAATTAATGTTTTCTACTTACTTAAAATGTTTTAGAATGTTTCTTTAATTATTTTAGAGAGCTAATGAAGTTCTAACTACCTCAGCTTTTTGTCACTTTTAATCTCTTGGTTTCTCATAGCTGGCTTTACTGCAGACAAGTAAACTTCCAGAGTTTTGTTTTGTTTTGTTTTGTTTTGTTTTTTTCCTGTGCATGTCTGGACTAACAAGCCCCAAGTATCTTATCAAAGAACAGTATCAAATAACTTATGAATAATCCTTGTGAATAATTTATTCTGTAGTCAGAAATATTTGCGTATGTTAAATTCTGTGCTTGATTGACAATATTAAATTCAGTAGAGATCTGCATATTATGCTTTTATGATATTCTTTCTAGTCTTTCTGTAATTTGTACAACCCTTAGACCAGTGGATCTTCATTTGCAGTTGAAGGCTCTAGATATTCCTATAGTACAAATAATTGTTTTGCTGCTGTGCCCTGTAGAACAGAAACACTTCCAGAGATTCCACTATCTTAAGAGATCTTTTTATAATGCAAATAGAAAAACATACTCCAGAAATGCAAGTCTTGGAAATGCCCAAACAGCTAAAGACAGGGGAGAGTGTGTGTGTGTGTGTGTGTGTGTGTGTGTGTTTGTGTGTGTGTGTGTGTGTGCTTAATTATGAGACAGCTGCTCGGATAGAGTATTTCAGCCCAAACAGTGAGTTTGTGGAAAGTGTAAGTGGCTCAAAATAGGATCTTAAAATGAGAAGTGCTAAACACTGCTAGCTCTGCCTGCAACCAGAGAGAAAATTGTGAAACTTCCTCACTAGCTTTACATCATAGAATCCCACCAGAACTGCTTTCAAAAATTGCTTCCAGCAAATTTGACTTCCTGCTGTTGTTGACTGCTTTCCTAGAAGCTGTGATGTCTCAGGTCTGCATTGCTCACCTTCCCCCTCTTTACCAGCTTCATTTCAGGAAGCAGTTCTTCTCATCTTAGTCAAGGGAAAGGGAAGGAAGAAGAGGAGAAGGGAGGAGTGGCACCTTCTTTCTTGGCTTCCTGCCCACATCCTTGGCCTCCTCCCCAGTATCACAGAATGTATCTCTGGCAGTATATTCCTGAACACCCCGTTTGTTTAACTTGTGCAAACGTTTTTATGGTAAAGAAATTTAATTTTCTGATGTGTAATTTGACAGGATGAACATGTAATTAGAATCACAAATACAACTGAGATTCTCTGGATATAAGTAGATTAAAGATTACTGTATATACATTCAAAGTAAGTATGTAGGAAGTTAAAACGAGGTAATATAAACAGCCAAAATCAACACTGGAAAATGTGCATAACTTAAAGCAATTGTGTGTATGTCTTTGCCCATGCATTGAAATGCATCTGTTTGAGTGGATGTAGCTGCCATTCCAGCCATTGCAATGGGATTCAGTGCTGCCTTAAATCAACCTCGTAATGAAAATGGGAGACAGTTATTATTACACAGCTCCAGTTTAACTCAGAAAGACAATTTTAAGGACTTACACATTCAAGCAATTTGGCTTTAATTCTGTTGAAAACTTGGACAATAATGTGTGCTTGAAAATATTATTCTGAAAAGAATGATTAAAAGAAGTTGATCTGCATGAAGACTGGGATACACTCTCAATCCAGGAGAGTGTTTAAGGAAAAAAAAAGGAGTAGTGTATCTTTGTAGGACTACACAATTGGAGGAAGTGGATGTGTACTGAATTGAATATATTGATTTCTTTCTGTTATGACTAATAACTTTGATTTAGGAAAACAGAGGTACTCAGTGTATAATAAAATTCAAGTACACGTAAGTCACAGGTGATTTTCAGTTCTGTGCAATTAGCTGATGTAAACCCAAGTCATTGAGATGAGAGCTGACTTCCTAGGCTTAACTGCCACTGCAACTTTATTATTGTTGCTGGTATTTTAGCATAGCCTTTAATAAAATGGGCCCATTATTTAGGAACTAAATTTTGTACTGTTTTATGTTCTTGACAAGTTCTGTGAAAGTAGACAGACCCTTAATAAAAGACAGTGATATGATAATATTGTTAAATAAGGCCCCAGTTTTAGGCTTTTAAAGAAAATTATTGCTAGTTCACCTGCCCAGGATACTTGTAGGTGCAATAAAAATGTAATCATACTTAAGGACCAATTTATGTTGCTATGTTAGCTCAGCTGTTTATACTCACTGAAAAAGGGTCCAGTATCTCTGTTCTGGGAGAGTTTGTGGTTCTTCAAGCAACACATCCCTGGCATTGAAATAAGGAATTTGATTAAGGTTCTGATAGTGCTGTTGGACCATTCCTTTGGGTGAGTTATGGTGACACTTTACTGTTTTATGAATCACTTGATTAGTCTGTTGATATCATGTGAGATTGCTTTTCACTTGTGGTCTTGTAGGCAAAATGGCCATGGATAAGCAAGATATGATGTACATTCTTCACAAATACAGTTCAAAGCATCAGTCTGAGCCTCCTTTCTGCTTAAGTTCAGTCAGCCTCTGTTTGGAGAAAATTTCTTTTTAAGCAACAGCAGAATCCTTATCTGCTTCCCATCTTTTATCACTTAGCAACAAAAATATTTGAATGAACAATTTCTGCACTTAGAATCATAGAATGTTAAGAGTTGCAATAAACCTTAAAGATCATCTATTCCCAATACCCCTACCATGGGTAATGTCACCTCCCACTCCTAAGATGCTCAAGGCTTTATCCAATCTAGCTTTGAACACTGCCAGGGTTGAGGCATCCAGAACCTCCCTGAGCAACCTGTTCCAATGTCTCATCACCCTCACAGTAAAGAATTTCTTCCTAATGTCTAACCAAAATTTCCCCTCTTTCAGTTTGAACCCATTACCCCTTGTCCTACTACAGGTGGGGTCTCACAAAAGCAGAGGGGCAGAATCACCTCCCTCAATTGACCTCTTGGCCAAGCTCCTTTTGATGCAACCCAGGATTCCACTGGCTTTCTGGTCTGTGAGTGCACACTACTGGATCATGTTGAGTTTTTCATGAACCATCACCCCCTACTCCTCTCCACAGGGCTGCTCTCAACCACTTCTCCACCCAGCCTGTTGATGTGCCTGGGATGTGGGCACATCAGGTGTAGGAACTTGCACTTGACTCTGTTGATCCTCATGAGGTTTGCATTGGCCCATCTTCCCAGCCTGTCAAGGCTCCTCTGGATGGCATTCCTTCCCTCCCTGCATCTAACATCTACCCAGCCTGGTGTTGTACTTGCTGAGGGTACCCTCGATCCATGCCACTGTCCATGTCACTGACAAAGGTGCTGAACATATCAGCACCAGTACCAACCCCTGAGGGATGTCGTTGGTCACTGGTCTCCACTGTTACAATGAGACAGATCACAACCCTTTGCCATCCAGACAGTTTATTGTCTACCATGTGGTTCATCCATCAGATCCGTGTCTTTCCAATTTTGGTACAAGAAAGTCATGCAGGACAGTGTCAAGCACTTTGAGTAAGTCCAGGGAGACCATGTTGGTTGCTCTGCCCTGTAAATAACTGTAAAACAATTGGCTCTGAGAGAGTTATACAAAGGTTTAGGTTTGTTCATACTTTTCCTCCAGCAATTTTTATTACTATTTAAGAGCTTATCTGACTCGAAATATAGAAAACAGGAAGAAGACAGACTTAACATAGTCAGTCTATTATAAGCCTTGCAAGTGATGTATTCTTAACTGGTATATTTTAAGAACTTGTTCAACATATGTGTATGATGATAACACTGTAAATTGATACCCTTTTAGTGTGACAGAGTGAAGGCTGAAACTGTTAGACTAATTACAGTCTTACACAACTTAAACATACATATTTTTATTCTTTTCTGTCAATAAGCTATCTCCTGTATAGTATAATTTTTGGCTAGAAGGAAAGTCAAACAGAAGATACATACTGTGAAAAGTTCAGTTTAACTGTGAGGGGGTTAGTTATTTCCAAACTTTCAGGCAAACTGTGAAGAAAGCGCAGTTGTCATCACATTCTTATAAAGATTGTCATTGTTGATTTATTATATTTCAGTTAAATCCAAACTTTCAAACTTGATTTTGGTATGTAAAGTATACTTAGTAGAAAATGATCCATTAACACAAGGACTTCTGCCTCTGCTTTCTGGCAGGCAGAGATCAAGAAACGGTTTTCTAGTCTATTGAATTTTTTTTATTACTCAGTTTCTAATGGACTTCATTAGTTGATCTTTCAGCAGAAATTTCTTTCAGTATTTATTTCTATAAAAATCCAGATTTCATGCTTGGGAGCACATAAAATATTCCTCTGTGTAGAGTTTAGAAAAATGGCTAGCATGGTACTGATAGAATTTCTGATTTGTTTTATCCATAAAATTGTACATACTGCCATGTACATCAAAGACATTTGACTCTTGGAAGAGCTAAATTGAACTCTGATGTCCTTTAGATTTCTGCTGGTGAGATACTTTGCCTTTTTGTTACTCTATAGTCTTTTATGCAGTCGTAAGTGTCACATGATTTTGATATCCCATCAGAGAGATGATTTGATCCAGGAGAAAATCTGGGCAGGTTAGTGCAATGGTTGCTTCACACATCTTCTCTTTTCTGCAGGGATGACAGTGAAGTCAAGGAAAGAATGCAGATAGGTCAGCACAGTGTTTCAAGCAGGACGGTGTGCAGACCTGGTGTGGAATCATGGGGTCCCCAGAGCACTACTTGGTGTCCTTGGGTCCTCTGCATGTTGGTGAGGTGGTTCGTGATCTTGCTAGTCATGAGGTTCTCACCTCTCACTTTTGTACTCTGGTTTCCTGCAATATTAAATATCCTTAGTTATAGGACTAGGCAGGGAATATCATGTTGGTAATGAGTCTTTTCAGATCTTGATCTTTTCTGATTTGCATTTGACACTCTTGCTGCTCACAGTCTGTTCCAGATACAGAGTCTTTGTGCTTTTTGATGATCATTGGCAGTTTTCATAGTTTGGCTATCTGTTTCTTCAGCACACAAAACCAATTTTCTTTTTCAGGACAGGTGGCTGACTATATTTCATCTGCTTTTGCCACAGTAAAGAGCTGTTTACCATTTACTGGCTAACAGCTATCCTGTCTGGACATAAGTCATGTTAATTGCCACAAAGAGTGAAGAAAAAACCTTAAGTTCTATTTTTTTTTTTTTTTTTGATCCCTACTTTCTTGGTCATAAAGTCTGTTAAAGGAGCTTCCCATTCTGCAGTGTTATTTGTGCGGATGACCTAGAATATCAAAATATTGTAAAGAGTTTATGAAGCCAAAAAATCTAAAAAATTGGATGACAAAAATTCAAGTGGACAAACTTAAAATTATGCATATATGGAGAAAAAGAGTAATACAACATCCTAGCTTCACAAAGGAATCTGATTTGGGATTTGCTACTTTTTCTGGGGCTTGGAATTTTGCATAAGGCCATATCAAAAGGAATGAGAAGACAAGAACTTACAGTTCCTGTTAGGAGTATAGCACTCTTAAGGAAAACACTGAGGAAATGTTTGATTGTCATGCTCATCTTTGGCTTGGGGTGGGGGTGCATCCAGGTGTTTGATAAAACAGATGTTCTTACCTCAGCAGATCCCTACTTCAGCATGCAAGTGAGGACATCCTGTGCTCATTTGCCAACCCCTTATTTAAGGGGTACAGCCTTGGAAAGAGCCCCTCAGTTATTGTTGTTTTGGTTCCCTAGTGCAGCCCTACCTGCCAGACTTTGTGTCTCTGAAGATCAGTCTGGAGGTGCATTGCAGCATGTTATATGGGGCTTGGAAGGATGCATTCTGCTGTCTGGCTCTAATAAAAGGGAGAGATGTGAGGCAAAGAGGATCTGTGCAATTCAGTATGATATATATAAGTAAGCTCCTTAACTGCAGGAATTAGTGATGAAGTAGATTAGTCCTGAGATTACACCAATACCAGAACTGTCTATCCTCCTTCAGGTTCAGAGCCATGGGAGACATGAAGAGTAGTCAGCGTGAATCAGCCTGCAATTTAAATTTAAAGTAGTAGTAATAAAGAGTCTATTTTGGCAAGAAGCTAAGTGGATCATTTGCCTCAGATTCATAGGGCTGTGTTTTTGCCTTGCTATTTCTGTTCTTTGTAATGAACATGTGTCCTCAGGTGTTTCTGCCATTGACCCCATCCTTTTCCATTACAAACTTATTTTTCCTCTAATTACTGTTGGAGGTGTTGGGAGGAATTACTCAGTTATGATGTGGCTGGGGTTAGACTCTGGCCAGCAGCTAAGCCTCCACCCACTTGCTTGGTAACCCACTACAGCAGGATGAGGGAGAGAACTGGACAGACACAAGTGAGGAAAAAACCACTAGTGAGTCAAGATAAAGACAACTTAATAAGTAAAAGGGAAAAGAAAGTAACAAATGATGCAAAAGAGCACACCACCATCAGACTGATGCCCTGTCAGTCCCCAAGCAACAGCTACTTTGGAGCAGCTGCCCCTAGTTTATATGTTAAGCATGACATTATATGGTATGGACTATGCCTTGGTCTGTTGGGGTCAGCTGTCCTGGCTGTGTCCCCTTCCTGCCTGACTGAGGGGCAGAGTGAGAAACAGAGAAGGCTCAATTCTGTGCAAGCACTATTCAGCACTGTTTTTTTAATCACAGTATTACCATATGAGCTTCTATAAAGAAAATTAACTCCATTCCATCAGGAGCAAAATGTAATGCCACTTAATTGTTCAATTCACCCCAAGGCAATAAATGACCAATTGATGAAAAAAACCAGCAAAGGGATCTTTCATATTATGTCAGTATCACCTACTCCTACGGTGTCTACATAATACAAGATTTTTAGAATTCATTGTAAGGACTGTTTCTGGCTTTTGTTTGTAGATGTGCATTTTGCTCTTTGTGCTCGAGGATATTCACATTGCCACTGAAGTAAGTACTCCTGTTCCCTCAGTAACAGCAGCAAACAATATTCCCTCATTGGATTCCATGAATGAAACAAATTTGCTTGATTTATGAATAGAATTTTTTCAGCAAAACTGAAATCAATTTTTGTAAATCCTCATGCTGAGGTCACTAAAATATTGAGAGGAGGATGAATTTTTATGCTGGTTTCTCTATGTGATTACATAACTAACTCTAAATGAAATATTTTCCTAAGATTTTGAGGAGATTGCTCAGTTCTCAGATAGTCATGCTAGCTGGTTAGGGTAAATCCTTACAGATTAGAATGGTGGTTTCAGGACCAATGAAGCAGGAAGAAGCAGCATGTGGTTTATCTGTTCTGATTAATCACTTATTCAGTTGCTATAATATATTGACATGGAAGGGGGCTGGGGGTAGTGAACTGACACAGCTCTGGCTTTATGGTTTGGGTCTGATCTTTAAATCTTCATGCACTGAAGATGCAGTGGTTCAGGCTCTGGTTTGAGAGAAGCAAAACAACAAAGGATGTACAATTAGATTGTCTTTGCCTTTTTTTCAAGGTCCTTTGGGCCAAATGCTTTTTTTTTTTCCAGAAGCACTTCTGAGTTATCCTGCTAAAATAAATTGGAATGGTTTGGGGTTTTATTCAATTTTAAGGAGACAGGCTGTGTAAGTAATTCAAAGTACTTGAAATCGTAAACATTATAGTAAAAAGTAAAACTGTGTTGCTTTATGACATATTACTTGAGCAAAAAAATACTTAGCAGGATCATATTGAACTACAATGTTTGGAATCCTTGCAGATGGCTAGCTAGTCAAGCACTAGTCAAGACTTCAGGCTTCATATGGCTTCCAGTGTTCTTACACTGTTTGATATAGATAGTGGCAGGAAAATACTTGATACAGCCTGTGGAGACCTCAGGCTATTGTGCATGTAAGACCCTTCATTTTGCTTCCTCTTTGCAGGGCAGGAAAATGGAGATATTTTAATCAAGACTCTGGGCAGAAGTAGAGAGCTCCTGAGGAAGAAACTTTTTTGTCTGGAGCTATGGTCTTTGGAATGTTTCAGGAAATGCCTTTTTGAGTCAGGCATCTGTGGAAGAGAAGGAATTTTTATGTATTTCATATTTATTTATCAGACTTTAGAATAGGCTAGGCCAAGGAAAATATTGGAGGAAGTTTTCCAGGACAGCTTCTCTTCTGTCAGGTTTTAGAATAGAGTTGTCTTTATCCTTCACTCTGACAGTGGGGATCTTTTATATCTTCTCCCACACTTCTGCAAAGAACAAGCAGGAAAAAGGAGAAATTTTATGATTTAATGGACCTGAGCCTCAACTTTGCCTAAATTTTAAACCAGAGAATTCTTTTTCACACCCTCAGAGGCTCTAAATACTTATACAGTATGGTTGAAATAACTGACTGCAACAAGCTGAAGTCACAAAAGAAGACAAAAGCCAAGCTCATCTGTCTTAGTGATCAGGAAGATGGATGAGTCTGTGGACAAAGAACAATCCCAGAAAGAAAACAGAGCCCTTGCTCTTTGGAAAGCCCTCATGATGGGTTAGAATAAGAGGAGTGCTGACTGATCCCACATATCCCTGATTCCTAATTGAGCCTAAGCCTTTCCAAAGGTCTTTAAGATATCGTATCTCCTTTAATTAATCTGTTTTCCTGCCTTAGTAATTTCAGAATAGGAGATACATACTTTAGGATGTTGTGATAACTACTTAGGCAATCAGAAGACATTTTTGCCTTCAAGGTATTTGGCATGTTCTGGCAGCTTTTCTTATCTTACTGTTGACTCAAGAGATTATCAACCTATTTTTAAGAACACTTACCCAGACACAAATTGAACCAGGCTTGTCAGCTAAGATAGAACAGTAACAGAAATCTGCAATTTCAAAGGGTTTTTGTGCAGGAGGAGGGAGGGCCCATGTTTACAGACTCTCTACCCTGTTTCACTGTCACACAGCTGAAGGATTCAGATTCATTGCAGAACAATTCAATGTAGCAGTAGTAGGAATGTGTCCTGCTGTCTAGAGCCAATGCTATCTCAGCCTTCACTTACTTACATAGTTTCAAATTACTGAAGGAATAATGGGTCATCTTCCAAGGAAGAGATTCCTTGCATATCTAAATTCTCAAGCAGCCCCAATTTCTACTTCTTCCAGTTGGAATCTTATTCCAAAGTCTAATGTAAACATATTTCTTAGTCTCCCAATTGTATGTGATAGTATTTGAATTGACTTTACAATATGTAATAGTGAGAATTACTTATAGTCTATTTTTTCCTATCCATATCTGCACCTGATATGACTTGTGATATATATAATAATTTGCAAGAATGGCCAGGCCTATTTAATTCTGTATCCTTCTCACTCATCATTCATACCAATTGGATTCTTAGTTATCAGAATGACTTGGTGAACAAGCAGAAACAGGATCAACATTAGCCCTTCTGACATGATATTAGTTCAGATATCATAAACAGTAAATTTAAGTGTAAGAATAATTTTAGGCAAAAAAAAGAAAGGAAAAATTAAATTATTTTAATTTTACAATAAGTCCTCCTATTTTTGAAACAACAGAAAAAAGGTAAGAGCAATTCTAATAGGAATCATAGAAATGCCTATTATTAAATGCTAGTCATACAGTAATCTCTACACAGCATGTCTAAGGTAGAGGAAAGGAAGAAAAAAGTTTTTCTTGATACGTAATTGCATATTGGATTATTTTAAGTGGCTGATTCTTATCCAAGGCTACTTCAGTATCATTTGTGGCTTTCCAGATGAGCTCAGTAACATGCCAGATTTGAGTACTGTGCAGGAAGACAGCATGACTTACACTTTTATAATGAATTGTACAGGAAAAACTCATTGCCAAGTATATGTCTTCCATACCGTAATATCTTTTTATTAAAGAAAGATATTTGGAATTTCTGATTTCATTATTTGGAAATTATTTGATGGAGTTGCTAGTGTAGTGGCTGACTTGGCTTTTGTCATAAATTCTCAGACATTGTCGTTTTTTTGAGGTTTTATAAGCTATATGCACTTTCTACCCATGAAAGGGTGATAAAACATTAGCCTATATAAACATCATTAACAAAGTTCCTTTTAAAAGAACTTCAGTCTAAACTTAAAGTCTGCATCTTTAAAACTTAAAGTCTACTTCTTTAAGCAACATTCCCTCCTTCTTTAAGCATTGATGTTGCAGCTTCTTCAGTTCTAGATTTTTTTTCCTGTAAATGAAGCTTGTTTTGTCCTCCTCCTGGAGGAGGAGAATAAGATCAGTGAAACACAGATGTAACTACCTCATCTGAGAACAAGCAGAAAGAATGGCAACATGTAATTAGAGAACTATGCCACCAAACTTCTTTCACCAATGACACATCTTCATGGCTATACTTCTTTAGTTCCCTGTTTAGTTGATCTCTGCCCATAACCTATGCAAAGTGTGTGTGCAAAATCAAACTTTTAAGTGAAAACTCAACATCTGACATTGCCATTTTCATATGCATTTTTAAATCCTATAAATGTTTTGTTTTATCTAGGGATTTATTTATGGTGTAGGTTGGATCTCTGTGCCTGAATTCAGCCTGAACAGACTTTTGCAATTTGACCTTGGAACTAGCTGTGTTGGTCATGCTACCTCAGATGAGGTATGAAATCCTCCTACAAGAAAGGGGGTGTGCCATCCAGCATCCACTGCCATCCCATGGGTGTGGAAGGAATGTGGTCTTGCCATCTCTTATTTTCCACTTTTGAATGTCATGCTATTACTGTTGCCAGATATTCCTGTGATCTAGCCATAAAAATTCGGATCACAGAGGTACAAACTGATGGTAGTCTGAGATCATCTAGTCCAACCATTAACTTAGCACTGTGAGTTCACCACTAAACCATGTCCTTAAGCACCACATCTATATGTGTTTTAAGCACTTCCAGGAATGATGATTCCCTGGGCAGCCTGTTCTAATGACTGACAGCCCTTTTGGTGGATATTTTTTTTCTAATATCCAGTCTAAACCTCTCCTGGCACAACCTGGGGCTGTTTCCTTTTGTTGTATCATGCAGTATTTGGGAGAAGAGACCAACCTGCCCTCCTTTCAGGTGGCTGTAGACAATGAGAAGGTCTCTCCTGAGCCTCCTTTTCTCCAGGCTGGACAACCCCAGCTCCCTCAGCTGCAGCACCTCAGTGTCCTTCTTGCTGTGAGGGGCCCAGAGCTGGACACAGGATCCACTAGCTGGACACTAGGACTCACTAGCGCCGAGTACAGGGGGACAATCCCTTCCCAGGCCCTGCTGGCCACACTATTGCTGGCACAGGCCAGGATGCCACTGGACTTCTTGGACACCTGGGCACACGTGGATCATGTTGAGATGGCATTCCAGCGCTCTGGAATACAGGAACCCATGAATTATTTATGTCTGACTTCCCAGTATGTTCCCAAAAGGCTGGTAGTATTCTTCCTGTTCATCTGTCTATGATCGTCTAAGATTTTAATTCAGCTCACTCAGGAGCATGTATATGCTCTGATTTACAGAATTTCGTCTGTGTTTTTGTGGCACAGATAGGAAATAGTGTTGCTGTTGTGGAACTTAAATGTAGCCAATTTACTTCAAGTAGTTTCTCAGCTGTGGTGTACTCTGTTAAGCTGCTTAACTTTTATTTTTCTTCTTGTACTCTCTCTAATTTTCCCTTTGTTTTTGGTCCTAAGTCCCCAGGAGTGTGGATTAAAAGGCCTATCAGCTGACTAACTTTCTGATGAAAAATGAAAATAATTGGTGTGGCTTTTTTAGGGAAGGGAAGCCAGAGAAGAAAGAAAGGTATCATGGTCATTATCATTATGTGGAAAAATGCTTTTCTGAAGAAAGCTGATGGAATTATTAGGGGTTTTGTGCCCATGCTGAACACTGGAAGAAACAGGGAGATTAAATGTACTATATTAAACAGCAAAGCAAGTTTTCTACTGATAAGGCCAGTGGAGCCTGGAGCAGAAAGAAGTGACTAAAAGAGGCTGCAATGAGGGAGGCTTGTGCAGGACTGGTTCTGTGTGTTAAATATGTGGAATGACAGGAAAAAATCTTCATTGTCTAGAGATTTAGTAGTGGGATAGGGGTGCAGAGGCTCATTTCAACCGTATTTTTTGAAATTCTACTGTACTAGCAGTTTTAAGTCAGACTAAAACCTGAGAATGTCCAATTTCTTATGTTGAAGCCTGAGCTAAATTAAAAGTTCAGATGTGCAAATGTGAGTGCTTTCTATGTTGGTGTTTGCTGTTGAAACACTCTTTCATGTTGCTGAATCATGGGGTGTTTTGGTTTTTGTTTTTTTTGGGGGGGTTGGTTTTTTTTTGGTTTGGTTTGGTTTGTTTTTGTTTTGGTTTTGTTTTTTTGGTTTTTTTTTTAATCTAACTACCTTCAGTACAGTAGTGTCTCTGTTGATTGTGAAAATTTATTGTGTTTCCTTTCTGTATGGTAGTTCTCATACAAATTTATGTAATGAAAAATTAACTGTTACAGTCTATAATATTAACAGTTCAGCTGGATATCAAAATGCTGCAAATATAGGGATACTGGCCTACTAAAGGCAATTGGCTGCAATCTTTCCCCTTGGAGAACTGTAGTAATAAACTGAACTTATGTGATAGATGTTTGAAATTACATTCTCTGTCCAGAAGAAATATTTTAATAGGGGCACAAACCAGTCCTTTTAATGTCAGAGACATTTATTCCAATTTCTTTGTTTCTAGATGAAGAGGACAAATGCAACATGCATTTTTTATTTTTTCTTCCCCCCTCTTTTAATATCTGCATTTTTTACAAAACAAAATTATGGAAACATGCAGTGGTTGCAGAATGTTAGTGACTGTCTAGATACTGAGCCTATTTGAAGCAAGTACATTTAATAACAGCAGTTGATTGTGTAATCAGATTTTTTTTTCCACTTAAACTGATACTTGCAAATGTAGATTACTAAAGCAGTTACTGAAGTCATTTTTGGTGAAAACAAAGAGTTTAAAAAACTTACGGCCTAAAAATTAAAATTTACTGAAATTGGATATAGCCCTAAAAGAAATTAACAATAGCAGCAGGCAGTTGTTGTCTCATGGATGTCATTGTTTTGAGCTCACATAAACTGTTGTTGTTGTACCAGTAGCATCTTTTTGGTCACAGAGCAGCTTCCCCGTTGGCCGTGCAGCCCTGCAGTCCCTCTCAGATTCATTTTCAATATTCTGGAGCATTTGTGCTAGGGCAAGCATTTTCTGTAGTTCTGGACTCCCATTCTCGTTTGCTTTGCTGGGTTTTACCTCCTGGGGCGAGTGTTTCTGAAACAGCCAATTCAGCAGAGCCTCCCTGCCGGGGGAGGTCAGGCACAGGGATGAGCTGAGCAGACACAGAGGCTTTTCCCAGAGCTTTCTCCCCTCTTCAGGGAGAGCAGGATGCCAGCCAGTGCCCCTGAAAACATTTCACCCAGAGCCTCATCCACAGCTCTGGTGTTTCTTCCCAGCCCAGTCCAGTCTCAGGATGCAGTTCTTTGAGCCTCATGCTGTTGTAGTTCCACGTCTCCCATGCAACGTAATCAGTTATTAGGCCACTTGTATTTTTTTTCTATGTATAAAAAGAAAAGTACTTTTGTTTCTATTATGATAATGTAATTATTATTTTACTAAGAAAACAATATAACTAGATTGTTTGAAAGCAAGATAACAGAACAAGGTTTTATATGTATGTGCCTACATGTCTTTTCTGTGGTACTTTTCAAGACAGCAGCAAGTTTAATTGTATGTCACAAACTAGTTAAATTCTTATAAGAGGAGCTGGTTCTTTTGTTTAAAAAAAAAACAAACAAACAAACAAACAAAAAAAAAAAAAAAAAAAAAAAAAAAAGGTATTGGAATTGTATAGGAACTTTGTTCGGTCTGCTTGTAGTTGTGATAGAAAAAGGCAGGTATGTCCCCCAAGGTTTTCTAGTTGAATTTCAAATAGTGTTAGTGTCTGAAACAGGGACATTACCAAAGATTTGGTAATGATTGTCAGCAAGATTTGCTTACAAAAAGTAAGTTGTATGAAAATATGTAGCTTCTTTAATTAAAATCATATATAATCACATTCTTCAATATATAAACTAACCTAGCCTGAAATTTAGGGAGATTTTTCTTCTAAAAAATAACTGGCTTTTTTATGAATAATCTGTGTTTTCGTGTTTTTGTCTTGCATATGTATGCCAGTGTCTCAAGCTTCAGGAGGCTTTGGAAAAATGCTCTCCAGTTGGGCCAACTGTGTCTTCTTGGGCAGCACTGTGGCTGCAGAGACAAAGCATTATAGAATGTCATCATCTCTTCTTTTAGAGCTCTAGTTTCCATGGCAGACTGATGCAGGGATGTTTGGTCTGGGTATTGAATTTTATATTTGCTTTTACCAGCTACCCTTTCCTACTGTTTTCAGTCTTCTCACTTCTTCCAGAAAAAGCTCTATTATTGTATATTTTATCAGAATAGAGTCAAGGCAGGAGTTTTGCTTTTGATGCAAGTGAATATCCCCACTGCTCTTTAGGAGGCCCATCCAACTGGCAGCCTGTGGGCCACTTCTCTTGTACAGAGTAATTCTGGCCAGCTCCCACATGAACATGATTTTGTCCTATCGTGCTGTGCATAACCATGCAAGCTGCCTTTCTGCTCCTTTACATCTGGAATGTGGCACAACATTTCTGCCTCTGGAGATGTGCCTGTAGTGACATTTAAACAGAGATACTGCACTATAGCTTAGCCTTTGGAAAGATAAATCATTCCACAGTCACACCACTGCTTTGCCCTCTGAAAAGAAATGTGACAAATGCCTTCAGACGCTAAGATTCTTCTTTTTGTTCTGTTTTTTCCCTTTTTTTTTTTTTTTTTTTTTTGGTAAGAGGTCTCAAAAATGGCTTAACAACTGTTGTGCTGTTTTTCATAAAAGTACTCAGATAAAATGTTGTCAAAATCACCTTCTAGAGTAGAAGATAGGGTATGAAAGTTAAGTTGGCTTAGAATATAATACATGTTAAATAAACATGTGTGTTAGCAAGTAAACACTAGATAGTTTATATTTCTCTCATGTATCATTTGTTGGTTTTCTGTTTGCAAAGCATTTCATGATTCATTACTTTCATGATACTATAATTTTATGCTGCATGCTGCCACTGGAATACTGTACAAAATTCACAGCTATAAATTATTTGAATCTTTCAAAATGTACTGATTTTAACTATTTCATAGTAAGACTGGGAGATAAATTAATGGTTTTTTTAATTAATTCAGAAGTTGTTTGTTTTTAAAAAAGTGATATATTTTACAGTACAGAAGAGAAGTATATTGTTTAATTTTTACCTTAAATGAGTGTTACTGTTCTTATATGTATATGGGTCATGATATTTATGAGGTTTATGATAGCAAATCTTTTGTTTTATTTTTCCATGAACTGCAGAAACTATGCCTGTTCCAGACCAGCCCTCGTCTTCTGACAAGACAAGTTCCCTTAGTCCTGTGTTGAACACATCCAATGGTGATGGCTCTGAAACTGAGACAACCTCTGCCATCCTAGCTTCAGTCAAAGAACAGGTAGGCAAGTGATGCATCTGTAAGCTGGAAACAATGGTATGATTTACTGGTTTGTTTTTTTTTTACCAGTGTTTCATAGCTGGTATCTGAATAATTTAGCTCACAAATGCATATTGCAAAGAATGTTAGCCATTTCTTCATGTCTTAGTATACTTCTGTAAGCTTTCCTACAGTAAATATAATTTAATTGAATCGCTCATTTTATTCTCCACTTTCACTCATTACTGTGTATGGTGGTTTCCCAATGTTTCTCCTTTTATTGTTGTCAATCTGCATGTGGAGTTACAGTATACAGGCATGACATGTAAGAGTTATGGACAAATGAATTGTGAAGAAGATGTGTTATTGTAGAATTTTTAAAGGATTGGTAAGAACCCTAGGATTTTAAAATTTATATACATGTTTTTGGGTGTTTTGTGTAAAACCTGATGTGAAATTATTTCAGAGCAAAACTGGGTATAGATAGAGGCACTTAGTTTTGGATGATTAGAACCAAAATATTAGAAATTTTCACAGAAAAGGTCTTCAGTGTGATTAGTTTTGTAATTAAAAGCTATTAAGACATGTTTGGACATTTTAATGTAAACTTTTATGGGCTGAGTGTCAGAGATTTTGCTTTTAATGCCTTTTTGTACATTAGGAGATGGTTAATATTTCAATTAATGCTAGCAACTGGTCTCTGTCAGTACCTCCTTTGGTTCAACAGCGTCAACAGGAATTCCAAAGAGAGACATTAAAATCATCTGCTTTTAGGCAGCTTTCTCCTTGCTGAAGGTGTCTAAATTGGTTCTTTTATTCACTGATCTTTCCTTGCCAAAGACATTATTGCTTCTTGATTTAAATTCATGTGTGAATTCAGCTTATGATATCTCTCAGCACTGCAGTAATAACTCTCGAATTGTGGAGATTGTATAAAAATTATAACATAACTCTTCACTGGTTTTTCTGCTATATGCCAGTTCTCTCTTTTGGGTGTTAGAGGTTACTCATATTTTCTGTTCTGAAAAGAGGAGTGCAAAATAGAAATGGTATAATGTGGAGTTTTGTCTTGAGATTTATGGCACATCATTGGAATTGAATATTGCCCGTGGTTTAGATGTTTGTATTCTCTTCCATGTCAATAATATTTCTTGGGCATATACCAGTGTGTCAGCCTGTGTCACTGCATTAATCTGTAGAAAAATACCTGCCTTACTTTTTGAATCTCTGATAGTGAAAAAGTGTCCAGGGAGGTTACATAGATAGAAGATATATTGGTGTGTTGGAATGTGAATCACAGTATGGAATAGTGACAAGAACTTCTCTGCTGTTAATGTTGTGATGTTCACTGGTTTATACCTGGTTACATGTTTTACAAACTAACCTCTCATCCCTGTAAATCAATTAACTGAGTACTAGAGGGAATTGCTGCTGAATCCACTAGATGAAAAGGATCTGAAGTGGTAATATATTGGCAAAGTTATTTCTCATTCCACTTAACCACAGCAGAAAGGAGCCTGTAATAAAGTAATGCAGCATTCACTTATCACCAAGAACAGCCTAGCCAGGTAACCTAAGGTACTGCTGGCTAAAAAGATAATGTCTTGAACTGTTGTGATACAAGGCAGCAAAATTTAACAGGTGTTCTCTTAAGGAAACTTGTTTCTTGACAGGTATCTCTGGTAAGACCTATCGTGAAGATGGAAGACTGTACTAAGCTCAAAACCAAGCAATAATAATAATAATAATAATAATAATAATAATAATAATAATAATAATGATAATAAACCTTCTTTCAGGCTTTTTCTTTTCCCCACAACATTACGTGTTATGACACACTTTCATTATTTAATCTTCTGTTGGAAAAATTCTAGATAATGCTACAATCCTGTGCTTCAGACAGATGAAATACATTGCACTGATTCTCTATTATGGAAGTAAATGAAGTTAAGTTTCTAACTGATTGTTCAAATGGGCAGCTACCTGCTTTTTAGAAGGAAAGAGTTACTTTACTGTCTGGTATGTGATTTTGCTCTATATGCTCTTTGGCTATAGCCAAAAATATAAATAAAATAAATAGAATATTTTCACTGAGTAATGGCAACAGAGTAAACTGTGGTATCTATGACACTGAAAAAAAGTAAAAGGTGTTTGCAATCTTTGAAGAGGGCAGGATACATAAAAGGTGCAGAGAAGTAGTAGTAAATGTATTTATTTGCTCTACTTAAATCTCCTATGTGAAACTTAAATGATATATTCAGAAAACTTAAAGTTTTGCTGTGCTCAGTTTGAAAACAGCATATCCCTGTGCTGTCACATTTTGAGGAACTGATTTATTGGGTCTAAAAGGTTTATTGGGGCAAAAACTGTACTTGATATGTCCGGTGTAAAGTGACACAGAGATTGTCATGACTTGATCAGAAGATTTAGCCACATGTTTTTCAAGCTGAGGGTATCTGTCAAAAGAGAAATAGAAACCTGCATTTTGCTGTTGAGTTAGGTTGATTTTGAGAAATGCAAATGAAATCCTTGCTTTAAATGAAATAGAAATCCTTGCTTTAAAATATGGGCCATTTCATTTGAGCTTTACCTCTGGACAAGCATGCTGATTCACTTTTGGGTTTCAGACTTCAGATGCTGTTCAGAGCTGATAGATATGGAACATGAATCCATTCTTTATTCTTTGCTGCTTACTTTCTTAAGGTTAGACAGCACTGCTGAAAGCAAGGTCAGAATCATTCACCATGTGTCTAAGAATCCATGAGATGCCGGGCAGTGACCTTTGGCTTAGCTGTTTTTGAGCAGTTCTTATAAAGAGAAACAGTAAATAACTTCTGTGAGAATGAAAGCTGTTGTTTGGGGTTTTTTGTGTGGTTTTTGTTTGTTTGTCATGTTTTAGACAGTATAGAGTTCTTTAAAAAGGAATCAACCAATAAAGACATAATTTCAGTTTTCTATGCTGTATAAAATGTATGAAGGAGGTTTTTTTCTTTCTTATGGTATACTGGCAAACACTTTCGGCCCAATTCTTCATACGTTTTAGAAAACATAGGGCCAATTCTCTTTGCACTTTTTCATCTGGTTTTGTATCTTTAAATATGGGAAACATTCTTCAACAAAAAAGTGAGGTATCAGGACTCTTAATTTATGAGAATATAGTAATAGATGCAACTATTTTCTGCAAAAAGTATGTTGTGCTTGTGATTGGGAATTTCCACCTGCAAAAGAGATTTCTGAGCCCACTTGTTAAAAAACATCATGGGAAGAGAAATATTGATGATGCTCTTTTGAAGGTGGAAATAGCTGCTGGGGAGTCTTTTGAGTAAATATGTAATGAAGCTGACACTTTTCCTGGAAGTCTCCAGGCATATGTGTTTCACAGTATTTTGGTTTTTGGCATACAGAAAACTGCTCCCTTGGAAGCTGATGAGAATTGTAGTGACCTAGCAGAGGCTTGTTTTGGCAGATTTTATTTTTATAGAAACACTTGGAAAAGATGAGATAAATTGATTTCCTAGAAGTAAGATCCATCTTGAACTACAGACAGCTATTTTCAACTCAGAAATGGTATCATATATCTCTTTTATTTTCTGTGTGGTTCTAGATTCCTTTAGCATCTTAGTAGTAGGCAGTTTCAGAGAACAGCTTCCACTTTCAGGAAACTTATGCAAAGAACATCTTCTGCCAATGTTTAAGATTTCTTTAAAATCTTTTTTATACATACCTATTTTGAATAAAGATACTTGTTTCTAGTTGCCTGTCTTAATTTCACCCTTTCAAGAAAAATATTTAGACTAATACTTTTCAAATATTTCTCATGCTGTTCAAATAAATATTGATTCACATGTTCTTTAAATCATATTGCTGATTCCAGACAATACAGAAGTCTGGTTTTTATGATTGCTGGTGGCTTTTGGTTTTGGTTTGGGTTTTTTGGATTGGATTGTTTGAGGGTTTTTTGCTTTGTAAGATGTGGGGTTTTTTCTAAAATTGCTTATGTTACTTTTAATATTTACTGGTTTTCCACTAGAAAGCTACTTGTTTGTCAAGAAATTATGATTTTAAACTATATTAAAAGTCACAGACAGAGCAATAATTACTAGATGTCATTCATATCAATATTAAATAACTGCAATATATCTGACTGAAGTAAACTTTTACATTAATAGTTAGTTCACTTTGGAAATGGTTATGTACGCCATGCACATCTTGTATAGGTATGTGTAAGTAAAACTGCAGATAGGAATGGCTGCAGAAGTTCGAAGATTTTTCTTTGCTCTTTCATTGCCAGGCTGTGTTCCTTGTGTCTTTATATCATGATTGAAGTTTTAGGGAGAAAAATCACATATCTAGATGGATGTTTCAATGGAGACTACTTTTTTTTAAATCCAGAAGAAATGTGAAATCTTCTAGTTTGACCAGCAGATCATGACATTTCATAGAGTCATCCAAGTTTTGGGCCCCCAAATCTACTTACAGAATGTCATATGCACTGTTTTCCTTAATATAATACATGCCATATTTTAATATGTAACATTCACCAAAATAAAACCCCATTCTTGCCTTTTGGGTACCAGTAATTACTCTAGTAGTATCAAGTGTTCAGCAGGTTTTCTAAATAGATTCAATTATAGTATATTCATGTCTTGCTTCCCTTTAAACAGCTGTCTCTGTTTCTGCCTTTAGAAGTTCTAGCAGCTCTATTTCAAACTCATGCTAATTATATTCAATCAATAGATATTTCTTTCATAATCTCTCTTAAGTAACATGTCAATATATTCACTTCCTTAGTTATAGAAGTCCCTTGCTTCCAGTTGGGTTTTAAAATATTCCAGAGAGATACTCCTCTTCTGTTTTCATTAATATATTGATTTAAGACAAGAACTAGACCCAGTGTATGATATGCTCTAGAATAGCACAGGTCTGTGCAGTGGATATCATGCTTTTAAGTTGCTGAATGGACCAACACATTATTGAAATATGAAGCTTTGGAGTACAGCTGGTGTTTCCCAGATACATCTTCAGGCTGATGGGAATTGATTTTGAGACATACAACTCTGTTACTGGAAGTGGCAAGGTGAGTGGAGAAGTTTTGAAGAGCACCATCACATTGCCTGTTGAAGAAGGAAATGATTTAATATAGTTACTATCCACCCTGCTCTGTAGGTTCTCAGGTTCCTAATTTAGTCTGGGACTGCTTTCACACAGTTCTTTGGACCAAAGTGAGTGTATTTATGTAGTGCTTCTCAGGAAACAGAAGTTAACAAGACTTAGATAAGAAATAATTATTCCTGTTCAGATCCCTGTAGCTCTTATGTCATGTCATAGTAGATGCAGTACTAAGAAACTAAAAATTGCTTCACTGATAAAAGGTTGCAATGATAATCCAAGATATTTTTGGGATAGTTTTAAATGAGTTGGAAGTGGAAAGGTTTCTGTGGAGGTTTAGTGTGATTGAAAAGTATTGAGGCAGTATATCCTCCCAGCAAAACCATCTTGGAAGACAGGGAAGAAAATGTTAATTATCAGAATAAAATTAGAGTTAAATATGATGCTATTTTGACTTGAAATAATGTTAAAAAATTAGTATTTCAAAGCCAGGAATTTCAGAGAAGCTGGATAGAATGTCACTGAGCTACAGCTCAGTCTAATGCTAATTTAAAGCATTAATAAAGGCCATCACAAAGAAAGGCAAAGTATCCTTTCATATCAGGCAGCCAGCATATGAACATACTTTTGGTAATCCAAAAGCACTTCTGCCTTAGCTTATTTTTTTGTCAGTAGTGGAACAATTTCAAACTTGGAGTAAAGATACCCTATGAAAGTAATAATATTGATCTCAATGCCAGCATAATTTAAACTTGATTATATTACATTTCTAATATTTTAACACATTGCATTTATAACTTTTTAAGATAATGGATTACTTGCTCTCTGGTATCATTCATTAAGGCATTTTTGAACATAAATTATTTTCACTCCTAAACCTTACTTTTTAAACCAGCATAGTGGAAGAGATTATTTCACCTCAAAGTCACTTCAGAGGGTAATCTGAGCTTAAAATACTTACAAGAAGCAAGTGAAGTGGTGCCTTTTCTTCTTCTGATGCATCTTCCTCTGTTATACTGGCAAACATGTACTTTTGCAGCCATGTGGGGTATGCTGCTGGAGAGCTGATTGGGTTGGAAATATGAAAAGATGAGATGGCAGCTTTGGGTTGTTGGAAGTTGAGTATGTTGCTTTCCCTTTTGGTGAATGGCAGTTGTGTCAATGTGTTGACTTGTTTGCAAGTATTGGGCTTTTTAGCATGGCTGTTGTAAATGTATGCTTCAGGCCATGAGTTTAATATACTTTCCTGTAACATTTGGAATTATTCAGTAATTCCAACATAATAGGCCTATATAATTGTATGGGGCGGTGGAAGTTTTGGGTGTATCTCCCACAAATCTACCCCAGTTCTTTCTCTAAGTAAGTTACAATCTTTATGAGACTTAGCTATCTAACTTGTTTTCAGGATTTTTCTCTTTCTGCACTTGAATTTTCATTTGTATAAATGAAAATAATATACAGCAATTTTCATTTGTATAGAGAATATTTGAGGCTTGAGTTCCATGGCTTTTAAAACCACCACATCTCTTCTACACAGAAAATTAGGTGCTTTTAAAAGGCAAAACTCTGAAGACTTCAGTTTTGTAAACAATTAAATAATTAAAATAAAATAAATAAATAATTAAATAATTGCTTTTATTTCTTCTGCCCTCTTGGGAAATGAAAAAAAAAAAAACATGAAAGAGCACTTTCCAGATTCCACAGTCACCTGTTTCTTTTAAATTGTCTTGCCAGTATTTTTCCTGCAGCTTGCTCTTAAAACTTAAATTTTAAAATGGATTTTTGAAGGAGACTTGATTTTTGTAATTACTTTAGCAATTTTTGTTCCTTTAATGTAATTTTGAAAACTTTACTACTTCTATTGTGTTTTCCCATCTGTTTTTGTGTGTTTTCTCACATTATATTATTTTCGACTCCTGATGCATTTTGCTGCTAAATGAAACTATATCTTCATGTGGATAGTTTAAATCTTTTGTATTTCTAGTAAAACTATTTTAGGGGTAGGCTGAATTCTATGCATGTTGTGCTTTGATAAAATTATTTGCAATTTAGTTTATCCCCATACATGAAAACTAGAACCCAGCAAATGCTAAACAAGTTTAAACTTAAGTCGACCCCAGAGTTAAGGCACATTGCTACCAAAATAACCTTAACCTAGGCTTTAAATTACAGAGTTATAGTAAGAATAAACCAGTTTAGAATAACATAATAAATTGATTTCAGCACTTGGAGCATGTACTTCTCTTTTTTCCTCCTCTGAGGTGAAAATGTGTTTGTCTCTGAAATTTCTGATGAATTCTAGTGGCTTCAGAATGAGTATCTTTCCAGTGTAAAGGGGTAAAAGGTCAGCAAAGGACATTATTGGTTAAAAAACAATACTTTGAAGATTCATAGTGAAGTTCTAGACAAATTAATTGCTTAATTCATAATCCTTTTCCTCAGCTTTAACATTGCATTTTAGGTAAAATATCGCTCACTTTTTTTTTGGAGGAAGGTTTTAGATGTAAGCTATAACGTGCTCAGTAGTAGAGCCAGACTTTTTTGGGGGGAGGGGTTCCTTGTTACTCTTTATAAATGAGTTTTCTTTTTCTATGTGAAGAGTAAACCCAAGTCCTGAGGCCCAAAGAGGTTTTTCTCATTTTTATTTTCTAAGAGGTTTCATAGTAATTTTTTTTAAGGGGTAGATATGAGATGATAGCAGCATAAACTTTTTTTCTTGTTGAGACCTTGTCATAGTGAAATACTTTTTGACCATGTTCTTTTAAATACATGTAAAGGACTGTTTAAAATATAGTAAAAAGTTTAATTAATTTCATGTTACATGCAGTTACAGGGGATTTTGATTTGAAAGGGATACATCAATTCACTCAAATCACAATTGAGTTAGTGAAGTGCAGCAATTGCACCATACAATTAATACAATATAAATGGAATTTAATTATTTAGAACAACCTCAGCATCATGGTGCTGAGCATCTTCCAGTCCCCAGAAAGGAATGTGTTTGTTGAAGTCAGCTGAAAGCTGCGACTCTCTTCAGAAAAGAGTCACATGGTTCATTAAGAGTTCCATGTAATTCACATAAAGCTATCCAGCAAGCTCCCCAGTGGGGACCATATTCCTTCCTCCATCACCCTCTGAGTCCAATAGCATGAGCAGTCCTGCATGCCTGGAGCTCATGACTAGCAGCCACAGGGGAGGGAGTGAGGCAGGTCTCCCAGGAGCTGCATCCCAGCTCAGCCCACTTTCCTGGGTCTGCTGCTGCCCTGGGGCTTCATCAGTCACTCAATGTAGGTGGAATCACAGCAGGCAAAGTCACTTGCTGAGGGCATGACTACTGGGCTCTGCAGAAAAGCTTAAAACAATAATCTAAACACTTATTACCCATATATGAGTAAAAGACACCTTTGATTAGAGTTACAGGATGATCATTTATAGCAGATCCAGTGCATACAGAAGTTACATTCTTTTAAGCAGAAGCTAACTTAAAAATAACTTAACCCCTGAAAGTAGTTTTGTTTTGCTCTGGGTCTACATTCCTTTCATTCAAGGACAGGCACTTGGGCAAACAGTAGAAATGCTTTGCTGATACAGTCAGTTTGTCTAAAACAAAGACACCCTTGGGTTTCCCTTGGCAGGGAGATGTGTCTGGCTTCCTTTTCAACGTTCATGATCAATCATGCCATTATTCTCCCCTGAGCCTCCAGGTCATGTAGCCCCTATTTATCTCTTCAGAGCATTCCTTCATTGTGGGTGTCTAAGCAAGTGTGTAGGGGGCTGTATGGGGAGGGGGTGTCTTTGATTTGTTAAAGCTCTTTGGCCCCTCATTTTACAACACATGACTGGAAAATCTTGTTTTCTCCTGTGCAGAAATTTCCCTTTTAGGCTAATAATTACCTGACACCAACTTTTGTAAGCAAAAACCTGCCACTGGTTATCTACTCAACAGCATACAGAGTAAAACTTCTGTTTCTATTAGCATTCCCTCAGTTTCTTCAGTCTGGATTGTAACACAACAGATTTCCTTAGCTGCTTCAAAATGTGAGCTGTACTTCTCAAATTTCATCTCCATTCCTTTTGTCACTATTTTTGTTTTTTCTGGATTTCTCAAAAAAGCATTATTCTTTACATTTTTCAGACAACCCCATGTCTTATGCATTATTAGCTCTTGTCTGTGTCAAGCTTTCCTTGCTTGGATTTCTATCGCCCTCCAACATAACGATCTGAGTAATCTAGAATGACATTTTGCTGCTTAGTGTGGTAATCCATCACTCTAACCTGCAATTCATGTTACAATGTTATCCCATGGTCACGATTATCCATCTACCCCAACAGTAACACAGTGCAATTATGTGCCTGACTGTGTAAATAAGATTTAAATTGAGCTGTTTGTATACCATTAACAGCCTCTTCATCCAGGAAAAACTGTAGTTCATGTTCACAAAACTAGGCAATTTTCAACAGATTTTTTTTCAGTGAAAAATGGAAAAAAAAAAAGCATAGAATGGGAAAATTTTCCAACTCTAACTGTTCACTTCTACATATTTCATAATTGTCAGAGTGTTGATGTAAATAATGTAAATAAGTAGGTTTAAGAATTGTACTGTATATTGCCTTGAGAGTGGTAAATATTTTGTTCACCCTGTGTCTGATTCCAGCAGAGTAACACATCTTGGTAAAATCCTGTTTATATTTTTAGTATATGGTTATTTTCTGGAGTACCTCAGTGCTTTAGATTTTACAGCTGGTACCCCTGGAAAATATTGTTTTCATGTTTCAAAGTAGTTGCAGATTTTTTTCCTCCTTTTTTATTTTTCCTGTATATAGTTAGATCTGTCTTTGTTCAGCTCATTGTCAATCTAGGTCACTATTTGAAGCTTTTGTTGACAGACCTCTTGAGGGTAAGTACATCTGATGTTATAAATAGGGCTGATTCTTCATAATAAGTCAGCAGATTCACTTGGAAATTCTCAGCTTTGTAGTAGGTTTGATGAAATGAAGATTGACTGCATTCTTCTGTCACCCAGTAGCCTTATCATGTTTAATTAATTAATATCTCCAAAATGGTGACTTTCCAGAATTCAGTAATTTTGAATTAATACAGGATTATTAATTTTGTTTAGAAGGGTGAAATGGACTCCTTAAATGATCTCTTTTCAAATTTTGTTTTTTTAAAAAATTCTATTTTTATTTCACAAAGCAGTGCTTGCACAAGAAAACTTGTTCCAACACATTTTGTGCTGCTGTGTTTGTTTCAGATCTTAGAAAATAGAAGATACTATTTCTCTTACTGTATGTTTTCAGTAGTGAAAATAGATGATTCTATGGGTTAGTTTTTTGTTCATTAGTTTAGCATGAATTGTGTCAGGGACCAACCAAACAGTACTCATTCTTGCCACAAAGTAAGCTAGCTGTCCAGTACAGCTCCAAGATGCTGTTCCTACTGGCTAAAAGTTTTCAGGCATGGAAATACCTGGGATAGGTTGTGTTTTCTGTATGGCTACCACCACAGGAACAGAGTTAGGAGCAGCTCTGTCTGCAACATGTGCATGGGCACCATTCTGAAACCTTTGACCACTATATGTGGTTCTGGAGCTTTGAAAATCCAAAAATTACATGATTTTTACATTCTGTACTAGTCCTGAAAGGCTTATATAAACAGTGAATAAATTCTTGAGATTGAATTAGCAATGTATTTTCATCGTATGTGCACAACAAATGTAGAATGGAACCAGGCACACTAAGTAAGCAGTTCAGCCTCTGAAAGTGGGACTGGGTGCATATTGGGGTGAGAAGAATTGTAGGGAGGGGTACAGATCTCAGGCTGTAAGGATTTGCCAAAATGCTCCCACAGCCAAAAGGCAGCACCAGCACCGTAGGGGTGTCACGCTGAGGCTGCATGAGGGACTGAATAGTTGGAACCTGAGCAGTTGTCCATGATAAATCTGATAGCCACTAAAACTGAGGTTTGAACCTGTGCCTGTTGGCTGATTCTGAATTAACATTGCTGCTGGTGCTGTGCTTTACCTGCCAGATTCACTGTCAGACACAGAAGTATAAATTAATGGATAACATACGCCGCAGTGAGGCCTATTCAAATGCAGAAGAGCTAAGTTAATGACTTAAATAAATTACTTATTTATTTAGTAATACATGAATATTTAAAGGCTGATGAGAACTCTACTAAGTGCTTTCCATTAATATCAGAAAGTGAACTAGTTTATTCCACAAATTTTTAAAATAAAAAGAAGTAAAAAGTACTTTCTGCACCAGTGATGTGTGATATGCAGCTATATTTCCTTATTTAGTATGAGAAATTGTCCAATACTTAAAGTCTTTGCTAGATTATTTGTGTATGAGAGAGAGAACCTTTACACTGTCACTAGTTTTAGTGCACTTTGGTTTGCAAAGGTCATATTTAATTGTGTTTCCTTTATGCATTGGGAATGAAAGGATTTAAAGAAATCCGTCTGCTTGTCCTCAGTTTAGTCAAGACAGAAACAGGTGCATTTCCTCCTCTTTTCATGTTTCTTGTCTATGGTTAGATTCATGTGAAGTTTCTTCTTCTCAGTTTTCCCCACCACATACAGTTTTTCTTCTGATTTTCTTGTGTTGACAACTTTGTCTGCTCCTTCTCAATTAATCTGTGGTCGTGCAAAGAGCTACCTTATGGCTCCTTACACTAAATTTGAATGGTATATAGATTCCCTTGATTTTTTTCGTCGTCGTTGTTGCCTTTTATTTAATAAGGTAGGCTGTTAATCTATAACCATAATGCAAGATTTATAGGTATCATTAACAACTTTTATGAGGCCAACTACACCCTTTACTGTGGCCTAACTTATACACCTCAATGTTTGCCTTTTTTTTAAAATACAGTCAATGGTTCCTTTTAATGTAGCAGTGCACAGGTATGCATACAGTGAAGTAAAACATTTTTAAAGAAGAATATTAATTTGTGTCTGTTCTATATTCTAGATATTTGTGAAGGTTTCCATGTTGTGAAACTTAAGTTTGATTTTTATTTTAGTTGGCTTCTTTGATCTCTAATCTGCATTAATAATCTTCATTACTTGAAAATGGAGAAATAAGCAAAGAGTTTGTTCAAACTCTCATCAGTGATTGTGGTGAGGCGTGAATGGGCAGACTAAAGAAAAGTGAAAATCTCCAGATTAACATTGGAAAAGATTGTATTAACATTGACAAAAATGCATAAGCTACTCAAATAATTCTGATTTTAATTTTAATATTTTTGACAAAGACCTTCCAGTTGGGTGTGTTTATTTTTAGGATTTATTTTCTATGTATGTACTTGAAAGAGTCATCAAATGGTGGCATCAGTGTATCCTTGCAGTTGTGGTCTAATATTGCCATTTTTCCTTGGAGTTTTGATAAAAAATTGTCATGCAAATTTTAAAATGTTTCTATTCATTACTAAAAAATGTAGTATAGGAAAGATTACTTCAATTCCATTCCCTTTAATAGGTGAATTAAAAAGTTTATCGTCAGCTGTATGCATTGTTCCCCCCTAATGTCAGACTAGTTACTTTATAGCAGGAAAAAACTCATCTGTTTTCATTCCTTTTTCTGCAATGGTCCCTGGGATTTTTAAGAAATTTTTCACATTAATTACGTACTGGGTAAAAGTTTCTACATATGATGCCTTATGTCAGTGATGAAAAAGTCTACATCATCCCTTCAAAGAAAACAGAATTTGTTTCCTGATCTTAGGCTTATTATAATCTTTAAGTTGAATTCAAGTTTGCTATAGTGCTTCATATAGTTCCTTCAATTTCTTCGTCATTATTTTTGAAGGAAGCAAATTGAAATCAGGAAGGCCAAAGCCTACTTGGACCTGAATGTGAAGGCATAAAATAACATGAAAGGATTCTTCAAGTATTTTACAGAAGGAACTCCAAAGTTTGCTTAGTCTGTTGTTGAATGTTGGAGGCAATCTAATGGTGGACATAGAAACATAGAAAAAAAAGAAAAATCCTTTGTTTTTTCAGCAGTTCCTAGTCAAAGGACAGACAGTCCTTACCATGGCAGAGACACAGGTTCAGGACTGTTTAGTAGGAAATGGATGTATTCAGATTCTTGGGGGTCTATGCCAAGAGTGACAGGAACTCATTTAAGTAATAGGACTGCAAGGCAGCTGTCATCCAAGAGGAAACATGGTAAGTGAGGAAAGTCCTGAGAATTAGAAGAATAATCTTTCAGCAGCCTTTGCAAAAGTAAGGAGAATGGTACAGGGATACACAGGTCAGTGTCATTCTCCAGGAGGATCACAGAACACATCCTCTTGTTTCTAGACATGCAAAGGGCAAGTGTGCCTAGAAAGAGTCTGAACAGATTTCTTCAGTGCAGTCAATGTTTTATTTTACTGTGAATGAGGGGAGCACATGTGGTATGGTGTAAACTGTAACTTTATTAAGGCTTCTGATTCGTTCTCCCACGCTGTTGTCAGCACTAATCTGAGGAAGCATGGGCTGGGTGTTGAGTGGGCTGAAAATTGGCTGGACTACTGTACTGAAAGAGTAGTAATCAATATTATCAACTAACCAATTGACCAACTATCAGACAGTAAGAAGTGAAAATACCTCAAGGGTTGATTCTGGCACTCCTGCTACTCAATTCTGCAGTGACTTGGATGACAAAACTGAACAGAATGCACCCTCAGCAAATTCATGAATGATACTAAATTAGGGTGATGCTTAGAAAGCCAGATTGAGCTTCAGCCTTAAATAATTCTAAGACCTTGAATGAACTAAGGACCTAGCCAATAGGAAACTCATGTATTTAAAAGACAACAGATTGAAACTCTGCATCTGAGGTGGAACAACACCATGTCTGGGAAGCACCTATCTGAGTCACAGCCCTGCTGAAAAGCACCTGTGATCATTAAGAATGTCAAGCTGAATAGGAGCCAGCAGTGTGCTTTCACTGCAGACAAAACTCTCTGTGTACTGGGCTGCATTAGAAGGAAGGAGGAACATGACAGGCAGACTGAAGGAAATTGTTACTATCCCTACTTGGAGCTGCTTCTTGCACAACAGTATGTCGTTTTGGTAACCTCCAATACAGAGAGGATGTTGAGAAATGAGAAACAGTCTAAGATTCTAAATTGATTGGAGGCACAGACAACATGATGTAATGGGAGAGGTTAAGGAGCTGAGATCTGAAAGAGAGCTGTGCCAGGTGAAGCAGAGGCAACTAAGGATGTGAGCGTAGGTTAGTTCACAGTATCACCAAAAGGAGGGACAAAGATAATGGCATCAAACTTTTCTCAGTAGTGATATACAGGAAATGCCATAAACTACAGCTTGGGGAGTTCAGATTGGACACAGGAGAATTTTCTTCATGAAGAGGCTACTGTAGTGATGGAAGAGGTGACTAGAAAGGCTGTGAGTTTGATCTTTTCCAGTCAACTACATAAATCCTGATCTCGTGTTGGAAATGATCGTATTTTTAGTGGGAGGTGAGACTAAGTTACTTCCAGCCAAATTTTTTTGTGATTCTTTATTGATTCTTTGATAACGTATAATTTTACTGAAATTAAGATTTAAATATTTTTTATGTAGACCATAGAAAATAAAATGTGAGGGAGGACAGTGTGGCTTAACATTTCCTCTGTTGTGATTACTTAGCTTTTAATACTTTAAAAATAGGATAGAAACTGAGGATAGCTGATTATCAAAGTATAATCTCAATACTTTTCACTGTTTATATTAAGTGGTAAGCAATGAAATAGATCAACCAAAAGAACTGGGGGAATAAAGGGGGAAATTAGCTAACACAGAGTGGAATACTTGAAGATTTTTATAAGATTTAGGTTTTTTACACCCCTGGAGATATCATCTATCTTTTTAAATGGGTTTTAGACATGAAGTTATTAATTCTCAAACTCTATCAGATCTTAGTATTTTCAAGAGATAAAAATTTGGAAATAAATAAATAGTTTTCTTGATTTTATAATACAAAAATGTAAATCTAACCTCACATTTAGATTTGATATCCTTTCTCTCAAACTTTGAATGACTGATCCCATCTTTTCACAATGCCTTATCTTTTGATTTTTAATTTTTATTTCTTTTTTTAAATTTGGAAAAGTAGCATTTACCTTTATTTCAGACAGCTTGTGTGTATATGGACAAGAAGAGAGACAGCACAGGTCCCTTAAGGGAGATAGGGCACTTTTCTGTCAGTTGCTTATGTCAGGTTGAATATCTGGAGAAGAGCAAAATAGGTATGAAAACGATGTTACACACTTTAATATGGCAAAGATTCCTATCTCATGAGGGCTGAACCTTGCCTTCAGAGGATTCAGAGCTAATTCATAGAGACTTTGCATCTCCCCATATGACTTGGACATCGGTCACAGAAGATAAGTCCAAGCAAGTCAGGTAGGCCTTCAGCAGGAAAATTAATCACCTCACAGGCTGTGTCTAGCATATAAATAATTAGGCTGGAAATCAGAGCAAGATATTGCCGATAAAGGAAACTGAGTGAATTCATGTTGCTGCAATGAGCTGGCTGTCTGTGACTGCTTGATCTCAGTGCCACAGAATACAGTCAACACTTTGAATGCATGATCAGTTCTACAGGAGGCTATTCTTTGTGTTAATCCTCAGATTCACCAAGGTATTTCCTGGTGTTTGTTCATCTCTCCCTAGGGCTGAGGAACAAATACCATGTAATTGTTGCAATTATGGATTTTAGGATATAGTATGTTGATTGTTATCTTTCTAATACTGAAGGTGTTGCCATAAAAATACATGATTGTTTCAAGTCAGACACAGTTCTTTTTCTTTTAGCAGTTGTTTAGAAGAAGTTCTGGTGTCATCATGCTAGGTGCAGATTTCAGGCAACAGAAGTGTGATTGTGGTCTACTTCTGCCTACTTTATCAGACTATTTATACACTAGACATATACCAATTACTGTTCCTGCCCTCATTCCTTAAATCCTAAGAAAGGTTTGGTGCTTTAAAGAAAATCTACACTTTAAGGGCTTTTGTGAGCATCTTGTAGCTAACTGAGATGCTATTTAATAGTGCTGTTTTACCTTTTGTGCTACTCATAATGAGTATTGTTCAATTCTGGGCTGTAACCTATAATCCAATGTATTTGAGCAAAGCCCAGAAGGGGGATGTAAAAATAATGAAATTTTCTGCAAAATCTGCTGCAGCTAATGTACATTGTCTAATGTGCAAGCATTTTCTACAGCAATCTGTTCACAGTTAAAATTTACTTTCTCCCAATTCCTTCTGTTGCATCACTATCAGTAAAACTTGTGTTCTGCATTTTCATATGCTTGTAAAGCCTTATTATCTTCAGCAAGTTCCTGTGATTTTGGTCATTTAAAGTAATTTTGCTATTAAGTTCTTGGTTGTTGCATGAATGGAGATGCTTTCTGACTAAGATACTGACTAGCTTTGGATTACAGATATCTGGGGTTGCATTATTTTTTCAGTAGGTTTTGCATTTCTGCTAGTTAATTTTGGCCCTAATGAAATTGTTTTTCTGCAGCACAAGAATTCCTATGCAGTTACCAGGTTTGTATCTAAATTTTTTTTTCTTTAGTGTGATGTATTTTATTGCAGGAGAGACTTGCATAGTGCATAAAAAGCTTACTTTTCTTCATTAGCATTTTATATTCCCAACACAGTAAATTTTTTTCCTATTGCTAGGACCTATGGATGCTGTCATGCAATTTTTGAATTAGAATAACTTAATTTTCAGTATCTTTGACACTTTCATAATAAGTTAGCACAATCTCCAGAAGCACATTTTTGTAAACGAGATTTTTTTATCTGCATACTTATGTAATGGAACAACATCAATAATACAGGTGTAGCTCTCACTCAGTGGCTTGACAGGCAGTTACTATCTGGGAGGGCTAGTACTGAGTTTTTTAATATGCTGAGGAAGACCTGAGGTGGCTACATGTGATCAGAATTCCCCATGGTTTTGAGCACTTGTAGTCTCAAAACAAAATAAATGAATTGCTTCTAGATCCCAGCATGTGTTGAATGGCTTACAGAGGCTTGGTGCTCTACTTGTCTCTTCTTGACCTCTCATCTCTCCACAATTCTCTAAGTGCAAAACTTTGTCTTGTTATGTTGCTGAGTTCTGGGATTCAATTCCCTGAACTTCATTTCCTCATGCTGCAAAGTTGTTTCTGTTAGACCAAGCTGTGTTCAGTCCTGGGAGCTATGAAAGTTACTAAAGTTATCCTGCTACAGGGATGCTAGAAAACAAAATGGTACAAAAAGAAATTTTACTAAAAGAGATCATAAAGCTCATCTATTTGTCTGGATATGGTAAATATGAAATGATCTTACTTCTTGGGCAGGAAAGAGTTATTCAGTTCTCCATCTGACTTCCCTGTCATACTCTTGCTGTACTTGGGTATCTGAGAAGTCCTTTCTTGTGTGGTTTTTTTTTCCCCACAGAGGATGTGGAGAACAGACAGACTGATGTAGCTGTATTCATCTGAATAGTCAGAAGTTAAATTTTCAAACAATTTCTGTGTAAATATTATAGTGAAAGGGGAATAATCCTGCAGATACTTGAGCATAACTATGCTCACCTGAACATCATAATACAACTGGTGAAGTTACTTGTATGAATTGTTTGCCAGTCAGAGGGCTTAGAGATTTGAGTAGACTCCTGACTTTAATTTTGAAGACTGGGATTCAAATGATGTTTAAGTTTATTCTAGAAAATAAATCCTTACATGGAAGTGCAAAATCAATTTTAGTCTTTACATTTCCAGATGTAAATGATGTAATATCCAAATCCAATGACTTTTTACATCAACTTCCTTTTTTTTTTTTTTACTGTTGGAACTTCCTTTCCTATTTTAAAAGGAGGAGGATATATTAGCATAATTTTACACAAACTTTAAATACAGCAAATAACCTGTCTGTGAATATTTTATACTAACAACTTACAATATCTACCTTAAAGTATGTAATATGTTATTTGGTTTTCAGAAGGGTTTTGTCTAGTTTTTCATAAATTTCAAACTTGAGATGAGTTTCAAATTCAAGACATCTGTATCTGAGATATGTATTTGTACAAGAATTTGGAAATTTTCTTCATATTTTAAAGTACTAAAAAGCCAATAGAATGTTAAAAGTCTAGTCTGGTGCTGAAAAAGTCTGAATCAAGAAACTGAGTTAATGCCTCATTAGAGTTTTGAGAAGGAGCACTTATTATTTCTCTTTTACCAAAAAGCTTTTGTGTCTTTCAAGGTATTTTGGTTGGTTGTTGGTTGGTTATTTAGTGGTGGTGGTGGGTTTGTTTAATTGGCAGTTTTTTCAATGACTAGAAAGAAGTAGCTTTAACTGGAGAGAAATACTTGAAAGCAAATGATTAGTTCATATCCAGATTAAGGACAACTTTAGGATGTTATTAATAAAAATAACTCTGTATCTGTAAAAGGGTAGATAATGTACAATTGAGGACTTGAAGACTGTGATGTGGTATGTATATGTGGCTAATATTTTGAGGATTACTTATTAACTGAGTTAACGAGGTTTGTTTTCCTGTCTTGTTTTATAGTAAAATAGAGCTACATTCTGCACATTCTTGTTCTCCCTATTGCAAGGTCTAAAAAAAGAATTATCCAAAAACATATTTGTTTTGTTGGGTTGGTTTTTTTTTCTGAAAAAAGGTACTGTTGTTTTTCCAAACATGCTCAGGATGAAACTTTTCTCACTTGTTGAAGTATCCCACCTTTCTTCCTTTCCCTCTGCTTCCTGTCTCTTGACTTCCAAGGTAACATCTTCCTCCTGCCTAATCATCATTTTCCAACAAGGAAATATTTCAGCAGAATGTTTTAAAGGGAATCTAATGGAAAATACAGCTAAAATTTTACTAGTACCTAATCAATGTGCAAAGCAATTCTGGACCACTTGTACAATCCTATTCCAATGTGACAAGCAGTGAAGATTATAAATATTACCAAAGTACTGATACAAATTAATTTACATTTGTTTATTTAACATGAAGAGGCAATATTTTTAATGATCTTACTCATTAAATGCACAAAATCATGCATTTAGTGAAAACTGCAAGGCTATTTTATTCCTGCTGGTATAGTAGTGTTGTGAAAGAGTGAACAAAATCCATTTTGTTCTCATGCATCTACTGTCTTTTTTTTCTCTGAGCTCTGAATGTTTGCATTCTGTCTTCATTTACTCCTTTGCAAGCTCATTGAATTTTATTAGTTATCACTGCAAGCTAAATGAAATACAAGTAGTTGCACAGCTGCAGTGATATGAGTCTGAACTGCCTCATCATCCTTACTTGCAGTTATATGAAAGCAGGAAAAAATGAGCTTGATTATAGATCTCAGGAACTTTGCCAGAACCAATATACAAGTGATTCTCTCAGAATGGAATCATTTTGCCCTGGGAATCTTAAAAAAAAAAAAAAAAAAACACAACATTTTTTGTCTTCTCAAGTCAGTGAGAAGTGTGGGCTCCCACTGTCTTCTAAAAATTGTGCCAATATTCAAAAAGTTTTTTTGTATTTAAGTTATCTTACTGTGACAGAAGTGTATCCTAATGCACTCCAGTTGAGTTTGTGTAAGTGTGGCAGAAACAGCTGTGCCTGAATATTGATCTTGGCTATCTCAATAAAACCATTTATTTTGTGTACATAGAAGTATGTATTTTAAGCTTCTAGAATGAGCACTTTTGTACTCTGCAGTCAGGTATTTCACAGTATTACAGCAGGCATAAAGACTGGAGTGAAGGAGTATCTCTAGTGGGGTTGTACCTGTTGAACTGCTGCTTGCAATTCATATTTAGTGCAATGTGTGTTTGTTTTGTAAATACTACTTTCTACTTTTCCTACTCTGTAGGTTCACAAAAATTATGACCTGAAGATTTCAAGCTGACTTGCCCTGAGATTTTCCTCAGTGGGGCATGTTGGCCTAAGAAGCTGAGACCAAGGCAGTGTTGAAAAACAGGGAGCAGGAACCTGTCCCCTGAGACTGGAGCTGGGGAGCTCTTGTCAGAACTCCAGAGGCAGCACCTGCTTTCACTTGTGCTTTGTGTCTGTCCTGACTATACTTCCTCTGCTTAGTGTCAGTTTCAGTGAAACAAATAAATAATATAATAATAAAAAGAGGCATTTTGCAATAACATCTAAATATTTTATCACTGCTCTTAGTAAAACATGAAAGTTCAAATTATATTTCCTGATCTGATTGCAGTTTTATCTGTTCTTGCCTGAGGTGCCTGGGTACCTCCAAGAATATCTGTCAACAGTTTTTAAAAATTCTTTCCTTTTACCTGTCAGATTTTAAGAAGGTAAAAGCTCTCAGTTGCTAAAATAAATATTTGTTTAGAATAAGAAATTTTTCTACTGTTGGAAAAAAGTTGTTGTATTCCCTTGCTTGGAGAGTGGAGAAAATTTCTTCATACATGAGTTTATAAATAAAAATTGAAATTTACACAGACGATGTACTTTAGTCTCAAGAGGGGAAAAATATTGTTGTGCTTTTTTTTTTTTTTTTTTAATAGGAATTTTATTCTTTGTTAAGAGTCTTTGAGTAAGGCATGGTTGATGTTTCAAGTCCTGTGGGAATATGTGCTACAGTGCTCAACTCTGCTCACTAAATCCATTACCTCTGTATCTGACACACTGTAAGACAGTAAACAGTTTCACACTGAGAAGAAGCAAGGCAATGGAATGTGCTGGTGACTTGGCGTTGCACTGAGGGTTGCACTTCCTGTTTTCCAACATAATCTATAGTTCTGTCTCTTCTTTGGCCAACCTGTAAGAAAAACCTTTATCTATCTTGAGAGATCAATATGCTGCTGGCTGTCTGCAGGATAAGGAGCATTAAAATGTTTTGTCTTGAACTTACTAGCTTACTAACTAGTAAGTTTTAAAATATGCCTAAGCATTTGGCATGGTTTGATTCATCATTCACATGTAGCAGTTTTTGGCATATGCTGAAACAAGTAAATTTTCCATCATGGTTCACATCTTTTGTTGCAAGAAATAATTTTATATCTCTCTTCTATTACATCAAGCAGAATGCTATGGAGACAATGCAAGTATTTGAACTTCAAAGTACTTCTTTAAATTTATGAAAAAGTGGCCATGTTTTCATTAGCACTGTTAAGTTACTATTATACCTTGTAATGAGAGAAACTTCTGCTTCTGACTCCAATAAGGCTACACTGTGGTGGTACCTGCAAAAACAAGACTGTAAAGATTTCTTTTTCTGTATCATGGTGGAGAGCATCAGCTTCCCCAGGCACAATTTTTAGTACCAAGCATGTGGCTTTTCCTAGACAGGCCAAGAAAAGTAGTTTTATTTTATTTTGGTTTGCTTTTGTTTAGTCTTTGATTTAGTCTTTAGATTTTGAACATAGGAATTCACTTATTTGTGCTTTCACATAAATTTTTTGGATTTAAAAATAGATTTTCTTGCTGATTACCAGAGAACAAAGAAGGCAGAAGTTTCAGGAAATATGACAACAAATGACTGAAAGCTTCCTTTATTACCTATCTTTTATAGTAGGTAGGGACAAAGTATGAGAAAACTTTACTGCATCCTTTCAGAAACAATAGCAGTCAGATTTCTTATTATTCTTGAGAGATTTTGAGAGAGAATTCTGAATTGTAGGGGAAATAACTCTTCTTTACAGGATCTTAAGCTAAGAAATAGCCTGCAAATTGTCTGAACTTAGCTACTGTTTCTCCAGTATTGGAATCTCTAGAATAACTGTCTCCATTTATTATGATTGACATACCAAATAAGCAGATACTATATAGTCAATCTGTTAATGTGTGTGTTTATTAAAATTATTTCTTTGAAGTAGAAGTTGAGTGTTGTTAAGCTATAAGTAAACCACTCGGGTTCATTTGAGAGTCACAATACTAATAGATTGTACAACTGTAAACAGGCAGAAAAGTTTCATTTCTCTACATTAAACACAAAGGATAAAATTAACATTTACTTCAGTTTAAAGTATGAGGAGTAAATGACAAAGCATTACTAAATCTTTGTCAGAAGCAATACTTATTTTTTCGTAGTTTCACAATAAAATAATTAAGCTCATAATAAGAAGTAATTCCTAGTTTGATTTCAAACAACTCTACCCAAACCCTTAGCTCAGTTGAAGTATTTTTTGGATACTGCATATTTTTTGAATTACAATCATTTCAATGGAAAAATAAAATAAGGCAAAATTACTGTGATTGCTTGTCGAAGTTTCTCAGAATGTTGAGGGCAAAAAAGATAAAACAGCCACTGGTATTTTAAGCTGTTTTCAAGTCTCTCCATTACTTTTTGGTGCTTTTTATAAACATGCTCTCAGTGCAGTAGGTGAAAGAATATTCTTCCCAGCCCCTCTCCACATATTTTATCACGGATCTAAATATTTGTATCAGCAGAACACTGGCAATTACACCATTGCTTTTAAAACACAGTAAATAACTCTTTGGATGCCACATAGTCAAAGTGATATCACATTCTTGTAAATTCTTGAAGTACAGAATCCTGATGCAAAAACTTGGACCTAGAAGCAGTGAGCAATGCTGTGTACTTGAAATATGGTTCTGGCTTCTGGGGAGCATAAGAATGAGGCCTTATTGCTTCCATTCCTTTATTACAGTCTTTTGGGTCAAGTTGTATAGCTGTGTGTTATTGTTTTGTTTTTGGTTTTGGTTTTAGTCTTGATATTTTTCTACCAAATTCACGATTGTGTGTGTAAATAAATGACCTAATATCCAGTGGTGGGACTTACTGAAACCAGCTGTTTTGAGCATCAAGCAATCACTAGAAGTCAATAATTCATGTCTGAATATTATGGTGACTCCAGTCTCTTTTTATAGTAGTAGTAGCATCATGTAGCAACAGCGCCTGAAAATGTTGAGGAATTGTTTTTTTTTTTTTACAATTTCCATGGAGCCGTGTAAAATAAAATATAAAGGCAACACCTCAAATGTTTCCAAGCAAACCCTTCCTCTCCCCTAATGGTTTAAATAATTCAAAAGATAGTTCTCATCTCCACAGTTCATGGCCTCTGAGTCTCTAGAAGATTTTAACTTGCCATTTTTATAATGCTCAAAATTCCTATAGCTACGAAAGAGGGTTTTTTTACATTCACTCTTTTCCACTTTTTTCTTTTTAGTTACAATTATGAGAGAAGTCTTTTAAGCCCCTGCTAGAAATAAATTAAACCATCACTCAGTAGCAAACACTCAGTGCCCGTATCAGAAGACTTGATTTAGAGTGTAATTTCAAATTAAACTAATATTTAATTTGCTGTCATAGTTACATTTATATAACAGCCTTATTAGAATTGCCAGCACAGGTACAGATTTTAATCTACTTTTCTGGATACCATTGTACTTGTGCAGAAATCTCAAAACCTGAGTAAAATGGCAGAATTTTACATGAACAGAAAATCAGAATAGGTGACACCTGTTCAATATAGACTAGAAAATAATTAAACAAGCTGAAAATGGGTACAGGTAGTTTTGGCCAATGCCATTTTGCTAATGTTCTATAGGGAAGGATAGAATCACAATTAGGAGCAGGGCACTTTCTGAGTGTCACAAAAATGAGAGTATTTAAATTCTTGTTAAAGTCAAAGTAAGCTTGACTCAGCTTAAAAGTAATTTGTGTTGCATTAGGTTGTGTAGTAGCAGGAAGTTGTATGATTCTCACTGACTCAGGGGAGTGTTCAAGTGGTACTGGATACTCCAGTTGTTTTTGAACATATCCCAGCTCTAGACCCTAGTCCTGCACTGTGTTATATTGAAAGCTGAGTGGATATCCACTTTCCTCTGAACTTACACATGTGAAAATGTATGTAAACATCAAGGAGCCTTCAAGGTGCAGTAGGATAGCCCAGGACTTGATTTGTCATGTCATCACAGTCAGTAGGACTTATACTGAGGTATAAAGAGTTCCCTTGTTTAAAGAAGTGATTACAAAAATAACAGACTGCAAAATTTCTGGGTGAGAGAGAAGAAACAAATTACTGAAGACGTGGAGCAAAATGTAGTGTTTCTTATTGTAAAATATGTCATAGTAAATTATTTTGATGTGGGGTAAATGCATCAATTTGCATAGGAGTGTCTCAAATTTCCTTTCAGCAAGAGAATGAACAATTTAATACTATGGTTGTGCCACATAATATTTCTGATGACAGGATAAGGAGTAAAGTGAAAACTACTTCCAGCTGAGGTCTATGACCACGTCATAGAAGTGATTATTAAAGAGTGATTTTCTTGAAATACAATGCAAATTATACAAGCAAGCTGATATTTTATTTTGATGAATGATTCAGTTTGCAATTTTTGTTTATCCAGCCAGCTCTGCAGGTAACTGAGAGTAAGAGGATGTGAAATTCCGTCACCTTATTCTTAATTGGTGCATTGATCCCGTGTGATTCCTGTAGTGTAAACACTGAGATTTCACAACAGTGTTTCACTTAATTCATTCCTGCCTGAAAATCCATTTCACCTAAATTTCAAATAAAATGTATAAGTTAGACTTTCACTTAATATATGGGCAGGCTTCATATCTTGCACATGTTCTTATTCATTAGAACTTTTTTCAAGTGACTGTATTAACTCAAGAAAATAGTAAATACAAAAACCAGATTAGTATCTGCTGGAATAACCTCTGGTTGTTCCCTGTAACCCATAAAAAAATCCCAGCTCTTTACTCTGGCAATAAAGACTTACATATTTAAACCTAGGTACATTCTCTACATTTTCTACTTTATAGCCTTCTTCAGTAAATATTTTGGAACATGCAGTTTTCTGTAAAACAGTCAGCTTCCTGTTACCTGTGATGCAATGGGAGTAGTGTGTGTCACAGTACCATTGGAAATGCAGCTGTCCCCTGGAACACTTGTAGAACTAGATACCAGGAAATCAGAAGTAGGGTCACCCATCTGCAAAATGGTGTGTGTGTTGAACAAGGCACAAAAATGGGTTGGCTAATTCTGAGGTAACTCCTACATATGTGTGTAAAGCTCAACATACAAGTGGTCTGTGAACCAGAAAAGTCTAGTTTCTCACATATGGCTTTTCAACTTAAATGGCTCTCTGTATATGCAACGAGACTGTTCTGGTAAATCTCTGTGGACATGAGCTTTGGGTTCATCATTCAAGTACCTAACTTGTTAATTAAGACTCAGCTTGGGTATAAGTCACCTTGTTGGCTCAGTTTCAGTGCTGGCCACACTGGAGCAGAGCTAATCTTTGTAGAGGGGCCCTAAAGAAAGTCGACACCTCGTTCTTGGTTCTCATGGATCTCTACTAAGAGCTGCCTATCTTAGTGCTGTATGCCAATGGACACAGTTAAACCTGCCATGGAAACCTGGGATTACTCAGTAAGCTGTTTCCTATCTTTGCAGTTTTAAAAATCTGAACATGTCCATGTCTCCATAAAGAATATAGCTGCAAATCTCACCTGTGTGTCTAGTTGTTCATGATGCATTGCTGGGAAAAAGATTTGCATTTCTGTAGCTTACAGCTACAAAGCTCAGACACTGCTTAAACACTTTTTGAAAGCCTGGAAGACAGTGCTAATAAGAAAATGTCATGTTGAAATGCAGTTTTCATTACCTAACCCATAGATTTTTGAGTGCTTGTAACTTCAGGTGCTTTTCAGGGACTGAAATTATTCCAGGCATTGTTTCAACTTGAGGTCATTAATTTTTAATTTTATTTTTTTTATTATTTTCAAAAGGGAAAAACAAAAGGAAAGGAACACCAAATTTCTTTATTTCTAATTAAGATTGTTTTTTTCAACTACAGTAATAAAAAAACAAAACTTTTGTTTAAACATTCCTTCTTTCATAGACTGTGTAAATCTTTAAACACTAATCCTCTCATAAAGAAAATCAGTGCAACAACTCTGGACCTTTCCCTGTAAAGCACTGTACTTTATGAGATATTAACTCTATAGCTATTACATTGATTTGTAAGTAAAGGGAACATTGCTGAAATATTTTTTGTGAAAAGGAGTTGAATCTAAAATACCAGTACGAAATTGAACTACGAGTGGTAGTTCCATAAAATTTGAAATGTTTTATTAAAAAGTAATTTTTTATAAAAGAAGTTAGACTTAAATTGTTGGACTCGTAATGGATACAAGTTTAATTTACTCATTGAGACTCAGTTTTTAAGAAGGAGTGGTAGAAAGGCAAAAGCCATGATTATTAGTAAAATTATATTCATTGAATATTTACAAAGTTGTTACTTCTAGACTATCAACAATTTGCTATGTAAAACTGTCACATTATAATTATATAGTATCCTACATATCGGAAGGTCTTCTGAATGAAATAAAGTCATCTCACATTTATCTTTTTCAACAATTTAAAAACAACCCATAGACTCACATTTTGAGTTAAATCTAGAGGAGTTGGACTCTTTTGCTTACTGAGGTTTACTTCACTTTAAACAATATTTCAATACCTTTTAGCTTTGTTTTGTTTACTAGGAGAATACCATGTGGATATACCTCTATTTGTGCTGGTCAGAATAAAGCAAAAACAAAACTAGAAAATGTACACGGAAGTTTTCTCTCAAATTATATTTAGCAATTCAGACATAGGTGTCCTTTTCCTTAGAGATCCTTAGCAGTGAGGTGAAAGTTAAATGAAGTCCTTAAGTGAAATGCTATCCAAGTACAGTAACTGTGGTGGTGAATGGCATCGTGTGTATGATGGGAGGGATTGTGTAGGCTGAAAACAGTGTAAACATAAGCAGATTATATTCTTTATATAGAGTAAGCTGGGCATTTCAGTCGTTATTTCAGTGCAGCTTTCTAGTAAAACTGTGTAAGCTTGGAAGCAGTCTCTGGAGGAGGGGAACAGTGCTGGCTATCAGACATGTATCTTGAATGCCAGATTTCTGAGTATTGAAGTAATTGAATTTGGTTTGCAAAGACCATAGATTGCACTGGCAAATTCAAGTGCGCTCTAACCATGTCTATTTTTTTTTTTTAATAATCAAAGTGTAGTGCAAGAATTTCTTCCAGGAGGCCATGAGCAAACAGGGCAGATGTGAGGCTTGCAGCCAGCAGTTGTGTCACAGCTTTCACCATGACTTACAAGGATAATACACAATCACAAAGGGCTTCTCCCCACTGTTCTGCACTGCTGTGGGAGTGGCTGAAACTGGATTTTTTCAGCTTAACTGCTTAATGAGACTGGTGAATGAAATCACAGTTTTCATTTCAGCCTTAACAGCTTAAGGCATCTGTGGGGCAAAGTAATTTTAAGCATCTAACTCTCAAGTTTAAGCTGATTAACTATGCTGCTCCACTCCCTAATCGCTCATCCCTTTCAACATATAGGCCATCACTTTTACCTTTTCCCTTACCCACAACATTTAAAGTCATTTTAGAAGCTTATACTACTCAACCATTGCCATTTTTCTCTTTTGTGCTTCCTTAGTCCTCTGTGTGTGTCTTAAACAGTGTATCTCAGTGGACAACAAAAAGCAATTTGTCATTTAGCTCAGCTGATACATTAAATTGTACTCTCCTATTTAAACTGTCTTCAGCTGTTCATTCACAACCAAAATTTAGGATTTGTTTATCTCTCTGACTATTTTTCACTTTGGTAAATCTACAGAGGATTATGATTGTCATATGGCAACAGAGTAAAGAAAGGCAAAGGGAGACCCTGAAGTCTTAGAGAGGAAAACAGGGAGTAGAGCTTAAATGCAAATCTGCATATAGCTACATAGCATTGGTTTGTGGGCCATATTTCTTTGTTGAATGCTCATTCCATATAGTACCTGTATCATATTAGTGTCTGAAATATGTATCTAGTAATTAGAACATGATGAGAGCCTTTGATTAAGCCTTCAAGTAAAATAACAGACCTCCAAATCCAATAAACAAGTAAAAAAAAAAAGAAAATTTATTTTTTTTAAATCTCTCTTATTCTTTTCCCTCTTTTTGCCTCCCTCCTTCCTCTCCTTCACTATCCCCCTCCCAAATTTGAATCACTGACACAATTCTTTTGAATTTTAGTGAGCATGCAGTTTTTAGACTTATAAATCCTCCTTAAATGTAATCTTGATTCTACTAAAGGCAGAGGCACAAAGGGTTCTCAGATGGATGAGAGTGTGTTATCAGATATCTAGAAAATAAAAAGGCTTGTTTAGCTCTGTGATTGTACATCACCTGTCCCAATGGTGGGGACATCTGTCTCAGGTACCGGCCATGCCTGTTTTCCATGTTTCATCCCAGTCTCCAACCAGAGTGCCCCTCATCAGGCATCTCATGCTCTGCTCAGAGGAGCAGGGCTGGATCTCAGAAATTACCACACCCACAGTGCAGCAGGTCTGTGCTCCATCAAATATGGAAGGGCAAGGCGAGGAGCTCGCCTCTCCAGTACACTAACAAGGAACCTATGGCTTTGGAAGATAGAAGTGTCAGATCCAAGTTCCTTGAAGCAGAAATGAGAAGGCTTCAAACAGATAGGTCTGAGACACTCCTTTCTCCCATCCTCTGATGAGCACAAAGACAAGAATTGTATCCACCCTCTATCTTTCCCAGTAATTTGCCATCCACTGTCCAGCTGTCCTTCTGGATCTGCACATCAGACTTGGTTGAAGCCAATCATGTCCAACCTGTGGACCAATATCTCTCAGGTAATAATTGACTGGTTCCTCCTTCATGCTTAGTAATTCCTCTCCTTTCCTAACTTTTCCTATGGAAATAGAGAACTGGAAGACCTTGTTGTTTCACCTTTGGAAGGAGGCAGAGAAGGCATCAGTTATCTCAATGTGTGTCTATGTCTTCTGTCATTAAATCATCCACCCTATTCAATCATAGTCCCACATTTTCCTTGTTGCACTTTTACCACTAATTTAATGGTCTCTTTGTTGTATTCAATTTCTTTTGCAAATCTTATCTCTAGTTCAGCTTTGGCCTTTCCTAATACCATCCTCTGCATACCCAGGCAATGTTTTCAAACTTCTCCTTTATAGCTTGTCTCTACTTCCATCTCCTGACAGAGGAAGGCGTTTTATTTCATATATATTTAGTTTTAGTTGTGTGAATGCTCACTGCATGTGTGTGAAAACTGTGAAACTGCATATAAATAGAAGCAGTTGCAGCTTGCACTTCAAGATGTACACAGGAGACTTCTATGTGGGCTTTCTCTCATCAGTTTGTACATAACAGTTACTTGGTGAAAAAACATTATTAAATGCTTCTGCAGGAATGATGTGTTATACACAATGTGAAATCTTTGCTTTCTATTATGGTTTATCCTCAGCATCACTGGAGTGACTATAATTTGGCCCAGTTTATTTACAGATGCAGTACAAAAAAGTTGCATTTGACTAGTGCTTTTAGCAGTAATAAAAATATTCTGAATCATAGTTCTATTCCTTTTGGAACTCACTATTGATTACTGTCTTGGAGAAAAAGATGTCTTTGTCTGGGTTCTGTTTTCAAAATTCTATATGTGTGTTTTGTATTAATGGCCAGGGAAGTTGAGGACTTGAGATCAAATGAATCTTTTTTAATATGATTTATCCAGTTAATGCCTTAGGTATTGACATTTATTTCAAAATTTTACATAAAATAAAGAGATTTCAGAACAATGGAAAAATTAGAAAACTTGCATGGAAAATATTATTTTTTAACAATTTTTAATTAAGCCTCAAGTCTTTTATAAATTGCATGATCACTAAATCTTAAATATAGACTATACTAAAATGTGCATCTGTAGTTGTTTTGTGTAGTTACTTATCTAATGTGTCTCTGCCTACTACTGTAGTAACACATTTATCTGAAAGAATCACCAGTTATTCTGTTCCAAATATTTATTTTAATAATATAAGCAATTCAATTACTATCTTGTGATATCCAGTATGATTACAGTTATAATCCACATGATGATCAAATATTTTCTTTTGATAGTGTCTTGTTACTACCCACTCACAACAGAGACAGTATGTTGTTTATGTGTTATGAAACAGAGAGGACAATAAATGTTACTGAATATTCCAGAATTCATAGTTTAAGGAGAGTTATATAGTAATGTAGCAATTTAGAAGTTATTCAGTGAATCAGATCAAGCCCATTACATATGGCAAGGTACAAACCTTATTTAGATACATGAAGTTTCAGCTATTTATGTTTTTTCTAAAATTATGTCAGCCATATTGTGATATGGAAATGTACACTTAGGGCACTCATGTAGCTTTAACAGCCCTATCATCAATGCCCACACAACCTTAAGTACTTTGTCACAGCTGCTTGCCAAAGGCATACTTCAATTTCACTGGATTCTTCAGGGCAGAATATATTTGAACACAAAAATTATTCTATTTTTGCATAGCAAAGCTTATGTCATACTTAGAAGTCGCTTGTTGCATAACTGAAAACATTTTGGTAAATCATCCACGTCCCTACTACTTTAAAGGTATTCTGCTTATGTGCTTTTAAATAGGGGTTTAAAAGCTTGATTGCAGTTTTAATCTGCAGCTATCAGAGCTGGGTGTTGCACAGTTTGGGGCATGTGACCAGAGTACTGCAGTAATGGAATAGACATTGTAAAAGAAAGTGCAAAGAGCTTGTTGAGGTGTGCCTCTCGAATGTCACACAGGTGTTAATTTGAGGAAAGGACGACCTGAGGAGTGGCAGCATGGCACCAAATGGTTCCAGGATCCTGAGCGTTCCTGCTGATAGCTTTGAGCAGCTACACTGCTGAGCAGACAAGTGGAAGTCACAGCCTATTTTTACAAATATTAATTGCAGGAGTGGGCATAAAAGCAAGGAGGTGTGTAGGTAGATCCTTGCTATTCCCTTTGGATTTACTTGCAATAATTTTAGAGCTGCACTGCTTATGCCAATATTCTTGAAGTGTATCTGTACATGTCAGCTGTAGAATACCTTAAATCGGTCGATAATTGATTCACCTGAACTCTGTTATATTGTGGAGAAACAAGACCTCTTCATTTCTGTACATTAAAAAGCCTGAGGAAACAATTCTTATTTTTGAAATTTAAAAGAAGCCAGATTTATTGTCCTGATATTTTTAAAGTTTATTCATGACTATTTGTAATTGTAATATTGTGAGAATGTAGAGTGCAAGTCTAGCCTCACAAAAGATTCCCTTTTAAAATCCCAATACATGAAGTATAATGTTGGCTTGTAAATTGGTAATTTCTCTCTTAGCACACCCTAGTTAATATTTTATATATGTTTTTACATATTTCTGCTAAAACTTTCTGTCTACTCTATACACAGGTGAAGCTTGCATGAGGGGTGAGGAAACACAGCTGTTATCCATAATAGTCAGAAGTAGTCTGGATATTCAAAGTAATGTAATTGCATGAATAAAAGCAAAATGAAATATTAATGTAAATGAGAACATACAGTTTTGCAAAAACTGAAGGAAAACAGGGAATTTCAAAACTTGGTTTCTAAAGCCATGAGCCTCTGTGTAGACATTTTAATATTTGCATCAAGAAAGGGATATATTGGTTTTGGTTAGTGAACACTCTAAAGTTATTGGTTCTAGTGGATACAGCAAGTGCTCCACATTTTAGAAGCAACTGTGTACTTGGTGAATGAATAAAGATCTACAAACCTAAATTCAGACATAAAGCTCTAAAAATTCTGGATGAAGATTCTTTTCATATCTTGTGGTCTTTGTGTATCTACAGGCATGTTCTGATAAAACATACTCTTCAAATCCCACACTCACTCCTGTTCCTTTCAAATTCACCAGACAAACAAACACCTCTTGTAGGGATATTTCCTGGCTTTTCTTCCAGTTTCTGAATCTCTTCCCTGTCACTGAGTCTTCTGATAGGGGAAATCAGCTGTTATTGAAAAAGGCTACATTTGTACTTTATATGCTGATTTTGTAGTTAACTTACTAAAGGATGGTAAAAACCAAAGAAAAACATTTGTTTTAGAAAAAAGACATACCCATGTAATTTGTTGCTTTGACAGTAATTGCATACAGGTTCCTGTTTACAGCAGACATTTTTGAAAGTATTCGCCAAGGAATTAGGTTTGTTATTAAGAAGATGTAGCATAAGATTTTGTATAGAAGGTTTTAATTTCATGTCTTGGTCCATGTCATTTAAATCTGACAAAGAACACTCTTTTCAGCCATCTGTGAAAGATGAAGTACAGTTATCCTGGAGGATGCTAAGTTAATGCTTCTGCAGCCTTATTGTGGATAGCAGCTTGGGCTTGGATCTCAGCAAGTATGTTTCAACCCTCTGTGAGAGAAGAGAGGATATGAAATATGTGCCCTAGAGTGGCATTGAGTAATTGTTTGGAGTAAAATGGGATTAAAGAGTAAATCCTACCTCTATAGCACTGACTGACGGATTTCATAGTGTGAGGAAACAAGATAAGTAGCAATAAAGAGGAAGTGTTAATCTGGTGTATTGTGTTCTTTCCTTAGTGGTCATGATTTTTGATTTTTTATTTTAGTATGGTTTAATTTATCTCATCACTTAATTCCTTCCACTAAGGAATATTTTTTGGGGGGACCAAAAAGGGACACTAACATTCTCAGCTGGAAAGTTTAAGTGGTCACTGCTTCTGTATTTCACCTAAAACATTATCGTTAAAGGCAGCAACATCAGTTGAGGATGCTGAGAGGCAGAATGCTTATTCTCTTCCTTAGTTTGAATGTGATAAATTTCCTTCATATATAGAGTTTCAAACTGAGGTTATTTGAGGTAAACAGTGGGTAAAATATATGTGCAGCTATAATAGTATGTCCCCAGATGACGATACTGGATGTCTCTGTACGGGATACTTTTAAAAGAGTTGTCTTACATGTCTTTGTGTTAACGATTTAAAATAGTTTCATATTATCTGGTTTGTGGTAGGTTTTGAATTCATCTTGGCAGTAATGAAAACATGAGGGTTATTTAGGGTTTTTTGTTTATGAAAGACAGGTGTTTAACTGAAACAGAAAATGGAATCATATATCTATATAGTCCTCTTTGTATTTTAGTTAGGCATGTAATCTTCCTTTGCTAATGAATTTGTTTAGAAGCCTCACTGAATACTCACTCAATATTATTTAGATTTCGTTTTATGAACTAACACTAGTAATGCTGTACTTAAGACTACATTGGACTTGATATTACATCAAGCTTTTGCATCGCAGTATCTATCTATATAAAGTTTATTCCAGCTGAACTGTGTTTTATTCTGTTACCTAAAAATGATTTTTAACTGTTTGGACACCTTATGTTAATCTGAAATTATTTTGGTCAGTTCTCCCCAGATAAATTAATAGCCTTAGTATTGTTTTAAAGATTCAGAATTTCTGCCAGTAAGCTGTAATAAAATTAGTTTTGAAGCTTGATTTAAAAAGTGATTTCCATTGCTTTGTTCACTTGTCTTAGAAATGGTTTCTTGATGAAAAAAGGTTTGAAAAGATGCAACTCTTTCAACTCTGAAAATTTGCATGGGAGTATCCTAATTTTTCTGGTTTTATCTGTTGTAGCTTTTAGTTGCTGTCACTGTTTACCTGTAATGATGGAATAATGGTGAATACTGTTCTCCTGAGAAGCTTTCTAATTTCAGGAAGAATGTCAGACACTTCAACTTTTTGGCTTCTTAAACAGAAGACACCTCAATAATTTCAGAAAATTCTTGCCTCTTTATTTTGATAGCTTTTGATGGTTAAGATTATGACATATTTATATGTAAGTATAAGGTAACATGATTTTCTAAATAATGACTGGGGTTTGAGGTTCAAGAGCATGGCATGACAGGTGTGAGGCTGACACAGGTTTATCACATGAGCTACAGTGCCTTAGCCTTTTTGTTTTGTTTGATACAGCAGATGGTCTTGTATCATGAGGTAGATCCCCATCTCTGTACAACTATCCTATAGTATAAACTGAAGCTGCATCTTTCCATGTGGGATACTTGTTGGGAATGAAGATATGTTTTTCAGTTCCTTTAATATATCAGTTTGAATCTCATGCAGCAGAGTTTATTTAGCTGTCAGTGCTTATCTTTCATCTCCTTCTGCTCAAGATTCTAACAAAGTGCAACTCCACATCTGGAGTAGCACAAGGCCAATCTTAGCCCTGTAAATGATGCACATTACAAAGTATTTCAATAATCTGGTAAAATTTTTTCTTTCTGCTTTTGGTGTGGGCATCCTAAGAGTTTGTGTATTGTCTGAATCTTCTCTTAAATAAAACACAGTCAAGGACAGTGGAAAGAAAGAATGGTTTTGTCCCAAAAGCTTTCTGAATGTTCTTTGTTACAGGCCTCCTTTCTTGTGTACCTGCCACAGGTGTGCACACTAGAAGCAACTCTTTCAGTGTATGTAGTAGAGTGACCGAAATGTTACACTAATTTACACACTGGAATATGAGTCATGTTTTCTTCTGCCACTACATAATTTTAGTGTTTATCCAGAGTACTTAATCATAAAAGAGCTCAAAGTTAGGGGAGAATGTAACAAGATTAGGTTGGTTACTTACCAGCCAAAAAAACAATAAAAGAGAATCAAATTATCCCTTGAATTCCGTCCTTGTCAAATCAGCTGTGAATTAAAAATGCCAGTATCCTAAGGCACAGCATAATAAATAAAATAAACTTTGAAACTAGTTTTAGGAAGGAAGTACAATTTTCTTTCCACTTGAATTAAAAAAAGACATGATGTACATCGCTGTACTTTGTGTCTTCACTAATGAAGCAATGTAAGCTAAATGTTAATTCTCATTGTCAAAGTTTATGTCTAATATACCAACATTTTTTATTCTCACTTGATATTAAATTAATGAAGAAAAATTTATTAGGAAAAAACAAACCGTATACACAAACTGTAGGACTCCTGTCAGGTTTTAATTAACTTAAAGGGATTCCTTATGTGTGGTACAGACATCTGGATAGTCTGAAGTACTCTTTATTTACAGGATTGTACAGAAGAGTGTGCAATTCTAAAAAATAAATCCCTCCCTCCCCCAACCCATCTTCAATTACAGTGTTTAAACTTGTCACAAGAATAGGTCAAAGTCATTAGAATGGACAATTTTTTCAAGTTACAAATACTGTGCATAAGCATCTTGCTCATGACTGATTTCAATGAGATTTCTTCACGATCTCTCTGTTTGTTGTCACTTCCATAGCAATACTCCAAATAGCTTCAAATTTTTCCACTCGTACTGTTTTTGGTTCCAGAAGTAGTTAAAAAGGAGGATCCCATTCTCACTGCATAGTTGCTTCCCAGAGAAAAATTTCCCTTTTTCCTGACCATGCTGTAAGGCAGCTGGCAAGCTTCAAACAGAAGTTCAGAGGGAGCTTCTGAAGAGGGGGACACTTTGTTGAGATGCCATGTGCAGTGCAGCCACATCAGATTTCTCCACTTTTCAGAAGGCATTGCTCTTGCCTGGTCTCTGCCTTAAAAAAGGCCATGCAGCAAACAAACAAAAATTGCTCTAACAACCTATAGAGAGAACCCTTGATTGTGTAGGGCTCTGTATTTTGGCAGTATTTTGCCCAGGAGCAGTCCAGTGAAACACTTTGTGAGTGTAAGAGATACATTTAACCCCTATAACAACAACAACAACGAAAAAAAACCAACAACAAACAAACAAAAAAACAACCAAAAACACCCAACCAAACAAAAACAAAAACAAGAACAAAAACAAAACCAAAAACAAACCAAACAAAAACAACAAAAAAAAGGTCTGTTGAGCATATCTGAAGTCTTCCAACAGAAACAGATTGCTGCAGTCCTATTTTTTTAGCCCAGGTAGATGGCATTGTACTGGGGGATTATGGAACAGTGATTTTGTTTGTAACAGAAGGTAAAGGAGAATAGAAACCTAAGTGCCAGCAATTACCCATAGAATTTGGAGTTAACAAAATACCAAATAATGATAAAGAAAAACACAAAATTTGTATCTGCCTTAAGCTTGTCTTGTAGTAGGTACAGAATTTACATAACTGTAGAGCTGTTACCTGGAAAGGCATGGAAAAATCAGCATTGAAAAGCCTTCTTCGTCTGTTCCATTAAATTAAAATGCTTAGTGTGAAGAAACAGTGAGGGAGTTTTTTAGGGACTATTGGTTTTCTGCCTCTTTTCTTTTGAAAGATGTGCTTTAATTTTAACACTAATGATCTGATACACATCAACATTTTTTTTTTCAGAGAGATTATAGCATTCTGTTCTCAGAAATGCAAAGCACTATGTTTTTAGGTCTGTGATTTATTTTTTTCTCCCCCAAGCCTCATGTAGGTAGAATTTGCTGATATTTAGTTTTGGGGGTTTTTTTTAAATATTTTATTTTGCCAAAGGTTTTCCTTATTTTGCCTCTTCATTAAGAAGCTTTCTTTTGCCTTCATGTTTTTTTGTTCTGCTTTTCATAACCTTTGATTCTTTTCTGGTCTTTTTATAACCATCAACCACATTAGGTCTTGGAGAGGTTTGATAGACTATGTTGTCCAATTGAGGTCTGCTGGTCATAATTTTCTTCCATTTTTCGACTTCTGATCTTAATACTCCTAACACTTAATACTCTTTGACCTTGGTTTAGATAACTTATATTGTATGTATTTGTCTTCCACATTTTGCCTAGATCAGCCTCAGCATATCTTCCAAAATCTTGGTCTATCAAACTTACTTGTTAAATATTACCCTCAAATTTTCAGAGCGTGAATTGACACAGATGTTCAAGGCATTGTGATGTCTGTTCTTGAGTTAGGCTTACATCATTTGCCTGAAGCAATTGTCCTAGGTACTAATTATATTCCTAAATACTTATTATTTAATATATAGTTGGCCCTTGCAAGTATAAGTGCTTCAGATGAAATATAGATTATAAACACTGAAGTCAACCTTTGACCTATAAACAACAATGGGAATCATAAATAGGGACATTGTGAGAAGTTACCAAAGCCTTTTATGTATGAAAATTATTGGAAAAACCTGACATAGTAGCAAGGTGAAAAATAGAGTGTGTTGATTTTAATAAAGATACAAGGAACATGTGTCATCCAAGAATTTTAACACATTCAGGAGAGAGCTGAATACAATTGCAAATGATAAAGTAGACTGATAGAACAAGGTAATAAAAAGGCTTCACAATAGAGAGAATCATACCTTTTCAGATCATCTCTAAGCAAAATGTCAAATCAAAGTGGGAGGCAAAAATCTCAGAACCACAGATTTATTAAAATCTACTTATATTATGCAATCTTGAAAATCTTAATTCTCTAAATATGCAAATAAAAAGATTTTGTGGGTGATTTTATAGGGGGCTTAAATTTTGGCTTTAGAAGAGAAGGGCTTGATAAAATGATGTCAAAAAAGAAGAAATTCTGGGTTTAAGCTTCGTATGTGTAATCATAAAGTAGGTTAGATGTGGTAAAATTTATTAAACCTTTCAGAAATTCTGCATTAGATTAACTACAATTTTTTTTTGTGTCAGAATGGCTTTGACAAATTACTATTATTTGAGAACCATAGTTAAGAAAAGAGTTAGCATAAGCCAGGAGTAGCTGGTTCGTATATTCACTCTGCCAGATTAAAAGCAAAATATGTCAGGTGGCACCCTGCACATTGTTGAGTGGTAAATATTGCTGGAAGGTCTTTTTGTTTAAAAAAAAAACCCAAACTTTTTAAAACTTTCAAAATTTATGAGAAGCTCCTTTTCCTCTCACAACCCAATCCAGTGAGTAAGTAGGGATAAGAATGATATTTTAATTCCTCATTTCATAATGAGAAGAAGCAGTACATTCAAGAGCCTGTATCTTAATTCTGTGGCCAAAATGCATAAGAAAATTGCTTTATTTCTATATTGATGCAAAGTTATTTTAATCTGCTGGAAAAAAAACTTTGATTTTTAAGTCTCAAGTAATGTGGCTCAATACCAATTTCAAAAAGTGCCATTTAAAAAGTATAAAGATTAGAACTGATGGGTAAGCTAACTCAAGCATGCCTATAGCTGCTCTTACTGCCCAGTTTGCTGTTCTGTGCCTTCAAGTGCCTGATCTGAACTCTGCCCAAGTATGACTCCAGGGAAAGTATATGCTGCAGAAGCTTGAGACAGAGAAGGTGCTCTGTCATCTAATTCTGTGGCAGGGAGGCTCAGTCCTGATGCTGAGAGTGATGCTGAGCTGCATCACACAAGAGGAAAATCTGGCCTTGGTGGAATACCAGGTGACTGCTAGTCCCAGGAGATTCACTTTTTTCACTTTTTGATGGGCCTGAGCCCTGTCCCTGGGAGTCACTGTCACCAGTGTCCTGCTGACCTCCTCTGGCATGCAGTGCCTGAGTGGGAAATCTGCTGGAGCTGAAGGTGAATCTGAAGAGCTTTTGTCTACTATTGACTTCCACCAACTGAAGACTGTTCTGGATCTGGGCAGCTGCTGAACACAATTTCTACTCACAGAAGCTTCAGTACGGCCTCTACATGAAGGTTTGAAGTCACATTATTTCCTGGTATCACATGGACTTCTCCAGATCCTGGTGTCCTTTTGGTTACTGCTTCTGTATCAAGAGTTTCTCTGCAGTGTTATTACCCCTATGCAGCCTTTTCCTCCCCTTTGGTCATTTGCTGTTACCTGTTATCACCTCTAAAAATGACAAAAAGCTGATATTTACTGGAGGAGAAGGCACTAACTCTGTTGCCTTCTCCACCATGTTCCCCAGGGCTTTACACTTGCATCTGTCCCTTAGCCAGTGAATCCTTCGAAGTTTTACGTTACTTGTTAGAGGTTTCCAGTGAATGTCAGGAGGCTCTTTGTTCTTGGAAGTGAAGAAAAACAGCTGAGACAGACAAAAGTGCTTTCTCATGCTGATCCCTACAGCATATGAAACAGAATAGGAAGCAGAAGAGATACGTGGAATACAAGACTGAGTTTTCAGGAAAATTCATAGCATCCAGACATTTTTTGAGTTTTCCAAATCACACAGGAATTGTGACCCTGGAAGAGCCAGAATGTTGCAGCAGAAGTTAAGGAAAGTGGAGGTGTGTGCCATGTGTGAATGCAAAGTTACTCCCTGAGTTTGGCAAGGTAGAGTAGGATACACATTAAGTATTTTCAGCTTCCAGCAAAATAGTCCTTTCTCTTACTCTCTTCCCAGGTTATATTCCACAGATATTGCTTCTCCAAAGTACAGTGGGTACCTTGGATTTTGGAGTTTCCTTGGTATAACAATATGTATTATCATTAAGGGAAAAGGATTTATGTTCTTATTATTCTGCAGATTTTAATGTATTTATGAGGACTAGTGAAAAAAGAAGAGCAACCAACCTCTCCAAATAACCTAAAGAAAAAAAAAATTCCCCCTCAAAAAAAAAAAAAAAAAAACAAAACTCAAAACATTTTTAAGATATGCATATGCCTGAAAGCTTATCTTCATAGATTAAAAACAGGGAAGAAATTAAATACTCCAACCTTAGCCTTATTAGTTTCTTGTTGATGGACATTTCTGAGGTTAAAGTTTGGGGTTTTTTTCTCAGCATTTGCTGAGGAATGTGTTTATATATATGTGTGTGTGTGTGTATGCATTTCAACTATTGGCTGTTCCCTCAACTTAAACAATTCTCTGAAGGAAAAAATCACCTAAAAGGAAAGAACAGAGGACAAGATTATCATTTTACACGAATGCATACTGTGGCAGGGAGGGTAGCTGAGTCAAGTGGAAAACATGACTGTAAAACTTGTATTAAATAAGACTAGAGATCAAAATCCCAAGCAGAATTTGAAAACAAGCTGTAGACCTGAAAAATTCAGCTTTTTGCAATACATTTACATTTTCTTAAGGAAGTTACCAAGATTTGGAAAAAGACTTTTAAAAAACTTGTTTCTAATAGCTTATGCTTGTGAAAGGAACTTTTATATTCTCTATTTTATTTGTTGTTGTGGGGCCTTTTTTCCCTACATTTTCCTTTCACTTTTTGTCCCAGAGATGGTACCTTGAGAAAAAATACACTGGTCTGGTGCTTTTTACTGCATGGTTTAAGATTGACATCTGATACAGATACTAGGACAAAGGCTGCTTTGAGAACTTAACTAGCTGTCTGCTTGCTGTTTTATATTTCCCTTGCAAGGACATCTCTGAAGTTCTTGGTGATGTAGGGGAAGTGCAATGTCATCTCATTGCCATCAGTTTTATTAATGGCAAGTGGTACATATGGCTATGTAGAAGCATTCTCTCTTGAACCATACTTCTACTAAATGGATTGGCTTAGATTATTTTATAAATCCTCCTTTAGTGGTGTAAGAAGCAGCTACTCAGATACCCAGCCAGCTTTCTTAAATATTTTGCTTATAATGTTTGCATCATGTCTACCAAGTAGAATGAAGATAATTCAAACAGTGTATTAAGATGCAAGATGATTCACTAGCAGTGAGCTACAGATGGTCTATTATTGAATTACTAAGTAACAGTGGGAAGACTGGGACAATAATTACGGCATTTACCTGCACAGGGGACAGCAAGCTGTTCAGACCTAGTTGTCTAAGAGGCAGCCTTGCTGTTTTGCACACTAAACTTTTTTTTTTTTTTTTTTGTTCACTTACTCATTATCAGAAGGCAAGTGGGAAAAAGAAACCCTTTGCACACTAGGTTAGAATAGAATAAGGGTCTGTTAAGGGCATTCTCCAAATTTCTACTTCAATATCAGGGATTCCAGACAGTATATAGCTACAGTCAAAATTACCATTATGCATGTGAGATCATAGCCATGTATGTAGCATCTCACCACAAGGATGTGACCAGCTTCTTGCATGAAAAAAAATTTGAAAAGCATGCTTTGCTAGGATTTAGCTCAAGTGTCTAACAGACTAAATGCGTTTTTGTCCTTTTTATCATCTTTGATGCATGCTCATGTAGTGTGCTTTTCTATTTATAATCTAAGTGCCATATAGATAAGCACTTCACATATAAATTCATCAGAAGAAGGATCAAATGAGTATGAAGCAATCTACAGTTACTATGGCAGAGAGTTTAATTATCCAGACCCAATTTATAATTGAGTAAGAAAGGAATGGATTTTTTTAATAAAAAATAACACCTAGGCAATTATCTCGGAAGATGACATCATTTAAATTGTATTTTGATGACTGTGTTTTATAATTTTAATGCTTTTTATCTCCACATTTAGGTAGAAATGAATTCCATAAAATCATTTTCTTTTTAACAGTTTGACTGCCTGTTTGTAAAATGTCTGTGGGAGAAAAAACTCCCCAAGGTGCATTTCAGGATGGTTTCTATGTTAGAAAACAACAGAAAGCCTGATCACTCAGTAGTTTTTATTGACTTTCTGTGCAGTTCTGTCTCTTTTGGTGAGTGACTTTTGTCTCAGATTCCCTTGAGTTCGTTCAAGTAGCAGAATTACACAGTCCTGTTCAATGTCAACAGGTGCATCCAAATTTTATCTCTTTAAATAATTCATAGTTTTTGACACTCTTTTTGTAAACAACATCTGACAGTAGAAGGCTGCTCATATTCTTTTTATTCTTTACTCAGAAATGTCACTCATACATTTGATTACATAGTTTAAGTACGAATTTATTATTAAGCACATGTCCCAAATTCCTCATTCTGCATAATACATTGAGCCAGACAGATGCATATAGTAAGTGTTCATGCTTTTTATTTTATGGGAATAAAAGTAACTAATGTTTTAATGTAGATTAAAGCCTTTTATTTAACTTTATTGTCTCAAAAATCACAATTTAAGGCATAAAAACTGAGAGAGGATGATCAGTTGGATGCTTTGTAGCTGTGGCTAATGACTTTAAATGGAAGAAGCTTTTTAAAATGGTGAAAAATTATTGATTTAAAATAAGGCTTATTCTTCTCGCTTTTTTCCCCCATAGTCAAAATACTTCCCCCAAGCTGCTGCAGATGGTCACAGTCTTTTTTAAAACTTTTTTTGTCTTGCATTTCCACAGCATTAGGCTTGATTACTTCTGTTGGATTGCTTTAGGGAACCCAACATCAACACTCATTTGCAATATACAAGCAAGATGATGCAGTATGATAGCTTGCTCTCAAAAGAAGGTCATTATTTTTCCTTTAACCCTTCCTGCAGATATGCTACAGCCAGACATTTTATCAGAAATCCCAATAGCTCCTTTTAGTAAGGGAGGCTGCTGTTGGCAAAGCTTTAATATTATAAGCTTTCACAGTGTATTTAGTTTGTATATCTTTTTCTGCATTAACTTAATTCCATACAGTATTGGATAGAGTTCATATTGTTCATTGAAGGATTAATATAATCTGTCATTTCACATTTGGTTTGGTTCATGGAATCATTAAAAAATTAAGATAGAGGAAACCTATGAGGTCATCTCATCCATTCCTAGAGTTCAAAGGTGGGAGTAACTCTACAACTAAATTATTGTTGCCATTAAGAAAAATGTCATTTTTCAGTTCAAACTTTCCCTGTTTCAAATGTTTGATTAACTTAATCATAAGCAGTTTGCATGTTCTTTCTCATATGTAAAAGTATCAGCAGTACTGCAGTTTTAGATTATTCTGCCTCCACTGTGTTTTCATCCAGTGCATGGAATGATATAATCTCACTTTCTATCTTCCAAAAAAGTATTAGGGGAACACAGAATTCATATGAGCATTCATATTTTAATGCTTGGCCAAACCTAAGCTCTTCTGTTCTGCTCTTTTCATAATAACAATAATAATGTTAATACTACTAAAATCATAATAATTAAGTAGTCAGGGCTTCAATAACAACCATTGTTTCAGTGACACTCTGTTCCTAACCCCTCATAAAATGCTAAGAAACCCCATACCTTGATGTCTCCCCAAATGTTGTAAATTTACTCAAGACAAACAGAACAATTCTGAATTTAGCAATTAAATAAAGGAGGAAAAGGAAGGAAAGAAAACTCCTTGTTGTTGCCAAGGAGAAAAAGGTAGTATTTTTAACATAAGGTATTAAAAAAAACAAAAACACCAGAGCTTTCAGAAAGAGAGATTGAGAAGCAGGATAATATATACAAGAAAAACCCAAAACAAAACAAAAAAATCAAACCTCCCAAAATCCAATGAAAACCCCAAAGAACTCAAGATGGGAAATATGTCTTTATACATGGAAAAATATAATACATGAGAGACTGTCAAATGAGAAATGTAGAAGCAAGCTTATTTTGACATGTTGAAGATTTTCTATTTTAAAAAAAGTTGTTGTTAGTATAAGAAGCTCTTGAATGGGGCTGCTAAATGAAGCATATGTGCTGCTGAAGCAGAGAGATTTATATGTTGATTCAAGGAGGAATCTCTCTGAAAAGTAAAACAGTTTTCATCTTGTCTTAGGTCATGGTATCACAGGGAATCTAAAAGGTGAAGTAGCACTGTTGGTGAAATGACAAGGAAAAAGCTGAAAATTTCATATTCAGTTTTATCTTCATGTAATTCTACTTGAAGTGTTTGGAAATGGTAATGAGAAGCCCACTAACATGCAGGATGTTATTGTCTTGGATATCATTAAAAGGGGTTTGACATTTACTGGATTTGTCCACCCCTGCCTATTTCTCCTTCTTTCATTATTTTTATTCAGCATTTTGTTTCAGACATCCAGAGTCAGTGGTGCAAATTGTGGTACTAGAGACTGCTGTCACTGTACTCCAGCTGTACTCCACATTAGGAGTGGCATTCTGTCATATCACAATCTCCAGGAGCCTTAAGGCATCTTGTTATTAGCTTTATACAAATGCTCAATGTTCTTTTGCTACTGTCATCTGGCCTCACCCATGCAGAATTTTCAGTGCTTATAATTTCTATTAATGAAAATTTCAACTCAAAAAGGTTTATTAATCTTAGAGGAACCATATCTGATACTTGTAAGATGAGAATAAAAATCTATAACTCTTGGGGGTCTTTTTAAATTTTAAGCTTTTACATTACTTGGCAGTACATACATGTTACCTGCCATTATTATACATGCAGATGTGCTCTTTCTAGTTGTGATTTAGTTTATGCACGTTGCTAATAAGATTGCAGGAAATGAGCTTATACTTGGAATATTTTTTATCAATTATAGTCATCAGTACACTCCATATATCTTGTGTATTTGTATTTCTGTAATGTTTGGTCATGCTTTCATTTTCTGGACACTTGCTCCAGTGCCTTTTATTTTTCTATATAGGAAACACTGTCAGGGGCATAAATCTCTGTAAATTTTCCAGATGATATTCAGGCTGATAGGCACCTCAGTAGGAAATTATGCCAACCTCCTACTGAAATAGATCTTTGTCCTTCACATCCCAGAAACCTGCTCCAAGAGAACTTTCTCCATGATTTTCCCTTGAGCTGAAGTGGGGCTGACTGGCTTTGTTATGACTTCAGCCAGCTCTTCAGCAGCCTTGGGTGATGTGGTGCAGCAGTTCCTACAGACTTGCTGAGTTCTCACAAGTAATCCCTTGCCTGATGGCAGCTCCTTCCATCCTTGAGCCCACCTCTCAGTGCAGAGCTCCTGAAGCCATAGCAGCATCCAGTGGCACAGTCCACAGTTTCTGTGTTTAAACTTTCCATGTATCAGTAGAGGATCTAGGAAGCTGGTTGCTAGCTCAGAGCTCTGCAAGCCACTGCCCAAGGAAAGGAGGTGGGAGTGCAAAGTGAGCTAAAGAACTGTGGGAGCAGCTGTCCCTGTTCAGGAGCAAGGCAGAGAGGCTTTACTTGTCAGCAGAGCTGCTGTTTGTAGGTGCTGCGAGACAGAATGGAAGGGGGACTTGAAAAGGGTGTGAATGTAGTGTTCATGGCCTGGGAGGGAGGGCAGCTTCTTGGTGACAGTCAAACCAAGGGCAGAACTAAGTAATTATGCCTGTGGAAGAGAACCCTCTCAATAAGGAAGTCTTTTTGTCTCTTTGTGCCCAGAGTGAGAAGAGCTTCCATCTTATTTTCCACAATATATGCAACTCTCAGGAGATATCACCTCTCTGCTATTAGAAGATATGGGTCTCCTACCTTAGGATGGAAAATCACCATGCAAAATGTCATACTTCTGGTCTGAGGAGTCCTCACACAGAAACCTTTTCTATTCTCCAAAGTCTGTTCTGCACATGGAGCAGTTACTGACCAAGTGCACAAGGCTAAAGGGAGCAATTCATTGAGTGTCCATGCACTCCTCAACTCATGATGTTCCATTGACAAATCTGGGTCTCTGCTTCCCATATCACCCACATTGTCCCCACATCCCCAAGGATAAACATGTAAGGAATGCATGTGGCAGTAATACTTCAGTGATGGATGGTGTGGTCTTTTCAGGTTCTGCCTCATGGCAAACCTTGAAGTTTGGGTTCAAACAGCCTGCAGAGCTCAGCTCATCCCTTATGACCTGGAGAGTTTAGTGATATATGGTCCTGTCTGAACCCCCTTTTTAGTAGATAAATGTCTTAGTAAAAGTATTTTTACTTGAAATATGATTATTATTCTTTGTTTTCAAGAAATTTGGCATTGCCTCTTGGTTTAATGAAACATTCCTCTCAAACTAGACTGCAGTTATAAGTTACAAACCTGCTGATGCTGTTATCAAGCTGAACCACTGCCCAAGACATTTGCAGTCCTCTTTTAGAGGTTAAGATACATAAGGTAATACCATATTCATTAAGTCACTTCTCTTTTTCCAAAAGTGGCAAGAGGTAGCCATTGACTGATAAGACAGAAGATAGTTAAATGTAGAAAATTATAATAAGTAATAGTAGCAAAAATTAGTTTAACCAGGGGTGATTGCAGTAGAAGAAAGTGCAGGTAAAGAAAAGAAAGGCTTTCAGAGGAGAGGATATGTGTGAGTGAAGAAAGAACAGCAGAATTGAAGAATAGGTTGAGAACTTTGAGTCACTTGGTGTGGTGGAGGAGCCTCCTCATGTTTGCTGTGCTTTACAAACTTTTAGCGGTGCTGAAAGTTGCATGTGGCAGCGTCAGCTCTGTAGGAGTTTGGACCTAATTATCCCCATCCAAGTTGTGGAGCACTTCGGTGCAGTACTTCTAGTTGATTTTTCTAAAATCTAATTTGTTCTCAAAACTGCTCTGAGAACTGAGCAAGCACATAGGAAATGCAGTGAAGCGAACCAGAGGATTTGTTTTGAAAGCACACTGCTTATCTAAATGGGATTGCTAATGTACTCACAGTCTTTCTGAGAAAAGGGGAAAAAAGTGGCAAAAAAGCACATTTTGCTTGTATGCTTATTCTACCAAAAGAATGGAAAAATTACCATTTCCTGTAAATTAAAAAAAAACAAAACAAAACAAAAAACAAACAAAAAACAAAATACCCAATAGAAAAACCCAAACACTCAACAAGCACAAAACATTTCTACTTAATTAAGTTTTCTAGATATTTTTCTGAAGTATCTTTTCAAGCATTGGGCTTCCAAGACTCTTGCTTTTACTTCCTTTACACTTGTGTTCAGTGTATTGTTTCCAGCAATCTAATGTGTTTAATGGGTTTACACAGCTTCAAATTACATTTGAATCACAGGCTCAGATCATAATATGCTTGACTAAAAATCTACAGTTACATAAATGTCTTTTTTTCAAAACAGTTTACTGTACAAACATGAAATATTTCTTTGCAAGCTTAAAAGGTTACTTCATTTATATGTGACATCTTTGTTCTGACACTTGAATTTCTCCATTAGTTTAATAAAACAGTGTCAGCTGTGTGTAAGCTAGTAATCAAGAGACAAAAAGAGCGTTTTAAAACGAGATAGGAATTCAAACCTGTTGAGCCACAGTCAATTCTCCTTGTCTTCTTAACTCCCTATTCTAATGTAACTTGTTTTATAATACGATAGAATGAATTCTGCTGCAAATAAAGGACAAAAGAAAACATGGAATTTAATCAGCTTTCTGGCCTTCTTAACCTTGCTCTCCCCCATTCAATGTAATTTGTTCTTTGTATAGACTTATTGTTTGCAAAGCACTTCTCTGATAAGTGTTAAATAAATGCTCAATATTAATTTTACAAGTATATTTCTTTGCAATTTGTTCATTTAATTGACCTCTATTTTACTACAGTTTATAATGACAACAAATTAAATCCTTTTTCAGCCTTCATTGATCTTCTTTCATCCCACATTGTGTTTTCTAACTGTTTTTCATCTGAAATCCCTTTAGAAGATAGGAATAAATGCAAAATTGCTTAAACTTATTTTAGATTCCCCTTCCTTTTCTCAAGCTACCCACAGATTTGGAAGATTTTTTTCAGTATTTTAGCTACAGAAATTCAAAATAAGCATACGTATTAAACCATATGGCTTAAATGATGTTGATCAATGGAAATGAAAAACAACAGTTGCAATATTTTACCAGTATTTGAGAGGAGAACAAAAAACACCTCAAGTGTTTTGTTCTTTTCAGTAGTAAAAGGGAAGTGAAACAGTCCTAATCCTTTTTATTTGTCACATGGAGAATAAATGGTCAGTTCTATTTTTTGGATGCAACACTCTACAGCTGAAATAAATTTCTAATAAATATTTCCATCTCTTTTTTCATAATTTATTATTTATTTTTCTTATTGCAGTAGTCCTTAAAATGTTGGCTTAATAATATCCATCATGGTGTCCATAGCAAGATTCTTTGCTTGTTTATTACTTTTTTTTAAATAAAAGTTTTAACTCAGTTTTATGAGGTCCTTTTTCACAGAGTTATAAAGGTGATTTGCCATTGACTGTGACCCTTATTAAAATCTCTTTGTGTGATACGTCTTCCATATTTATGCTTCAGACAAATCTGTTTCCAAGATGTGTTCTACATTTGGTATTTCTAATTTGGCATATTCCTTGTCAAAGTAATTTACTAGGACCTGTGTTTGTTTTAATGCAGATTCCCCTGGAAGGGTGAAGCATTTTTTATCAACTATGTGTACTAGAATGGAAATTCCCAGTTATACGATTCTGCTTCTTATTTTTGTGAATCATTTGTAACCTGCATACATGAAAACCTCCTTGTCTGTGGGATGGGATACATCAGAATTCCACAGCACAAAATAAGAGCTGCATTTTGTGAAACTGGCTAAGAGCAAAAATGAGAAAGGCAAATGAAGAACACAGAAGAAATGCAAAGACTTGGAATATCAGTGAGTGAGATAGGTTTTAAGTTTTCTTTCATCTCTGGGCATATTCCAGAGCTAGAAGTAGCTCAGAAAATCAAAACTGAAAAAACCCATCCTGCCACAGAAAATCGTGACTGGCAAAAAGAAGAGAGAATATTCTTAGAATACTCAGATCATAAGTGTGGAGAGGTTACTTTTTAAGCTTAAGTAAATAATTGAAAGATCCTTTTTGCATCTGACCTGTTTAATAAAGGTTAATGAAATGATCTCTATAAAATATCAGGTTTATTTACTGCATTGAAATGGATTAAAATCTTAGTTAATAGGAATTATAGGTGCTGTTTCTAAATAGTTGATTTCATAAAGGTGAAATCCATTATAAGGCATATTATCTGGAAGGAGGTATTTATGAAAGAAGAAGAAATAGTAATTGGAAAGCAATTAATTTTCAAGGTAGCTAGAACGTGATGTCAGTTAGAAATAAACTGGGACAGAAAAGAGCAGCATGAAGAAAAATGCAATCTGAAGGCAGTTCAAAAATATGTATATATTTGTATGTGTATACACACAAATAGATTAATAGTACAAGTAATTGGATGTAAATACAATCTAATGGAATGTGAAACATTTCAAAAATAGCTGGTGAGAACAATAAACAGAAGTGAAATAAAGAAAGTTGAGGCAACAAAAGAGTGGTTTTCAAAGTATAACAGCAGTTGATATTGTACAGCATATTAGCTGTCAAAAAGTTACTTCAATTATTGTTCTTATTGGTATTACTACTACAGTGTTCAAAGAGGAAACAGAATCATTGCTTTTTAATTAAGAACTGAAGAAACAAGATGATTATACTTTTTTAAAAAATTAAATTCAAATTGCAATAATAAACATGACAGAAAGAGTAGAATGGGACTTCCTAATACATTTGATTTAATATTACCTAAGAAATAAAAATAACATGAATTAAATAATTTAAAAACCAGGTTTTTGATTAATTTCAGATGTATCACAGAATAGCCTTCAAATGCATCTATGCATAGTCAAGAACAAAAAACTTTCTCTTTTTTCTGTACTTTTTTTTGGTAGTGTCCCAGATGACAAAACAAGATTGTTGCTTACTTGCTAGATGTTGCATGTACCTTAAGGATGAATGCTACAGTTAGAAAGGGCTTACTGTTTGTAAAGGAGCAGGTCATGGCTAGCAAATTTGCAGACAGGTTAATCAGTATTATCTCAGAAGGGTCAAAGAAGACGTCATGCAGGATAGATAGATGGATACCTTTATGTAGATATACCTTTGTATCCTGTATACACAAAGATTTCAGATCATACTTTAAAGTAGTCAGCTTTGTTGGGCAAATAATTGGAAGCCAGGATGGGACTGGCTTCCAATCATTCCACAGTTCCAAAGTGTAGCTTTAAAGCTAAGCATATTCTGTAGTTGGAAATGGAGTGATTATTTTAAGAGTGTCTTTGCTCTTAAACTCCTACAGGAGTTTACTTACTAGTTCTTATTTGCCAATAGTTCAAGAAAGATGCTGATAAACTTAAGAGTATTTACAGAATGAGAATGACCAAAGATCAAGAAAACTTCCTCTATGATAAAAGATTCACAGAACTTGATCTGATTAGTTTATCAAGGGGATGATAAAAGGTACTGCCTAAAAAAAAGATATCTGGTAACAGGGTTTATCTGTAGCCCACCTGAAGTAAATAATCCAAATTCTGGAAACTGAAGCTTTGAAAATTCAGACTCAGGTTACAGATTGATAATAATAAATATAAATAAGATCTGATGAACTGTTACAAGAATTATCATATATATACCATCAAGATTATTGCATATAGTGTATTTTAAAATGAATGCTTAGTTCAGAGAAACCTTGTAAGTTCTTTTTGTTTTGGAAGCGAAAGTGAATATAGTTACTCACTAGAAAATATTTTCACCAGCACTTGAGAACTAATATATTAATAACAACTCAAATGTCACTGTTCAAAACAATTTTATTACTCAGTAATCCTTCATAATACAAAGGGATTAGATTCACTGATTTATAGCAGTTCAATCTGTACTTGATACAATCAGTGTTACACCAAGCTAGTGCAAAGACCCACCCACCTCAGTGTCCTGTCTTCAAACAGTAATAAGCATGTGTGCAATGAAATGAATACAAGAGAGTACCTCTGTACTGAGCAGAGGTCTGTGGCTTATGAGCCACATATTGACTCTAACAGTGAATTACTTTTGGGGGAAATGGAAAAACGAGAGGAACGAGATAGAAAGGACAAACTCCCCCCCTAGGCGGGAGAAGTGCTGGAGGGACCCCACGCTGTTAAGCTCTCTGCAGGCATATATTGATTGCCCAAATGTAAACTAAGAGCTACAATGAGAAGAGGGGAACAAAGGAGTGACCAGTTCCTTCCCTTGACAACCACCTCAAGAACATTGTTGGGATCTGCAGCAGATAAAAGACTGTGGGAATAACAGCACAAGAGCAATTCATAAGAATAGCAGAGAAAATGCTGCCACTGAGGCTCTAGAAAGCACTCCCCTCACAGCTTGAGCAAAGGGATCCAGACCCACAGCTGGAGGGCTCTTAGGCCATTCAAAAAGCAAGGTGTCAAAAGCACAAAATATTTCTTGGTCTGTGCCATGAGCACAAGTGTTTTAATGTATCTCTAGTCGTATATAAGATGTTTTTCCAATTCTGTGACTCAGTTATGACATTTTACAATCATTCAATGCACTGGCTATTCATCACTGGGTAACATTACATTAGCTGCATTAGAATTCAGTCATTAGATTTCACCATGTCTTGGTTTGAACATGATAAGCTCTATGATTTTTTTTTTCAATATTGTTTTCCAATTTGAATGCTGCTATTTGTTTCCATTCCACTTGTCATTCTCCTTTACTCCTTCTTAAATAGCTTTCCTTTCTAAAAATGGAGTGAATTGTTCATTTACTTCTTGAGCCATATATTGGTAGCCTTTAATTTTGTCCCCAACCTCACTAAGACCTTCCTTGTTCACTTCTGTAGTTATCAGTTATATCCATATTCAGCCATTTAAAAGTAAAATGAAATATGTCTTAATGATTATTGACTAAAGGAAGCACATTTTTTTGAAGTATAGGGAAAAAAATAGAAAAATACTTTTAAAACTTAGTGACAGTTTCATTTTGAGTTAAATCAAAGAACCATGACCAAGAACAAAAAGAATCTTTATATACTACAATCAATATTTATGCAAGAAGGTGTTTGAAATGTGGGATGCCTTAGAGGGAACATTAAAAGGGTCATTTAAATAATTCTTTAGAACTTCAAATAAACATGAGTTTGTTTTTAGATTTTATAAACTGAATTGGTAACCTTGGCTGAGACAGAAGTGAACATTTTATCTTTTTATTCCACAGCAAATGGTAGAGAAGTGATAAGGCTGGTGCATAAGGCATTGTAGTTTGTTGGGGGGTTTTGCATGTGTGTGGATGCTCACTCAGTACAGGGATTTTTTTGCTTTTTAGATGTGTGATTCAGAAACTGCTGCAGGTATTCACTGAAATGCAAACAAGCCTGTACAAGAAAAATAAATAAATAACCACTGTTGGGTTTTGAGCCAGTGAGTACATTAGGAATTTTGCATTTGAATGTCATAACTTCTGAGAGAAACAATAAATCTTACCAAAAATGACATTTCAACTCTTACTTTCAGACAGAGTTATCTGATTGCCAGATTGTTTCTCTCCATACAAAGAGATTGTAAATCTTTAGAAAGGAGGAAAATTCTTTTCAAAAAGATTTACTATCTTTTGCTTTATCTTTTTTACCTCTTATATGATTACCTAAAAAATAAATTGTAATAGACTCTGTGCAAGATTTGTTCAGGGTTGGGGGTCTTTTTTTAGTTGGTTGTTTTTTGTTTGGTTGGTTGGTTGGTTTGTTTTTGGGTTTTTTTTTTTTTTGGTTGGTTGGCTGGTTGGATGGTTTTTGTTTTCTGTTAGTGGTTTATTGTTTTTTCTAAATTAGGAGTTTGGATATCTCAATATTATCACTATTATCTCAATATATATCTATAAAATTCCTCAATAAAAGCAAAAATATGACAAAGAAAGAAATCTAATCTACATTTATAATAGGGAGTTTTCTTTTTAACACTTCTGACTTTTATAGAACTGAGGAGTGATGCTTGCCATTGAAATCAGAGTATGGGATTGTTCCTTTAATCAGGCTGTCCCCAGTTTTGGGTTTTGCCCTAGAACATAAATTCAATTAGTTTAGCTGTCTATTTGCAGCATACCAACCCAGAAGCAAAACAAACAAAAAAGAACTGATTGAAGAAAACACCATGCTGGTGGTATGAAGCCCGTGTCATCATAATAAATGGATAACAAAGGTGTATTTAGCGGGATGGGGAGAGGGTAGGAAGGTGTCACCAACTAAAAATGTATGCAAGCTTGTGGCTGAAAAAGGCAAGAAATAAAAGAATGCATTACTATTATTGTTTTCTTGCCAAACAGGGGGATAGAGAGTAATACCAAAAGGCTTATTTTACCTGCAAGTGTCACACTTCATTATATTCAGGTTAGTTACTCAGATTAATTTGATTTAAGTAAAGTTGTCTGGAAAATAACAATCCTGTTCTTCAGGATTAGATATTATTATGACATTCTTACAGTTATTTTGTTCGTGTTATGAAACATGAGTATAATCATCAACAAATGTAACTACTGGTACTATGAAATCTAGCTTTAACCCATATCTTTGGATTGTTTAATATCTTACTCATTTAAACCAGTCCATTTTACACTGGTAGTAAAAAAATTCATTCAACTAGGTAATTATAAGGGTAATAGGAAAATCTGGCAGGAAGCAAAAGCAGAAAAAAAGAACAATTGTTTCAAACACTGAACAGTTGGCACAAAAAAGGGTTTTTGGTGACAGCTAAATACAGAATAGGGACAAAGACAAGGAACTCTTGTTCACTGTGTTCCCACAAATGATCTCATAAGAACAACAGCTTAGCAGGAGCTTCTCAGTACACACAGCAGGGTCTAGCTGGTACCAAGAATATGCTGCCCAAGGGTTGTGTGAGGGCACTGTCAGCCTCCTCCACTTCCCTGCTGGATGTCCTGAGTGAACCCCGAGGTGGGACACTGAGTTAAAGCTATGGCAGTGTTGGATGCTGGATAGCACCCTCTTCCAATGGAATGAAAGAGCTGGAAAGAGCATTTCCTTGGTTTTAAATAGATAAAAAGGAAGTAGGAAGTTGAGAGATGGGAATGTGCAAAAGGAACAGTGCAATGAAAAGAAAGAGAGAGGATTGAGAGAGAGAGATGGGAGAGAATAACATGAGGGGAGAACAAACATGCTTTGCCATTTGGTCTGGAACTCAACTCCACTTATGCCAATGAATGTGCTTTCCTGACTCTCTGCTAATCAAAGCTGGCAGAATTCTCTGGCAGTCAGCTACTGGGGAGCACAACAAGCCAGAAGAGCTTCCTGTTATGTAGGGAAATTCCCTCTCAGAAATGGGAACCAGACATCTTGACAGTATAACCTAAGCTGCAAACACAATTTCAGTCTCAAATGCAGAATGCTGAATGATCAATACAGTTAAAAGCTACACTGGACATGAAAAATTACTGGCTATGAGTCAAGTATGATAAATGCATTCATCTGGGAGAGTATCTAGAATTTACTATACCAAAAATGGGTTCCATAAGCAGTAGTAGGAAAATACTTGACTTCTGAAAAACAGACTCTGAGGGAAAATGGAACGATTTGAGAAAAACTGCATAACATCTTTCTGTATGGGAAAGTAAATAGATATATAAGTGTTGAATAAACCATACCTGAAAGTCATACCGAAAACCTAAAATGTGTGAGAAAGGAACAAAAATAATTGTAGCTTATAATAATTAACACACTGAGAATATTAAAATGCAAAGAAGTAAAGAAAGTGACTGAACACTATTGTTTAGTATTAATGGTGTAGAATTACCATGATGAATGAAATAGAGAGAACTAGTAAACTGAAAAGTAAAAGTAAACATGAAAAGTAGAATTTCTAATTGGAAGGAGAGTCAAAGAAAAACAGAAGCTAGTCACCACAAAAAAGGCCTAAATGTGTATTATTATGGCTGAAAATGTGGTGTGATATGTTTTGTTCCTTACAGAAGATAAGTACGGATGTATTGCAAGTGAGAGGGGTTTTGAGAGGCAAGAGGCTAAAATTATATAAGAAAAAGTCATTTAAAGAGAAAACTAGAACTGTAGTTGTTTATAATACCAACCAGATCTGTTGCTGTGATTTGGCTTTTCACAGAAACTCTTCTCTGTAAAGTCAGAGGTCTTGCTTCTGTTCAATGTCTGTGCTCCTGCCTATCCTACCTTCTCTGCTTGTGTGCAGTTTTATGCTAATGTGCACCTCCATCTGGTGGGAGGTATGTCAAGGAAGGTTTCCTGCCCTGAAAATATTGCTAGAAATACCTAAAAAATAGTTAGCAGTCCTGTATACTTGTAGTGAATTGTAGCTCAGGAACAGAGTTTCAAAAATCTGAGGCACTAAGAGGTGATCTGAGTATGGTTCTTTTCTATTCTAACAACTCAAATCACCTTGGCTGCTTGAAAAGTGCATGTGGAGAAATTCTGTCTCAGAGGGCTTGGATATTTATCAAAACATAAGCCAGCTAATTACTACATAAAACTAGATGGTGCTGGCAAAATGGGCAAGAAACAAGTACAGAAATTTTGTACCTGTCTCTGCAGAAACCTGAGATGCAGTGAGAATAGATATAGCCCTTATTAAATACATGCATTATCTGCAAAATATCTAATTTATCTGCTAAAAACCCCCTGAGTTCAACTCTCACTTGCTGTTATGAAGATTAATTAAATATTCAATACAATGCTTGAGATTTCTTAGATGGCACAATTGTTGTCTGAAGGGAGAGTAAAATGAAGAAACAATATTCCAAAGCCCCTGTTTTGAGAAAGATGTGGCAGAACAACACCTAGTAAAGCAGTTTGATAAAGGATATCCAGCATGAATTCAGGCAGAAGAGGTCATGCTGAGCTAATCTGTTTAAGTTCTTTGAAGATACTAGTGGTAAGAAAGATAAGGAACATTTAGAGGATGTAACATCCTTACATTTCAAAAAGAATTTGACAGGCTTTCACATCTGAGATAAATGCCTACGGAAAAAAAAACTCAGGAGGAGGAAATAAATGAAGATGCTGGCAAAAAAATTATTTGAAAGTGAAAAAATGCTTTGTGAATTTCAGAAAAGTTGAATGACATTCTCCTGGTCATTCTGTTTTATGAAACTTAGACAATAGGACCAAATATGACATTGTTAATTTTTAAAATGATTGCAGAGAGAGAGCAGAAATTACTTAGGCTTATTTAATCAGTTGCTCAAAACCTGAGTCATTGGGATTAGGATTTGTCAGTAAACTATTTATGTTCACACTCAGAAAATCTGTTACATGATCACAACACAATTTTCCATGGCATTTGCCTTCTTTATTGTATAAAGGGTTTAATATTCACTTGGCTATTCAGTAATTTGTTTTACCTTCTTTCAGCCTCAGGTCCTATTAATTATTACCACTTGTCTTGTGATTTAACATAGATTTTTTTAAATTCCTCATTGGCTTTTCCATGATAGTTTTTAATAGCACAGGCTGTACTACAACAGAAGAATATAGATTCCATCTTTCTGTGATGGGGAACTGAGGCACTGAGCAATTACAGACAAAGGTGTCTCCTTATTTTGCATTGTCATTATGAGGTTCCTGCACCATGACCTTTCATTGTACTTAATTTATACAGCATTCTGTTTCAAAGGATAATGTGGTACAGTTTTTGAAGTGCATAGTATTAAAATTCTAAAGTTAGAAAAAGCCATAAAATCACTGCTGATAGCAAGCTTTTTGCATGTCGAGGAGAGAGGAGATGGTAATGTTGGGTTTTATAAAGTCAATGACACATTTTCTGATTACTGTTTCTCCTGTTATTCCTGAACACTTTGCATAAGTGGTCCCATGGTAATGTGATGTAATCACTTTCAGTTTCTATAATAAGGATGTGCTACTGTTTCTTATTTCCAAAGAAAAACTTATTGGATATTACACCATTATCTTCCTTTCTGAAGCTCAGGCCTGCCAGGAAGAGGGCAGTATTTTTAGTATTATCATGCTGGTTAAAATCTTTCTCCTTAACTCTTTTGAAATTTTGTATCTTTCTTGTGATTGTCTTTCTTGGTAGACTTTGATTGGAGTGCAACATCTGGAGGAAAAAGAATCTCGTGTCTTTAAAGTGAATCTGATAAACCCAAACTGTGATTTTAATTGAAGCCCTTTGGAACTCATAGAATAAAAGTGTTGTATCACATTGCATCACATCCTATTGTGTCAGCACAGGATGAGCAGGAGATATAAACATGTAAGCCAAAGTGGGGCTTTTTAGTTCTTTAGAAGCTTCATTTCATATCATTGTAGGTTGTGGTTAACATTGGGTTTGGCAGTATGAATAGAGAACACTTCTCCTTCAAGCTTCAGAGCTTAAGTCATGAATACTTATTCCTTGACTGTCACTTAATTTATGTCTTTTGTTGTAAAATCTTTATCTGTCCAATTTAAATTGTGTTTTTGTCTTTGTATTGAGTTCTGTCATGAGAGAGATTGCTTCCTGCCAAATATCATTTTACTGCAATATATAATAGGCTAAACAAGGCATGACTTTTTTTCATTTACGTGTCATATATATCACCTGTTTTATTTAATGCAGGAACTGAATTAACAAATAAACAAAGGAATCAGAAGTCATAAACCATTATTTTCTGGGAAAAAAAGAATCTGTAGGAAACATACAACTACTCAGATATACGTTAGAATTATGACTGCTTATACTTACTGTATTCCCTTGCTTTGAGGCACATTTGCTATGGATTTTCCCCCAGGGCAGCCAAGCAGTCTTAAAATTACAAATTGGCAACAATGAACAGAGAGAAAAATAATGTGTATTTCTGAAATAGACATGAATCAGAGGTGTCAACTGTAGGTCTTTGAAAAAAAGAAAAACAGATGTAGGGTCATATTGTGAGGAAGAAATAGCAACTTGAAAGCTTTGAACATGCTGTAGCTACTGAATCTACATAATGTACTGGTTTTGCTTCTTTATATGAATCAAAACTTTAAGGTGACAATCATGCTTGGGTTCTTGAAGATGAGTCATCAAGAGATCATTTTGGGGGCTTGGACAGTTTGGCTGTTTCTATGTTTCTTTAATGTTGACTTCTGTGCTATCAGATAAGTGATGCTAGTATTTTAGAGTGATAAAACTCCATCAATGAAAATTGTCAGTCAGATCATAATTTTGATGATCAGGCTTGACTGAAGCTTTCTTCAATCAAAAGATGGTGCTGTTAAATAAGCATTTGTGTTGTAATCATCCAGCTTGAGTCATTACAAGTCTATTTCAAGAATTAGCTGAGTAACAAGTTTTACTTATGGATTTTAGGATTTGGTTTGGCTTTGTTGGTTTTGTTTATTACAAAATGGACAAGGAAGTAAAAGGGAGGGAAGGAGGTAGGGAGGAAAGAAGGAAAAGGGGAAAAGAGGTAACGGAACAAAGTAAGAGAAAGAGAAAAGAAGAGGGGGAAAGACAGAGAGACAAAGGAACAGGAATAATCTGAAACCTTGAGTCAGTCACTGGTCCTCAGTTTCAATTTTGGAGTGCTTTCATTCAGATGGCATTTCATTTACTCTTTCACACCTTTTTCACATTTTTAAAAATATTTTTCCTTACTGAAAAATATGTATATAAAAAACAATAATTTCCTTTCATTGTCATTTTTCCTCTGTAAAAACAAGAGGATATTTTTGCAGTTTTCAGACTGAACCTCTGTGCACTGACTCATGTGAAATGGCTGTTATATCCTATACTCATTCTGGTTTGTACTTCACAATTTATTCAGGTCGTTAAAGTCCTGGAATTCATTGCTAGGCTTCTGGGGCTTCATATTATCACAGGACAAAAGGATTGACCTCCATGGGTGAATTCTTTTTATTGTTGTTTTCTACATGGGTTGATGATGGCAGCCAATGGGAATGAGACACTAAAGATTAAACAGTAAAGCTCTCCTCAAGGATGAACCAGTAAAAAGTGAGGCTATTTTTTCTTTCTTTATAAATAAGAAAAATACTTATACTCGATGAGTTTTAGCAGTGAAATTGGTGAGCTGGAAAACTTCAGTCAGGTGAGAGGGCTTCTTCTTCTTCAGTCAATTTTTGGAGACTGCTTGCAGGAATATGTCTATTTGAATAGAAACTCAGAGTGTAGAAGGAAGATTTTATTGAGCATGTCATCTTTGTGTTATAAAGGAAACTCTTGAAATTTAGAAGACAATTTGCCTTTAGGGAGCCTTTGGAAAATAAGAGGATTTTTATTTTTTAATAGAGAAGTCTTTAGGAATATTAGAAAGGAAGATGACTTTTTCCATCAGTACCAATTTTTATTTTAGAAAATTATTAGCTCTTGCCTGAGGCAAGAAACCAAATTATTTTGCTGTATTTCAGAAAAATGTAATTACAGTATTTATTTCCAAATATGTTTTTAGGAAGGAGTTTGATTGAACTTTATTACTATTACTGCCAAGGGAGAACCAAGACTAAGATTGGTATAAATAGGTGTAGCTGATACTGACCCCATGCTTAGAGAATCTGAAGGAATAAAAAGGCTGGATGAGGAGACAACACCCCATTGGCTTCAGCATCATTCTACAGTACCCACAGAAATGGGTCTGACCACATCTAAAAGACAGTTGAAACCTACCACAACACTAATTAATTGGACAAATGTGCATTTTTTTCCCTTAATTGAAAATAAAACATTCTGAAGCCAAAATTTCTATCCTTCTTTAGCTAATAAATGTGTTGTCAAAAACCTTCACCTGTGAAGGACCTACAGTCATATATACCATGGAGACAGAAATGAAATTGTAGAATCATAGTTCATTTCAGTTGGATGAGACCTCTAAAGATCCTAGAGTCCAACCCCCCTGTCATGAGCAGGACATGTTTCAATGAACCAACTTGCTCAAAGCCCCATCCAACCTGGCCTTGAACTTCCAGGGACAGGATATATACAGCCTCTCTGAACAACCTGTTCCACAAACAACATTTTGTGTTCTCATAATTAAAAAAAACAAAACAAAAAACACAACAACAACAACAAAAACCAACCAACCAAACAAACAAAAACTTTCTTTTATCTGTCCAAATTTACCCTCTTTCAATTTAAAATTTTTGACCCTTAGACTTTTGTCTAAGGATTTAACTCTTATCCTGTCACTACAGGCCTCTATCTTGTTTATAAGCCTCTTTTATATAGTGAAGGGAAGTGGACCTCTGGATTAAGTAGGAGGCAGTAGGATGACAATGGCTCAGAAAAATTGAGCCATCTTGGACATGAGTGGTTGCTAAAGTTAGCTGACACTGATGCACAACTCAAATGTGCAAGAGGTCATTCAGGAGTGACAAGCAGAACCAGTATTTCAAGTTTGCAAGCCCATGGTGGTCAACTGAATAAAAGTTGCAAATGTGTGTTGCTTCAGCTGAGCTGAAGAGACTGGCTTGTAATCACACACACCAGTGCTCTAGCAGAGGCCCTGGTCAGCTTCCCCAACAGATCAGTGTCATTGCAAACCATTGTTATCTGAGGATGTTCAATAAAATTATATCTATATAACCTTCTTTTCAAAGCTTCTACACTTTGTTGAAAACGTGTTGTGCAAGAACATTGCCAGCATTTAAATAAGGAAAGTTTTCTGTTTACTTCAGCCTGTGTAGATACTTAGATAACTGATTTTTATTTACATGGAAAAGCTTTGGCAGCTGCTGAATATCAAGATAGCTGGAACCAGTGGGTTTTTTTTTTATATAGTGAGGAAGAAATAGCTTGTTGCAGTAATCTTCCATGCATAGAGTGGTTCTTGTTTCTTAAACACCTTTAGTGTTGTACAATAGTGATTTTAATTTTCATGCTGTTAGTTGGCTTTGAGCCATAGATTTCACTAGTCCTTACCTGAAATAGTATTCCCTCATGGTTATATTTTGATTTTTATAAACTAAAAAAAAAAAAAAGTTAATCTCTATTTTTCTTTTTCTGTTTCCATAAAAAGGCTTCAGGATAGGTTTTGAGGGCTCACCTTCCTGGTGGGAAAAAGCTGTAAGATGTAAAGTCACTACATACTCTCATGTAAATAATCTTTCCTAAATCCCTTTCAGTTGGAATTATCTCAGCTGTTGCTTGTAATTATAAAATACATATTTTTCAAATACAGATCTAGTGATTTTTCTCTTATACAAAATCACATAAATTGCAGGAGCATGACAGTAATTAACTTGGAGGGGGATAAAATTAGTGAATTGTGTTTTCAACAACATATTTTCTAATTTGGTTTAAAAAGTAATTGTATCATAAAAGGTATTTCAAAAGCCTGTGGAACTAGTGCCATGTTTGTTGCTTTCTTGGTACATATGATCCCTTCTAAAGTGATGGAATTAAAAATATTGTACTTAAAATATCTTGCAATGTGTTGAGAAGCAGTTTCTCACCTTGTGACAGGCCACTCTATTGTCTAAAACTCATTTGGGTCCCCAGTAATGCCAACAGACAATATTCTTAGTGTGTTAATCGTTGAGATGCCAAGTCAGAATACAATTAGATGTAGTTTAACATACACTTAAATCCCAATAAAGCCAATTGAAGCTAACTGTGTGTTCAAATGTTTTCCTGCAATCAAGACTAAAGGAACAGAGGCAGACTGGACACTTGCCAAGTTTCTCTGATCTGAATGAAACATCACATAGCAGTTCAGCTATGAGGTTCAGCAATACAAACCCAAGTCTGAAAGTAACCAGAATTTATTTACTTTATTTCCCTAGGAGTGTAGAATAATGGAGAGTGGCTTCCAGGCTAGCAATGTATGGTTTTCCTCTAGTAATTATATGCTGTACGTCTTGCCATCTTATAGCAAGGATAACTAATCACTTTACTTGTGTAAGAACTGGCCAAAGTGTTGCTGGTCTAAGAAAGTAATTTTAAGAAAGTTAATGCATCTGTATGGTCTGTTGTTTTTCTCAATTTTTCTGGGGCTCTTCAGATGCACTTGCTAAGCAAACTGACACAGCAAGGTGGAATAAATCTATGTATTGGGATTATTATTTCAGATTTTCAGAAACTGCAGTATTTCAGCTGTGACAACTGACATGTTGAATTCATGTTTGTACAGGTGTAACATATATGTGCATATGTGAAATAATACACAAGCTACTAAGTAATCTGGAAAGCTCATACACCAGGCTAGGACTAGGAATTTCCTGAGTTATCTAGGGCTTGTTACCTAGCAAGAGAATGGCAAAAATAATACTCTCAGCTAATATTTGGTAAAGTATTTCCATTATTTAAGAGTTTCAATATCCAAAGGCGCAACCTAACACTGAATGATAAGTCTTTCAAACAGAACCTCTTATAAATTGTACATTAGAAGTAGTGAATACCAACCATATTTTCTAAAGGAGAATAGATATTTGAGTGAAAAATACTCTGCAAGTTCTGAAACGGAAATGATTCCTTCTTTTCCTTCTCAGCTTTGATGATAATTCTCAAACAACAGTACTTATTTGTGATTATGCCTTTTTGGTTGCCTCCTAACTTGCAGTCTGTATCTTGGCCTCCAGTTGGAAGTCACCAGTCCAGCAGCCTCCCATATCTATAATAAGCCTAGGGATGCCAGTTCCTGAGTGGCTGATAGGGGTTAATTTGAGCTAATGTATTTTATGCATTTTAAGAATATCTGATCCGTTTGAAATGTGGCACAAGTGAAACTTCTTTGCTTTCTGATCACTTGCTAATTGAGTGTCCTTGCAGTTCTCTACCTGAGTGAATAAATATTAATGAAAACCTCTAATGAATTTAGATATGGAATGTGTTTGATCATTAGATTATATCTTTGAAAAACTTCAGTTAGAAGAATGAGAAAGAATTCCGTGCTGAAACTTGATTCTAAATTTATGCATATTAGGTTTGCTTCTTATTCTGCTAGGTCATTAGGTTTCACAGAACATGTATTCTGCACTAAAACTGTGTTTTTGTAAAGGTTTTACTCAAAAGTGTCAATGAAGTTCTTTTCTTCTTAAAATTAGTTTTATTGCAGCTGTTACTGTTCAGCTGCAATTGATTTTTAAAGGAAAAAATAACCAATGAATTTCTTACCATATTTAAAAGGTGAGTGATAATTTATATGGTAAACGAACTGGGTCTTCACAAAAGGAAATGAAAATGCTGACTTTGTGCCAATTCCTACCATCTTTATTCACAGTGTCTTATACTTTATTCCACATGAAAGCCCTAGCTGAGAGAGTTGGACTACTTGCCTGGAAAAGCAATTACCTTGATAAATGAAGATGACAGAGTCTTTTCTTAGATAAACATGAATAATCCTTCCACCCATTCAGAAATCTGAACATACAGGTGCCATCTTATCCTGGCATAACAGTTTGTTAAAAAACCCCAACTTTTCATTCACCATTTCAAAGGGCTGGATTAAGCTACAGTTATTTCCATATTCCTTGCTCTTTATTCCTGGTTTTGATTCATAGGTAGGTAATAGTTATTACAACAATTCAGGATGAACTTTCTAATTTCTGCATAAATGGATCAGTAAAATAGTCTTTTCAAATAAGCCTTTGCAAATACTGTTCCAATTAAAGTTTCATATGATCAGCAGGACTTTTTTTGGATAATCTTGCTGCAGACATTTTGTTCCAAAAAAAAAAATAATACTCATATTTGGTACAGTGAAAGAAACTAAGTAAAAAAAAATAGGTTACATTCTAGGTGAAGTGGTATGTTATGTGTATCCTGTTTCTGGTTTTTCAAAATCTGTCAGACTTCCGTATTCTATTAATCAGATTATTGCTACTGTCTTTCATTGATTCATCTCTTGATTTAATTATTAATTAAGGTTTTCCTATTAGAGAGAAGAGCATCCAAAGCACTTATTCTTCCATCTCTATGGTATTTTTTTGTTTCCGGTTTTCTCCTAGAGGAAGGAGAAAGATTAAATGGCAAGATTTAACCCATCATATGTTTGTGTATGACAAAAGAAACAATACAGATTTTCCAGAGTTTCCAGATTATTTTTTCTTTTCTTCATATTGTAATGCACTGTCTTTGGATAACAGGATTGCATACTGGAGCAGTGAAATAAAAAAGCCAACCAATCAAACAAATAAAATCTAAAAAATCCCCCCCAACAATCCAAAAAATTTGTTCTTAACTGCAACTGACTGACCCATACAGATCCCAAAACTGCAGAATGGGTGTCCACTTTCTGTCACTGTGGGCCAACCTTTGTGCAGAGCATGATATAGATAATGTTCTTTGTAACTGTTGTCATCTGCCAGGGTCTAGGTGGCCTCTAAGTGCTCTAGGAGGCCTCTAAGCCTCCCCTGTAGCAGCTACAGTCTCCACCTAAGCATGTGTTGTTCACTCCAGTGAGAAGGAATGTTGACAGAGATGCCATTGAAGAGCTGTCCATGCAGAAATGAGCCTTGTAGTCTTATCCCTCTGGCCAGGAAAAACACCAACCCAGTGCCTACTCTGTAATTTGCACTCAGTTCTGGATTGTTCCAAGTCCCATTAGGCAGTCTTCTTAGGAAGTCCTTTAAGTGTATTCTCCAGGAAAAAATATTCCCCTTCAGAGGTTGTAGTCAGCTGTCGTAGTCTTTGTCTGCATTAAGAAATTGGCTCAACAGCCAAGGTGCTGTGGGAGCAGACTTTCTGACAGGCATTCTCTTCAAATTAAAACCATTAATCAGAGTAATGTTTTTCTGTTTTGTTCAAGATTTCAAGTCTTGTTTTGGCTAAACAGACCAATAGCAGATGTTACAGGAGCTGGTGCTGAATTCTCCATCATCCCTCCCACTCTGAAATTCAGTAAATACAGTGTTGGCTTTGACAATAGGAGGTCACAGGTTGGTGCTGGTACTGGACCTGATACTGTCTCAGGACATGTCTGGCCTTGCCTTGATGAGAGCTGGGTTTAGCAGGGGCAGCAGTTGGCTGGTGGCTACATGCCTGTGGCTTTCCTGCCTTGGCCTCCTTAGACTTTTAAACCACTAAATATGCTAACAGCATTTTATGTGTAACTCTCATGCTGGAGCATGACCAGCTGCAGCAGCTAGGGACATGGATGGTGGCATCCAGCTGAGATAAAGAAGGGTTGGCACTAGAGAAGATTCCTAATGCAACCTGGCTTTGCCTGTCAGGACCCTTCTCAACTGGAAAGTGATAAACTTGAAGCCTGTTCAATATCCCCTTGTCCTCCCAGTTGTATTGAATCAAATACTGCAACCTGCCTTTCAGGTGTGGCATTTTTGCCTTGGCACTGTAGTCTGTCCTTTTTTGGGTACATTAAGGGACTCAAAACTCTCCGCAATATTCTGAAAGGCAGCATCCAAGCTGTATTTAGATGGTAACAAAAAATGCCACTACAGATTTTAAACAATATGGCAATCTGTGATCTGTAACAACATAGATTTTAAATCTACCACAAAATGGATCCAAAAATTCTAGTTTTTCTCAGAAAGCTAATGTGATCTGCCGTGTGTCCCTTCTCCTAGCTTTAGCCTACACAGCAGTCCCACATTCTGGCTGAGCAAATTCCCTGAGCATTTACTTAGATGAGCATTTGGAACTAGTTAGTGAAGTAGTTTCCTCATAGCTATGATACTACTATGACTAAAACACTGTGTCCTCTTCCTTCCTCTTCTTTCCATGTCCATTATTGTCTTGAGGCTACATTTCAGTGATGAGTAGCTACAATTTTTCTAAATTAAAGCAGTTCTGGGAGAAATATGATCTGTTATTCCTGTAGTTGTTTTCTTTCCTCAAAATATGATTTCAAGTGACCTGCACATAGGTTGGTTAGGGTGATGTTGTGGTTTGACACTGGCCAAAATGCCAGGCACCCAGGAAAGTTGCTCACTCAGCCTCCCCTATCACAGCTGGGCAATGGAGAGAAAAAAAGTTAACAAAGAGTTCATGAGTTGAGATAAAGATTGGGAGAAAACATTTCAAGGGCAAAACAGGCTCAACTTAAAGGTACCAAGTGAATTTATTATTAACAGTATCAATTCTCCATGAACTGCCTTGGCATGGGTCCACTCTCATGAGCAGGAGTCCTCCCAAAACTGCTGCAACGTGAGTCCTCCTCATGGGCACATAGCCCTCCCAGAATTGCTGTGATGTGGGTCACTCTTCCTTGGGGTGCAGTCCTCCAAGGACAGGCTGCTCCAGCCTGGACACAGGGCCCCTCTCTCCACTGGGTCTCCCACTGATCACAGTGTGCTCCAGGCATCCACCTGCTCCAGAATGAGCACCTCCCCAATGGGATGTGGGTGGATCTCTGCATCCCCCATGGATCCCATGGGCTGTGGGTGGATCTCTGCATCCCCATGGATCCCCATGGGCTGTGGGTGGATCTCTGCATCCCCCATGGATCCCACGGGCTGTGGGTGGATCTCTTCATCCCCTGTGGATCCCATGGGCTGTGGGTGGATCCCTGAATCCCCCTGGATCCCCACGTGCTGTGGGGGGATCTATGCATCCCCCTGTGGATCCCATGGGCTGTGGGTGGATCTCTGCATCCCATGGATCCCATGGGCTGTGGGTGGATCTCTGCATCCCCCATGGATCCCATGGGCTGTGGGTGGATCTCTGCATCCCCATGGATCCCATGGGCTGTGGGTGGATCTCTGCATCCCCCATGGATCCCATGGGCTGTGGGTGGATCTCTGCATCCCCCATGGATCCTCATGGGCTGTGGGTGGATCTCTGCAACCCCATGGATCCCCATGGGCTGTGGGTGGATCTCTGCATCCCCTATGGATCCCCATGGGCTGTGGTTGGATCTCTGCATCCCCCATGGATCCCATGGGCTGTGGGTGGATCTCTGCATCCCCCATGGATCCCCATGGGTTGTGGGTGGATCTCTGCATCCCCATGGATCCCATGGGCTGTGGGTGGATCTCTGCATCCCCCATGGATCCCCATGGGTTGTGGGTGGATCTCTGCATCCCCACGGATCCCCATGGGCTGTGGGTGGATCTCTGCATCCCCATGGATCCCCATGGACTGCAGGGGCACACCTGCCTCACCATGGTCTCACCACAGCCTGCAGGGGAATCTCGGCTCTGGCACCTGGAGCAGCTCCTGCCCCTCCTTCCCCACTGACCTTGGTGTCTCCGTGTGGTTTCTCTCACATGTTCTCACCTTCTCCTCTTCTCTGACTAGGGGCAAAACCCCTGTGACTTTGTTCTGGTTTTCTCCTTAAATATGCTATCACAGAGGTGTTGCCACCATCTCTTATTGGCCCAGCCCTGGCCAGCAGCATGTCCATCTTCAGAGCCACCAGGGATTGGCTCTGCTGGACACGATGGAAGCTTCCAGCAGCTGCTCACAGGATCCACCTCTGTGGCCCCTTGCTACTAAAGACCAGGCCAAGCAAAACCAAACCAACCAAAACAGATGACATGACAGGCCATCTATCCAGGAGGAAACTGTGCTTCATTAAGTGAGCATCGTTGTTGATTATGAGCTCCATTTACTGTATTTGTAATTATTTTCCAAGAGCTACTTTACTGTTGCTTGGAATTTTTCCTGAATTAATCTGCTGGAAAAAGTTGCTCTAATTGCTTTAACATTTCAATGATCTATGCAATAAATCCACTTTAGCAGTTCATTCAAATTTATAATTACTACCACTTCAAACAATATTCTCTATTTTGTGCATTTACAATGAGGAAACACCATAGGTACTTCTAATAGTGTTACATCATGTTTGAACTGTAATCAACTATAGATGAAAAGTTTTTGTTAGAATATTTTTACTAGGGTCATCCACTGGGATGCAACATTTTTCCTTGGTAGCTGTTCAAAATAATCCATAGTATTTCCAAAGTGTTTTTTCTTGTAAAAAAAATTTAATTTACTTCAATGGATTTCATTCTTTTCTGAAGTAGGATGAGAACTTGGATAAAAGCAGTCTTTCCTACTTATTGCTGATGCATTTGTCCAAGTCCCATATAACCTGGTATGGTTTCCACCTTAGTGAAATAGATGAGAGAATAGCGAGTTCCAGGATTTAAAGGTTTTCTGTGTTTGTTTGCTTGCTTGTTTTGTTGACCTTCTCTACACTCATGCAAGACTCCTGTCTAAAAATCAGTCTTAGAGTTTAGCTTTATAACCAGATATTATTTATCCTGCAGTTACCCACTGTTGAGAAGTAAGAAACACATTACCCTTTATAGTGATGTAGAAAGGGAGTTTCTTGTGTGTAAGACCTTTGAAAACCAAAGGTAGATTAGTGTATGCTTCAATAGCAAGTATTTCAGCTAAGGAATAAGAAATAATAAGAAAAATGTAAACTTTAATGTTGGTAACATGACCACATAATACAGGGATTTGATGATCTGCTGAGGTTTTGAACATAATGTTTTCTGTAAAGTTAGATGATTTATTTCAATATGAAATAGATTGTTCTATTAATAATTGTAAACAACTTTACTCTCAGCTTCTGTCCACATAGCACTGTATGTCTGAAATTCTGCCTGCTAGAAGACAAGCAAATAAACACTTGGTCCTTACCAGGAGAAAATTAAGAGAAAGTGCATTAACCTTCCATTCTTCCATTTCCTAGCAACCATTTCTGTTCTAAGATCTCATACAAAAATCTTCTAAATATGTTTGAAAGGTTTTATTAACAGATAGCAAAAAAATTCTGGTGCAATTGATCTTCAAAATGGTGTCTCATGGGTCTGGCTGCTGGATGTATTGCTTAACATAGGAAGGACTTAGCTTTGTATTCTTGCTTTCAAATTCAAAATAAAGATACTGATCAGATAGCAAATTATTGTTTAACAGTCATAAATATAAGAGAATAAACCAATTTTTTTAAAATTAAAAATCTGCTATGGGCAAGGCTTTTAAGCTTCAAGAAAAAATGTTACTGCTTGATATATATGTATGCATCAACTTCTGTTCATGCTGCATTCACTCTGAATGTATATACTTGAAACTTCTACTTTTGTTTACTGGTGCTTGCTGAAGAATTACATGATGAAGGGTGGAGCTCAGAGGGAATCTCATCCATGTATGTAAATACCTGAAAGGGAGAATGCAACCAGGAGGGAGCTGGGCTCTCTTCATTGATGCCCAGTGCCAGGACCAGAGACCATGGACACTAACTGAAACATTAAAGTTTTCTTTTGCCACCAGGAAACACTTTTTCACTATGAGAGGGACTTAGCACTGGCACAGGGTGCCCAGGGAGGCTGCTGAGTCTCCCTCTTTGGAGGTGTTCAAAAGCCACCTGGACACAGCCCTGAACAACCTGGTTTATTTATGTGTCCCAGCTTGAGCAGGCGAGTTAGAGCAGATGAGCTCCAGAGGCCCCTGCCAATCTCAAGCACTCTGCCATCCAGTGGAGATGCTGCTGTACATGGTTAGAGCCAGTGTATCCAGGCAGCTTAACTTCTTGCACTAGAATAATATTTGCTCCTTTTTTTACAATCAACTTAATTTAGGCAGCTGGCATTGTAGGCACATGAGCAAAATCCTAAAGCATACTGTGAACGAACACTCATGATCTGTCATGAAATCCCAACAGGAGAAAAAGGCTGACTGATGAAATTATTTCAAGCCAGCCCTTTCATTGGCCCATCTGTTCTGGTAGCATCCCATCACTGGAGGGGGAGAGTAATTTTCTTGTTACAAAGGGAATTACTACGAGACCTCAAAAGGTGTGCTGCAAGATAGCATGCTGTCTCAAGACAGCTATTTTAGTCACTTGACAGAGTGGTGTAATCAAAAGATTATGCAGTAACAGCAAGACTGTTGATGCATGTGCACTGCCACCACTTACTTTGTGCTCTTGATAAATTATTGAGCCGGACAGCCCATGGGGTCAGTGTGCACAGTACAGCAGGATGCCCAGATCTAGTAATGGGGATTGAGGACAGAACTTTTACACTTTCCTACCTGCTGTTACACACTTCTTTTGGCAGGTGTGGCTCTTACTTCTCTTCTTCCAGTTGTAAAATGCAGCATTTTCTTCCCACTGTGTTGTAAGGATTAATTAGTTGGCATTTAGAGAGTTTCAAAGAGGAGTTAATAGGACAGTGTTAAATCTAAGACACAAGAGAGTACAATCTATTTGGTTTTTATCTAAGCAATCTCACTGATGTCAGAGAGCCAAGTTCCTTTTCTAGTCTAGGAAGTAAAATCCTGGGAGGTGATAAACCTCTGCAGCTTGCATCTGAAAATTTGATTTAAAATCTTTCTGACCATAATTTCTGAACTGTGGCATAATGAATTAAATCAAAGTAAAGAAGCTGAATATGTAACTTTATTTTCAGTTCTGAGCACTCAGCCTCTCTTAGTAATTTTAAGAGGAAATGTGCAAAGTTTTTGGGTTTTTTCTCCTTTTTTTTAATGAGGTCACTTAAACAGCTGCTTCAAGTAAGGAATTAAGAAGCTAACTTTGGTTATCTTGTCTTCTCAGAATATTAAAAAATTTAAGAAGGGCTTTCATTATATAGGGAAATCATAATGTGCCTTCTCTGAAGACTTCATCCATAAATAAATTCTTGTAAGCAGGGCTTAATATCAAATGAATAGAGTCTGCAGCTACAGCAGGTGTTTGAAAGTCAAAGAGTGGCACCAATAGGCATAATTTAAAGTTCATTAGCATCAGTAGAAGAAAAAAGTATATTTTTGGTTAAGTTCTGTATTTTAGCTAGAGCTTTACAAGGGCATATATGCATTGGTAATTTTAAAATTTTATCTTTAACAGCAGTATTAAGGTGCTTTTTAGTTATTGCAACATTGTCTTGAAAATTCAGGTTTAAAAATAGATGAAAAGATGACTTTATTAGAACAATTAAATAGCCCTTAATGCAGGGCTTGGCTATGGTATCTCTGCAGGGCTTGTGCAAATAACAGGAATCCCAGGGGTGGACTCTTAACACCACAAGAGACTTTTTGTCTTCAAAGCCCATCAGTAGAAACCCTTGGATGCAGAAGCTGCCTATTCAATGCCCAGGTCTCCTGTGACTACACAAGTAACACAAGCTGGGAGTGCATATCCTGTTGGGATTACACAGAAAGTGCAGCCTTACATGCCACTTTCCCAGCCCTTGGGGAGGAAGTGGGGAGAGAAGCCTGTCCTTCTGACTGCTAGTGCCCCCCACATTAATCTCCAGACTATTTTGTTGCAGCTGTGCTGAAATGTATTCCATACACCAGCTGTCAGCCTAATGTGACTTGAAATGGGCTGCTGTAATAAACCATTATCAGAGCACTTGAGGAGAATGTGAGCCTTGACCTTATCTGGATAATTATCTAATAGAGTGCACAGAGCGATCCCGTTAATTGCTGTTGTCATCCTTTGCAGCCATGGTAGAATATGCTGGCTTGGACAGTAACCCATTCCTAGGGTGTCCTTACACTTTTAATATCAACATCCCCCTTGCCATTCTGTCAACTTTGCTATAGATGAGAATCACACAGAATTGAGAAATGAATTTTATTTGGAACATTTTAAAATTTTGTTATTTAAATTGCGTGCTAAATTGACTCCAGCCAGTTCTTGACAATTGTTAATGTTTTAGACTTGAAATCCCTGAACAATATTCACAAACTTAGATTATGGTCAGCAGCATTATGGTCAAAATGCAGGTCTGCTAGGTCAGGACAAGTTTTTCACCCCTTCCTGACCCACTGTCAAGAAGGCAAGATGCTCAGCTCTTCTTGAACAAAAATTTACACAGTTTGCTTATCACACAAAAGCAATTCAATTTGGCAATGGATGGTTGAGTAGGACTCAGCAGAACAGCCTTAACAGTTTGTTTCCTCTGGTGGTGAATGGGGGCAAAGTAGAGGACCCAAACAAGTTCTATTTGTGTTACTTTATTTAGGAGCTTTCAAAAACTTTATTTTTCGATGTGGAAATTAGGCATTTTGTGAGAATCTGTATGTGTAGGCAGGAGGGTAGTTTTTAAGTCATCTTGTGTCTCTCATCTGCTTTCTGTTGCACGTTCATCTAGTGGTAAAAACGGTGTCATGCCTCTTTGAGTAGCAAAACACACTATCAGTTCCCATTACAGATCCATTTTTTAGACCCTGAAAAATTTATGTCAGTGTACATGTGTTAGTCATATAAATACACTTAATTGTGACTTGGGTATGATGTAACTGACATTTAATCCCAAATCCAGTTTATCATCTTTGAAAGAAGTCTCTCATAATGTGTAGTGCTGTCATGTTTCTAGTCCATATTATATCCTGAAAAGTCAGATTCTGGAAAGCAAGATCCATTATTTTTTAAAAATATATTGGACAATTTTTATTGAATAGTTATGATATTGGAATTGAATTTCATTTTTTACCTTACGAAGAAGTCCTGCTGTAGTTGATACTCTTGGACTTTTGGCCTTGTATCTCTCTCAGAATCAGATGGCCAGAAGAAAACAGATAAGTGTTCTCATCAGAGATGTTTACACTTTATATTTTCATGCTTTAGGCATCTTTTCCTTTATATGTTATGAAAAAACTCTGAACATCCTTTTATGTTGGCAAGTTTATGTCATTACTTTTGCTTGATTTTTGTGTTTTCCTAATGAATTCTGTATTAACACACTATAATATTATTGATTTTTCACTTATACCCAATAAGAGATATCAGATGTGAAAAACAATTCATATTTCAGACTCTGAGAAGACTGGAAACTGAATGCACTGAAAAACTTATAAAATGTTTGTAGATAAGAAGAGCCATTGTGGTTTTGTTTTGTTTTGGTTTGGTTTGGTTTATTGAATGTGTATATAAATGAAATTACAATGCAAAGATTGTTATTTAACCAAACAAAGATTTAAAATACAGCAAACAAACCCTTTGTTACAATGCTGTGAAATAAAGTAACTGTGTCAGTGAGTAGTGATGTAGTCAATTCAGCTGCTCCTCATATTCATTGTGACAGTTATTGGAATAGCTGGAGGCGGAGTGGTTACTGATACACTATCCTGTATTTAGAGTTTTAGATGCTATGGCATCAACAGCAAGACCAATGGGAGCACTTAAAAGGATATTGGTGATACAGAGATTGAATTTCATCCTGAGAGGAAGTAATGATTCTCATGGATTTTGCTGTTGAGACACAATTGACAAGGCAGTAGGTACCAGATGCTTACATTTTTTTCCTCTTGTTACTGCTTTTATGACACTGAATTTCTTTGTTCCCCAGTTCTCCACATTTCCCTATTTAATGGTGTACATAAGGAGAAAAAGATTAAAAAGGGTAAGGTATCAGATATTACTGTAACAGATATCATTTAACTCCACATAAATCATAATCCCTGACTTCCTAGTTACACTGAGTAAACAATCAAGGCTGAATGTGGTCATTCTAGGGACTGGGCAAACAGAAAATAGTTTTCATCTTATGCTGAAGAGTTTAGTGGACACATACTGCATACATACCAAGCAAGAATAATAGAAGAAATATTGTGGAAATTCTGTGATGATGTTTTATTTGAGTGAGAAAGGCAGTGGGATGGAGGCAAACACTGAGAAGGAGAGAGATAATGGTAGACAGGAAAAGACATAGGGTCATAAAAGTGTGGGATGCAATGAAGGAATAAGGATTCAGGGTAGATCTGATTTTGCTAGTACTGTATGTACCATTTTTTAATACAGCACTAACACAAGAACAAATTCATTTGGGAAGTGGGCTACTTTTTTTTTTAGCACAGGCCACAATTTCCAGAGTATTAAATAATATATGCCATTACCACCAGAACTGGCATATTCTGAGAACTACTTATTGTGTGGAAATAAATATTGTTAACTTAGAAACATACATATAGACCCCTAAAATGAGTGCAGGTCTTCTCAGTTCACATTGCTGTGATGCCTAGGCAGACTAATGTCTCATCACTGCAGATCTGTATCTCCTTGATATGTATCCAGTAGGATTGGAAGGTTGCTTTGGAATATTGTAAATAAAGGGCACATAGCAAGACCTTTTAGCTGATGTTAGCAGCTAAAGGTGAGAAAAGGGTAGGTTTCATGATGACAGATAAAGTTTGGAGTTGCACTATACCTGCAACTTAATAGCAGTTATCAGTAGTGAAGAGAGATTGTGAACAGTCTGTTCTATTAATATTACTTTGTAATGCTGTGCTCTTGACTGTAACCCTTTCTTTACAACTGTTTGTCTGAGATTTGCCTTCATTTTTATGCAAGTGAGGAGAACCATTTCATCTGTAGTGTCATGTTACAAATATGGGTTACCACTCAACTGAGATCTGTACTTCATGATCATGGCTCTCACCCCAGCACAGACAGCCATGCTAATAAAAACTAGAAATTTTAGGGCAAGGTGCGAGAACAATTCCGTGCTGCACACAGAGTGCTGTACTCCAAAAGTAAAATCAAGTGAGTTATCTTAGCTTTCAGTTATTAGTTATGCTGCCTTAATCTTGCAGCTCTTTGGATCTTCATGACCCTTCTTTTGCAGGATAAAAGCAAGATTTAATTTGACATTGGCTTGACTTTCAGATAATTCAGTTTTTAGCAGCAAGTAGGTAAGATTTTTAAATGCACTTGAACAAAATTGTTACAATGTGCTGATTCTCATTAAAGGATTAAACTATAAGCATTTTATGAAGTTATTCTTTATAAAGTTATTTTTATCAAGTTATTTTTAATTGACAGAAGGAAAAAAAATTAGAAGAACTCAAAATAGAGGGAAGTGCCATTATTCAGAAGCTTCCAACCAGGAAATTATTTGTCTACTTTGAATATAAAAAACCCCAAGTACTCTATATTATACAGAGATCATGCTGAGCAAACTTTATTCAATTTCTTTTTTTTTCCTGGGCCCACTAATAAAAAATTCACCTAGAACATACTTCAATTTCTTGGGTCATTATTCCCTCTATGAGGACTTGGAGTGTGAAGAATGAAGGAGTTATACTTTCTTCCTCTTTTTCTTTACCACTTCATCTGTGAAATCTGACAGAATTCACAGTGTCAATCTGGGTTTATTCCATAAGAGGGTGAAAATCTACAGATGTGCAACTGAGCAGTGAAGGGGCTGTTGAAGAATAAACCAGCAAAAGCCCTGCTATTTAAAGATAACTTTTCCCCTGAAAAAGGCCGTGGTTTTTCATATGTATCCTCGACAAGGGTAACCAGATATTTTGTTGTGGTTTTCTCTCTGTTGCATGGAGTTGGGTAACCTGCTTTTATCTTACCTTTTGCCCTGCTGTGATAAAAATCACCTCCCTTCCAGCTCTCATTTAGTCTAGTCCAAGTGGTCTGAGTACTTCCCTGGGAAGATGAAAAAGAAATAACTTCCTCTCTGAAAGAGCAGAATGACCTGAGTAGCCTCAGATGGCTAAGGATAAGGGAAAGGAATAGTTCAGGAAGGAGAATTGCAGGACAAGGGTGAAGCTAGAAAGCTCTCTGAGTCTTGTCAGGAGGTGAAAGAAAGCCATGCTGGAGCTCAAAAAACAAACGGTAATATTGGGAAAAGCCTCAGAAAGAAACTGGTTTACCAGGTCAGGGAAACAGCTTCAAATCCTTAAATGTTGAATTGGAATGATTTTGTGCTTATTTATATTCTGCTAAAGAAACCTGAATTGTTATATTCTAATAATAGTAGATAGCAGCGCCAGTCAAATGTTCTATTTACAGAGCAGCAATCACCTCATGGAAAATGCACAGTATATGTAAAGGTATTCAAAAGTGGCCCCAGTGAGTGAGATAATTGTGAGCTAGTTTAAATGTGGTACAAAATAATAAAAGCTATAATAAATAATAACTGTTTCTTGCTAGATAGTTATTTCCCATTTGAAGCATATGGTATATGCCTTTTTTCACTTCAGTCACAGGGCTTCTTTTGTATTCAAGCTTCATATACTGTTAACAGGTCATAAAAATCCATCAAATTAAAAGATATCGTGTACAACGATTTGTTTTAATTACAAAATATCATGTGTTCTATTTAACTGTGAGTTTAATGAATGGCTATTTAATTAAGGGTTTTAACTCATAATCAGTTTGCATCACTGGGCAACAAATAATCAGTTTATAACATGCAGTTGAAGGCAAACCTTTTCCTGATAGCACTTATTGGCAAATTAAATGATCTGGACTCCTGGGTAGGTATAAAACAGGAAATAGATGGTGGGTGGAAAGGATGTCAGAGGAGGGTACTTGACAGAGCTTGTTGAAGCCATAAAAATGTTGGTAGGGGCTTGTCATTCATTTTGTAAATATAACTGTTCACTACAGGCATTGTATCGTGTTGTATCATGTAGAAAAATAATGTGGTATACCTTTGCCTGTCTTCTGCAAGTACATTATAACCCTAATAATGAAACATTGAATCTCTTTATTGCTAGCTATGGTATGAAAGAACACATGTGTTTAGATTTTTCTGGATGGTAATATTACAATCTTGTATTTTGCCTTTTTTTTAGCTTTATTTTCTCTTTCCACTTCTATCACATCTTAAATTATTTCTATTTGAATGAAATTGATTATAAATTTAAATTAAAAAACTTCTGTTTACATCAATACCTTTCAGAGCACATGCAATAATTGGCTATATTCATATTCTAAGGCTGATATACCTACTAAAGGTGTAATGTGAGGTTAAAAAGATTTGTATGAAAAAGTATGACTCATATGACTTCATTATGAATAATGTCTTCATTTGATATCTCTGCTGACATCCACTCAGGTTTTTGTTTCATACATTGTAAGGATAAAGGGGGACATTCTGATAGTCCATGATAATATTTTGTAGGCCATAGGATTTCAGCTAACAATCCTAGTATCTGCTTCAAAAGCTATGGCTGATCTATTGAATCATTTTAGAAAGACAGACAGTCTAAAAAGAGGAAGTGATGCATAATCCAGTACAGTGCTGAAAAGTTACTCCAACATTTTATTTCCTTTATTGTTTCAGTTTTCCATCTTATTTCTCAATTTCTTTTAATTTTTTTCACCTAAGCCTACTTGAACTGTTAATTAAAGAGATTTTCTTTCTCATGCAGACTCTTTTCATATCCATAGCTAAAGCTTTTTGGGTTATTCCTTCCCAGTAATAATTTAAATTAGGCAATTCCTAAACAATTCAAAATAATTGTTTGGGTGACACTCATGGTTTTTATAAAGTATTCCAGTTCAGCTGAGAGACCAAAACCAAGCATGATCCTGAACTGAAAAATGGGGAAGTGCCATGGATTTAATTATTAGTTTTACCTTTAAGTGTTTTAGATTTAATAGAACAAATTGAAGTCTGCTACACACCGCATGCATATGAACCATTTGTTTGTTTGTTTGTTTGTTTTAGGTTATGGCAAATACAGGTTTTGCATTTAGACTACAAGAACAGATTTCTTCTCTTCTGCATCATAAAAGAACTAAGTCATTATGATAGTACTCATGTGCAAGACAAGCAAACATACTACATCTTAAATAAAGATGTAAAGAATAATATTGCACATGTTAAAGTCCTTTTCCTAGGTTCTTTTCTTCATGGCCTATTAATAAAGCATTTTTTCTCCTTTTAGTTTTCCTGGGTCAGAGGAGAATGAGGTTTTTTTCTGTCTAAGAGTTTTGGAAGGAGGTATTAGAAGGTTTTCTTTTCCTATTCAAGGTACAACTCCAAAATAGTTATGTCTTCATATCAACCTAACAATGCTTGTGCAAAATCCTACATCTGTATGGTATGGTGACTGAAGAAATTGGTTGTCAACTTTTACAGCTATTTTAGACTGAGATTTCTGTCTTGACTTTCTGCTCATATCACATGAAAAGTTCAATTTTCAGACATTCAGCGGCTATTTGAGTGAATTCTAAAAATGCAAAGAAGTGAAGGTGAGTTGGAGTCTTGAGATTACATTAATCATGTTTAGATGCAATTTAAAAACAAGCAAAATTTTAATTGTTATTGCTAAGAGCCCAACAGTTTCTGTAGTAGGGAAAAAAGTATCACTGACCATAACACATTTCACTGTCTTAGGGGACTAATGTTTTACAGTGAGGGCTACCTATAGATGGCACCAAGAGTAAATACTAGAGGGGCTATACAGAAAAAGTCTCTTGAATTCAGTGTCATTGTGCTTCTTAAGAAGCAGTACTCAATGCCTTTCTGATTATTTTCACAATGTTACTATAGTTTTATTAATTTTTATGGAAAATAACTGAAATTCTTCATCTGACCTAAGCTGAATATAGAAATTGGGGGCTGGATTCAGAAGACATTAGCTTAAATGACCTTTGCCTTAAATTCTATCTTTCTAGCCTGTTCTAGATGTTGTGACAGTTCTGAAAATTGTAACATCTCGCAGCACTGAGCAGCAGCATCACAAGGCTCTCTACTCCTGTGTATGCTGCTGAAGAAGATGGAGGGCTAAAACACTATCTGGGATGTTTTTTCTTTTCCCCAACTCCATCCTGGTTCTCCTAAAGCACAAGCAAAACCTTTCTGGGGGAAAACAAAGGGGTGCTGAATTACATCAGGGATGGTCCCAGTCCTGTACTATTTCTTTATGTGATCCCATGCAGTGAAATGTTCTGAGACATACTGGGAAGCAAAATTAGTCTTTGAGGCAGGGCAGCCTTTGGTTTCTGTGACTAGCACATGCATCACTATCATTTTGCTGTCAATCTCCATCCAAACTGGCTCAGCATCCCCAGTCATAAAGCTTGCAATGCCAATTGGAAGCATCATGAACATTAATAATGTTACTCTTCATCTTCAACTGCAAATACAATAACCAAGCAAAAGAAGTCAGCAGAAAGAGCACAGAGTCTGTCCCAGTGTTATTCACCTTTGTAAGTCAAAGCAACACTACATTAAAGTACAGAGAAGTCAGGCTGACACTAGAGCAGGACTCTGGAGATTAGCACAGAGATGAAAAGTCCATATTACATGTTTTCCTGTTCTGTCTTAGGGCAGAGAACAGTGGTATTAAGCCAAAATAATGTATGAGATACAAAGAAAGAAAATTTTGCAAGGTAACTAGTAACTATCTTAATTTTTAAATTTATCTTTAAACCTGAAATTAGACTGTTAATAATTATTTTCTTGTTATGTGAGTTGATAAAGGCCAGAGGCCTTAACTCAGCATAGGACTTGTCACCACCTCCTCATGAAAAAGCTTTTTATTTATGAAATCAACAGAACTTAGATTTTTCTAGCTTCCTTAGTCTTTGCTAGGATCTCAGTCTTTCATTCATAACTTGAACAGTTGTCATCTTGAATGCCATTACATGGCACCCAGGGGATGACTGGGGTGGTCAGACCCAGCCAGCAGGGTTTAGGAGGGGCAGGTCCTGCCTGCCCAACCTGATCTCCCTTTATGACTGGGTGACCCACCTGGTGGGAGAGGGAAAGGCTGTGGATGTTGTGTACCTGGACTTCAGCAAAGCCTTTGACAGCACCTCCCACAGCACAGTCCTGGAAAAGCTGTCAGCCCAGGGCTTGGACAGGAGCCCTCCTGGCTGGATGGCCAGGTCCAGAGAGGGGGGGTGAATGGTGCTGCATCCAGCTGGTGGCCAGTCACCAGTGGTGTCCCTCAGGAATCTGGGTTGGGCCTGGCCCTTCCAGTCCTGTTTATTACTTTTATTGATGATTTGGATAAGGGGATTGAGTCTACCATTAGAAATTTGCAGATGACACCAAGTAGGGGGGAGTATCTACCTACTGGAGGTGAGGAGGGCTCTGCAGAGGGATCTGAACAGGCTGAATCAATGGGCCAAATCCAACAATATGAGGGCAAACAGGACCATATGCCAGGTCCAGCACTTTGGCCACAACAACCCCCTGCAGGGCTACAGGCTGGATGCAGATTGGCTGGAAAACTGCCCAGTGAAAAAGGACGTAGGGTTGCTGATTGTCAGCCAGCTGAACATGAGCCAACGTGTGCCCAGGTGGCCAAGAAGGTCAATGGCATCCTGGCCTGTATCAGCAACAGCGTGGCCAGCAGGAGCAGGGCAGTGATTGTCACCCTGTACTCAGCACTGGTGAGGTTGCACCTTGAGTACCATGTTCAGTTCTGGCCCCCCCAGCTTAGGAAGGATGTTGAGATATTTGAATGTGTCCAAAGAAGGGCAACAAGGCTGGTGAAGGGTCTGGAACACAAGTCCTGTAGGGAGTGCCTGAGGGACCTGTAGCTGTTTAGCCTGGGGAAAAGGAGGCTCAGGGGAGACCTTAACACTCTCTAGAACTCTCTGAAATTAGGATGTAGCCAGGTGAAGGACAGTCTCTTCTCCCAGGCAACTAGCGGTAGGATAAGAGGACAGAGCCTTAATCTGTGCCAAGGGAGATTTAGGTAGAAAGAAGTTCTTCACAGAAAGAGTGATTTGATACTGGAATGGGCTGCCCAGGGAAGTGGTCGAGTCCCTGGACAGGGGGCCTGGACAGCCTTTCCTTAAACACCTCTGTCCCTGGAGGTGTTAAGGAAAGAATGCATGTGGCACTCTGTACCATGGTCTAGTTGACACGGTGGAGCTAGGTCATAAGTTGGACTCGATGATCTCAAAGATCTTTTCCAACATTGTTGATTCTGTGAGTCTGTGATTCTGTAAAACATTGTGCAAATGAGGTGAATGGCCATGTGCTACCACCCTTCTGGAGTTCAGCTTCTCAGACAGATTTATGTATATAGATTTCACACCAGAGGTTCTAAGACCCTCAAAAAAAAAAAAAAAAAAATCGAGCAGCAAATATTTAAATGTGTCCATATATCTTATCCATGACAAATTTTTGACATTGCTCATCAACTGTAGTTTTTCCAAACACTTCATCTCTTACAGCAGCACTGATCCTGTAAATATGAAGAAAGAGTTTTACAGTGTTTGTTTTTGAGATAGTGAGAGAGTTCACGGCTGTTGAAGTCAGTCCATGAGAGGAGAAGAAGGGAAGAAAGCAAAGATTCAGTTTTTAGGAGATAATTGCATTGGAGTACATTTTTCTTTTGATGTTGGCTTGAATACTGTTTCCATCCTACAAATAAATATTCTTTTCTTTCCATTTATTTCATATCATTGGACTTCAGGCAACAAATTTTCTATGCAAGGGATATATACACAAGGGAGTTTTAATTCTTTGCTATCCTTCTTTCCAAGAGCAAGTCTTAAATACCTACTGTTGTGGGGGGTGGGTTAATACTCTAGTAAAGCTTTATTCCTTTATCAAACAGCAGATTTTCTGGTTTGTCAGTTTCAAAAACCTTCCACAAAATAGGTTTCAAATACAGTGCATGGCAATGCCATTTTGGTTGAGTGCTGATGCAAAACATACAATCTATAAGGCTATTACACTGCTAAAGCCACATAACTTTATTTTAGAAAGTAAACATTTTGTTTCCTAAAAGACAAAGCCTGACATGGCATGTGTCATATTCTGATAGTAATATGGTACTATAGCTCAGCAATTTTTAAAATAATATGTGTACTGTGCTGTAATTATTTTGAACATGTTTAACAAAGTTGAAAGCATCATATGCTAATTATGTTAGTACCCCCTAGTGCCTATAGTGACACCAAGGCATTTTGTGTTTGGGGAGTAAATTACTTTGGATAACAGAGCAAAAAGTGAATTCTCCTTATCTTCTAGACAGCCGTTTAGTCCTAACTTCTCTCTCGTTCATATAGTTTTACATAAAGTATTACAAACTGTGTGCTATTTTCACACATTTGGTTTTAAATATATAACATTATGGTGGAATGGAAAGGAAGTGTTATTGTTTGTACTTTAAAATTTCTTATGTAAATTCCATGTATTCCTTTTTTATTATGCTACAAGCTGATACATAGTTCTTGTTATTGTTACTTTTATCTTCATAAAATTTTATTTTTGTACATTCCAATATTCTCTTATACCATAGGGGTGACTCTGACTTGTTTCAATAACAAAGTATTCAATAACAAAGTATTAATTCTTAATGTATAGGGATGCTCTGGACTTATGAACTTATTCCCATTTCTAAAATGTGTTTTTCCAGAAAAGAGTCAGTGAATTTTGATCTGATAAATAATACTCATGCATTTTCTCTAAGTCAAGAAGTCATGCATATTGTAAAGCCATGTAAGAATGTCAACATTTAAACAATTCATTAGTGACCTCTAATAGCTTGATATGGTCAGCATCTACTTTATGAGTTTGATTATGGTAAGTCCATCAAATTAAAAATATCTTCACATTGAGAAATATATGACATATTTGGCACACGGTACTTTCTATATATATATATTTTTTTTTTTTCGTCTTGGATATTTCACTTATCTAGATCAAAGCATCTTTGTTATAGAAGAAATTATGGATGTATTTGATGGTTATATCTCCTGATAGAGCAGCAGATGACAAAATGTCTGGCCACAGACATTCGTGTATTCCAGCCATACCAATTTTTCCTTAATTAAACACTCAGTAGGAGGCTTGCAGTTTCTCTGTTTTATGCAAATCCTGAATTAAAAAATTACCTGCCATTTTTAGGTGAAATAGAATTTAGTAAGTTTGGAAAATAGTTATCTTAATTAAAAGGGAAAAAAATACTGCATGGTAACTCAGTTATTTTCCATGTGAACTTCATACAATTTTAAATTTAAGGGAAGGAAAAGCATAGTTGCCCTTACTTTAGCATGGAGGAAAAATAATTACAGAGACACTCCAATAAAACAGCAAAAGCTGTGAGGGATAGAGAAAAGAAACTGGAAAAGGCAGAATAAGAAAAATAGCTTCAAAATGTTAGGTTACAGAGAGTCAAGAAAAAAACAAGCAAGCAAACACTTTCTGCAACCAGCCTTGTGTTCAGTGCTAAATGCTTCCTACCTCTTCAGTGCCTCTTGGCTTCATTAACAGTACCAGCTGTCAACAAGAGACAAACAGCCCAGAAAAGGCCTTCCCCTTCTGAATGACTGAGATTTACTTGCTCATGTTTTTCTCCAGGATGCTCCACAGTCTTTATTATCAAGGTCCCAGAATTTTTCAAAGCCCATGATGTACCCAAAAATACAATGTTTTTTGTGAATTAGTGAATGGTATAAGGAATACAGCTGACTTCTAAAATGGTGTTTCCATACCATTGTCCTGCTCAGTGGAAGACTACCCATGAGCACACTGCCACAAGCTCTTGTTCATGATTTCCTGCCATAATGCTCAAAGCGAATCTTCCCCCAGGCTGTGAGAGCAGGGGAAATTGCCTCACTGGGCTCTATGCTCTCCTTACTCACTGCTTTCAATTGCCTTCCCACAGTCTAAATAATTTGGTTTAGGCTTATGAAGTAGTTTGAATTAATCTCCAGACTGACTTTATTTCACTACTTAGCACTAAGCAGTTGGCAAAAGAATTGGGTTTTTTTCTGAAGCATTCCTCATTTTCTCATTGTCTTCAGTAAAATGAAGGAGCAGAAAGGTCGACATGATTATCAATTATGATTATCACTTATTTACATCTGCTTGAAATTCTAGAAACTTGATAAGTCTACTTGTTTTACTGAGTAGGAGAAAAAACCTTTTCATTAAAAAAACACAAGTTTTTGATTATTATTATTTTAGTACATCTTACTGTATTAATGCAGTCTCTAAGAACATGGTGGTTGCCACATACTGCCTGCTAGAAGGCAGTACACCTACTGCCTTCACCTACACCTATAAGTAATATAATATTCTTTAAGTTCTAAGCAGATTAATCTCTAGGTATCCTTTGCATAAATATTTCAAGTATGGAAAAGCTTATTTAAATGGTTGCAACACTTTCTGCTCATATATTTACTCCTGGGATGCGTATGGCAACTGTGTGTACATTCCAGGGTTGCAAACATTTACCTGTTGCAGACCTTTCAATATAAGCAAGTGTAACCTCTTTCCATGATTCTGCATTTATTTGCAATTATTTTTATTGTTAGAATAAGTAAAGGCCAAACTGGATGCTGTCTAAGCTAAGCAGGTCTATTAGAATCAGTTGTTTTTTTTTCCTCCAAAACAGCTCCAGCTGATATATATGGGGTTTGTCTGCATGTGAGTGAGGAGAACTGCCCTCCCAAGGTCACAGGGAGCACAAACCAGTCTAGTCTGTAAGTGAAAGAAACCTAGCATATGACTGTGCAGTTAGGTATTTTAAGTTTAGAAATGTGCAGTAGGCATCACCTTCCTCATCATGGAGGAAATTTCAAATGTAATCTACACAAATGCCTGCTGAATAGGTCTCAAGATTCTTTTAGGCAGATACAATTACTTGTATTCATGCAGAAAAGCCCTGTTCTCTGTCATGCCCTTGATTTTAATCTCCGTAACATCCTAGCTGGGAGAAATTCTGTCTGTAACTAGCAAAGCCTAAAGGCAACTTCATTTACAGAAATTAGGCCCTATCCACCAGTTTATGAACACACCCAAAAGACAACCCTTTTTCTCTGGAGGCCAAGGGGAGGAGACAATTTTTCCTGAGACATGGTGTTGTCAGCTATTTCGAAGTTGTTTCAGGAGGCATGAGTTAGGGAAGACTTCAGCCATTCTTCTTATAAATGTAGACAGCGTGGAAAGGTTCTCATTAGGAGAGTTAAATTCCTTACTTTACTAGGACATCCTGAGAAATGTGTTGCTATCTTTCTGTGCCCACTCTCAGCAAATATTTTGAATGTAGGGAGTTTGAGCTCTTATGTGGGTCAACACAATGTAACTTTTAAGTTTATAGAGATAATGTCATCTAATAAATATAATTTCTTAGACCAAAAAGTCACTCAGTAGTTTCCACTAATGTTTTCTACCCAGTGCATCAGCTTGGTTTATTGATAGCTTTTATATCACATGAGGGCAGCTACTCAAAAAGCTTAGAAACAGATTTTGGATTTAACACTTGTGGGCAAGGTGTAAAGGCTGACAGACAGCTCAGCATGGGCCAAGACACAAGCAGAAATTCTTGCACAATGTATCACCATGAAAAGAAAGGAGACAATAGATTTGCATCACAGCATGGGAAGAGGCAATGACCAAAATCTCTTGGCATCTCTGAGGAGGGAGAAGAAAATATTGTGGTGGAGCACTCTGTGCACAGAAAAATAATGACTCACTAGGTCAAAGTAATTTGTGGTTTACTGGGCACGTAAAGGTGGAGTGAAGGATATTGTTGGTATTTATGAGTATTGTCACCCTTTAAAGAGGTGCTTTAGGACAGCACCCTGCTTGGGGAGGATGCTGCCCTGCCCATGGCATGGCTCTCCCTTCTCTGGTGCAGCTCAGCCCTGCTGCTGATGGTCACTGGAGCCAGCTCAAAGCAGAGCTGGAATTCAGCCCCTGCACCCATGGGCTGGGGTGCATGGCCTTGGTGGGCAGTGAAGGTCTGGCACTGCAGCCTGTCGGTGTTGCACAGGAAAAGGTGGGCCTGGCTTCCAGGCTGAATTGAAATAGTAGGGTATTTTGGGGGCACTGAGGCTTTTGGGGTGCTAATAACCTCCTCCATATTTTGAAGTGGAAAGAGGCAATCAGAAGGCAAGCTGGATTGAAAAAATACACTACTGTGGTTCATGCTTACTGCACTGTAAGTAGCAACATAGTCTCCAACAGAGTGTGCAGAAATGGCAGTAGGTGTTATTTCTTCACAAATTATTGTTTCATTTGTTTGAGGACACAGGCAGAGAGATAACATGCCAACAAAGGGGAGGAATAGTGTGCTTGAGTGTTGCTGGGATTTTTTGTTTTTCCTTAAGGGAACTGGATTTATCGTAAGGAGAAAAAAGTGGCAGGAAAGAATAAGGGAGGGATTCAGAAGAGAGGAAGAAAAAGACAGAGCTGCAGAGTGAAGACAAAGTATGAATAGAATGTTATTTAAGTGTAGCATTGTTAAGTTATTAGAATGAATGCCTTATTGACTGGAGAATGTTAGAAGGAGTTTAAATAACTTAATTGGTCTGTTAATCATTGTCCAAGTTGCTTTCTCTTGGGTGTACATAACATTGTTTCTTGGCTTTTGCAGCAAATACTCTACAGGTAGAATGTGAGGCCTTTAATATTTGCTATGGTAATATGTAACTATACTTTGTAATTTTCTGTTCTCCAAAATCATTGTATCTTCAATAAAACTTGTGGAACAGATGCACTGTGTGCTTTTAGGAGGAAAAAAAGCCAAACACCAAACTCACACCAAACCAAAACCAAAACTACACCTCTATCCTTATCTGATTAAAAACCTAAACTGAAACTCCAGTATCCAAGCAGTCATGATTGTTCAAAAGAATTCCCTGAAATAGATTTGATTTGTGCCTGATATGACTGCTGTAGCAAGGGAAGATTAATACACCTGTCACCTCGAAAAGGTTGGTGGGTGCAGTCATTAACAGGTGCCTCTCTCTCTTTCCTTGTAGTATCAGTGCCTCATACACCTTTCTGAACATCAGATCCATTCCCAGCTTTTTCTCTGTTCTCTTTTTATCACTCAGCCTCCACAACTCCCTTCTGATCAGGTAACTTGTTTTCATTTTTAGCAATCATGCATCAGTTTATTCTAAGTACTTCTAGAGCCAAAACAGAAATCCATTAAATCTATATAGCAGTTAAATCTCAATCAATAATTACTTGTTAATCTTGCTGGAAATACACATTTTCTTCAGCACATTGCCAAGGCACAAGCTTGAGGAAAAAAAAAAGTGAAGTATTTAATCAGTTTTTTAAAGTTTGTTAATGACAAATTCTGGCTGACAGATTAAAAAATTAGGTCCACTTCATTGGGGTGTTTTCAGTTTTTAAAAAGTGATTAACTATATGCCAAGCTGTCAAAGAAATTTTGCTTGAAAAAAGAGGAGATGTTAATATTATTATGTCTCTGTCCAATGATTTTATAATGTCCATTTTAAATATACATGGAAAAAAGTAAGCACAGTACAGTAATTTTCACAAAGTGGAGTTTTGTAACTATCAAAAGAGAAGCCTGAAACACCTTTTATGCTCATTCATAGCCTCACCTAGTTTTTTCTCCCATAGATTTGACTTTAAAAACACTTCTGTCTTTCCCTCTAAAATTTAGTTACATCTGCTAGCTAATTGAACTGAATACAGATTTTGGCTTTTCTGTCCTGAAGAACTTCTCCTTGTTCTTGCTCTCCCATCAAACCATGGCTACATCCTGGGAGACTCAGTTTTCCAGTGTGTCTGGATTTGCTGACACAGGTAGGTCATGGCCTAGCTTGATTCAGAAGTCTCATACTTGCTAAATAATTCAACCTATTTTATGGCTACTTGCTTAATACCCAGGTTCTGTGGAGTTAGTAAAGTGTCTGACAAAAGGTCAAATTGATTGCACTACCTCTCTCTGTTGAACTTCTGCTGCTTCCTCATGCTGATGTCAGTATATCTTCACTTCTGATTGATTTTTTGAATTAAAAAATTGATGCAAAATAGTATTTTCTAATGAAAAGCATGTTTGTCAATATTCTCCACTCCCTTTATGGATTTCTGTTGCCTTGTTACTTTGATTACCAGCTCCTGACCTGTTTGTGTTCTGGTTTGCTTGAAAACCAGAAATTTTCATTCTCCAAACATGTAGTTTCATATTAAAGATCTTTCTGAGAGCAGAAAGCAGCCTCATGCTACCTGACCTGTACCATATTTTTATATTCAGAAAGAGAAGAAACACAACTTGTTGTGAGCAACAAGTCTTTATTTCTGGTCAGAGATGAATTCCCAGATAAAAGGATATATTTCTTCTTCGCCTTGTGACACAAAGTCAGACTTCAAAAGCCTTCTACTTGTTCAAAGTGACTTGGAGGCTGAAGAAGTGACACTGTGTAAGACTGTATATGACACACACCGCTGCTGTGCACTTGTTCTGTGCAAAGTATTGAGTCTTGAACTCTTTTTAGTTTGATAGAAAACCCATCATAATGTTTGACTATTACAAAGCTTCAGCACCACAGATCTTGAACTTTTCTTGACGCTTGTATACATCATACAAGAGGAAGCAAGTGAAGCTGTGTTACAGACATTGTTTTGTGTTGTGGTTTTGAATTGTTTCTGCCACAGATCACCACAGCAGCAATAGAGTACATGGCTGTAATAACACATTTTCACATTCCATTTGTTAGTTCCAATATTGATTAATCTTATCCCAATGCACCCTTAGACTGTCTTTGCAGTTAAATGCAGCAACTTTTGAGGATTCCTCTATTCAAACAGTAATTACTAACTAAAAAAGATCCTATCATTCAGGTCAAAATTGCCTACATTATCCAGACCTCCAAGATTTTACACAGTTGAGCACATCCTCCCATTAATTTGGTTTTCCAGGATTCTGTGTTGTTGAAGTGAAGTTTAATAAGAATGCACATGTAACAGAAGCACCTTCCCTCCCTATATTTGTTAAGGTTGTCCTAGAAGGATGTGAGCTTGAACTTTGAACTGGCATTCAATTTGGAAGATCAAATTTTGATCAGGAAATGTTTACTAACAACTTGATGTGAGGTATTGGTAGTCCAAGTAGAAACTGGTGACAAGTGGTGTTCCTCAGTGATTGGTATCGGGACTGGTGTTGTTCAGCTTCTTTGTTGGCAACATGGACACTGGGACAGCTCCTGACCCTTATCAGGTTTTCTGATGACACCAAGCTGAGTGATAAACACAACAGAAGGAAGGGATGGATGCCTTCCAGCAGGACTTAAACAAACTTGAGAGATGGACCTTTGCAAACCTCATGAAGTTCAGCAAGGCCAAGTGCAAGGTGCTGAACATTGGTCAGGGAATCCCAAGCACAAATATAGGATGTGTGGAGAATGGATTGAGAGTAGCCCTGTGAAGAAGGACTTGGGGGTATTACTGGACAAGTGTATCCTGAGATGCATCAAAGGAAGCAGAACCAGCAGATCAATGGAGGTGATTCTGCCTGTCTGGTCTGCTTTTGTGAGACCCCACCTGGAGTGCTGCATCCAGCTGTGGAGTTCCAAACAAATGAAAGATATGGACCTGTTGGACTGAGAGGAAGGCCCTGAAGATGCTCAGAGGGCTGGAGCACCTCTCCTATGAAGACAGGCTGAGAGACTGGGGCTGTTCATCCTGCAGAAGAGAAGGCTCTGGGGAGACCTTGTATCTCCTTCCAATGCCTAAAGGGGGCCTACAGGAAAGCAAGAGAGGGATTTCTTACAAGGGCATGTAGTGACAGGACAAGGGGGAATGGCCCTAAGCTGAAGGATGGCAGGTTTAGATTAGATATTAGGAAGAAATTCATTACAGTGTGGGTGGTAAGGCGCTGGAACAGGTTGCTGAGAGAGATTGTGGATGCCCCATCTCTGGAAGTGTTCAAAGTCCAATATGGATGGGACTCTGAGCAACCTGGTCTAGTGGAAGGTGTCCCTGCCCATGGAGGGGAGGGTTGAAACTACATGATCTTTAAGGTCCCTTCCAAACAAAACTATTCCACAAATATATGATTCTTTCTTCTTATCCTAATGCATTGTATTCTGCATTTCTGGGTATCTAGCAGATTTTTCTCATGTTGTAAACAGGCAATGAAGCTATACTAGATGACTTACCTAGCAGTAATGCCTACCAGTGTACCAATTTTCTTCTGTTTTAATTTTAGACGTTCAAGATGAACGTCTATTATAAACAAATTGCAGGCTACAAACTAGTCTCATTTTTGCTCATTGTAGTATAGCCATAAATGCACATAGATGGTAGAAACAGAATATTCTTTTGAGAGAGAATTTCCTCAATTTCTCCTATATTCTCTTCACAAGACAACAACCAAGAATTGAAAATAGGGGGGGGAAATCTCCAGCATCATGGCTTCTGTTTTCTGTTTTTATGCTTGCATTAAATCTTTATGATAGTAAGGAGTAATAAGGAATACAAAATAGTACTGACCACTGAGCACTGCCTATGAGTGGTGGGTGGTGTGAGTTTCTTGAAAGTAAGGTTATCCATCAGATACCATGATTCTGATGGTGATTAAATCATCAACAGAAAAAAACATGTAGATTACACTGTGGAATAACCTACTTGTTTTTTTGCCCTTTTTTTGTCCCATCCCACTTCTCCAATACAGTGCTCAGAGCAGCTTTCTGTAACAAGGCTCTGCATAACCCAGGTGATCTTGCAGATACTAATTTTCTCTCCAAGAAACTGAGATTACATTCAGCATGCCTTCTGAAATTGTTTTGCTTTCTACTCTGTGACTTAAAGTGGCTCACATTCTGCTAAGTTCTTGCTGCGTTAAAAGCATTTAACAATAATGTTTTCCTCAAAGCTTCTACAAAGTAGTAGGAAATGTCTTAGTAGTTCTTTTAACAAAGCTGGTTAGCAAATAGGCATGTTCTCTTCTTGCTTTCTGTTACTGAATTGGTTATTCTCCCAAAACAGAAAACAGAGTAAGTCTTAAAGATTCTGTGGCCTGTAATATTATTTAAAAATAATTTTGTTATTCATTGGTATTACAGAACATAAAGAGCAAAAGTTGGTGGAAATAAGTACTATCTACTACTGTCTATTAGACTCTGAAAAAGGCTTTCTTCATTTATTATGCAAGAAAAAAATTCCCTGTTTATTCAATTTGCCTGAGCTTAGTATGTCAAGGAAGAAAAATTGTAGGGATCTGCAGGGCCACTGTGCCCAGAATCACACAAACTCTTTGCTTATTCTTAGAGTGGTTGTCCCCACAGGATTATCAAATCAAGAGAGAAACATGAGTAAAATATAGTAAGAGATTCTAACAGATGCCTGAGGTTCTGAAGAATATCTGAAGTTTTGCAGTACTTGCAGGACTATTTCACAGTAACTTAGTGTCCCAGACCAAAAAATGTTAGTGGAGAAAAAAAGAGAGATTCTGGAGTAATCTCTGTCTGCATATGCATAGATTGTCAAGCAAAAGAACAGCAAAGTGTCCTCTAAAAAGTGTTTAGGAGAAAAAAACCCTACCACAACTCAGTACAGAAACTACCTCAGCAAACAACTTTATTTACTTTATTTCATTTAAATGGAACTGTCTTATTTCTAGCTAGTACAGCAGTTTATCCTGTGCATGAGTGTTGGCTCACTACATAAATTAAGGATAGCACAAGCTGACACTTAACTCTGGCCTGAGTACAACTGTCTTGAAATGTTTACAGATGTCTTTTCAGAAAACATAGATTTTGGAATTGATGTTTTTCATTCAAATTACAGTGAATCTACCTAGGCACTATACTATTGATCTTTGGAGATGTTTTAAATGATTCTTGATGAGCCAACATGAAAAGAAGTGGAATGTGCATTTGTGTAGATTAAAGGGAGGAGTGGATGTTAGCATAAAAGCACTGAATTGTGGTTCGGAGATAACTGTTCATGTGTTGCATGAATGAAAAAAAAATCATAAACTTGATCTCCTTTTTCAGCATTCCAACTAATACACAGTTTTCCTTTTATTTCTGTCATTCAGGAATAAATTATAGGGTTCCTTTCTGTTTCTCTCTGTACAAACTCTCAAAGTTTGCACAGCTTCAGCATACAATGAGTCAAATATCAACAGAGCACTTAAGGAGTTGATCAATTTTAAGTGTGTAGGAATTTCTATGATTCAGAAACAGTAGGTATTCTACCCATATATAGGAAAAGTTTATGGGTTTGAAATGGGAATAGTTCTCCTCCACTTTCATCAATCAGTTTTATGAGATAGGATCCCTTCATATAAAGATAACAATCTGCACAAATGTCAAATGATTGAACAACTCTTTCATGAATATGTGGCAATCCATTATAATACCAATCATTGATTTTTGCAATGAGAGTGAAATCCCTTTGAATTGTATTGATAGGTTAAATTTCTCTATTAAATATACTGCAAAATGGTCTGTGTGTTGTGCACTGCTGCCATAGATACAATAAATTTATAGTACCTGTTTTCTTATTTTTTAACAGAGCTTTCCTGAGGTGGTGATGCATATTAGCTCATTGAAATGAAACAGGATGGCCCTTCACAATATTTTAATAAAAGAGAACATGCTCAGGCTGCTATATAATTAACTATGCCTTTGAGATATTCTTGCACATGGAGTAAATTTTTTCCTATTAAATTGCTATTTATTTGTGACCTTTAATGTATCATAAATGGTTTTCTTTCTACATCCTAAGCAGCGCTGAAGAACTACAATAAACTGTTGTATTGCTCTCCTTAAATGACACTTACAGCTTGGCAGAATTACAAGGAAGCTGGTAGGTTTGCCATGCAGGAGCTAAAATAAAGGACTTATCCGTTGCTCCCAGCAACATTTTACTTCCTTGAAATTTTAGAAATACAATTAACTGTTGCATTTTCCCCTTCCAAAAGTTTCCAGGATAAGTAGCTGATTGTGTCCTTTGTTATTATTATTATTATTATTATTATTATTATTATTATTATTATTATTATTATTTAGTTTTTATTACTGTTATTATTTCATTTGCCTCAGCAGGTATTTAAAAAAGGTTTTTAATGCTAAACTTCTCAACCTGCTTTGGTGCTATCTGTTTCTTCCCTCCCTTTTGGGAGGGAGCTGAGGGCAACCCCTGCACCTGTGTCAGACCCAGGCAACATACTCAAACCCAGGCAAGATTAGTAGAAGCCAAGTCAGCTACTTTTTTATCCCTTCAGACCCTGAATTGCTGCTTTTCCTTCCTCAGTGTGTATGCTGTGTCCTGTTGAATCAAGCAAAATGACCTCAGCTATATTGTGACATTTTGAGAGGCTACTGAAGTGTGCAGTGAGATGCTATGATTCTCAACCAGAAACGGTGAATATTAATGATAGGGGATGTTAAGTACATGGCCATTGTGGTTCAGAGAAAGGAGTGGCTCAATGTAAGTAGAAAGGAGCTGCCTTTTACCTAAATATTGGCAGCAAATAACGAAGGCTGTGTGAAAGGAATTTTAAAAAAATTAAAATAGGTATAAAAATTACATTAAAAATCTTGGGAAGGGCTCATTTTGGAGTCTAAGCTGACAGTTTATTCACATGAAGTGTTTGAGTATGAAGCTTAATATTTACATGAAAGGGAAGGCTATTTTGCCTGACAGGATCGTTGTATACAAAATAATGGAACATTTGTTTTCTACCAGCGTTCAGATCACAGAGGTGTTGACCAATGGAAATGTGTGTACAGAATAAGGCAGTTTAGCAAGAAATTCTCAGAAGCAAGTTAAATCTTTTTAACTTCAGCAGAATAATTGAACCACTTTAACATTTGCACCATGTCAAAAACATGACCAATCTTTTATGGGCATAATTACACCTATGGGGGTCTTGCTTGGGGTTGTAGAAATTTGTCATGAATATTGAGTTTCATTTCCACTTTTGGCATCTTGATCCTTGACCCAAGGGCTCTCAGACTTCAGGGTGCACACAAAGTCTTGTTGCATTCAGCAGCAGGAACAATGTACATAGATTTGTTCCTAGCAAAGTGCTTTGGAATCTCAGAGTTGTCCCCACTAAAGGTTGTGACCTTGCCACCTATTGCTTTGCACAGGTCTAAAAATTCGAGTGTAAGTAAGTTTTATTTCCTAGATGACTGTGTATTTTAAAGTTTGACAGCTTCAGGTCATATAGTCTGCAAACCAGAAGTTTAAAAGAAAAGTTAAAAAAAAAAAAGAATATATGCTTCAAGATGTAATGTTTTGTATTGTAAGAGACTGAAAAGAGGTGTAAGACTCTGATGTGGAGTTAAATTCATTCAGTGTGAAGTTCTGCTATGCATAGAATCATAGAATATCTGAGTTGGCTAGGACCTCCTAGGAACATCAACCCCTGGCCCTGTGCAGGACAGCCCCGAGACATTGCACCACGTTCCTGAGAGCATTGTGCAAACGCTTCTTGAACTCTGTCAGGCTGGTGCTGTGACCACTTCCCTGGGGAGCCTGTTCCAGTGCCCAAACACCCTCTGGGTGAAAATCCTTGTTCTAATATCCAACCTAAACCTCTGACACAGATTCATGTAATTCCTTTGGGTCCTGTCACGGTCACCACAGAGAAGAAATCAATGTCTGTCCCTCTGTTCACCTCAGAAAATTGTGACTGCACTGAGGCCTCCCCTCAGTCTCCTCCAGGCTGGACAGAACAAGTGAGCACACACTCCTCATGGAGCTTCTTCCCCTCTGGACCCTTCACCATCCTTGTGGCTGTCTTTTGGATACTCTATAACAGTTCAATGCCTTTCTTATACTGTGGCACCCAAACCAGCCCCAGCACTGGAGGTGAGGCTGCCCCAGCTCAGAGCAGAGCAGGACAATCCCCTCCCTTGCCTGGCTGTGATGCTGTGCCTGATGTCCCCAGGACAGGGCTGGCTCTCCTGGCTGCCAGGGCAGAGCAGAACACATGTTCAACTTGCCATGGCCGGCCCTTGCCGTGGCGCTGATTTCCAGCCTCTGGCTCCCCAGTCTGTCCATACACCCAGTGTTGCTCCGTCCCAGCTGCAGAATACGGCACTTTCCCTAGCTAAACTTAGCAGGGCTGTTGATTGCCCAGCCCTCCAATTCGGTCACTAGTAGCTTATCGACTCCCCTCAATTAGATAACCTGAATGACTATACCTATGTGTGAAGATTGATCTGCACTCTGGCGGGGAAAAGAAAAAAATAAAAAATAGCTAAAGACGTGTGTCTGTGGCAGCGGCAGGGCCAGGGGCTGCAGCCCCCGCCCGGCTCCGGGCCCCGTGTCGCCAGGGCAGCTTCCCGAGGCGCTGTCGCGATCGCTGCGGCGGGGGCGGCGTGGGCGGGTCCGGCGGTGCCGGGGCCGCGGGGGCTCGTCCCGCCGTTGCCATGGAGCCCTTTGTGCCCGCGGAGCGCCTCCCCGGCCCGCCCGCCCGCGCGCGCCCCGGGCCCGGCAGCTGCCGCCGCTGCCCGGCCCGGCCCGGCCCAGCCCGCCTCAGTGCACGGAGGCGCGGGGCTGCTGCTGCTGCCGCCGCCGCCACTGCCACTGCTGCTGCTGCTGCTTCTGCTGCTGCTGCTGCTGCTGCTGCTCTGCCCGCCCTGCGAGCCGCCGGCCGCCGCTCTCCCCAAGTTTCTTTTTGTAATTGTTCAAAGGAGAAGGGGGCGATTAAAAAAGAAGAGTGGAGCGGCTTGAGCCGCTTCGTTCCTCCGGAGAGGAGGGAAAGTCGTCTCGGCCGTGAGGAGGCTTCCCAGGGCGCAGCTGAACTGATTCAGGAGATTAATTTACAAGCGGGCGACAAAAGGTAAAGCCTTAAAGATGGATCGCTTGTCTGAGATGGAACGGGAGCTTTCGTGGAAAGGTTTATGACTTAAGACGTCACTTTTGAACGTCTTACGGATGTTTTTCGACTTCAACATGCTGTAAGTCTCTTACCCAAGAGCAAACAGTAGCATAATTGGCCGCATTTTAGAGTTCACAGTAAAGGCAAGAGAGTAAATGTTACTGTTCAGTGTCCTCCTACCCCAAACGCCTCGTGGTTTTATTCAGCAACACTTGATTTGACCGCGGTTATTTGTTGGTGCGACCCGTCCGAAGCAAAGCTTTTAAGTAATTCCGAGTTAAAATAATTCCACCAGCCGATCTTCCTTTGCAAAAAAGTGTATCTGTAGATGCATGCTTTAGAGTTTGCAGACCTGTTGCTTTGTGCTTTCACCCTAGAAAATGTTCTCTGTAAAATACCATACACTCAACTGTAGTGATATCTCTCGTTTCAAATTAGTCTTAAGTAGGTGAGAATGGGATTTGCATTTTTTATAATTATATTTAGCTTTTCAGACTCTGCTGAGCTTTTCAGGTGGATTTTTTTTTTTTTTTTTAATGCATCAGCTAATTTGAAATTCATTACAGATAGTAAAAATAATGCATGGTTATGACCTGCTAGTTTCATCTGGTGCTGCCCAAGTGTGATTGACTGTTCAAGGGATTAAATAAATGAATTTCATGTGGAAGTCAGCTGTGTGGAAAAAGTCCCGACAGCCTTCTTTGACACAGATCTGTATACTTGTTAGGGTAATAGTTCAGTAGTTTGATCTTTTGGCAGAATAAGTGAAATACATAAAATGTAAAAACAAGCCACCCTTCCTTATGTCTGGTATTTATACCAACAATAAAAGAGAGTATTTTTAGAGCATATTGTTTTTATGTATTTTCCTGACTCTAAACACTTACTCTTAATGTAGAGTAATACTGTTTACTAGGTGACTGCATAAGATTAAAGGAGTAAACATGTATCCTCCTAAAGTCCATAAGAACTGAAAAACATGACTTCGATGGATTTTTTTTTTCTGTTATAGTTAGTGTTTATCAGTTAAAGTAGGAAACAAAATATTTTCAAAATAGATCAAAATGCTATAACAACTCAATGTTAAGCCAAGTGCTGAGGTGTTTTGTGGTGTGGGTTTGGTTTGTTTGTTTTTTCCCTTTTTTTTTCTTCTGGTAATCTAGAGTATTCCATCTTTAAAAAAATCTTTCTTCAGATGTTCCCATCTTTATTATACCAATAGAACTACTGTAATTACTTCAAGATCTAATTTTATTTCAAAAAAGTTTAGTAAAACAAATTTAACATTTGACTAGTGCTCAGTAGTTTAAGTGCTGTGTGCAATTGATCCAAGCTTTTTCCTACGTGATCCAACTAGTCACTTTAACTAGTTTGTACTGCTAGACTGATTTTAGTAAGGCTGCTTAACTTGTTCTGTGGTATTTTTCAGTTGATTGTGGCATGCTCCTTTGCTGTGGATTCTTTCAGTAGCTTTCTAATTGCAGACAGTTTAATTTTAGTGGCTTCTGAAGTTGTGTGCAGAAACTGAGTACCTTCTTCCTCTCCCTCCCAAGATGTGCTGCATAAAGGCCCCAGTTGGTCTCAACGGTGGGAAGAACATTAAAGTGACTTAAAAACACTCATGAAGTGCTCGTGAAGCCTGTGGTGTCAGAGCAGTACCTGAAGTTGTTACAGCAGTTAATTCCAGTCTCCTTTTCTGAAGTCCTCTGAGTCAGGTGTAGAAATAAAAATTCAGTGAAGTTCCTAATAGAGTGTGCTCTCAGTGGAACCTCCTGTGGTTGATAAATATTTCAAGAAGCTGAAAGTTAGTGATACATTTTAAATGCACTGCTAAGCTGAGATACTTCATGGTCCTTTGCATACACATTTGCATTATTCATTTGTGCTGTACAGGTAGATAATGGGCCAAATCTATCTTTGATATTACTCCACTGATTTCTGAGTAACTGAGCCGATTCAACCAAATGTGTATATCTTGCTTTTTGGATGTCCAAGGCAAAGTAGGAATTACTTTGGTGATTTTATTATACAGGTAAGGGTTGTTTGTATACTAACTATTCATGTTCAGTAGCTTAAGCATTTCTTCATTAAGATAATTGTAAGCAGAAGGTGTAATTTAATTCTTCTTCTTTTTCTGAAAAAAACCCCATGGTTAGTGTTTTAGTTGCTGAAGTGACTGAGAGATGTGATAAATCAGCTTTCTGTTACTGGTAAAAGTTCATCCTAATAACCTACTAACTTAGAAGTTCTTGACACACTTCTTTGTACCATGATACACACTCTCTGCGTGTTTTAAGCAGCCTTCCATGCCTGGGTCCATGATACTGATGTGCTGCATCTGTGTGTATGCATGTATACAAACTGTACATGTGTCTCAATTTTAAATAACTGGGTACTTGCTTTAACTTACAATGAGAGGCAGAGATAACAGAAAATGGAAAGCCTTGATCTGTCAGCATGAACTAGATTTAAAATGCTGACTGAGCAGGTCATCGAGATGGCAGAGTATATAATACATTTGATGGAAGCTACTATCCCTACGTTTAAATTTATATATGAAGGAGGTTATTGTTTGTGAGGGAGCTTCCTTCCTTCCTTCCTTCCTTCCTTCCTTCCTTCCTTCCTTCCTTCCTTCCTTCCTTCCTTCCTTCCTTCCTTCCTTCCTTCCTTCCTTCCTTCCTTCCTTCCTTCCTTCCTTCCTTCCTTCCTTCCTTCCTTCCTTCCTTCCTTCCTTCCTTCCCTTCCTTCCTTCCTTCCTTCCTTCCTTCCTTCCTTCCTTCCTTCCTTCCTTCCTTCCTTCCTTCCTTCCTTCCTTCCTTCCTTCCTTCCTTCCTTCCTTCCTTCCTTCCTTCCTTCCTTCCTTCCTTCCTTCCTTCCTTCCTTCCTTCCTTCCTTCCTTCCTTCCTTCCTTCCTTCCTTCCTTCCTTCCTTCCTTCCTTCCTTCCTTCCTTCCTTCCTTCCTTCCTTCCTTCCTTCCTTCCTTCCTTCCTTCCTTCCTTCCTTCCTTCCTTCCTTCCTTCCTTCCTTCCTTCCTTCCTTCCTTCCTTCCTTCCTTCCTTCCTTCCTTCCTTCCTTCCTTCCTTCCTTCCTTCCTTCCTTCCTTCCTTCCTTCCTTCCTCCCTCCCTCCCTCCCTCCCTTCCTCCCTTCCTCCCTTCCTCCCTTCCTCCCTGAAATTTTAATGTCAAATTTAACTATTTAATTTTAAGATCCAGAGGAATCCTTTCAGAAAGATTATGAATACTTTCTGCCGGAGATCAAGGCCTTTGTATGGCATTCTCAGAATGCTCATTCCAGTAATTGGCTTTTGAAAAAGCTAACCTGAAAATTAAAGCAGGAGCTTTGTCCTGCCAGCTGTGAACACATGCAAAACACCTCTGTCAGTGTTGAGTGCTACAAAAATGTGCAGTTCTAGGGATCTGGAAGAAAAAGTAGGTGGAAACACAACAGCATGTCAGTCAGTTGAAGTAAGGCTCTACTTAATACACCCTGGGTCTAACATTTTCTAATAACAGTATGCACAGCCAAGTTATCCAGCAAAAGTCCTTCCTTTTATCACAGCACAGTGAAGCAAATCAGAACTTGGGAGTCAATAAGAATAACACTTAGACATTTAGGATGTTGGCAAGGAATTATCACCATTGTATGTAATTCCTGTTAAGACCAGATCTAAAGTTTTATTCTCAGTGGAATGAAACATGTTGAAGACAAATAACTTTTTCAGCTTTAGCAGTTGTCAGAGAAGCTAAGACTTGCAACATCTCTCTCCTCTGTGCCAAGGAATTCTGTAAACGTCTATTGAAACTGCAATAAGCATTTATTGACAGTTTCTTCTGAAACTATAGGCATAGAAATTATATCTTTTTGAATTGTTGAGCAATTACAGTAAATTATTTGGTGATCAGCAAGCACTCAGATGTCATCACGTTTTTGGGTTTTTTTCCTAGTTCTGGCATCAGTTTTCCTGGTAGTGATGAATACTGGTTGGGTTTTTTTTTGGTTTTTTTGGTTTTTTTTAATTTCAAGAAAACATGAGTTCTTTTAAATAGTATTACCACCGAGCAGGTGTGCACCATGTGTTTAAGATATTTTGATTGTGTAATAAATAAATTAATAATTACTCTTATTGCCATTCTCTTAGCTTTGTACAAGATATCTAGCTTTGTAAGGATATCTACGTGTGGAGTGGTACCAAGCAGTCCATTTGGAAACTGAGGGCAGAAGATGCCTATGATTTCTAGTAGGTGCAGGCTCTCATTCTGGCGTGTGCTCAGGGCTATTTCACCTGGAACAGGTCCCCATTCCTTGTGATGTTTGCATGCACGGTGGCTCGAAGACGATGTTGATTGCCATGGTGGGAAAAGGGCAGGCTGCTTGTTCAGCCTGCTGGATGGCCCAGCACACTATAAACAGCATCTCTTCTACAGCCTTGGCTGTGCAGTTTCTCATTTCTATTTTGTGAACACAATGCACAGTTGGAATTTGTAGAAAATCTGAAGCCTAATGAATTTGAGTTTGCTTTTCTGTGTTTCCAACTCTTTCAACTTTTCTTAACTGACAGAGTTCATGAATGTGCAAAAGGGACATGCCAAAACCTGATACAAATCTCTTGCACAGAGGATTAAAATGACTGCGTCATCAATAATATCAGAGGAGTTTTGTGGACTAAAATGTAGAAAGCAATATAAAAGTGAAGAGGTAGTATTACACACTTGTAGTTTTCTTGCAGTTAATTTAATGGCCATCTTCAGAAGGATCAGTATTTTATTGCTGAGCCCAGTCTAGCATTAACCTTTTAATCGTGTGTTTATCTTCTAGAGTGTTGGAAACCTTTAGTTGTCACAAGGTGGCCTTTAAGCAATAGCAAAGTCAGCCTGTTGGTAAAAACTAACTTAGAAAACCTAAAACCTTCTTTTAATGCAAGAGATGGTTAATTGACAATAAAGACAAAGACTTAAAATAGAAGGATAGCAGAAATTTTAAACAAACAAAACCCTCCAAATCTCAATAAAGTTTTGCAATTTTCTTCATGCTACGTCTGCCCTGCCCTGATTTCAAGTTAGATTGCTTTTGGCTCCCCAGTTGACTCTCTCAATTGTCTTTTTATGTGATAAAAATTGAATAGTCAGATTTCAAATTGAGAGTTAAGCGTGCAAATGGCTCCATGACAGCTTTCTGTGAGGAGTGGGTTCTCATCTTTGTCCTTGGTCTATGCTTCATTTCTCCATCTCAGTCTGCACAGTGGCTCTGTTGTTTTCTATTGTCTGCCTTTCTGTGGCATTCAAAGCCATTATGTGTTCACAGCTCTATACTGCTGAGCTATGACTCTTTTTAAATATTTCCCACCTAATTGATACTCAGTCACATGGGCAAAGTCCTTCAAAAAAGCTCCTGTCAGTCCAGTCCCTGCCATTAGCTGGGGAGAGAGATGCTCTTCTGTTCTCATGTGAAATTCTGAGCTATTAGGGAGGGAAGTTTGTGGCTGCTGAGTCAGAGGAAATATTTTTAGTGATGTCTCTAATACTTTTTTTTTTCCTAATGAACTTGATAATATTCAGTCAAAGCCAGAATTTTTCAGATGGTTTAAAATGAAGTATCAGGATCTGCTGAAATTTGTGGAACTTGGCTTACTTATCAAGAGATGGGTCTGTGTAGAGTTGCTTTATGGTACCCTTGTAGTTGTGGAAGACTTGCCTGAGCTGATAGGATCCATAGGTTTTGTTGTGCTCCTTCACAACTGCTTTAACTAACTTCAGACATAGTAAACTACACCACATCTTGGCACATCCTGTGGAGGAGGTGAAATGTCACCAGCTTTATCTGTGTAAACTGTATTTGAAATCATGAAGATGAAGGATGCAATTAAAAGAGGAAAGAAAATAATATATAAACTGCAAAAGCTCTTGGGCTCTCCTAAATAATTTTACAGCATCCTCACTGTATTTGTTCCCCTCTAAACAGTCATAAGGGTAGACATTGCACTGGAAGGGTGTGTGCTTGACATTCAAACACTGATGTATTTTGGGTTTAATTTTAACCAAGCACAGATGCCTAAAAAGTAATTTCCAGTAAATGATTTGCTGGTGCTAGGATCTGGTGAATAACTTGCATTCCCTAATCTATTAATTGAGCAAACATAAAGAAAGGAATTTAGAGCAATTTCATTTTAATATAATTGTCCCTGTATGAGATCAGTGCTACATATGAGTATTGAGTAATTCCAGCATTAATCATATTTCCTTCTTCATAATTCTTTTTCTGCCTCAGTTCACTGTAAGGCTATATATGCTCTGGTCCAGCAATGATTTGTGATTTTCATCATACTGTGTATTCAGTACCAAAATATTAAAAGTATTGAAATTGTAGTTACAGAGATGGAGAATTTTCCTTTAGCATAATGGGTTGAATAGATTTCTCAGTAATTTTTGTCATGTGAGTTACTTGCATCCACTTTTGAGGAGGTCATGTTAGACCTCCATTCTCCCATTACTGCTCTTGTGATGTGCTGGCAATCCATGGTTTTGATTTGATTTGTTTTTTTTGGTGGATTTTTTTGTTTATTGTTGTTTTGTAGTGGGATTTTTGTTGGGTTTTTATGACTATTGCTTAAATTTTGTTTCATAGATGAAATAAGTACTTTGTTCACTTTTCAACTGTAATGTTGTTATTGCTTTGGGTATCCTATGTACTTTGTTTCTGATAGGTATTTGCCACAAAAAAAAAAGTTATTTAACTGTTTTTTAGTGTACCTATAAGTGGGGTTTTTCAAGTGCCATTGCCCTTCTTAAATAAACTTCTGCAGTTATTTTAAAGCACATGTACATATACATACAGTGCTGAGTTATATGAAGAATGATATCAAAATTAGTCATGTCCAAATTCGCTCTGCATTTAAATAGAAACTTTACCTGGAATATGGATCTATGTACTCTCCCAGTGCTCTTTGCACAAGTTGCCTGTCTTTGAAGAGTGGCATTTCACACAGCATTAGTCCTAACAAACTGTTATTTTGACGGTATCTTTTAGTTTGACAATCTGTTATTTTCACTGTGTTTAATGTTAGTTTTAAGTGTATTTTAAAATTAGTATTAAATTATCATAATGAACCTGTGCAGCTCATCATAAATAAGTTATTTCTAATATCGTATGAGCTGTCTGGCCTATCCTGTAAATTTTGTACAACAAGAACTTGCCGTAAATCAGATGTATGCTCCTTGATTCAGTTAATGGAGTAGGCCAGAACTTCATTTGCTTGGTAGCTGTAGTTCTGTGCTGAAGAGCTAACACTAGGTCACAGCTTTAGAGAGGCAGGTAAGGGGAAGAGGGAAACAAAAAATAAAGCCTTAACAGGTGGTGGTAATATTTTTCATTTGGACATCTAGCTGACATATTGGTCCTTCCAACTAAAGAAAAATGACTGTTTTTATTTTAACAGAGCAATAAAAATGTATAGACATTTTCAAGGAAAGATGAAATCAGAAGGCTTTATGGATCCATCACATGTTGAATGAGACCCAAAGCACCTTTGCAATGTCCCTGTAGGTGCCTCAGGACTGGGTTACACTCAAATGAAATGGGCAAAGTTCATCTTTTTCTTGTGGACTATGGCAATACACTGTGTGTGGGACTACCTGAAAACATAAAAGTTACAGGATTTCCTTTAATGGATAAACTCTTATGATAACAGCTTCTTGATACTTGTATCTTTAGGCTCTTTTCTTTAGCCTATCATGACAGAATTATTTTTTTTTTTAAACGTTGCCGGTTTGTTCAGGTGTGGTGATGACTTGCACACAGATACAATAGCATTGCTTCAGAGCAGGTGCATTACACATGTGAATTTATCTCTTTGCAGAAAATGGTACCTGAACTGATATTCTGGAAACACCAGGAGTCTACTTGAAGTATATGAAACTATATTTATATCCTTGCCATCTGGAAAGACACATGGCGTCTCAGCCTTGTGAACATGTTTGGTGACATTTGAAGAAAAATAGAGGGAATAAATTTGGCTGTGTCTCCTTTGTCATCCATGTTCCTGTACTGCTAACATGAAGACAGAAGTGGAGGTGTTTTGTTGATAAGATGTTTGCTGTTTTAAATAATAACAAAGTTTCACATACTTTGGAGTGTAAGTCTTTGCTATGATGTGTAGACAAGTAAGTTAAAAAGCGGGTGCCCATCATTTTCAAGTGCTCACACGTGGAGGGCAGACCCTCACATTGCAACTTGAGGCTATTTCTGTTACTACCTGGGTGGTCATGTTCCAGGCTAGTAAGCTGGCAGCATCTGAGCTGAAAAATCTTGATGTCCCTGATGTGAGTTTGCAATTCTGTGCTTTTCTGGAGCCCAGGTGATGTTAAAATCAGATTGGGGTTAAGTGTTTATGTGCTTAAAAGTGTTTCCATGGTTGATCTCAGATTGTTGAGGAAGTCTCAGGCAGCTGGGAGAGTGTCTGTTCTGGCAGGCTGCAGGATGTCCTTGCTTCAATTGGGGTCTCCTTCTGAGTTGTCTCCTGTGGCTTGCACAAGAGGACATTTTATTTGTCATTACTTTCTCTTTGCTTTTTTTCCCCAGAAATAATTGGTGCATTGGGAGTAAACCAGCACAGCAGTGATTCCAGCAGTGCTGCACCACATTCTTTCTTCTTCCAAACTTTTGCTCTGTGTTCACTCCTGCCATTGTGTATTGCCTTCTGTACTGATATGTTATGTATGGATCTTGCTACATTCTTGAAGAGCTCTCTGAGTTAGGGGTGTAATTTTCTTGTCTGATATTATATATTGAACATTTGTTATGTTTTTCATTAGGAATTGTGTGTCTGAAATTATTTTAAATGAAATTCGGAGTCCTTTTTGAGTTATTGAAATGGTTAGAAATTACATATATGGCTGTGGTAAATGCACCACTAGATCTAAGTGGACTCATTTACTCCTAAACAGGAATGCATGTACAAATAGCACCTGAATCCATCTGAATAAGGCTTTATTTTGTCTATATATGCATGAAGATTAAAGTGGGTTTTGCATATTTCTGATTTTCCTTTTTTCAAACAAAATGTTTTTATTTGCTACTTTGTTTATTTTAAGATTTTGGGTATTATTGAATCCTACTATTAGTTAGTGCCCTACTATCAGTCACTGCTTTGCATACTTAAAGTCTATGACATTATTTGACTGTCAGTATCTCATTAAGCTGCTTCCTTCTGTAATGTGTTCAGGGGCTTCAACTCAGAATGTCTGGCAGAAATAATCTCAACTGTCTTCCTATTCTTATTTTTAGTTCTTTGGCATCAGTGTTATAATGCCTTAAAATGAAAATAAGCTTGGATAGATATGAAGGCAGAGTCTGGACACTTGTTTGTGGAATTAACTGCCTTGGGTTAGGAAGTTGTACAATAGGGGTGGCTGTGGCATAGCTGCAGGGTAGAGCAGACAAAGAAACTCTCTGGTTGGCTGTGACCTGTAGATAGACTCTAGGTATCTGTTTAGACAGACTCTAAAAGGCCTTATGATTACACTTTTATTGCACATGGACCTCCTAATGTAATCTTTTAACTTTTTTAAGACAGGAAAGAGACAGAACCTAAGTTTTAATTTGTACTGGCTCTTGTAAAGCACCTGTACATAAAATCAGTGAAATTCCTATTTGGACAAAGGTGCATTTTCCAAGCTCTTACACAACCTCCTTGTCTGGGTTGCTGTCTTTCCTTCCTTTAAACTTTTATTTTTAATATTCATGGAATGCTTTAAAAGAGCAATTTGCCATTTTGTGATTTGGAGGGAGAAGTTAGATGCAGATTTGAGACAGTCAGCATTGGGACTTGGCATTTTATTATTAATTTTTTTCTGAATGGCAGAGTAGGTTTATTAAAAAAATTCCAACACAGTCTTCCATCTGAAAATCAATATATTTGAAATGGAATTTGGAAAAAAAATTAAATACAAGCATTATGAAGGAATTGAAAGCTTTTCTGGGAATGGAAGGCCCAGTCATTACTGTTTTGCACCCCTGCCCTTACTGTTTCAGAATATCTTTTTGCATGACATAAATTTTTTTTTTTGTATATAAAGGAATTAATTTTTATTATTAATTTTGTCATCTACCTCATACCGATTTTTGTTGAAATTTTGAAGTATGCACCTGTAAGGAGCAATATAACTTTGGAAAATAGTATTTAAAAAAACAATAGTTTGAAAACTAGTTTAAAAAAAATCAGTTTACAAACAAAATTAATTTGGCTCATTTTACCAGAACATGAGCAGGATTCAGAAACAGCTTGTTGGCTGAGCTCAACAGCAGGAGAAGCTGTAGTCGATCAGTTCTGCCCTCTTCAGCGGGTGTAACACCATTTGATGGAAATTGCAATACATGGTTTCAGGGGACATGTGGATAATGTGTCCAGATGATAGCAACATCAACAAAGTATAGAAAAAAACATGGGCAGATGTTTGGCTTATTCTGTCTACAAGGTTACATGTACTTAAATTCACTGTAATGGAGTTTATCTATTGTCATGTTGTGGTTTGCTCTCTTACAAAGAAGGATTTTATGGCAGATTGCTAATCTTGCAAAACAGTTCACCTGTTGCAGCAGCTGTATTTTGCAGCCTTAGCTGCAGGACTTTTTACCTTTTTATTTATTTCTCCCCTACCCCCCTTTCTTTCCAAACATATTAAAGTGCTAGGTTTGACTACAGTGGGATGACTTGCTTTATGGTTTCGACATACAACAGGGTATTCTTGCAGTGTGGTTGGATGCTTCAGACCTTCACAGACAGAAGAAGATAAATTGCACACTTTTCAAATGTCACCCTTAGGGAAAAAAAAGGGAAAAAAAACCAAAAACAACACCTTCTAGGTTTATCTAACTGAATAACTTTTGATTTTTGTTTTCTGCTCTGTGTGTGCCAGAAGTATGGCTACTCCTGAAATTACTGAAATAGAATAATGACTAAACTTGATGTATCGAATACTAAAATGTATCAATAATTACTGAAAATATTTCAGATCAATTTATGTGTAATTAAAAGTGGTAGTGTATCCAGCTATTCTGTCATCAGGAAGTCCTGTTGGCACGAGTGGGGCATCCTATGTCTATTATCTGCTACTGTCTCTCTTCATTCTCAATACTAGAACTCCTTAACATTCTAGATCAACGCAGCCTGCAAATTTAAATTCATTGCTTTGTAAGTTTAATTTAAAAATGTATCAAACTATAATTTTGGAGCTGATGTGAGCATTTAAAGAAAAGGGGGTTTATCTGCTATTCATTAATGCAGCATGAAATTAACATCTGAATCAAACAACAAAATTTTGGTAAATAAGATGCAGCATTTATTATGAGGCCTTATTATTCCATATGCATAGTAATATTTTCAAAGTGTAATTTTTTCTTCTTCCTAAGCTGCTCAAAATGTTTCCCCCTGTTTTTCAACAAGGCATTGTGTGTTGATGTTTATAATTAGATCATTTGCATACAGTCATTGTCATTAGAAAGTTAGCATTTTCAGTGGTTGCAGTTGTCTGAGTTATCCAAAGCTTTCCCATTTAGAAATATTTGAAATTATAATTTAGGTCACATAGGCTTTATGCTAACCATTATTGTCAGTGTTATTTCTCATATGACTGCTTCTCAAGCTTAAGCTTGTTTCACTGTAAATAATTTTGTAGTTTCCATTTTAGTGGAATTCTAACTGTAGAGTATTTTCTTTTACGGAGTCACTTGCAAATTATTTACGTGAGATACTGTATCCAGGGCCATGTGCACTTAGTTGCTATGGAGACACCTGTCATCCTGTCTTCCTAGGAAAGTGATAGTCCAGCTGTCCATAAGTATTCCACCAAACATGCCCAGAGCAGTGGTGTGCAGAAAATTCACTAGCAGGTACAAAACCTGTCACTGGCTTGAGAGATGTGTTCTGTAAATTCAGGAAAGGAAAGCAAAATCCTTAAAAACCCATAACCTATGCACTTTGGCTTACCTCCAGGAGGTTATGTTCCCCCCTGTCCAGTCCTGACAATAATCCAGTTGCCAAACTTCATAAGGCAATTAGGATTGTCTGTAGAGACTGTACCCTATGCAAGTACTGGATCCAAAAGTGCTCCTTGCACCTCTCCTGTATCAAACATGAGCTGGAAGAACAAAAGTTTAAAACTATTTACAGTGTTTGTGAAGCTGCTTAAAGGTAAGGAAACTGATTTATAAGGCTTTAATTTTCAAAATCCTCCTCTTTAAGTGGTATTGCACTATTGGAAGACTTTGCTCTTCCAAAAAAAGGCATGAAAAGTGGTTAGAGACACTTTATATTCTGATGATGCTGTCAAACACATCCCAAACATTGTTGCAGGGTCTCTGCCCACTTTTCATGAATGTATTCAAGGGGAGAGTATGCTGTAGTCCTGTCTCTCTTTCTGACTTTTCTCTGCAATGGACATGAGCCAGAGAAATGTCTTTCCTGGTCAATGCAGTCTCTTGTTTGAGGAAATGAAGTAGAGTGCATCCCATTAAATTATTTCTTTCATTCTAATTTCAGTGACTTTGCTTTTGGAAAGGATACACCCTTTGCCAGCCATGTAATAAGAAAAAGCAGTCTGTACTAAATAGAAATCAAACTTTAGTGATGGGAAAGTAACACAATAATAATAAAGCTTCACTAGAGGTGAAATTTGGCTGAAAATCCTGATTTTGGTACACTAAATATATACTTTTCCTTCTTAAGCCAGACAGGAATTTGCTCTATAAATTTTCAGCACTTGCTAGATCATTTTGATGTCACATTTTGCTTGTCACATGATTGGATAATGTAAAATACATAAAGAAAAGGCAACAGAACCAGTCTAGAAAATTAAGTAGCTCTTGTATTCTTACAGTTTAGCATTGCAAATGTTTCTAGTACTTGTGTATTCCAGTCTGGTGAGACTCTCCTTGAAGGGGTCTGAATCCACAAAGCCGGATTTACTGAGCAAAGAGGCTTCTCAGGACTATGTCCAATGCAGCTCTCAGGCTAGGGAAAAGTTAGTGTTTTGCATGGCATAGGCTATTGTTTAAATTAAAGTGTCTGTGAGGTCAGAGGAATAATCTTTGTAAGGTAAGACAAGTTGGACCATCTCTAATCAATTCAGAAAATAAAACTATATTCTCCCATATTGATATGATTGGATATCCTGTCAGTTCCTAGCCCTCGGGTGCACTAAGGAAGAACCTACTCCTCTCACTAATTGGATGGAGAAAAATTCTAGAAAAATCTCTTTTTTACTACAGAAACGTTCTGAGAGGGAGAGTAATTTTGATGGCAAAAAAAAAAGTTACCTAGTACAGTGTGCCTGACAACTGTTTGGTCAAATTTTGCTGCTTCTGGGATGATGTGTTTGCCTCAGTAACCTTGATAAGGTTAGTTTCAGACAGGGCTGTGCCCAGTAACTGTGCACCAGTACACACTGGGGGCTACCCAGCTGAGAAGCAGCTTTGCCAAAATACGCCCTGAGGGGTCCTAAGTGGGACACCAAGTTGAACATGAGCCAGAAATGTGCCTTGTGGCAAAGAAGGTAACCAGTGTCCTTGGCTGCGCTGCCTTAGGAGGATGAGTGTTGCCAGCAGCTCAAGGTAGGTGATCTTTCTCCTCTGCTCAGCACTGATAAGGCCACACCTCAAGCAGTGGGTCCAGTTCTGGGCTTCTTAGTTCAAGACAGATACAGACGTATTGGGGGCTTCAGCAAAGAGCCATTAAGATGATGGACTGGAACATCTCGCCTTTGAGCAAAGGCTGAGAATTGAGACTGTTCAGCCTGGGGTAAAGAAGCTTGGGGAAGGAAGTCATCAATATGTAAAAACACCTGAAGAGAAGGTGCAAAGAAGAGGAAGTCAGATTCTTTTCAGTGGTGCCCAGGAACAGGACCAGAGGCAATGGACACAAACTGAAACACAGAAGGTGCTGTATGAACACTGAGAGATACACTGTTACTGGGAGAGTGTCTCAACACTGGAACACGTTGTCCAGAGAGGTTGTAGGTTTGTCTTCCTTAGAGATACTCAAAAGCTACCTGAGCATGGTCCTGGACAGCTTATTCAGGGTGGCCCTCTGTGAGTTGGACAAGGTGACCTCCAGAGGCCCCTGCCCACCTCCATGCTTCTGTGATCCTTTAAAGGTGCCTGCCATGCATGGTTAGGGCGTATGTCCAGTGCTGATGCATTGCATCCTGGTTTGTGAGCGGGCTGGGGATTGGAAACAGGCACAGTAATATTGCATCTTAGTGGAAGCAGAGATTGCAATTCCGAATTCTCATTATTTCAGGCTAGCAAAGATCATTCAGAAGTGTCACATCGCATCTCATTTCCGTCTTTGAGACGTTTGGCTGTGCAAATCGTATGGCTTTGACAAATAATCCCAAAACATGCACAGTTCTGAGATGCTGAAATATCCAGCTAAAACTTTGGCACTATGGGTTTGGTATTTCTGGTTTGTGAGGTAAAAACAAGGTTCCCCTTATGCTGCTTCAGTTCATGGCAAGTAAATATCTCGCTTCCCCTCAGATGTGGAATGGCCTGAAATTAATCTGCTGTACAGTCAATGTGCTCCTGGAGGGCAGGAGAGCCAAATGCTTTCTGGCCATCACAGATCTGCTCCCACTTACCAGCAAAATTGGGCACTCCATCCACCCCGTCATATGGGCTTGAACCACAGCAACTCTCACCAGACACGAAGGGAGATTTTCAGGCTGCATGGTGCTCCCAGGCTGTGCAGTCAGCTTCACTCTTGTCTCTAGCTTCTCAGAATGCCTTGTCCAGGGAGGTGAGAGGGAGCTGTGCTATAGGGGTGATTCTCATTCCCTCCCTCCCAGACCAGTTTGGAATGGCTTTCCTGTTGCTGTCATGGAAACGGTGCCTGGAGTCACAGAAGAGGGAATATGCATGGCATTCAGCTGCTGCCAGGTGTGGGGAGGAGAGAGCTCTCATTTTACCCAGTCCAGGTTCCCAGTTGGGGAAGAAATGTCAGATTTAAGATGAGGAGGCAAGGTATGGCTCTAAACTACATCCTGGAAACCATGTCTGGAAATTAACTTGAATTCCCTCTCTGCCATTAAATTCACTTAAAACACCGAGTTTAAAATTCTGCTTGCGTGGCTTGCTTTCATTTATTTTGACTTTCCTTTTCAATACTGTGACATCATGAATTTTTTTTTTTTTTTTTTTTTTTTTTTTTTTGTCCTGAAAGGGGAGCTGCAACTCCTCCCTGCTTATTCTGCATTTGAGATCAGAGGCTTTAGTAATATGCATTGTATGAGACAGGTCTTGGACCTGTTATCAACACTGCTAGAAGGCTCCTAGCAGGAACCCATTTCCACAGGGATAGGTGCAGTTTTGATGACTGTTTTTCTGTAATAAAGACTTGAATTTCAGATGGCTTTCACAATACTATCAATGAAATATTCTGTTTGAAATTATACAGCAAATTTATTCATTTACTATTTTTTCTATTCACTCTCTCTTCCCTCTTGTTTCTTTCCCCTGAATCAATGAAAGTAACTGATTCCGATGGTTCTCTTATTTTGTAATTGTATCATAGCAGTGATTTAGATACTCTTTCTGTAAGGAGCATCCCTGTAGAGATGCATCTCTCTATTTAAATCTACTGACAGTTTCCTTGACATCATTTTGATGGCAACTGACTAGTCTTTGAACTGAAATCTCTGCTGTAATTGTGGAAGCAGCACAATTGTCTTAGTGAGGCATGGTAATTCTGGAATGCAGCAAGTGTTGCTGTTGTTTGATCTCCCAGAGGCATAACCACAAATCCAGTCCAGTATATTTAATTATTCTGTTCTATTCATGTCTTTGTTTACAATGAGTAGTACAAATCTGGAATCTTTCAGTTTGTTTGTTTGAGAACTCAATAGCAAAATCTATTTAGTGTTTTATCGAAACACTGATACACTATGTTTTCTGCTATCTGTTTGATGGCAATAAATGTATGTTTCATTAGTAAGAACAGCCATTGCTGGTAGGATGAACTGTCTTCACTGATGGCCTCAAGTATATGCTGACTAAAGCGTAAGAACTGGGCCATAATATGTGATACTGTCTTCTAATACTCAAAAGCTACCTGTTTTCAGGTTTCCATGACCCAGTGAAGTCATGATGTACTTAGTAACCATCAAAAACATTCCTGTTACATAAAGAATCATCTTCTTTCATCTGTTTTCAAGTCAGTAGAGTGTTTCTGGGTCAAAAATCAGAGCTATTGAGAGAAACCTCATGGTGTCTGCTACGGACCTAGGTGAGGAACAGCATGTGGATCAAGCCTTCACCTCCAAGAGGCCCCAGGCTCTGGTTCTCAAGAGGAAATTCAACCATTCTGGTACTGGGAAAATAGCACAGTGGTGCATAACAATCTGGGGAGTTTCCAGGATGGATTTGGAACAGCTTCTTCATGTGATTGTGCATGGGCCAGCTAGGAGCAGTGCTCTCCTGGACTGAATAAATAAATTGGTAAAATAAATTGGTAAAATAAATAAATTGGTAAAGACTGAAAGTCTTTACCAATAAAGACTTGTTGGAAGATAAAAATGTCAACAGCAGCTGCAGAGACTGTAAGAGCATGGAGGACAAGTGATCAAATAAAGACCTGAACTTCAGAAAAGCAGATTTCAACTCAGAGAACTTCTACGAAGGATCCAATGAGAACCTGTCTTGGAGGGCAAAGAAGCTTAGGAATGTTGGGAGATTTCCCAGTGCAGCTGCTTCTTGAAGTACAAAAGAGTAGTCTATCCCCCTAAGCAGTAAAAGGCGCAGACATAAAAAGAAATCAGTTGGAAAGGCACCAATCTACCAAGAGAGCTCAAATGAGAAAAGGAGCACTGGAGCAGTGCAGAAGGAAAACTTCCAAAGATGAATATAGAGGTACTGCTTCAGTGTACAGAGATGCAATTAGGAAGGCAAAAGCTCAGCTGGAACTCAAAGAAGCAAAAATTTGAATAACATAAGAATTTCTGCAAGTATGTTAACAAGTAGAAGTACAAAAAAGATATAGTTCTGCTGCTGATAAGGGCCAGCAAGTTAATAAAAAATGGCACAGAAAAGGCTGAGGCACTCAGCATTTCTTCATGGGTGATGTCAGGCCCCAAAACTCTATGTCAAGAAGCCACAACAAAGCAAATGGCAAACCACTGATAGTACAAAAGGGTCAAGTGTTGTTGCCCTTCAGCCCTACTGTCCTCCATAATATTTTATTGATGCCTAACTTTGTTGACTGATGCTCATTCCTTGTTTCAAGTCATTCTGTATGTATTAAACAGTGTGGAACATGCAACCAGAATTTCACTGGTGGACACCTTCAGCTGGGACAATTTGCCATATTTTCCTGATTTGACCTCCTATTTAAGAAAGAACTTATCCATGCAGAAACCTTCTGGATAACTTGTTCATGTTTATGTTAGAGGCCACAAATTCTGTTCTGTTACAGACTTTAATAATTTGCCCAGTAAGACTGTCTTGCTTGCTGGTCTATAGTCTTCTAGATCTACCTGAAACTGGCATTGCATTCAATGTCTCATAGTTCTAAGCTGTGTATTTCTTAGTTCCTTAGAACTATTGAGCAAATACCTTCTGATCTTCAATTTGCTACAGGTAGTTTTGTCAGTTTGTTTTGCGACCTATTCACTTCAATTTCAGGCAGATCCTCTGACAAGACTCCCTCAGTGATTATACAGCATGAGAATTTCCCATAAACTAGTTAAAATTTCCATGAGGGATTAATTTGGTTTCTCTTCATTGAACCCTTTTATATCCTCACTCTCCAGGCAGATTCTTGCTCCTGATGCATTTGGAGAAATATTTGTTGGTTGCTTTGATGCCTTTAGCTATTTGTCCCTTAAAATCATACTGTGCTGTCTTATCTTCTTACATTTAACCTGTCAGCATTTATGCTCCTGTATTTTCTTTACTTGGAGACGATTTCAACTTTCAGAAAAAGTGTTTTTATTAATAACAAATTCCTTTGCCCTCACTAACTTTTTGTCTTCACCTTTTCTTGAGACACTGTCTTGACTCTCTTCATTCATCATACACTTCCAATAAGGACAGAATAGTCACTAAGAGTGGCTTCTCAACTGCAAGATGTGAAACTATCTTGTTGACCAAGTCAAGAATTTGATCTTTTCCTGTGGACACCCCAAGCATCTGTGTATATTATCCGAAACTCAGCTTTTGCCATGTCGTCGTGTTACTGTATTTCTTTTTTTGTACGAAGTGCTGGGGTTATTAAGTCTCCCAGAACTATTGCATTTTGTACCCATCTTTCAAAATGCATCCCTGCCAACTCCATACTGCATCGATCCCTATGTCAACCCATAAAAGGTATTTTTATTCAGTGACATTGTTTGTTTTACTGATTCTAAGCTCTTTCCCTATCTGTCCTTGCCCATACTACAAATGTTATCCTGAAATATACGTTCCTTACCTATTTGTTTTCAAACAGGTGATTTTTAGGCTATAATTCAATTATGAAAACCTTTTTACTTTGTTCAAAAGATAAGCTATTCATACCAGAAATTAGGAGAATAAGACCATAATGATACTTCTTAAAACTAACATTTTCATTACTAATTGCTTTTCTCTTTCATAAGGAACAATATGAATCTGTTGGGAATTTCCTGAAACTATGGTATTTCTGTAGGGTAGCCAGAAAAGGAATGAATTGCCTAATTATTTTACTAGTTCTCTTCTTTGTAATAAAAGATGTAATAAAAGAGGAAATATTCAAAAGCTATTAAAGTTAACTGCTACTGCCACAGAATCATCTGTGAGAGAAAATGTGCAAATCTCAAGGGTTTGCAGTCCTTGAGTTCAAATTTTTTTAGCCCATGGTGGGAATTTTTTTCATTAGTACTTAATAGTACTTAGTAGAAGAAATAAATGAATTATATGACTAATCAGTGTACTGTCAGCTAGAATAGAATTTTTGTTTATGAACATCCCTGTATTTGAGCTGAATTTACAGTTTTGATGTAATCCTTTATTTATTTGAAAGTCCCTCCACATTCAGTTAGTATAGCAAGCTGCGTGTCTCAAGTGTGCAGAAAATCAAGCTTCTAATTTCTTAGTTTCAAGACAAGAAAAAAATCCCATAGGTATTCATTTGTATGTGCTAGATTGTCTTTAAAAAAACCCCATCTTTCTTTGTTAGGTAACTTCTGAATCTCTTAGTAACTTGCTAATAATCAGCTTTTTAATAGCATGGCAATATTCAGATTTAGTATCCTAATTAATTCAGAAATTTAGGGATTATTCCAAATTATGGAGTCTGTTCTTGGATATGCTGTACTGATGATCTGTGTGTATATTGAGAAATGAATCTTTCTTATAAGATGAGGAAAATCAAAAGAAAAAGTTGTTCACCATAATAATTTCCTTAATTCAAGCAGGAGAAGAGAAAGGAAATAGTTGGCTGCTCTTTTAGACCATTTTGGACAAGTGTAAAGCTAATGATTTATCATGCTGGCTCTCCATCTGTTCCCAGTGTCTAGGTGATGTGTATTCTCCCAGCTCTGGGAGTTCAGAGGCATGTAGATAGGGAACTGGAGAACTCCACGAATAGAATGCTGGAGAAGACTTCAGGTCTCTAAGCATGTAGATAGACTGCTCAAGAGGTTGTGTGTGTCACTGGTGTGCTCATATGTTGGTGTGTGCTCTGACAGCTCTGCAGCTGTTGCTGGCATCTTGGCACATTGCCCAACAGACCACAGATAGAATCAGATAAGAAAGGGAAACTGGAACCTGAGGAGGTTGTCAGAACCAAAAAAGGCTTTCTTAGTGCTTCAGTCTAGAACATTTTTACAAGTTTCGCATTTTGTGACCATGTTGTTCCATTTCCTTTGGTTTTCACATGTCTTTAAACTATACAAATATATGTATAATTAAGCATCTTCCATCTGCAACAAGACTGTTGCTCTTTTCAGAGCAAAATTACTCTGTAGATATGTACTGGAAAATCAATGTAAAAAACATTAGTCCACGGTTCTGTCTGGTATATTATATTTGCTGAAAATGTAAAGTCAGGCTTCAAGAGCTGCTACTCTAAATGGAATTGCCCTTTTCCACTTTGACATATGCTTGGACAGCTGAGAAGTAAATGAGTATTACAAGCTTGGGCCAGTGTAAGACTGAAGAGTCAGGGTCTGTTGCTAAACTCTAGCTACTTCTCATACTCTCCTTGGAGAAGGCCTACCACTTTGAGGATTTGTTTTCCTCTCACATTGAGCTTTACAAATAATAACAGTAAGCCCTAAAGCAGGTCAAAGTTAGTAAAGTAGAAAGTCAATTTAATCTTACATCCTCCTTAAATTGCTGCTGCAGAGGGTGGAGGAGCAAAACACATTAGAAAGCTCGTAGTAGTTCTAATTCTGTCCTAACACTCCGAAGTTTTTACTTACAGTTTATTGCTTTATTGACAGAAGTAGTTTGCATGGGAGGAAGTGGAATAGCACAGCAATCATAGTGGGTGATGAACCATTAGGAGTGTTGGCAAGGGATGCAAAAACTAGTGAGAAGAAAAAAAGAGTTAACTTAAAGATTGAAGCTGAGCATAAAACAGAGAGAATAAAAAATGGGATGAAAAAAGACCAGACCATTTGAAATAGAAAAATGGAGATAAATTTTAAAACTTTGGTGATTATGCTGGAAGGTAAATAAAGCAGTTTCCCTAGGAACAGAAGTCCAGGCAGTTGGGCAGTGTGCCTTCAGAGAGCAAGACTTGCCTGCAACACACAGAGGAGCAGGGCAGTATGCCTAGAGAGCTAAAATGTGCTGTGGAATGCAATTGTCACCATATTTGTATCAGGATCCTAAACATAGAAAATAAAATAGGGTCTTATTTCTATAAAAGTTGTTAAAGGCATAAAAGGGACTTCTTCGAAGTAGTCTTTCATGAAAAAGAAGGAGTAGTTTATTTTTAAACATCATAATCAGCCAAACTAGTTCTTTATCCCATAAATAATCCATATGCATAGTAGCCTAGATGCCATGCTAATCTCCTCTAAAGAAGCATGGTATTATTAAAACAGTCAAATCAGGTGAAGGAATAAGCTAGAGAAATTCAGACTAATAAAATATAAGCATTTATATCAGGTGAAATATGTCTTTATGTAATTATCATGTATAGAGAGTTTGGTAGCCTCTGATCTAATCAATAACCTTGGTATAAAGACTTGAAAAAATATTCAGAGCTCATCAGTCGTAGGATCATGGAGAAAATAGGTTAAAAGGGACTCTGAAGGTCTCCTCCAAGCAAGTCTAGCTTGAATCTCCAAGAATGGAGATTCAACATGTGCAACTGGTACCAGTGTTTCACTACACTTGATGTATTGTTTGGTTCTGGATATTTTTTTTTAATTACTTTTTTGTTGTTTGTGTTTGTTCTTTTACCTTTTGTTCAGTTCGAATTTACTTAATTGCAGCTTGTCACTGTTGCCTCTGTCTGCTTCCTTCATATGTCTGGCAAGAGCCTGGTGAGGTGTTCACTGTAATTCCCTTAAACAAGTGAAAGTCTGTGACAACCATGCTACAGGCTGGGAGCAGAGTGTCTGGAAAGCTGCCCAGCAGAAAAGGACATGGAGGTGTTGACTGACAGCAGCTGGACATGAGCCAGCTGTGCCCAGGTGGCCAAGAAGGCCAAGGGCATCCTGGCTTGGATCAGCAACAGCGTGACCAGCAGGACCTGGGCAGAGATCTGGTGAGGCCACACCTCAAATCTTGTGTTCAGTTCTGGGCTCCTCCCTGCAAGAATGACATGGAGGGGCTGGAGTGTGTCCAGAGGAGGGCAGCAGAGCTGGTGGAGGGTCTGGAGGGTCAGTTGTGCCGGGAGTGGCTGCGGGAGCTGGGGCTGTTCAGCCTGGAGAAAAGGAGGCTCGGTAACTTTGTTGCTCTATGACAGACAGGAGACAGGAGAGTATTGCAAGGTGAGGATCAGTCTCTTGGTCCAGGCAGCCAATGAGAGGACAAGGGCACAAGAGTCTCAAATTCTGCCAGGGCAGGTTTATGTTGGGCATCAGGAAGAATTTTGCCACTGGCAGGTTTGTTAAGCATTGGAACAGAGTCATCCCTGAAAGTGTTCAAGAAACAACTGGATGTGTCACTTAGTTCTATGGTCTAGTTGGCAAGGTAGTATTTGTTAAAGGTTGGACTTCTAATCTTGGAAGTCTTTTCTAGCCTTAGTGATTCTATAAAATACATCCTCCCTAGATGGTCTCTTCTCCATGCTAAACAAACCAAATTCCTTCACCTTCTACTTGTATAATGTGTGCTTTAATCTTCTGGCCATTTTTGTGGTCCTCTGGTGATCTTGCATCAGGATCTTGTCATGTCTTGTTCTGGTGGCCCAAAGCCAACCACTGTATTTGAGATGCAGCTTAAGGAGTAGCAAATAAAAGGGAATAATTAGTTCAATTGGTTCCTTGTTCTGGCTCTCTTGTTTGTGCAGTGAAATGAGTGATTGGCCATTGTTACCAACGAATGCACTACTAAGTCATAACTTTGTGTCCGCCACACCCCAGATCCTTTCTGGGGAGATGCTGTATTGTTACATGGGATTCCATCCTCTGTACAGGACTGTTTTTCTTTCATGAGCTTCATGGCACATGTTGGCCTATTCTTCCAGCTTGTCAAAGTCCCTCTGAATGGTAGTCCTGCCCTCTGGTCTATGAATTGCTTCCTTCAGGTTGGTTACCTGGAAACTTGTACTTACTTATAGATGCAGTCACCTCTCCATTAATATTCTGCAAGGACATACATACCCACCACTGAGTTTCTGAATTTGCCGCCTCTCTGCTTATCTATTTACCTTTCTGTGAGCTTTTTCCATCACCCCCGTGTTATTCAGTATAATGGAAGACTGAAACAATCCAGTGAAAAAGGGTAAGAGCAGAACAAATGAAAACACAGTCCAGCAATGGAGAATGTAGAGAATGTGAAAGGTATTGATTGGTATATTCTAAAGCCCAGTTTTGAAGCTTTTGAACAACATTTACTGTCTGATGTTTAGAGGCATTGCTAGTGGTGTTTTTTTCCCTGTTTTGAAAGCATGAAGACACTCTGTTTTCCTTCTGTTTACAGGATGGGCTGTCAGGTCTGGTTTACATCTGATGATATCTATCCCTAGATTTCTGCCAAGTTAAACTTTCCTAGGTTTTGCTGTTTTCCTTAGGAAGTATGTGCTCCAGTTTTTGCTACAAATGTGTGTTCAGTACAGTAAGTTAAAAATAGTTTGTTACCAACATGACTCTGAGTAGTGGCGTTCAGTGGAGTGTATAGATGCAGAGTATATGGAATTGTGCATGATGCCATAGGATGTGCCTAGGAATATACACATACTTGTGATGTTAATTGAGATAAGGTTTTTCTTGTTTGACAGGTTACAAAAAGGCAGAGCCAACACTGTACACTTCTACAGCCTGTGTACTTTTTGAAGTTCTGTGCTTTCTAACATACTCCTTTGAAAGACTTCAATCCCAGAGACAATTTTTTTTGTTTGTGTAGCTATAATCAAGTTCCCTGTATTAATCTCACCAGGGATTCCCAACCTCGATTATCAGTGCTGTTATTTGTCTTTGTGTAAAGATTCAAATGACCACCAGTTTCCCAATTAGGTTTTGTATAGCATTTTTGCAATCAAAAGCTAAACACTTCTCTTTTCTTAATGTCATGACCAAAAGATTCTTAGGAACCCAATAATTTTGCAAGCCTCTTGTGCCTAAGTTTAGATTTTCTTTTTTTTAGTTTTTTGTTTTTGTTTTTTTTTTTTAATTTGTTTTTCTTTTTTCTTTTTAGCTGCTTTTTACTGTCACTGCCAATTTTGCTGTCTTTGCTTAGCATTGATACACATCTCTTTGTGAAAGGATTGAAGGATTACTGGGTCAATACAGATGACCCAGCAGATGTAAAGCATAAAAAATAACAAAATACCCTTTGGTTTGGTATGCCTTTAGCCCAGGAGTTCCTAACTTTTCCAAAGGCTGTGAAGATTTCCATCATGCTTGTTCAGTGTCTGGACCACTGTGAAATGTTATGACCTGACTCAAGTCATGTATTGTGCTTGAAGCTTTGGTGGCTGCAATGGATAGACGAAATACAAAACTCATGCTGATAAAGTACCTTGAATTGCATCTACGGAATAATGAATATTTTTACAAAATAAACCCCACCATGGTTGCGGACAAATACCATTTTTTAAACATAAATTACTTCAGGCCCTAGCAGATAAATGCTTTGTATCATTTCAAAACAATTTGATAAGGTTGTAATGAAATTCCTCCCTTTCCAAGTTGCTCTCTGGAGTGATTTCTCTGGATTACTCTCATCATTATCTCTGATCTCTGGTGGCTTCCCACTCCCACACCTCCTCCTGATGCTGAGTGCTCAGGACTGCCATGCTGGTCATGGCACTTTGTAGTGCCTTTGCGTGGGCACTTGCTTTAGCACTACTGCCCTTTGCAGCACAGTCCTTGAGGCGGCTCTTGACATGTTATTATGGAAATTAATTTTGATGTTGCATTGTAGTTTCTGCTGTTCTTCATTCTGCAATTGTCTTGACAACAGATTTGCATAATCAGGGAGTAGGAGTTTGTTTTTAATTTTGATGTTCTGATTAGCTTGATTCAGATAAATAATAGAAAGTTGTGAAGATAATGCAATATGGCATGAACTGGTGAAAATGATTGTAAACACAACAAATAAGACAAATGATGGAGTCAGGTTCAGTGATTTTTTTATAAAATGTAAGCAAATGCTATTTTTGGTTTCTGTCTTCTTGCACTCTGACAGCTGCTGGAAATCTAAACATATGGATTTATTCAAATATTAGTCACTCTCACTGCTTCCCAAACAAAGAGAAGTAAGCTTATTAATTTGTTTTCTGCCAACATTTATTGGTATGGAGGGAAAACAAATTCACAAATCTTACTTGAATTCTTCTTTCCTTTTTTCAGTCCAAAGGCAACCCTGTGGACCTGCACCTTTTTCATGGCATGAAGGAACACCAAAGACAGTTGCTTATTAAATTTAATGTGGAGGATATTTTTTCAAGTTATAATTATTTGGCTCTGCACATATCCCACCTCCCCACCTTTTGTCTCCTTCCTTTAATTTCTAACTTCTGGTGGCACCTGGCAGAAAATTAAGTAAGAAATAGTAGCAATTAAAAAGCTAGTAGTGAAGTTCCTGTTTATTTTTTCTAGCCATTTTCATGTATTGGAAACCCAAGATTATTTTTCAAGTGATAGAGTACATCTCTGCTTCCTGCTTGAGGAGTAACATAGATACAAATGCTCTTTTCTAGTTATCTCTGCAGGGTAGGACTTGAATAATGTGGGCAGCAAAACCAAAAAATATCAATTTGAACATCTTAAGAACAGAAGAGTTTCCTCAAGAAGGAACCAGGGAGAAAGAGAATGAGAGAAACTCCTTAAACCAATCAGTTTAGGGCATTTGCTGGAGTAGCACTTACTGTAATTGGTCTGAAAGAGATTTAGTGGAGGATGAGTCATAAAATGTCCTAGGAAATTAAAGAAAGATGGGAGGCAGAAGAAAACAAAAAACAGTAAGTAGGAAAGAAAAATAAATGACAGAGTGAAGAGTAGAAAAGTGTATTTTGGAGACTAGTAATGAGCAAAAAAACGTTCTGGGAACAAAGTTATCATATTAAAAGGGCATTAGCTGAAGAAATGCAGAAGTTTTTGGAAAAGTTGTCAGAGTGATTAACTGAAGAAATACAAAGCATAGAGAAGATATGAGAAATATACCATCCAGACAATTGAAGAAAAAAAAAAGGCAAAATAATACTTACTTTTGAAGTATTGCAGTAAAATAGGTTTGGGGCCTTTCTGTATTTAGTTGGCTTGGGGATAGCATGGACGAAAAGGAGAAACTAGACAACTGTTATTTGCACCCCTACTAAACATGAAGAACACAATGAGCTGCACTTTTTTGTCTAGCAAAAGGCAAGTGGACAACATAGAAGTGAGGAGCATTTGTTCCTTAGCTCTTTGTGCTTAGCCCTCTTTTAGCAGCAGTGTGGGGACAGCTTTATCTTCTTACTAGGCGGGTAAGACAAGTGCCCGTGCTAAGCCACAGCAAAGAGCACATCTGCCTGCTCACGTGGGATGGTGAGAGCTGAACTGACTGGGTGAAAATCTATTCTAAGCACCAAAATTTGCATCGTTGTGACAGAATCAAGTGGCTGAAAAAAGGCAATGAGACAGAATAGCTGTTAAAAGTTCTGCTTGTATTTTGAAAGTAAACATAATGCTCAGTTAGATTTTCTTGGGTATTTTATACTATCAAAGTTTGTCCAGGCTTGCATGCTTTGATTTAAGCATGCTGGCATGAAAAATACTGTACCACTTTGATTTTTCATTCTTCAACAATTTAGTAACATTTCTGTTACAATTCTTTCTGCATTAAGGGTTTTATTTTATGCAAAAAAGACCTGGATTTGAATAATAACTCTTGGAAAGCCAATAAACTGTCTCTTCAGCTTTTCAGGCAATTGATTCTTCTAGGTGAGAGAAATGTTCTCTGTGAAGGAGGCATACATGAGATAGGTGATTATTGTCAGGTAATTTTTGTTAATCATATCTTCAAACAACAGTGAAAAAGATATTTCTGTACACTACAAAAATGCGCAGAGAATATTGTTAACTATTGATTTTTATAGCACTATTGATATTTAATGAGCAGCGATGTTTTGGTCTTTACATCAATCTGACTTTCAGTGGTATTCTTGTACTCTGTATAGATTTGTTTGGAATAATAAATTCGCAGTTAAACAGGCTTTGTCACAGTCAGTGGCTATTTAAGTATTCACTGTTTTTAACTGTATTTCAGTTATGATTTGCCTCATTTCAGAGATTTGAGAAGTTTAATGCCTTCATTTACCCTTGGTTACTTGATCAGAGGTTTTAGGTAGGACTTAGAATGAACACTTATAAATCCTATTCTACCATTTCTTCCCTCTCTTGAGTACTAAGTCCTTCAATGTCACTTGATGGGCATAAGTCAGGACTCCAGTAATTTCCAGGACCTTGCTGGGGAATTATTCAAGGTTCTCCCTCCCATACTTCTGCATTAGGGATTGTTTTGGAAAGGAAAAAAAAAAAAAAAAAAAAAAGGGAGAAAGAGATAATGGGTTCATTTGTGTGGATAAGGAAATTATTTAAGAAATGGATTCTCAAAATATTTCTCCTTGAGCCCTTAACAAACCTGAATAAAAGGGGCAGGAGAGATGTTTTTGTTTACTTGTGAAAATGATGCAATGTTTCTGACCAAAATGAAAGGGCAGCAACACTCAACAAATTAACAATAACCATAACTCCCTAAAGGTATTTAAGTATTTATTTGATAAAGCTAGTGCCACAATATGTGAGAATGTAGTTCTTTGAGAAATTGTGGAGATTTTAATTATATTGGTTTTCCTTTTTGTTTTTTTTTTTTTTTAATAAAAAATAATCTTTTGTGTAGAAAAGCAAAAACTCTTTATAAGTACTGTAATAAGCTCTGTGGATAAATCTGTTCTGGTAGGCCTAGTTTGGTTTCCTTGGCAGAATAAAAGAAAATAAATGAAATTAGTGGTAAGAATTTTAGCACAGCTGTTGTCCAAAACTACTTGAGTTTCCATTCTGCTCAACATTAACTGCAGAAATGAAGCTGTGCTCATGCCATATCAACACACCTTCTATTTAGTTTATTTCACTGGTGTGATGATGATTGTCTTTTAAGTGCAGAAACTTTTGTCACCAAAGGATTGTTCACAGAACTTAGCATCTTTTCTTTCAGTAACACAAATTGTATTTATTTGTGATCACACTTAGGTCAGTTTGCTACGATCTCTATGTTACTGAGAGATCTGCATGAACTTTCTAGGCTAAATTATTTAATATATTTAAAAATTCCCTTCCTGATAAATGGTCTCATTCTATGGCATACATCATTAGAATAAATGAAGGAACAAGTAGGTGTCACCACAAAAATGTGAACTTTGAAAATGTTAAAAAATCCAAAAAATGAAAGCTTTATTATAAGGTATTATGCTAACAATTCTTGCACAAATTTCATTTTTATATGCTGAAATTTCTTCTTAATCTCAAGAGAAATCAAAGCAAATGGTTTAACTTACTTTTTTCAGGAACTGCAGTTTGAGAGACTGACTCGAGAACTTGAGGCTGAACGTCAGATTGTAGCAAGCCAGCTGGAGAGATGTAAGCTTGGATCAGAAACTGGAAGCATGAGCAGCATTAGGTAATGTACAAATTGTTGATGTCTTTATAATAAGTAAATTTTTTTGCTGTTATGAATTACCACCAAGAACAAGTTTGATAATCTTTTTGAAAAAATAATATACACCCGGCAGTGTGAGATTTTAGTAGAGTTTGAAAATTTGCATTATGACTTGCCTTTTTAAAAGAAAAATTCTTTCAATTTTGTATCTTCTTTGTCCAATAACAAAATAGTAGTCACATTTGGAATTCATTGATTTGGTAGAGTTTGAATGGATTATCAGCAACTTGTTTCCACCACCAACACAGCTGTAATTTTCAGCTGAAAATTTTTAGCTTCCTAATTGTAGAGCTGTATTGATAAGTTTTGGGAACCTGTTTAATCATAATTTTCTCATTCAAATTATTAAAAGGTTTAGAATGATTTATATAAAGCTGCTGACCTGTCATCAAGATGTCAGATATATCTTTATGGGAAGACATAAGTCACTCTCTTTATTCAAATGTTGGTTTACTTTAAAAAATTGTTCTGGTGCATTGTTTGGAGGATGACAAGTTTATTTAAAAATTGTAACAAAAGGCAACTGATCTCTTGGTGAATTTAGTGGAAGTAAAGACTTCACATTTTTTAGCTTCTTGATATATGTGTTTCTTTATTTTCTCAGTGAAGCTGAAAAATGGAGGATGATGGTACTTGAGTTTCAAGAACTGAGAAAAAAATAAGTTGTATAGGCATGTGTTCTGTTTTTTTATCAGTGGAAATATGAATAGATAATATTAAGTATAACATGCCAAGCTTAGTGCAAAGTTTTGTGTGATAATAGTAGCAAAAATACAAAAATCATGGATCACTTCCTCAGTTTGACCAATTCAAACTGTGCTTCAATCAAGTGAATGATTTTTCCACAAGTAAGAAATAATTATTTAGTAGAATGCTAAAGATACAACAGAAGTATGGAATGCAAGTTCAATTGAAATGGCAGATGTCAGAAAAATCTTTCACTAATTCAGCAGAAGCTGTATGTGAAGTTGACTTTAAATGTAAGCATTCTTAATAAATCAGGTGAGAATTACCTCCTTTAGATAAACTCTTATTTTATAGATAGTTTGTCACCATGTAGACTTGTTAACATTAGAGGAAGTGTGTTATTTAAAATCATTTAAGCATGTCCTATATTGGCCCATCAAGTGTGCTTCTCTAGAATATTAAATTTTATGTATGGTATGACTGTATTTCAAGAAAGTTATCTGAAATATGTTTGAGTAATACTGAGGTATGTTTAAATAATGCTGTTATTTTAGGATTATTCCAGTCACTGGTATGAAGGTTGGGAAATTTCTTTTTGTGCAGGAAATGTTTCCTTGCTGAATTTTCTTCTTATTGATAAAGTTATCCTTTTGTATTATCAGTGATATCAAGGTTAGATGACTCAGCATGAGTTCTGAGACTCCAGTTATTCAAGAAGTTTAACAATTGGGCTGCTAATCTGTCTGTGAATAACGGAATAGAATAATGGAAGAAATTTTATGCAAATTTTTGATATCTGTAATCTTCCCCTGAAATGTTTTACATATGACCAGGCAGTTTCTAGCATTTCAAGTAAAATATTTTAAGAAATACCTGAAATAAGGTTTTGCTGAAGATACTATCAAAAGCTTACGGTTAGGTAGCTGTCCTTAGACTTGGCGAGTGATGTAAAGAGAAAATGAATAATAGCCTAATATTGTTTGTGTTGGGTTGTTGTTTATCCCATATGTATTAAATGAGTAATCTTCTGTCCAAAGAATTCTACATCATCATTGGAGGGGCTTAGAATTAACACAAATACAAAATTAAGTCAAGTATCTTTCTGGCTGCTGTGCTGACTTTCCAGTGCTCATCCAGATTTGAAAAGTTTCTTTAGCATTGTCTTCTTTGACCCTTGATCTGTAGTCATTTTGGGGGGGAATTTGGGACTGTATTCAGCAGGAATTTTGGTAAAAAGGACTTAAGAGCATTATTTTCAGGAACAGGTACTTGGCTGTGAACTAAAGGCAGAATCATTCGCTTCTGATAAAACTGAATAAAATGCTTAGACCATGAGTTAGGACAAAACTTGTGAACTCTTCCCTTTCCCAGATTCCCTGTTGGCAGACTCTGAGCAGTTCATTAACTCAGCCTGTTGAGTATTAAAGTTTCATGATACATTCCATAAGGAGACGAGTCATGTTCTATGCTGCTCCATTCCTCTGGCTGAACTGCTTATTCCTTCTGGGCTAGATCTATCAGTCTGTCACTCCCTTTGGTATGGGGGCGCAATTAGATGCCAGCATATCTTTAGAGTTCTTCAGTCTCTGATAATTTAAAGCACATATTAAAGAAATGTACTGTTAGCAAATCCTTAAATCTTCAAGTTTCTGTATCATATTCTTTATCACTGTTTTGAGCAGTTTCTTTGGGTTTTTTTGTTGTTTTGGGGTTTTTTTGAAGGAGCCTTAGTGTTTGAACTGAGCATTGCTCAAGCCTAGCCTACTCTTCTTTGAACACAACATTTGCAAATTGGTCAGAAAATAGGCTTTTTCTCAACTGAATTTCTACTTGCTACTGAAATTGGTAGAGAATGTGCCATTTGTTATTGAAAGTCTCTTGAATAGACTGGCATTTGTGCCTCAGTGCCTGAAGAAATACGCTGGAGTTTCTGTATCTTACAAGTTGCAAAAATACAGTCTAATAAATTGAATAACATGGAAAACATACCTGCTTTGTATATGCTTTTTTCAGTAGACTCCTCTCCCTTAGAAATGCCTATGTTATTCACACTTTAATACCAGGAAACTTACGTTCTTATGTTTTCCTTAGGTAGATACAATTTTTGCAAATTCACTGAAAATAAAAGTACAGCAAGTCTAATTGATAAACTTGTAAGATCCTTCATTTCAAGAACATTGAAGAAATAGCTGGGATGCATTGTGACATAGGTAGACAACTGCTGCTGTGTTGGTTGAGTAAATAAAATTGCAATTAGAGTTTTCATATACAGCTGCCACTATTAGATCTAATTGAGGCTGCTTATTGTGAAAGGATATATAGTAGTCTTTGTAGATATTTAATATTAAGGATTGAAAAATCCAGTAGCCTCATAAGAAGTGAGGCTGCCACAACCTAGATTTGAACAGACTGAAGAAATGGCCTGAATGGAATCTTTTCAAGTTGAAATTCATAAATGATTTGTAAATGCATCTGGGATGGAGTATCCCCTTGTTACAACACAGCCAGGGATAAAAAACAGCCTTGCAGAAAAGGATCTTCAGGACCTTGGAAGTCTTTAACAACCTAAGTGATTCTCTGAGTGAGCAGTGTGTCCTCACAGCAAAGGCCAGCTGCACCTTGGGCAGCAGCAGCAGCAAAGGGTAGCCAGCAGATCAGGGCAAGTGATTCATCCCTTCTGATTGAAGCTCTTGGGGATACACCTTGAGTGCCCTATCCAGTCTTGGGTATCCCACTACAAAAAAGACATCAGCTGGAGCAAGTTCTGTGCAGGGCTGCCAGGAAGGCAGGAGGCTAGAGAGCAGCTGGGTGTGAAAAGAGGCAGAGGAAAGAAGAGGTTTTAACTACAAGAGAAGGGTCAGGAGGGGTCAGTCTTCTGATTGCAACCAGGTTGTGCTAGTTGTGCATGAAAAGTCACCTGAGAGGGGGAGCACAAAGCACGGAGACACAGAGAGGCTGTTTCCTCTGTTGAGCTGCAGGGACCAATTGGAGGGCTGATTTGGTGGTTGACAGCCCAATTAAACCAATTAAAAAGTTATTTTGCTTTCATAAATTACACTGGTAAAGTTAATTGGTCTCTTTTGTCTTCCAGCCTGGCTGGGCAGAGGTGGGGGAGCCCACTGAGGCCCCCCTCCCCCTGTTTTTGGCTGGGGAGCTCTGGTGGCCAGGGTGGGGGGAGGCCTTTGCTGGTCCCCTCCCGCCAGTGTGGCCATGGCTTGGCCAGAGCTCCTGCTGCCATTTTGGGAGCAGCCAGGAGGGGGAGAGCCCCCCAGCTGCCCGCGCGGCGTGGGGAGGCTCAGCTGGGCTTTGCGGTTTTGTCTGGCCTCTTCCACGTGGCCCGTGCGGCCTGAAAAGCCCAGGCACGTTTTTTCCACCATGGCCTGGCCCAGCTCCATCACCTTCTGGGTGCAATTTTAACCCTTCTAATGCCTGAATGAGACTGTAGATCTCCTGAGCTCCCCTGAATGAGAAGAATAAAGCAAGGAGTATACTGAAGTGAGTGAAATGAAACCTAAGTTTCCAGATGGAAAGAGATTGAAGAGATGCCACTGATAAGTGGCTGAAAGCCTTTTTTTTTTGTGGGCTATGGGGGACTGGACTACACTGAAATTCCTTTAAACTTTGAAAAATACTTGGTGGGTGTTAAAGTGCTTGAAGAAAAAGATCTTTTGCCCTGAGGGAATGGGGCTGTCTGTTTTAGAGACTGGAAAGATGGACAGAGACATTTAATGGAAAAAGAGATGAAGAAGCTTTGTCTTTGAACAGCTTGCTCTTAAAAGTAATACCCCATGTGTGTGGCATAACCCATAACACAGCTCTGAAAAGACTGTAAAGATGGGAGGAAGTCCCACAATTTGTAGTTTTTTTTACCGGGCGGACACAAATTGTGAAAGTGAAGATACCCCATAGGTCTAAACCAAAACCGGAACTTTTCTCTCTAAAGTGAACTGAAACAACTATTTAAGTAGATAACTGACTGAAGTGTTCTCTGTTGTTGAGAAATGTGGAAGGTGAGGGAGTGGGGAGGAGGGAATGATCTGGAAATCTTATTCTGAATTTCTTTTTTTTTTTTCTGTGTTATTAATAAATTTCTTCTTATACCCTTTTTAGGCCTGCCTTTTTTTTGCTCCTAAATCCTATCTCTAAAAGAGATTGAATATATTAAAATTGGCAAACCTAAATCAAACCTTGACACAGGCAAAGGAAGGGCATACAGAAGACAGGGCAAGACTGTTGTCAGAGGTGCATTGGGGTATAATGATAGATGACAGATGGAAGCTGGAACATCCAACATTCTAATTAGGTGTAAGGTGCTTTTCACCATTAATTTGGTTAAATATTGGTCACAGGTTGCACTGATAGTTCTACAGTTTCCATCCATGGAAATAATAAGGACTTTCTGTTCCCACCTAAGTTTTCCTGTGTTTTTAATTACTGTTTCTTCATAAATCTTGGGAATAGAGTTGTATTAGTATTCTTTATTTTCCATCAATTTACAGGCTCCCCAGGGAAGTGGTCATAGCATCAAGGCTCCCAGAATGCAAGAAACATTTAGATAAGTCAGGCACCTGTTTGGATTCTTGGGGCTTTCCTGTGCAGGGCCAGGAGTTGTTTCCCTTTTGACTCAGGGTATTCTATGATTCTATTCAAGTATTTCAGAAAAATCTCCTCTTTTGCCTGAACTGGTGAGTGTGTTTGCTTTTGCCTATGAATGTGGGTATTGAAATAAGAATATAGGCATTAAAACAGAGTTGCAAAAGACATGGTTTGTATGGATTCGGGGAGCAAAATGTGAGCCAAAAGACAAATACATGTTTGTAGTATTGTGAGGACAGAACAGGGCTTTTTTAATGCAAAGAATTTGACTGACAGTCCTGTGTAAAAAAACACTGCAAATTTCAATTAAAATTTATTCACCATCATTTGTATAGAATATACATTTCAATACACATTAGAAAATAGTTTAGCCTGCATTGTGGTTCTTTGTCAACTCAAGATTTATCAGTTAAATGTGTTAAACTTTTTCATTTTGTTTTGCTTACCAACACGATATCTCCAAATGCTACTGGGAAGCTTCTAACTTGAAAACAAAAATTTAAAAATCCTTTTATTTAAATGTAAATTAGAAAGCTAAGTTCTAAAAAAAAAAAAAAAAAAAGGTCAACAATTATTGCAGAGCAGAATTAAAATTATAAATATTTTATCATTACCTATGAAAATGCTAATCATAATTTTTGTACTTATTTTTTTAAAAACAAGTCAATAGCATGGCTATTTTTAACAGAGTTTTTCAAAGTGATTTTCTTTAAAGAGATGGGCATTTCACAGTGGGAAGAGAACATTTTGCTAAACTTGTCAGCAAATGCTGTAGCTCAAAATTCATCTCATTCTGCAATATGTATTTGCTTAGTAGTTCAGAAGCTGAATAAGCTTTAAGTTTTTTCACACACTGTTTCTCATCATTGTGGATTGTGTAAAGCTTAACAATTCATGCTTGGATGAACTTTTGTCATCTGAATTAATAAAAAAGTTTATCTGAAATAAAATTAAAAATATCAATAAAAGCATGCAGGTTTTTGAAAATGTAAGATTCTGAAAATATTTGTCACAAATCCTACAAGTCAGAATTAATTAGCTGTGATAAAAAAACATTTTGTAGGGTGTTTTTGTTGTGTCTTTTTCCCTCCCCCTTTATTTCACAATGATTTTATGGTGCTATAACTCAACAGTTCAAGCAGTAGCTTTCAAAAAGATGCAGATTGCTCTACTCCTGAAGAGAATTTTGTCAATGTTAAGCATGGCACTACCAGATATATTTCTAGATCTTGCGTAAAGCTTACCATATGTGGGCTTGTGATAAAGCAGAACATCTTTCTAAAAATATGTTGTGGATTTCAAGGTAGAAGAGGTTAAAAACATCCTACCATTCTTTGCTGGGAAATCTAGTTTTGGTTATAATGCTGTTAAGCCAGAATGAAAATGAAATTAGTTGGAAGGAAGCATTCAATTAGAGCAAAACAATGGGAAAATGTGCAAGAGTTCATTATACTAGAAGATTTTCATTGAAGTGTTTGCATTATTTGAGTTCTTTGCTATCTCTGGAAGGCATGCATCCAAAAAAATACCTTTAAAAAACATCGCCGCTGGAAAAGGAAAAACAACAAAAAACCTCCAGCAAAACACACGGATTTTCTTAGAAAAAGTTGAAAAGATGGTATTTTTCTTGCATTCAGAATCTCTAAGGAGTTCATTTGTATTATCTCAGAAGAAAAGAAACTGAAGCAACCTTTGTCAGACCATAATTAAGAATGAACAATGTGAATAATTGGCCACTTTTTAAAAGGTTGGTTTGATTTGTTTTGATGTTTGTTTTTTTTTCCCTTGTGTCAGTTTTCAGCCTATAGCTTAACTAAATCATTGAGGGATTCTTCCCCATACCATTCATCTTTTCCTAAAATTGACTGAGCTACAACAAAAAATGTTGGTGATTTTGTTGGGTTGCTAGATTGCAAGCTGATGGTTGACAGTCATGGTGCTAATGCGTGCCCAGCTAGGTAATAGGTGAAATCCTTCTGAAAACAGCTGGAAGCTATTCTGAAAATCGGGCTACTGATTTCCATGCCCAAACACAGCATTTAGGCATGATGGGAAGGTAGAGGGGCAGGTGCTGATCTCTTCACTCCTGTGAGCAGTGACAGGACTCAAAATAACTTGGAGCTGAGCTGGGGGAGCTTTAAGTTGGATATCCAGAAAAGGTTTTTTACCTGGAGTGTGGTTGGGCACTGGAACAGGCTCCCCAGGGAAGTGGTCACAGCACCAGGCCTTGAGAGTTCAAGAAGCATTTTCATGCTTTCAGGCACATGGTGTGACTCCTGTGTCATGCACTGGGCCAGGAGTTGGGAGACTTGATGATCCTTGTGGTTTCCTTCTAGCTCAGCATACTCTCTGTTTCTCTGATTCTGAAATCTTGGAAATCAGATCTTTGTAGAATACAATAAGCTGTCCAGAAGTAGAATGGGCAGATTCTGCTTATTGCTGTAAATGTTACAGAGTGCCAGGCCTAATTTTCTACACAATTTGACATCAATAGTTGATGTTCCTGGTACTGTGTGTACCACCATGTGTAAGAGTGTTCAAGTCAGAGAAAAGGTTTTAGAACTCAAGGAAACACTGAAGATAATATTTTCAATACTTCAGTATCACCTTGATCCTGATCTTTTGATTGTGAGACCTAGAGATCTGAAATGTGATGAACTCTGTATACTATTAGACTTGGTCAATAAATTAGTTTGAATCCATCAGAAGAAGATGATTTGAAGTAAATTTCACTCTAGGAAATAAATTATTGCTGGAACAGTTGGCACAATTAATATTAGTAATGTGCCTACTTAATTATATTCTGAAGAATCACATTTTACTGGATTAAAGTATCAGACTTGTGATCTGATCATTCCAAACAATCTGATCTCAGATTAAGTTTGAGCTTGTCTGTACTTAGTTTACTGTATGTCCAGTATTGAAGGAAATGAATTTAAGGAATTTAAGAAATACTGAGATAAGAAAATGGTACAAAAGCTAAAAAATGAGATTAAATCAAAGGTTGTACAATTTTCTTTTTATTTCCATTACTAGAATATTTGTAGCTTCTTTGTGCTGGTTCTGCACAATAAGACATATCAAGAAAACAGATTAGTCCTGTTATCCTCTGCCGAAAACTGGTTTCATAGTTTTGGAGCAGATAAGCTTCTGTTGCTGAAAGGCAAGTTTCCAGCATATGTCCAAACAATCAGGTTTGGTGTAATTTTGTTTATTACAATACATCCGTATCTTTTACAGCAGTAGTATGGATCATATCATTTCCAGATACACGTCTCTGAAGGCACAAACTCCAACAGGACTTTTAAAACACCCCTTCCCTTTTTTTCTTCTTGCTGAATACTCTCCAGAGATACTGTCTCCATGAGAGGAGTAATACAGTAATATTCAGCATTGCTAAACTCATTATACTGGCATGTTAATGAAATCAAGTATCAGATTTTTGTTTAGTCTCAATAAAGAGAATCTATGTCAATAAGGTTATGGACATTGCCCTAATTAAGGATCTTATGGTCTGAAAGCCCTATATGGGGCTGCCAATTGTCACTTATATTCTCTCTCAAGTTTTTAATTATGTTTTCTGTTTTATTAATACAGAACATATAAGAATAATACAGGGAAAAGTACATAAGCAAAACCACAAAAAACCAGAATAGCAGAAAAAGCTGATACTTTATTTACCAACTTTTACTGATATGCCAGCCAATGAAGACTGTACTTAACAGTAAATTCTCTACCTTAGTGCACTTGTGGTGTACAACTGAGTTATTTGAAAGCTGTTTCCAAATTTTGAAAGCCTAACACTTGAATATGGCTAATTTGAAATATGCGTAGAAGTGCTGATCTTAGGAAATATATTGTTAATGTGAAACTTGGTTATGTCTTACAAAGCAAGGTTCTGTGTTCAGCCTGCTCACAAGCTGTTTGTTGAAAAGTCTGGACAATTCAATTTATCATAAAGGGTGGATAAGCATGGTAGTAGTTTGCCCAAGGACACAATAATAAAAACTATATTTTGAAACTTAAGGATATGTAGAATATCTGTCAAGAATGGGACACAAGTGACAAGTCTATTTCTCTACAGCCCTTCTAGCTCTACTTGCTGAGTACTGCTTTAATAATTTGACAACATTCTTTTTGTCCCCATCCTTCCTTATTGTATGTTGAAATGTTTTTGGATAGGCTAGGGATAGGTTAGGAGGAAGACAAAATTGAGGATATACTGAGGGAAAGTGCCTTATTACTAAAAAGTCCTTGAATAAGAGTGCTTGCAGGCAAGTTTGATAAGGCTTCTCCAGGAAAGTTAATTTTTAGTGCTTACTGTTTGTGAGTCAGAGCTACTAGATAGTGTTTTTGTGGTACCTTAGATGTAGATTACAGCTGAGAACAAATACTGTAACACAGTGCCAATGAAAAATGGCCATGGGCAATTGGCATCAAACACTGAAACAGAATAAGGAATCCAAGGTGCTTTAAGGAGTCAGTTCTGAGAAACTGTGGACAGAGACCAAAGTCATTAAAGCTTCCTGCTGCTTTGTATAAAACCAGGATTTCAGTTGTTCCTTATTTTGATAAACTGCACCTTCCAGGCTGAGTATTTCCTTTTCAAAATGCACATACTGAGATTTTGGAGGGAATTTCAGCTAAGCAACTTTCTTGCTGTTTTTAAGAAATTTGCACCAAATGACATTGCTGTTATCAGAGGAATTAAACAGACCTTTGCACAGAGTTATGGAGATAATTCCCTATTTTCCTACAGTGCTTTTTTCCTTCCACCTAACATGGTATATGATGGGGCAGAATACCAGAGCTTGGGGGGAAGTCTCTTCAGTGTTTTTCCATGCTTCCTTCCATGTGTCAGAGTAAGGAGGCATCCTTTGAGCCCAGTGGCAAGAGGTCAAGAAGCAGATTCCCAGCTGCATTTAACATCCCAGTTAATGCATGTATGGGAGAATCTTTGTTCAAAATGTGAGTGAGGTGTTTGGTGAAAGGCAGATTTAGTCAATTGGTCAAAATTGGAGACTTGAGAAGTGAAGAGTGGGTTGAAGAAGGAAAAAACAGGGGCAGAGTCAGGAGAAGAGCAGAAGAGGTGGATAAGGCAGAGAAGTCAGGGAGCTATGTTATTTCCTTACAGTTGGAGGATCAAAGACTAAAGTTGAAAATACCCATTTATCCTGGCTACTCAGTCTGAGGAATCTCAGAGTAATTACTGAAGAGATTTTACTGGCTTCATTTGCTGCTATAAGCAGTCATCACATCTGTGTGTCGGTTCCTGATCTCGTTATTAGGATCCCTGCATGTCTGGAAGGCTGTACGATAAGAGAAATAAGAAGCAAATACCTGACAGGCATTCAGATGAGTCTGCAGCAGCAGTAGGTACAATTTCACTAGTAATTTCTGCAGTTAGAGCAACAGTGGATCCTGTATCTTGCCACAATCTGTCTTGATAAAAAAAGATGAATTTTGTTGTATTTAGCTGTAGTGTTTGATACAGCAAATTTAGAACTTACCAATTCTCTTAGAAAACAGTTTAGGGGTGGGGTTTTTTTCTGTTCTTTTTTCCTAACTTTAGAAATTGACTATTCAATTGCTCTTAATGATTGGGTAATCTCTCCTTGCTCATATGTGATAATTGGTCCTGATTATCCTTTGTGTTGTCTGTTTACTTTTCTGTTGAAGTGAACTTCTTAATGATGCTGCTACAGCTGTGATTGTTCTGTAGTGGAAACTGAGCTATGCATTCTTTGATACTCAAGTATTTCGACTACCAGAAGTGCTCAGGAAGTATTACTAGTATATTTAATTGAATTCTACAAATGGCATGAATGGACACAGTTCTATTCCACTGGCATCTCAGAACTGGATAGCAGTATATTTTGAATGGCTAATTTTAGATGCTCTCTTGGCATGTTGCCACTTCAGCAGTTAAGGAATATTTTATAGACTTTATTATGTTAAACTTAAAGGGGCTTTTAAATCCCTCATGCTTTCAGCTCATAAATGTCCTCTCAGCTATTGCTAATTGTCAATAAATACTGTTCCTCCTGCTGGCTTTCCTTTACCCCTTCAATTTTTACCTTGTTCTCCACCCTGTTTGTTTGTACAGACAAATTATGTCAACCCCTCCCCCCCAAAAACAAACAAACAAACAAAAAATACAAAACCAAACAAAATAACAAAACAAAACAAAAAAACTCCCAAACTTTTGCACACATCAAGTCATTGCTTCTTCACTCTCCATAGAGCAATATACCCCAAGTCCCCAAGTATAGAGAAGGAAAAATTAATACAAATGTTGCATTCATATCTGTTCTGTTCTGTTATCTAGATCAAGATTAAATAGTTGTATTTTCATTTAAATCTACTTTCTGCATTTTTTTCTTGAAAATGTTCAACATAAATGTTATCACAAAGATGGCTGTGAGCACAGCTGCAATAGAATTCATATCAAACTGAGTACAGTGTGAAGTTTACCTAATTTCAAATATCCTATGAAGGTTACCTTAAATGTTCCCAATATAGCTACTGATGTTTTGGACTGTATTCATGAATGGCTAGCAGGAGCTAGTGGCTAGCCTGAAAGGAATTTCTTTAGCTCAGATAAGAATGCTTTCTTCAAAGTTTATCAGAAAAAGCATTAAAAAAATTATAGTAGTTGGTAGAGAAATTTCAGTTTCAGGGGGACTTGAACAAGCTTCCCAGCAATGGCATTCCTCACCCCACCAGTGAATCCACAGTTTCAAGAGGATTCACTTGGTAGTAGGTTCTGTGGATTCTGGCCACCCAGCCTCCATTCTGGGTTTGAGCAGTGCACTCCAAACCTTTTTATTCATGAACCCCTATCAGTAAAACATTTTTGAGTATGCACCTACAATGTATGGTTATTTATTGATTACATTTGTAGACTGCTGTATTAATATATTATTAACTTTAAAAACCATAAAAACCCCAGAAATTAAAAAAAGTATGAGATAAAAACAAAGTAAACACCATTAAAAAATTATGTTTCTTTTATGTATTAATGCTACAAAAAGAATTTTTTCTTGCACTCCAGTGACTTGTCTTGTGCAATGCCTGGTGCATCTGCACCCCACTTTGGAGAGTGGTGGGATGGAGGACTAATAATCTCAGTGGTAGTAACTTTTCTGCTCTGGAGTCTAATTGAAACCTTGTAGAAACAGTCCTGCTTTAGGTCATGCCCTGCAAGAAAGCAGTCCAAGACAGTAGTGTTGGCAAGATGCTTTTGCAGGCTGAGAGCAAGGGAGCTGGAGATGGGCAGATGGGAGGTTCCCCCTCACCTAAACCATCTGAGGGCTGCAGTCCTTTTGCAGTATCAGACACCATGTAGGGAATGCAGCAGCAGTCACATCAAAGTTGTAGTTTTCTTCTTTTCCCCCTTCTTTCACTGCCTTTTTTCCCCTTTTTTCCCAGTGTGAAGAGAGACATCATTAATATTTTAATTTTTGGCTTAGGTTTATAGGTTTACTGAACAACATATGCACAGTTATCTTTACAGTAGATTCATGCCACGCTTTGTGTGTAGGTCCTAGTCCTTAAGGGATCTTTCCCTTAAAAGCAAGTGTTGTCTGTGTTAGGATAAGTTCCCTTCAGTAACCTGAGGCATGTATAGTTGGGATGTTATTAAAATAAATTTGTTTATTCTAAAAACCAGCTGCAAGTAGTATTTAAATCTAAACCCATTTCAACCACTTCAAGCTAACACAATAACAGCATTTCAGCAACATCAATCTGGCAGTGTTAGTCTATATGGAGCCATTTCTAGTCAGAACACCAGACTAGTAGATAGAGAACGCTACAAGAATTTTCCTTATTACACTCATAGGACCCATCCAGCTGTAATCAGTACTTTGTAGTTCAGCTGTCCAGTTTTCCCCTTCTTGTTGATTCACTGAAAGCTCTGACAGATTTTTGGAAGCTCATGGCCATTCATCAATGAAATGTATTGTATGTAAATTGATAAATGTAGCTGTTAGGAGGAAATAATCATTGCAAATTCCCAATGAGAACAGAAGACCCTATTTAGAATTTGAAGTAATCATCACCTCCACTTTCTTTCTTAGTCTGCTAAATATATTGCATCACCATATATTGGATGTTGCTTCCTAGGGATATGTAAACATAAGGGCATAAGGAACTCTGTATATTTATGGAAAGCTTTTGCAAAAAGCTGTCTGATTTCCTCCATCCAGTCCATGTTAACCCCGTTGAAGAAATGAGCCAGAGATGTAGCTTATCATATGCAATGGTATTTATAAATCTGAAAAGGGAAGTGTACCTTGTGCAGTAAATTCCAGAAGTCAATCTGAAACAGCTTCTGTAGCAACATATATGTTTCTCAGCTTTTATTTACAATTTAGAAAATACCTCAGTGTAGATGTCGGAAGAGTAATACTTTTATTTTTGGGTATGTGCTCATCCATCTCTTCTCCATTCCTTTCCTCTCAACTTATATCCTCATAATGTTCTCAGTTAGTGCTGTAATTAAGAAGGCAATGTATTTACATTTGAAGAGAAAGGCTTTAAGACTTTAACCTTTCTTGAGTCTTTATTTTTATCTCTAAAGTTTTAGAAATAAAAGGATGTTGTGTGTTACCCTCCTTATAGCTATAAGGATGTGATTGTACTACAAGTCACTTTTGTTCTGATTTTGAACTGTTTTTTTAAATCCATGTAAAGCTTGCTATAGCCAACTCTACTAATAAGACCTAAAAATGGGTTTATTTTAGTGGCTTTGGAATAAGCAACTATTTCAAGATTAATCTCTCTTTCTGCAGTGAGGCACTATGTTGCTTTATTCCTTTGCAATGAATTTAGATGGCAGTTTATATTCAACTTAGAAAAAAGACCCCAACAACAGAAAGGGATATTTATATAATTACAGTAAATGCCCTTTTTCATGTTATTAAAATAATCTGTGACAGGAACCGCCTAACATAAATGATATTTCAATAAACAAGATTTTTATCCCTTGATGAATGAAAGTTAAAGAAGACCCTGTTACTATGCATAATATAACCCTTGTCAGGTTTTGATTATTTAAAGCATTTTTGATTATTTAAAGCATTTACTGAAAATGTAGGTTATGAATTACTTTTATTTTGTTCAAAATAATGCAGGATACACACAGTGAAGAGATACAATTATGGCTGGTCTTTTAGAAAGATATTATGGTTAATGTACAGCTTTGTGCATTAATGCTGACTTTAGTGAAAAACAGTGCTACATTTACTGAGTGTTTTGAGAGTAGCACATCATTAGTTGAGTGCAGCCAGCCTGGAGTAAAATATTTTTGGATTTTAATTTTTTTTTAACTCTATCCTGTTATGATTTAAAGCTATATTAAGTGATGCTAAGCAGTAGTAATGCTAAATATTCTTAAAATAATCCAATTATTAAGATAGGATTTTAAAGGTTTATTTTGCTTTTTTTGTTCAAATTATACACAAGAATAAGTTGTTTTGATGTTACTATTGCTGTTCAGAGTTCAAGTGGCTTGAATTTAGCTTGTGAGATACAACAGATCTCATGAAAGAAACTACAAGAATATTTTTAATGTCATTTTTGTACTTTTTGAAATCTCATGTTTTCAATTGCTTTTGTATTTTTCTTAACATTTCGGTTCTGGTTTAGCTTTTTGTCATATTTATAGCAGTTTCTTTCTCCTTTTTTATTTTATTGATATTATAAATGTGTAGCCTTTTGATGAGCAGTGATCTGTTCTGTATGATTCAATGGTTTTGCCACCCTGGAATGTCTGATGAGGTAAATAATTTATTTTACTGGAGTGATGTCATATTCATGAGTTTCAAGACCCAAGGACCGTGAAGTCTTAATGACTACAAATCCTTACCAATTACCCCACTCTGAAAAACAAGGTGTGTCTAAAAGGATGGAGATTTTTCTTCTCTGTGGATCATCTCTGGTTCTCAACTAATCTAGGAGGAGATACAGGATTTTCCAATATACCTTTTTAGAATCTCCATACCACTTTCTCTTCTGGCTTTGGAGGTATCTCATCATTTGCTTCTGCAAGAGCAATCAATTGCTTTGTGTACTTAAGCTTTTTCATCATTTCATGATGATGACAGGCCTCTCTATGTTCTGCTAACATATTCCATTCAATAATGGTTCCCAGGTCAGAATCAGGGGATGCAAGACAAGAGGTAGTGTAGTCTGGAAAAAAATGCTAATACTTTCTAGATACTGGCAGTCTGACTGAATAAAGTACTTCCTTGAAGGTCTGTCAGAAATACTGCATGCTACATTTCTTGATGGTCACTATAAATAGAATATTATATGCAAACACATGCACTTATTGCAGTTAAAATTTTATGACTTTCAATGAAATGTGCTTGCCTTCCTGCCTTGGGTTTCTTTCAGCTGCTCAGTCTGAAAGTTTTGCACTAATGTTGCTGAAGTTTGCAAGTAATCTATTAAAAAATTAATCCATTAAATCCATTTTGACTGATGTTTAATTTTACTGCAGACAAATTTCTAAGAGGAGCACCATGCACTGTGACTTATAAGCAGGCAAGCCTTTTAGTGGAAGATGCAAATCTTGCAGCCAGTCTTCAATTCATTGACTGCTCTTTAATTTCAATGGTATTACTTGGGTAATGAAGTTAAAAATTACATTTGATTTTGTTTGTTTAAATGTTGCACAATTCTTATGGAAAAGAACTGTGGAAATAGAACAAAAGGTTGTAAATGCATACTTGAAGGTACATTCTGTAGATTTGCTTCTGTGTTTACTGAGACTTACTATGTCATGGTTAGCGGTCAATCTCAAAGAAAAATAAAAACCAGAAAAAAAAAAACAAAACCCTCACCTTACAGCATTGGGTTGACACTGGTCCTTCTTATAAGATGGAATTGCAAGAGAATGCAGAGGCTTCAAAAAAAGCCTATACTGTCCCAGTAAAACAGTATATATTCAATTGCAAGTTCTCTTTTGTGGAACTTGAGACTCCTGAATATCTTTAGGACTAAGATTATACAAAGTGTCAGGGCAGAAATTCAAGGTCATTTTCTAACAGACCATTTTTATGGTCCAAGGTAAAATCTTAATTGCTTTTTATAACACAGTTTGTACAGAAATAAATATTGAAGTTTTACTTTGTTGAATTGTCATGCTTCATTTTAAAAGGAAGGGACCTAGGTGCTGTACCCTGTGAAGACAAGTTGATTTCCTTCTTTCAGTTCTTTTGTTCCTGTGTTCAGGGGAATGGGGAAAAAACAAGAAGAAATTAAAAAAAAAAATTAAAAAAATAAAAAAAGGAAAAAAGTGCTTTATTTGCATTGAGGAAGGGCAGGGCTTGAATGAAGCATTCAGTTCTGCCAAGGCAGCCATTCTCTTCTGTGACATCAGTACTCTGCCAAGATGGTCACACTGTGAAACCTCCTTTATTTTGAATTTGGAGACTTTCTAAAACTAGGCTCTTTTAAGTCTATGGTTTTGCAGTGTGATAGCATGAAGCCTGATGGGAAAAGATTCACCACAAACTACTGCCTGGAAAATCTTGGCCAGTTGTCTTTGAGCAGAAAGCTTGCAGTGAAAGAAATGGCCACAGAGGGAAGAAGGAATGAATGTGGCATAAAGTTACTTTACTTATTTGATAGGATACTATGCACAGTTAGTGTGACTTTTCTTATCTTTTCCACTGTCATCTTGATGGCCTTTTGGTAGCATCAGGGGGTAAAGCTATTAACATTAAGAAAAAAAGATTCAAACACAAGAGGACTAGCAGTTTCTTATGGGAAATATAGCATCTAAAATGGCATTGCTTACTTTCTGAATGCAGTTCAAAATGCCTCCAAATGCCAGTTTTGACTGCTTTGGGCATTTGAAATAGTGTGATTACTTTCCCAATATATATATTTTTAAATAAATTTAAACAAGCTCACTACATTATTAGAAGCTAGACCAACCATAGGGATTCCCGACTATTACTATAAGAAAAGAAGTGCCTTACTGGTCAGATTAATTTTTTTCAATGTTGCAGCATATGGTTATTTTCATATTTAAATTCATGAGCTATAGAATAATTACTACATTTTACATAAATAGCTAGGTTTTTTTCCCCACAGAATCAAAATAATGTTTTCAATGAATAAAAATAATATCAGGCAATTCTTTCAAAGTGTATTGTGAGTCCTTCACTGGTTTCCAGATTTTCTCTGAGATTTTAAACATGTTGTAAGTAAAAGAACCTAAAAGCTCAAGTGTTTCAAATAGTTCATAAGTAGTAAAGATAGTGTTCAATTACATTCAAAATTGTAGTATTTTGTTTCTATGAATTGTTACACTGGTATTTAGGGAATAGAGACAACTTTAAGGTTTCTGTAGTGACTGGCTCTATGTGCCTTACAATCTCATTGTGCTTGGCCATCCGTTGTCCAGACATGGAGTTCTAGGTGTCTGGTTCAGCTCCATCACTGTCTATTTAGCCAAGTTCTTTTCAAGTGGACGCCAGCTGTGCCTTTTGGTTCTTACTTCATGGTAATGACATACCAGGGACAGTTGATGTACCCTAGCAAGGCACCTGTCATTGCTCCCTTGTACATAGGATAACTGTGTAATAAAATGTAAGTGGTGTTAAGGAATGGTCCCATTTCAATGAAAGCTATAAAATAAATACATACATAAGATTTTCACAGACATTTTTAGAGAGTATCTGTAAAGGAAAAAAAAAAGCTGTATCAAATGAAAAGACAGGAATTATTTAATGGGGACTATTTAAGCATTCTCTGAAATAATTATGACTGAAAATCCTTTCTGAATGTATTCCAGTGCATCACCTGCAGAAAATGTATACTGCTTCTCTGATAGATAGTGTTGTCAGTTTTACCAAGTGTTGCAGCCAAGTGGCAATATATTTGTTCTCTCTGAGATATGTACAAGACGACTGTACTTGGAGACTGGCTGTGAGAGTGACAGTGACACAGAACTTGCTTTTCAGTTTGCTTATGTTACTCCATAAATGTATAGGCAAGTCATGCTTGAAATGAATGTGTCACCATTACTTTGCTATACACTGGTATCTTTAATGTCATTTCCATTTCATTACCCTACCCAGAGCAATTTAAGTTACCTGTGATAGCATTCTTTGTCTGCTGTCAACATAGTATTGGTAGGGCATTCAGGGGCCAGTGGAAAATAAATGAGGAGTGTGGGTATCCTTACCCCCCTCACAAGATAAATTTACAGAGTGGTTCACTAATAATGCCCAAGTTTCTAGAAAACCTTCCATGTCTGTCCTGTGGACTAGCTTTCAGCCAGAAAATGTATGACACTGAGACCAGATGTCACTGTCCAAAGGGCACAGAGCCAGCTTGTAGGTGTACCTTTTCCAGTCCTGTTTCCTTGATGAGCACTGAGTGTCCATTGTAGGTAGCTGTGTCTTCAGCCTTGTGCGTTGCTGTGTTGCCCAGGTGGACCTTGAATATATATTATGGGTAACTTCTCTCCTGGATGGAGCTCTTAGACATGCACTACAACTTGTATTCAGGTCTGTCCCCGGCCCTGTCTCTGGACAGTTACTTCATTGTTTTGGGAAGTGTAGGTAGACGACACCCTGTCTGCTCAATTCCTTGGCAGGAGTGAGGAGCTTATCCACAGCACAGTGTGGGGCACTGAGCAGACCAAAGATATGTCCCTGGATGTTTCTTCACAAGGGTCTTCTGTTCTTGAGGGCTCAAAGACTTTTACTGTGGAGGATTCTTCCATGTGATGATCCTGGTTCTGTGGGTTTGGGTATCCAAGTGAGTGCAGAGCTCACATGCTGTGTTTCCATGTGAAAATGAGCTCGGGATCTCTGTAATAGAGACATTTCTCTTTTGCAACCCCCCAAAGTCTGGTGGTGGTTTAGGGTCTTCTAAGACTAAGGCTTTCATCTTCATGAAGACAATGCAGCACCTGGTCAGCTCACACTTGCACTGTAGTATAAGAAGCACTAGAGAGTAACTCTGAGCCCCTAAGCCTTTCAAGAGCCTTTTGGACAGCATATGAATGTTTAGTGAGTATTTGGTGTACCTCTGGAACAATGTTTTCAGCTGTTTCCTTCTAAAAGGATCTAGTTAGCATGTACCTAAGAAACTGTACCTATTCTGCAAACTGAACTGACATTCCAAAGGGTCTTTACTTCATGGATTTGCTTCAAAATGATACTACTGCTTAAGACTGAAAAGAGTAGATGCAGCCCTAGGACATGGGTTCATCTTATGATGTCTGACTGCCACTGAAAGGAGCAATAATTGTCTCGTGCTCACATCACATTTTGTGTGCTCCTTCTGCTTCCTCTTTTGAGTTCTACTTGTCACACTAATCATTCCCTGCTTGGAGGGAAAGCTAACTCATGAAAGCCTCTGAGTTTTCCCTCAGATCAGCAGGCTGAGGAGAGCCACTAGAGAGTTGCACAATTATTAAATTTAACTCAAGGGAAGAGTCAGAAAAACAGGGAGAAAGTGGGTCTACCCCCTCTGGCCTCCGCCTGCTGTTAGATTGAATTAAGTCTAATATGAAAATACACCCTGAAGGAGAAGCATGTGAGTTTATTTAGAGAAGATTATCACTGTTGCTGCTGGTTGAGAATTCACGCAGCTGAAGAATTGCTGTTTAAAAGATGTGATGGAATTCCCCAAATCCCTGAGATTTTTTTTCAGCAGATAACAAACACTGTCAGATGTCTTGTGGAGGTCTTTCTTGACAAACAGAAAAACACTGGATATGTGTTTGGTTTTCTTCTGCTATTCCAACCTTCTCAGAAGAATGAAAAAATTTCAGAAAGTAATAGCAAACTGTTATAATCAGTATGATATTCATAGGCAGATACAGTAGCTAATGCACCACTAAGATCATGCTTCTTTTATTCATCTTTCCAAAATCAATTTTAGTATGAGGTCATTATTTTTCCAAATTTTAATTTGGTTCTGTGTATCTTTATTTGGGTGATGATAAAAATAAAAATAATTATATTGAATTTTTCTACCAGCAATTTTCAAAACTTATATTACCTACTTTCTTTCCAATATATTTATCTTTTTCTAAGAAAGGAAAAAAAAAACAAACAAACAACAATGCCAACAGCCTTTCTTTAAATGTTTAAATGCCATATTAAAACACCATTCAGTCTAGGATTGAATTTTGAGCTTCCTGATGGAACTGTTCTCAGCTCACTTTGAACTAAACTGAACAGAAACAGCGGGGAGAGTATTCTATTCCCTAAATATACATTTTGTTAGAAATAAGGTTATCTAATTAGAGCATGCTAGTTGTGGAAATTAGGAAGTCTCAATGCTGGTTTATAGGCAGATTAGGTGGAAGTTCTAAAATCAAATCTGACTTTTGTATTCTTGGACTGCAAGTTGTTTCTTGCTGCTTGTACGCTAGAGCTTTCAGAGATTTTTCCAGATTGAACAGGTACCATACATTTCCTCCTAGGCTCTTAAGGGTCTGGGCTTTTTTCCCCAGAGATTGCTCTGCTCTGCGGCTGAGGTCTGCCTTCTGCACTGAGCAGAGCCTCTCCCTTCTGGGCATTTCTCCCTTTCAGCCTCATCCTGGAAGCCCTTCCTCTTCCCTCTGGATAATTGTTCTGAGTGCAGCAGCCAGGAAAGATAGCTGACCATACACACTTTTAGCAACAATAGCAGATAATGTTTGTGCATCATATCCAACAGCACAATGTGCCCAACCTACTGGTAAAATATCAAGATAGAAGCAGATACCAAGGAAGATCCTTTGGCCTTAGTTATATCCTGCAGTTGTTGTGAGCCTGTAGCTAGGACTGTCCAGGTTTAGCCCTAGGTGTGACAAATGACTGTAACTGAATGGTTGAACAGTTTATGGTATCTGATGTTTATTATATCCATTACATTAAGCATGCTTTGGGAAAGTGAAGTGTGATAAACAAATCTAGCTTTGGAGACCTTGGCTGAAGTGACAATTCCATGGTTACCATTCATGAAACTCAAATGATTTTTCTGCTGGGAAAAATATCCATGTGAATATGTCCAGCAAGGTTGTGAGAGGAACCTTACATATTGAAGTATGTATGTTTATATATTAGAGCTTTAGACAGAAATTACCAAGGCATTGCTTCTGAAGAAACATTGCTTAAGGACTGTGCTAGAACAAGCTTTAGAGTCACTATTTACAGAGCATTTGCATACATGGCATTTTATCACAAATTTGCTGACCTCAAGGAGGACCCACATCTATTTGTCACAAGTACCTCTTGCTCCTGACCCCTGATGCCTTCACAATTCGGCCTAGGATCCCCAAGGAACCTGTCTGTTCCCATATTGTTGGGTGACACTATTCTGTCTCTTCTGGTTGCACTTCTGAGTTTCATCCAACTGAAAAAGAAATATGAGGAAATCAAGACTAGTCCAAGACAAAAACTAATCCAAGGTACAATCAATTAAGTTTAATAAGGGCAAGTGCTGGATTCTGCACCTGCGATGGGATAACCCTGGATGTTCAGACAGACTGGGGAATGAGAAGCTAGAAAGCAGTGCCATGGAAAGATATCTGGGGGTTCTGGTTAATGGCAATTTGGATCTCAGTCAACTCTGCCCTGGCAGCCAGGAGAGCCAGCCCTGTCCTGGGGACATCAGGCACAGCATCACAGCCAGGCAAGGGAGGGGATTGTCCTGCTCTGCTCTGAGCTGGGGCAGCCTCACCTCCAGTGCTGGGGGCTGCTTTGGGTGCCACAATATAAAAAAGACATTGAGCTCTTAGAGAGCAACCAAAGGAGAGCCGTAGGGATGGTGAAAGGCCTTGAGGGGAAGCTGTATGAGGAGTGTATGAGGTCACTTGGTCTGTGAGATGAACAGGAGGAGCAGGCACTGATCTCTTCTCTGTCGTGACCAGTGACAGGACCTGAGGGAATGGCCTGAAGTTGTGTTATGGGAGGTTTAGGTTGGATATTAGAATAAGGTTCTTCGCCCAGAGGGTGGCTGAGGACTGGAGCAGGCTCCCCAGGGAAATGGTCACAGCACCAAAACCACAAGAGTTCAGGAGGCATTTTGGATAATGCTCTCAGGCATGTAGTGTGATTCTGGGGAGTTACTGTGCAGGGCTAAGAATTGACTCAGTGATCCTTGTGAGTCCCTTCCAACTCAGAATATTCTATGATTCTGTAAATTTCATCTTTTAAAAACCTAAGAGCACTGGTGAATTTCTTGTTCAGAAGTCCTTAGTACATCTCACCTGAGCAAACAAGTCAGTCTGTCTTCCCTCAGTTCTTGAACCTCCACATGAATAGCTATGGCTTACAGAAAGAAGCTGGCAAATGGGCCTTCTCTCTGCATGCCCTTGATGAATGTGAGGAGGGTGGATACAGCCCCTAACTCTTCTGGCCTTCAGAAGAGTCCACTCTGTGCAGAGAATGTAAGCCTCCAGACCTCTCCTTTTTGTCTTCATAAGGTTCACCTTGTGTTTTGATACTATTTTGTGGGAAAAGGGGAAGGTAGGAACAAGACAGAGCAAAACCTCAAAAAAATGAGGAGGTGGCAGAGAAATTTCAATGGATGTTTAATGGTGAGAGTCTCAGGAATTTAGTAGCAAGGTAAGGAGAGTAAGTTAGGAGCAGGAGAGGATGAGTGGTAAGCTGGGACTGGTTGAGCAGACATGGGAGGGCAGTGGTGTACCATAACTTGAGAAAAAGTAACTTGAGATTATAAAAGGAACTAGGCTGGGTCGAAGGGAGGCAAAGGAAGTGGGTAGACAGTTTAAAGATAAGGAAAAACTATTTCAGCACAAAATGCTGTTTATTAGATTCAAAATCTTAGTATCAAAAGAGTACACACCATATTTATATGTAAAGAGGAACTCTTCAATGCAAATAAATACTTAGATTGTCTAAAATTTAAAATAATTTTAAAAAGGAAAACCTTGTTGGAAATAGCTTTTAAATTTTAAATACAAGAGACACTTTCACGTAGGTGCACCTTCTCCCTGCTGCTGTGTGTATTCTTTCAGTGTTCCTCTGGATCCTGGAGATGAAAGTGTCAGCTTTTTTGAAGAGGAAGAAGGGCTATTAGAACGAGTTTTCAGCAGTGTGAGGGCTTTGCTGAGCAAGGTTCATGGTGGAGGTCCTTTTCTCCTCAGTCTTGGCTCTCTTTTTGGAATATTTTTATGTAATGTCTTACCACAGCCTGTCTTCCCCCTGCTTTCCAAGTTGGGGAGCTGCACACTGCCTCCCCAAGTGCCATTAACACTGGATGAGCTGTTTGTCACACAGGATTATGTAGAGTGACAGCCCCTTCCTCTGGGTGCCCCCAAAATGAAGCCATTGTAGGGAGGCACAGGCATGTGGCCATCAGACACCACTGCTGCTGCCACTAAAAGCAGCTTCCACCTGGGCAGAGCCAGACATCTGGACATCCTGTTCTGCTGACTGAACAACAAGCTTCTGTTCTTGTGCTAGTGATAGCCAGAATTGTATTTACATAGCTAAAGGAGAAAGGCTGATGGAAAAGACAAAGATGCTCGAGTTGTAATCAAACTGGAAGAAGTGAACCTACATGTTGCTGTATAGGAATATGGAGTCTTACTCCCTCCAACCTAAGGAAGACATGCCAGAGTTACGTTTATGGAGTACTTGTGGAAACAGGACTCGGAAAAACAGCTTGGCACTATAAAGCAGAGGAGGTCAGGCTTGGAGAAAAGGTAGCCTTATAGAGCAGGAATAAATGTTCTCCAGGAAAGTGGGTTTGAGTTCAAGACTGATCCTGGATATTTCCGTTCTTTGCTATCAGCAAGTGTCTATTAGGAAGTATGTCAAGTCTTGACACAGGCAAATTGTACGAGCCTTCAAATCTGCCAAATACTCTATTAATACAGAAGATTGCAAAACCAATCCAGAAAGTTTCATCAAACTATTGATCTGCATTGATCTCACCATGATGCTGTATTTATGGAGAAAACTGTGCTATAGGTTGTATCTGTGTTGAAGATTTTCAAGGTTAGTACTATTTTATACTTTTTAAGTCACAATCCTTAAAAGGGTGATCAGTGGTATTTTTCTACAACCGTTTGTTTCATTCTGCAAACAGGATGGATCAGTTCTAAGAATGGTTCCTCATTATTATGCAGTTTGAGGTATTAAAAAATTAAAGATGAAAATAGTTAAATAGGTTGTATTATGCTTAATATTCTCAAAAGTAAGTTCCTAAACATGTTTATATATATGTATATATATATTTTTTTTTTACACACACACACGATATATATATCTCTGAAAGCATTCAGACTTCTCCACTCCTGTTCATTTGCAGTAATAGTTATGTTGTATCATATCAAGGTGCCAGTTACAGTCTAATGAAAAACATATTTAATTTGTGCTTTTGTTATATTTTGGATATACTTAAGAGAAAACAGTTGAATTGGATATTCAGTCTTTGACAATAGCCTGCTTTTTCCATTTTAGGAGTAGAAGAATTTATGAACAAAAATAATAGATGAGGATGAAGCCAAAACATGTATTTATAATGAGACTATGAAGTTGTGTGTTGAGGGTATGGTGCAGGGATTTTTGTTCTACTGTATTAAATGGCAGGCCAAAGCAATAACAATTTTGTTTGATATAAGTACTGTAATTTCTCAGCTTAGATGCATTTTGATTGTCTTTCAGAAACAATTCATTTTTCAACCTAGTCATCAATATAATTTATTGGTAAATTGAAGTCAAAAGGTATGACTCAGTACCCACACATATTTTCGATTCTCTTGAACATACCAAGAAATGTAAGTGTCACTGATGAGGAGGCTTTGTTAATTTTTTCTTTTTATTTTTTGGAAAAAGGTCAGTGCTGTGCCTTTTGGGAAGAAAGCCTGGTGTATACACAGCTTTCTTTCAATGGTTTGATTAATCTCAAGGATTCTTATTGTGGCAGAGTAAGTGATTCAGGGATCATTGCTCAAACTCAATACTTAACTCTCCAAAGAGGACACGTACCTTGCACATACTGGCTCATCCCCTGTCTAGCTCTTTTTGCTCTAGGCATGGAAAGTACAGACAGACTAATTCAGATTGGAATTGCAGAAAAAAATGTTCTTATTGAGCTACAATTGAAATGCCAAGATTGGGGGAAGGAGAAAGTTTAAATTATAACTCAAAGTCTATTGTGGCAGTGTTTACAGAGATTCCTTTTTGCTCACCTGCTGCCTAAAATTTGAACTGCTTATGTTTTGGGGGCTAAGGGGCCACCTTACCCAGGGGACTACTGTACCTTTGGTGTGAGCTAGCTGGGCTTACTTGTGTCTTTCCTGACTGTATAGACACTCAGGGAGGTTGGGTTTCTCTGTGCTGTGCTTTGCTGTACTTGCACTTGTGTGCAGGGCTAGAGGAGAAGACACAGACTGTTCTGGGAGGGCAATGGTAAGAACAGTTTACAAAATCACTTCAGTAACAGCTGTCTGCAAGGCTCTGCACCCATGGCTCTGACTGGTTTCATGTAGCCAGAGTGGTTTAAGCAATATATTTAATGAGCTTAAATGTGTTGCAGTGGAAAAGTGTGAAGGACAATTAGTTGGCCTCTATTTTCTTCAATTTTACACTTCTTTTGCCAGGCCATGGTTCTAAGAACTTGGTGCATCACTGTACAAAATGCAAGTTTTGATGGCTGGGTCAAGTATCAGGATTTGATGGATGGTAGTATTTTACGTTGTGAACTGACAGAAGGAAGAAAAGAATGTATTTTATTATTTTGTATGGGATAAAATTGGCAAATCAGGATCAGACAATGCAAATTTATAAAGTTGCTCACTTGTCAAATATCAGTGTCAAGATATAGGTTATAATTTACAATAAATGTTAGATACAGCACGATGCTCACTCAGGATCACACTGCCTCTATATGATTCTGAAAAAATTGTTAACAATGGAACATTTGAGCATTTAGGAGATTGTCTTATCTCTGCATATGTATTACAGCCTACCACTTGTTTCCTTGTCAAAATTAGTGTATTTTCTCAAAGTTAAATTTCAATCATGGTGACAGAAGTCTTGTACAGTTTTCTTGTGTATGCGACTTTGCTTTTAATATCACTAGAGGGTGATACTGTAATTTACTGGTTATATTCAGTTGTTGTTTAACTGGCCCAGCACAAAAATTTGATGGCCAGAAGACTTCCTTTGTGATTAAGCTAGTCAGCACATTGGCAGTCTGTTCCTGTCGTGTGGGATCATCCCACACCACAAACTGTTGCAGGGAGCTGAGGTTCTCTTTTGCCCAATGTCAGGCTGAAGGAGTATAAATTCTGCTTTTGAAATGACTGTTCAAGAGGTTTTACTTTGCTGCAGTGCCAGCATCCCTCACAAAGGCTACAGTGTTCAAGTACAAAATAGTATTTCTTACCAGTTAACAGGATGCTCTTGGATTCTTTTTCCAGCTCAGCAGGGCTCTAACGCGGTGCCAGGCCTTTATTTTGTGGGTATCCGGTCTGTACTCCCAGTTCCAGTGTGACTGTCAGCCCCAGCAAGGGATGGCTGGCCATCAGCACTGGGGAGCCAGGGCAGAGCATGCTAACAAGCCTGGCAGCATGGGGGACTCACCAGCCAGGGCCCCAGCCCTCAGGATCCAAGCAAGGTTCAAAGAATGGAGCTCACTCCAGGTTCAGTGAAGAGGTCAGACAAATTCCTGGTCTTAAGGCAGGGCTGATGTGAAGCCCAGAACACAAGTCAGTGACTCCTGCTCAAGGCAGGCCCAGTGGCAGTAGCTGGGTCAGCCAGAGTACAGAGGTCACCAGGTGAGACCATAGGGACAAGGCAGTTCCTGTGTCAGACTGGGAAGTCAGTCTGGGTCTGGGTCAGTGGGCACAGTGGGCACAGGCACCTGCAGTGTGGTGGCAGCATAGCTGCGGTGAGCTGTGGTCAAGTGTGGCAGCCTCAGCCCTGCAGCCATTCCTGCACAAAGGGTAGGGCAGCCACCAAAACTACTTCCAGCTTCCTCCTGAAAAGCTCTTTGAGGCTTGCCAGGGCTCTCAGCACTGGCTTTTGCCACACAGAGCTGGGCTGGAGTGTGTTGCAGTCTAGACAATCACTGGGAAGTCTCATCTCTGTCTCCCATATAACAGTAATTTGAAAATACTCTCTTTTGATCAATGTTTAACAAAGTAAGAACATTTCTGATACAAGGACAACCTACTGGGATGTCTTCCTTAACACATGAAATGGTCAAGAACTATCAAAAAATTTAAAACAACAATGTAAGACTGCTTGTCCATACTGTTTATCCACAGATCTGTGACATTTAATCTCGGCTCTGTAAGATGTTGAAGGCAGACTGTTCGCATCAACTAGTGACGAGGCAGACACGAGTGTCTGCTTTCAGAGACTGCCATTTTCTCTCAAGTACCTGCAGGCAGAGTGGCTTACCCCTACCACAGAGCAAATCTAAGGGAAACAATTTTAACATCTTCAGGCCCCTGGATATGCTTTTATCAGCAAAAGAGTATCTAATTTTCTTACAGAAGGTGACATCCATAGCCCACCCCTTCCTCTTCTGCCATGAGGAAGGTAGTGGGTGGGGAATGACAGGAGGCAAGCTAGGTGGTCTCTTTGAGGGCCTCTGTTCACCACTTTCATGACTCATGGAGGTCATGTCAACCCAGGAAAGCTCAGCTTGGGGAGGGACTCCTCTCCTTATTTACATTCCACATACTTCTGACAAAAAAGTTTCTGTAATCATTAACTGGAGCTCAAATACTGAATTTACTTTACCTGGCACAGATGCTAACCTTATGGCCAGCATAAGTGACAGCACCATTCACATGGTCTTAAACAAAATACTAAATGGATAAGTGAAGGCTCTCTCCATTTTCTTTCTTTTCAGACTAGCCCCTCAAGCCCAACACTGTAGTATCAAATTTTGTGAAGCAGCAAAAACTTCAGAAAGTGTTTTTCAGCAACTGTCTTGTGGCTATTTAGAGCAAGGCAAGGTAGCTGTGACGCCTTGCATTTTTGTGAGCAGGCTGTGCCTTCTGTGCAATTTCTTCTGCTCACTACCATGGGGAAGGGCTTCCTCTTTCCATAACTGTGAAACATGGGGTATTTTTGCCTGCTGGAGTGGGCTCACCTGTTCCTGTGAGCTTATGCTCTTGGCTCTCCTGGCTGAAGATTTATGGAGTCCAGGGCACAATTTAGTGGGCAGACTTTAGGAAGTGGAAAGCTATCTCTTCTGGCACTTGCTGACAACTGTGACCTGCCTGCAGAATATACCAGAATAGATATTTAGTGTCATGTTTTTGTGGACCTCATTACTTGAATCAAGGCAGTGTTTCATGTAAAGCCTATGCAAAGCTTTCTGTGCATAATGGGGACATTCGGCAGGGAGTCTGCAGGGAACTGCTGAGGGGTTTTTTGTGCTTCCAAGTTTCTTTGGCATTCACCCCAGCTAAAGGCACCAGCTGTTATTAAGGCTTGTTGTTTTTTCTTACCTTCTCTGCTTTTTTTCCTCTACAATTAAATAATTAACTTAATGAGAGATTTCAGGTTATTCTGATAATCTTCTGGGACATTGTTGAACTTCTGTGATCAGTGGGAACTCTGACAGATATCAGGATCTATTTACTGTCATGTAGAAAGGTAGTGAGAAATGGCCAAAAGCAGCATAGAGCAATGACACAGCACAAAGCAATTCAGGAAAAACACAAAGTCTTTTAAATCAAAACTGTCTACATTTGGTGGCTCAGTAATTTTTGTTTACTTATTTTTATCTGTTTATTTTTCTGACTAGATTAATGATGCACTGGCAAGGAGTGAGTAGGAGAACTGGAGGTTTTGTAGTAAAGAAAATAATTTCAAGTTATTTATAAAGTAAAATTTACTTTGGAACTTAAGTTAATAAGTACTTGTCAGGAATAAACGTTGGAAGTCTTTTTTTCCCAAGAGGCAAAGGAAAGCATGAGGAAAACTTACTTGTGGCTGTAAAATTGTTGTGTAGGTTCTTGTTCTGAATGGTACATGGTTTGTATGCAAAATTAAAATATTTTTGCTCTGTGTGGTTTTTTTAATTCTTCAGCTTAAGTATACTTGGAAAGTTTTATTTGAAAATGGTGAGTGCATTCAAGCAATGCTGCCAAATTCCTGGATTGTGTTGAGCATTGTGTTGAATTTAATTTGTGAAGAATGATATACAGCCTCAATTATCTTTGGAAAAAATGCTACAAAATCTGAAATTGTTAGAACACCCAAATGATTTATAGATGTAGTAGTTTATTGTCAAGGATAATTGATCTGAAATACATATACAGAATACAGTCTTTAAGTGTTTCTGACAATGAGATTATACCACTCCAGCACTCCACCTTCTGTTTCAGAAGAGCCCTTCACCTTATCTTTATATTTGTGGCTTCTAAGAGGAAAAGGCACTAAGACAAAAATTTTGTGGTAGCTGGCTTGAAAACCATTTCTCAGACTAGAACCTTACAGAAGTTACCTTGCTGGTAGAAGATATGGGAGGTTGTGACATCATCTCAACTGAGATGAGCAAGCCTAGTCTTTCTCCTAAAAATAAACTCCCCAGAGAAGATAAAAAGGGTTCTTAAGCATAGAAGGGGCAGTGGGAAGAAAAAAGAGAAAGAAGGTAGAAAACTTACCTCTTAAATACAGAAAAATTCCAAATGACTAAGAAAACAGCACAGAGATGAAAGTGGTTCCTACTGTGTCATGGTACAGTGATTCAGTCCTTCTGGGCTTGTTTTATGCCAGCTAGTGACCTTGAGGTGTAAACTGTGAACATTTTCTCCCCCTCCTCCTGCCACTGCCATGGTTTGCTGCATTTCCTCTCTGCTTAGCCCTGATGTCCAGCTGCTCCAGAGTTCCTCTGGCTTCTCTTCTTTCCCCCACACCTCATATCCTACCATGGCCACCTGCCCCACCAGGCAATCTGCTTTTTAGTGGCATCCCTGGGCATCCCAGTGGGGAAGCACAACCTCCATCCTGGTTCCTTCAGGCTCTCAGAGCCCAGGCCTCGAGGAGGTGTATGATGAGAGCTTTCCCCAACAGACACTGAATTACTCAGCTTGCAGCTGCTTGTTGCTTTCCAGCAATTGCTAAATCACAGCTCGGGCAGAGGCAAAACAAAGCTGCCCTTGACTTAAGGAATAACAGGCTGCAGCCTTAATTATTCTGGAATTTAAAGGCTTACTGTTAGCATTAGACAATCAAAGGAAAGAATACTTTAATACTACCACAGATATGGGCTTTCTGGTAATCAGGACTTATTAAAGCTGATATTTCTTCATTTGAGCAACCTTCCCTAGTTTTTGTGTAATTTTGTACTGCTTCTCTGGAGACAATATATGAGTGAGGAAAATTCCTAATTCCAAGCACAGGATTAGAGGAGGTTTTTCTCAGCATCTCAAAGTAATTCTGGCATCTTTTCTCAGTGGTAGTCTTTGTGGTGTTGTACCACACCTGTTAATAAGGGTTTGTGTGGTATGAAAATGGACAAATGCATGGAAACAAGAAAAGGTGCCCTTTACTAAATGATTGCTTGAGTGATTTTTCTGAGTGTCACACCAAGGGCAGGCAGAAATCTTGAATGGCTGTCGGGACTGCAGCTTGGTGGGTTTTTCACTAAAAGCTGACACTGACTTTATGCTTTGAATCTTTTGTACTTCTTCACAAGTTGAGTAAGATGAATTTGTCAAATACCTGTCCAATAAATAATGTGTAGAAATTCTTCAAGTGACATGTCTTTTTAGCTTGTCTGGTTTTTTTCCTTCTAGTAGTTTACAGTTGCCAGTGAACAAAGAGACTGTTAGTAGCCCCATTTTGTCTGCACATTTTCAAATTGTTAGTTTGACAATGTTTTTTTACCTTTAGAAATCTTATTGCCTATTGCTAAAAACCTTAATATTTGAATATGATTTTTAAAAATAAAATACAAGCCTATGTTTTTAGCACTATCTGGTTCCTTGCCTATGCCCTCTACCCCCAAAATGTTTGGAAAACAGAACGTTAAAACAAGTGCTGAAAAGATTATTTTAAATTGTGACACGTGACACTGTTAAATGATACTGTATATCCAAAGAATTTAGCATTGGTAAACTGTTGAAGTAAAAATTTAGTTATTTACCACAATATTAATTTTAGGTATCTCTTCTTAAAACTGCACTGTACGCCTGATCTCTCTGCTTTTTTCCTTCATTCAGTTCTCAGTTCCAGACTGTGTGTTCAATACTGATAGTAGCTGAGCCATATGATTGATATGTTCTGAACAAGAAATTAGTTGTTCAAACTAGTATATGATTCAGTGCCCTATTTTAGATTGATTTTTCCTAACTCTTGGCAAAATATTTTGGGATTCCTATTGCTAAGGTTTAAGGTAAAAAATTATAAAAACAAGCTTCAGCTGAACTCTCCAAGTGCAGAAGAATGGGCAAAGAAAGGGGAACAAAGCTAAGTAGAAAACGGTAAGAAAAATATGTCTAAAATTTTTTTGTTGAAATTTATGTAACTGTTTATCTTTCCTGTGCTAAAACTCAATTTTTACGTGCGTTAAATCTTGAGCAAAAGAGAGGACTACAAAAGCAGATTAAAACCAATGGCCTCTTTTTACATTTAGTTTTCAATGCCTTGCTGAAGAGCAGGTAATTTCAGCTTATTTTAAAACAAAGTACAAGAGAAAGGGTTTCTTGAGCTGCATAGTTAAAACAAGTGATAGATTGAAAGATTTTTCTATTTTGTTTTGTTGTGTTCTTTTTAGCAGCTATTTGATACTGTTTTTAACTAGGAATTTTAAGAAGTATCCTGGTATTTTTAAGTGACCAAATGGAAACTAAAACACCTACCTTGAACGCAGCAGTTGTATTTTAAAACATTAGAGCACAGATATTCTGAGGTGATTTCTGAAACTAGACCAGGAAAAAATGGGATACAAAATATACAGAAGAAATTAACCTTTCTCCACTGTACAGATCAGCTTTGAGCCCTTGGGCTTTGTACTTAATAGCATGGGTTTCTAGGCCACTTCTGCCCAGTTTTTTTCCCCTTGTCCTGCTTTATTACCAGAGCAGTCTTTGCTTTTTCCAAAACTTTGCTTTCTGAAGTGACAGCATCCTCTGGAAGAGATTAAAGACCATTGGCAAATAGTTGTTGATTGATGTGTTTGCGCTTTAGTCACCAAATTTGGAAAGGTGCAACAAGGTTATTTGGTGCCACTTTTATTTGAACAAATGGTTATCCATAGTATAATAAGAAATAGAATATTTATATATTTATACATCAAATACTCACTGTAACCTGTACTGGTAGGTTCAGGACGTGCTTAAGATTCAAAGATATTAAAATCCCATATGTAAATTAAAGATGCAAAGATGAAGGCATAGTGCAATTTGAAGGGCAGAAGTTTTACCAAGTATTTCAGTGATAGGCTTGAGGCATTTAAATTTGCTACTTTTTGCATATTTTTAATTCCATTATATTTGTATACTCTCTTTAACTTCATGAATGAAAAGGGTTCTGCCTTCATTTGGAAAAGATAACACTGTTGCTTGCAGAATGCACATTTCATGTTTTTTGGGCTTTAGTGACTGAGCTTGTGTTTAGTTACCATTATTGTCTTTTCATCAAGAGGAGTCACACAGTATCTATCCCCAATGCATGAAGTCTAGTCTACACTCTTTGTGTACACTTGTGCAGTGGGGCCCAGTCTTTTCAAAAGAGCCCTGAACAGGTTAAGCTCTTTGGATTTTCAAGCAAACAGCTACTGTAAACATCCAGGAAATCAAATTTGTCATCTTAAACTGGGATTCTGAACCTTCTTCCAGAGAAAAAACATCAGTGCTTACAGACATGTAGAAGAAAAAACAATCCTGTTAGAAATAACTAATATGTGTCATACAATGGCAGTAGTTCAGAAGGTATGACTTGCTATTTTAATTCCAATGCTGATGTTTCCTTCTATGCCAGTAGAGGTTCAGGGAGGCTCTCGTGTATAATCTGCAGCATTTCACCCTTATGAAGAGTGGTGATTTTTTTAAAATCAGGTTGGCTTCTGTTTGACTCTACCTGCACAAGATGATCACCTGGTCATGTATGTCAATAAACCTCATTATTTAACAGGATCAGAACTTACATATGCGGAAGAAAAAACAATCAAGAAGACAAAATCTGCAGTAGAGATAAAGAGATTAGCAAGCGAACTGGAAAGGAAAATTTGATAAAGGAAGGCCATTTTTAAAAGAATTATTATTTTGGAAATGTTATTAATTTTGATTTTTTTTTTTTTTTAACCTCTGCAAATATCCAGATATGTAATTTTGACAATGGTAGTTGTCATCAACTTGAGCATCTAGTTAATCTCATTGTCACATAATTGAAACTATAAGATTTTTAAAGGTGCCTTCCAACTCAAATGGTTCTATGACATGAGGAATATGTCTTTGACTGAAAACCATCTTGACAAGTGACAAAGATTGCAATTACCTACTTTGTAGATGATGCTTTTTCTTTTAAGTATTTTTTCTGACTTGAGAGAAAAAAATGTTAATTAAAAATATCTATTCAAAAGAACAAATGTTGGCATAGTAGTGCATGCCTGTATTTCATGTTCCAACAAATAGCTCAGGTATTCTCCATGACTACTCCAATTATATGTTAGGGGGAGAAAGAACTGAAAATGACTACAGTATAACAGCAGATAAAACCCCAAAATTATGCTTCCTATATCTGTCTGTTTTTTCAATGCATGACATTGATACTATAAAAGGCTTTGAATAACTTTGTAAGTCACACAACTTGAGGTGCTTCCACAAAGAAGGAAGAGGAGAAATGAGTAGTTATGGAGAATGCCTTTACTTCTTGACAAATGTTGCTTTCTTTTGAGTTTAACTGCTGCTCGTTTTTATTTTGCAACTAGTAACTGAAACATGTCAGAACTGTAGATAAGCAAAAATACTTGAATTTAATCCTTTCTAATTCAGGAGTAAAACAGTAAGGCTTTGATTAAGATAAGAACTAATAACATTTGTTTCAAGTAAAGTGTATTTTTCATTGCTGTTGCTGCACTGGAGCTTTCTTGGTTTAAGCCTGCAATTAAAATCAAACAAAAGTTGAAACTTTAAATAACAAGTCCTGAGGCTGCAGATGACAAGTCAAAATCATCGTCTTCAGCCCATGTGCCTTGAGTGGAATAGACAATTTATTTGTTAGCAGTGACTCCCAGAACTGTCAAGGATTTAGAATAAGGATTTTTTTATGTTTCTTTTTTTTCCTCCTTTTTAAAAAAAAATCCATGATCTAATTCAAGACATTTTCTGACTGGCTTCTTGAGAGAGGGCAAGAAAGAGGTGTGAGCATGGACTGTAATGGAAGCAATGAGCTTGTGCTGAGAAGAAAGGAAAACCTTAAATTTCTGAGAAATTAGCTATAGTAAAATTTCATACATGACTTTCTGACTTCAATTTCTCACTGTTCTCTGTACACAGAGGTTCTGCCGCCGTGAGTAATATTTAGTTTTTGTGATGTTATTTACTGTGTAATCCCACTTTGTGGTTTTGCTGGCTCATAAATGCCATTAATGATGGACATTGCAAAACTCAGTCATGTTTCAACAGTCACTTCCTCTTTTCAAACAAATTAATTAATTTTGTTTAATAATTAATTTTGTTAATAATTAATTAATTAACAAATTAACCACTGAAAACTGAATGAGGATTTAACTGAAGTTATAGCTGTATTTGACAACAGTGAATTTGGGAACTTGTTCCAAAACATTTAAATATTGACGTAATGTGCTGACAATCATTGAGTCTATAGCCTTCAAGTAAATTCATCAGACAGGGAGTTATTTTGACCTGCTTAGGAGCCCTTTTCTGGATCAGTTAATCAAAACTTCAGCACTGATGTGTATGTGCTCAGCATGAATTCCCAACACTGCCAGGATTTTTATTTGAAAATCATAGCTTTGCAGGTAATAAATATATTCCTTTTGAGAATCTGAAGGATTGACATAGAAAACTGGTAATCCACTGTGGGCTCTTAAGCTTTCTCAAGTTTCTAAAAGCTGTAAAGAGCACAGGAGAAAGTGAGACTGTTTAGTATCCTGTTACTTCATTATTTCTCCTTTTCATTGCTTTGTCATATCTGATCTCTTTTAAAATTTTCTCTTCTTCTTGAGGATGTACATGAGTAAAACATAAGTTAACTGTATATATCTATTTTACATCTCAGTCGAAATTCTAAAATACTGTATCAGGGAGTACAGGAAGATGTGACAAGAAAAACTACAAATTTTTTTTCAAGGAGTTTTAAATTTGTGGAAAATTAAGTTGATATTCATTATTCCTGTTTTTCTGAGAGAATGTTGTCTTCCATACATCTGCTATTGAGTGCCACATTGAAAATGTGTCAATCAAACTGCTGCTAAGAACTATGAGGGACACTTCATTTCTACCACGTTTTTAATTGCTTGAGTATGTGTATATTTCCTTTCTCTGTAAGTGATTTTCATATTCCTGTTTGTGTTTACTGAGAATTGCTCCTTGTTTTCTCGTAAAATGTCTTCTGTGCACAGATGCTGTGCTGCAGGGCACACAAAGATCAGAATATGCACTGGTTGATTGATTCCTTCTAATAAAATAACAATTTTATACCACTCTAAAAATTTGATTTAGCAGCATTTCCTACATTCCAAAATGTCAAATTTTATCCCATTCCATCAATGTATTTTGTTAGTGCTTGAGTACAGTATTTGTATTTGAATGCAGAAAGATGAGTTACTGCAGTCTTAAGGTTGCCTATCTAAAATTGCTTAAAAAATAGAAAAGGTCAGTGAAAAATACTAATGTGTTGTCTTACCACCTGCAGACTTACTAATGCTCCATCATAGAGGTCAAACGGAGGAAATTGAATTAATTCAAAGAGCTCCTGGAGTGAGGGACTAATCCTATTTAAGCTTATGAGTTAACAAAGTGGTAGGTGTGGAGTCTTCAAAAGAAGAAGGCAACCTTTTTCTCATAAATGGGTGCTGGAACACCAGAGCTATGTGTAATTTTGTCAGGCCTGTCAGGTCATATAAACAGCAATGGATGACTACATCTGTATTTTGCTAAAAGCCCAGGGTTTTGGCAGCATACATGGAGAATTCTTTGATTGAATTTTTGAAATAGTTCAAATGTTGCATGGAAATATTTCACCAAAATAAGGAGCTATTATTGTTTCATTGACTCTGTTTTAGTTTACATGGTCTGTAGTGTATTGTGAGTAGTTTACATTACAGAGAAAATTTTCTGATGCATAAAATAACATGTGGATATTGCCTGTCATCTTTATTTAACATCAGGCTAAAGGGATGCAAAAATTACCAACAGAAAAAATCTCTGACTTCACTAAATTAGTAAAATTAAGTGCATTGGTGATAAAAAGCAACCAAGAATAGATGAAGTGCCAGGATAGATGTCTAAAGGGTGAGGGGACTGAGTGTGGGACTGAAGAAATTGCCTAAAGCGTCTGTGTTTGCTTCACTGGTTTCACAAGATGGAATTAACTTTGCAATTTGACTTGAGTTTAGCAATGCCAAGTCTATAACTCACTATGGGCCTGGGTTAGTACCTGCCTTTTTTTTTGTTCTTTCTTTTATTTGCAGGGTGTCTGCAGATGAAACATTTTTCATTACAGCAGTAGGTTATCTGTTATAGGTCTAATCATTGCTTCCAAGAAGTAGAAGGGTAGAGGCTTAGATTGTGATTTCATTTTGTGTGGAGCTGAGAACACTGAGCCAAAGAATGCTTCTCTCAGCTATCCTAAAAGGCATGAGCATATTCTGTGCCTCACACAGGCCCATGCATGTGCTGCATACACAAGTGGTCTCTATACTTGCCCTTATGTCTTGGGCCTGAGTGAAATATGAACATGGTAAATATATGAAAGCACAAAGAGAAAATTATGTAAAATAGAAACAAAGAGTTGTAAAAATAGAGGGGAAAAGATTATGCCTAATGGGAACAAGAACTTAAAATTGTATATACAAGGTACATTAGGTAAATGAAGAACAAAATTAAAAATTAGTAAGTTGATCTTCTAAGTAAGATTTTCAAAGAAGTCTTGATAAAGTTTATGAATTCCTGTTGATTTTAAGGAAGAGTTGCAGGGCTAAGTACTTTAAACCTCTTTCAAAGCTGAAGAATTTGATTTATCATCTTAAATGCAAATGATTCTCTTGTGAAAAAAATCAAAATATTTTTACAAATATTAAGTTCTTAATGTAAGATATGAATGTCTGAGAGTGCAAATAAAATTATAAATAAAATTGCATTGTAAGATGGAACAGTATAAAATACAAGTCAATTATTTCATTTCTGAGAAAAAAATCTAGTAATTAAGAAATAGAAGTCTGGGAAAAGTATGTTGCTTGCTAACAAAATTGTTATCAAATACTAAATATATATTCTAACAAATGCATACTTGTTTTTATCCTCCCTTGATGGACACACACTAATTAGCTTAACTGGGTATTGCCAAGTTTTACATTTGGGTATGGGTTTGTGAAATAGCACTGTTGCTGCTTAAAGTATTGTGTTTAGTAACAGAGTTGGTAATACTGAGAAAAAGTTTCATAGTGTAATAAAATCGTGATTTGTGACTGTATTTTTAGACACATCTTGTGAAAATTTCTTAAATTTCACCAGTCACATCCAGCTGTTAGTTTTCATTGTTACTGAATTGTAGAATACTGAATTGTGGTGGAAGGGACCTTTTAAAGATCATCTAGTCCAAACTCCATGCAAAAAGCAGCTAGGTCAGGTTGGTCAGAGGCCCACCCAGCCTGACCATGAATATTTCCAGGGATGGGGTATCTACCAGCTCTCTGTGCAAATCTCTCTAATGTTTCACCAGCATCATAATTAAAAATGTCATCCTTACATCTGTTCTAAGTCTGTTCTCTTTCACTTTGAAACATTTACCCCCTGTCCTATCACAGCAGGCTCCACTAAAGAGTCTTTCCTCATCTTTCTTAGAAGCACCCTGTAAGTACTGAAAGGATACAACAAGGTCTCCTTGGACCCTTTCCTCTCCAGTCCTGACAAACCCAACCCTCTCAGCCTGTCCTCTAATCATCTTTGTGACTGTCTTGTGAACCCATTTCATTCTTTCTTGTGCTGAGGATCCCAGAGTTGGATGGAGTACTCCAAGCAGGGTCTCACCAGCACAGAGCACAGCAGCAGAACCTGCTGCCCATATTTCTTTGGATTCAGCCCAGGAATTTTCTGGGCTACAAGTACACATTGCTGGGTCGGGTCCAACTTTTCATTCACCAGCAGCCCCAAGTCCTTCTTGGCAGGATTGCTCTCAAGTTCCTTTTATCTGCCAGCCTCTCTTGATACCAGGGGTTAGCCTGAGTCAAGCACACAACCTTGTATTTGACATTGTTGAACCTCATGATATTCCCCACTTCCCAGGTTTTGCATGTCAGCTGCACCATGCAACTTGGTGTCACCTGCAGGCTTGCTGAGTGTGCACTCAGTCCCTCTGTCTTGTGTCACTGATGGAGATGTTAAACAGTTCTGGTCCTGGTACAGCCCCTGAGGGACACCACTTGTCACTGATCTCTCTTCAGATACTGAGTCATTGACCATTACTCTCTGGATATGACCATCTGAGCAAGTCCTTATCCACTGAACAGCCCATCCATCGCTGTTACATATTTGAGTCTCCTACAGTGTATTCACTGTCAACAGTGATTTACTTACATTTTTTGTATCTTTTGTGTGTAACCAAAGCATTAGTGTGAGAGAAAATTGCATATAACTGTCTCTACAGTGGAACATGCTGTAGTGTATGATGGAATTGTAAATAAGTGAACCCCGTGGAAGAAGCACTCTGCAACCTCCCTCTTCGGTTGCTGTTTGCCATGAAAGCTCCTCCAGGAAGTTGCTGTTGCGTTTTTTAAACAGCTGCTGTAAAACATGTGATGATGATACAAGATGATTCAGCTGATTTAAATATAAATCCTTTAGTGAAGTTGCATATTATGTGTGTCAGCATGGAGTTTATCTAAATGTCTTTATGTACCATGCCTTACCAAATCTCTCAAAAGATGTGCTGCTGCCTTGTTAATCAATTGAAAATTGAGCAGGAATGGTTAATGTTCTATAGTCACACAGTGTAAGGAGTTAACATCTTGAAAGTGAATGATTAGTGTTTAATCTAGAGTATACAGAATTATGGGTACAGACTTAGGAAATCATATAAACTCAGTGTCCACTCCTAGAAATATATCTGAACTAAATGTTTAATTAAAGGACTTGCAAGGTGATTTATGTTATGTTTGTTAATTCTTCTTCATCTCAGCTAATCTTCTCAGGAGATCTGTGCTACTTTTTTAAAACCTTTATAGTAAGAAGGTAAGAAGGTCATATGCTGATCATAAACTCAAAGAAGTGGTGCATAGCTCATTAACAGTATCTTAGATTGTCTTTTTGTGAATGTTTTACTATCAGGATATCATACATTCATTTTATTATACTTTCTTGTGGAATGACATTGGTGAAAAACTAAACAAAGAAGAAAATTCTAACAAAGTCTGCTTGATACCTGTCATTAATAACTAGGTAATTTAGCAAATGAATGTGGATTATTTCAATCTTCCATGCATATTCTCCTGATGAGGGAAGAACAGGGATGGAAATAAGGGATGGAAAAAGATTTCTGTGTTGTGTATATCAATTGGCAACCCTTTTTAGTGATTTCTGTTAGAAAGGGTGGACTTGGAATACAAATAAGGCTTGTGATCCTCTGATCTAGGAGCTTGTAGGTTATATTAAAATACTTAGTCAAAGAATTAATATAGCTTTAAATACTGCATAATTACTCACCTGTGTTGGTTAGTGCCATACAAGTACTTGATCTTTATTGAAGACATGCATCCCCAAAATATATGCAGTAAACCTAGAGGAAGTGAATTTTTGCAGCTATAATTTATATTTGTCAGTGTAGCATCTGCAAAGAAGTCAAGACATTGAACCATCATTAAAAATGCAAATGAATTCTTATCTTTTCCAAACACTTGATAGTGGATGAGCTGTGATAAGGCTGGCTCTTTGCTACACAGTGCATAAATCTGCAAGCTGTGCCAATGTGAGATGGCTATTGTAGGATCATTTAGGCTGATGCAAGTGGTAATGCAATTCCCAAAGCCTGGACCTCTATTAAGTGGTATACTCTCTCATCAGAACTGTCTAGGTCTTTCACATATAGCTAAACATAATTTCATTCACTGAATTTTTTTCTGGGGTGGATGTTATGCCAAGGTCAATTGATGTCTAATAAACAGTAGAAGCATCTCACATGACCCAGGATGATGGGTAAGTAGTAAAGCATGAAAGAAAAATGGTTTATTAGAAATTGAAATAGAAGTGTTTTTTAAAGAATGTTGTTTCATTATAGGTTCACTATAGCTAATTACATACATGCCCTTTAGAATTTTAGAAATCAAATGAAGTCTTCTATGATTACAATACCTATTAAAGACATGCAAGATATAATAGCTCCTTGCACAGTGGAGGATGATACAAATGAGGACCTCTTAGGCACTAACTTACACAAAGGTTAATAATGCTACAAACGTAACTTAAGCTGCCTGTAGGAAAGTGTACCAGTCCAGGGATTCTTTTAACCTCTTCTCATTAATGGTTGTGTCATTATTTTATTTCTCCACTGATTATGTGGCCAATTTGGTGGCAGATATGACTTGTCAAGTAGCCATAGTTCAACTCCCTCTGGACAAAATGTGTAAACATACTATTTGCTGTGACTTGGAGAACATATTGATTTAGGTCTCGTCTTTCACCTAGTATTACTTTGACTAAAAAATCTCTTTTAAGGAAATTATAGGCTAAGACTCCTCAAGTAGATCCTTAGCTTCTGCATGGACAACTGCTTGCTATGGGTTTCTTGTATCTGAAGTGTACCTGAAGAGACCAGTTCACATTCCGGTTCCTCACTGAAGAACAATTGTTCCTGGTTCTACCTTGACTCCCAATTTACATTTGAGGATTGGAGTCTGCACTGGACCTGGGGAGACTTGAAGTCTTAGATAAACACAGGTTTTCAGCAGTACTGTGACTTTCTCAAAATCAAACTTAATGTGATTATGCTGTGTTCTTTTATTGACCAATTTCCTTTTGACTAATGAAAACGTCCCCAACCATGTGACTCTTTTAACTTCTCCCTGGATTGTCAGAGAGCTCTCTCAGCAGTGCTCTGGGCAGTCTTTTCACCTGAGAAACATTTTTTTTCAGTACAGGGTGTAAGCAGTAAGGGACAAACATTGGTTGAATATAGTAATGCATCTCTGTTAATTAATCTAAATCTCATTCTGCTCTTCAGGAAACATGGGCTGGGGCAGGGAAAATAGCCTTTATCAATTTTCACCCTAACTGAGAAATATTCCTCCTTGATTCCAGAGTGTCTGATCAGCTGGATATATTTGTTGCACAGAGCCTGTGCTCACTGACAAGTTGTTTGTTGAAAAACAGCCAGCGTGAAAATCACTTAGTCCAGTGGCTCAGATTGGTCCAGGGTGTCACTTGTGTTCACCCAAGCATGGCAGGTCTCGGTCCACACAGGGAGCTGATGGCTGACATCCTGGATGTGCACACAGATAAATCCCTGATACCCACCCATGACTGATTTATAATTTCGTCCTTGATTCACAGTTGGATTTAAGCTTCATAGATCTGGACACAAATACCTTCCTGAAAATGCACATCCTACATTAGCATTGTAGGGAAGTAGGATAGGACAGATGTAAAAGAAAAATGTTGAAAATGCATTGATATGTTAAAATCACTGCCACATCCATGGCAAACACTTTTCTCTGTCCTGGAGGATGAAGGAGGCACATGTTGCTGTAAAATGGGCTTCATTCACCCTCCTGAAATGTTTTTAGTTCCCTCCTTGTAGGTTTTCTTCTTTGGCTTCCAGGTAACAATTGTCTGAGACAGGCTCAGATCTTTTTTCAAATGAGGCCCTAGGAGAAAATCTGCCACTGGGCCACTATCAAAGACTGGTACCTGGCTGTTAGAAAGTTTGCTTTTATCCTTATCACAGCTGTGGATAACATGAGCTATTAAGCTTATGGCTCATCCCTAAAGGTGGTGAGCCTGTGGAAACTTGTCTGTAAAAAGTTTTTAACTGTGGAAGGTGCTTCACAGATATTCTGGGAAAGTGAATTGACCTCACAGAGTACATTTCAATGGGTTAACATTGGAAACTGAAGAGAATTTTGTAACAATCTCCTTAGTCTTGGAATTTCTAGGAGCACCTCTTATGTTTTCTTTTTTCTTCATTATAGCTAGGGAGCTCTCTTGTGAGAAGTTCATAGAAGGGGATAGAGATAAATAGTACAGAATGTACCACTGTCTATTATCTTTTTGGTGGCAATGAAAGAAAGAGACAAATTTGGGATGGATTTTCCCTTTCTATAGCTGTCTCCACACCAACTGATTTCTTTTTAAGGCAAGTCTTATGGTTAACAGACAGTTAGGAAGAACTGATAGTGCCTGGATTCCTTTGAGACATGACTCTGAAGGATGCAGATGTTTCAGAGGCTGGATGTATGGTTTATAGAATAGCCAAAAGCTGTGTTGAATGTTGGAAGTCATGCTGGTTTTCTAAAATAGGACATTTTGTGAATTTAAGGTGAGAAAGGGGCTGCTCTAAGGAATTTTTTCATGAAGATAACATTCTGTCTCTTTTCTCATATGTGTTAATGACTTCAATACCTAAGCCACTATTATTGGCCCCTTCATGAATGATTAAACTGCTGCTGTCTTTAAGCCTTTAAACTCACTGCTATTGACATATTTATTTGGGAAGGGCAATAGTCTCTCGGAGCTTATATAAGACAAAACCATAATTAATTGAACTTTATACATTGTGGAAGGCAGTCTGAGTTCAAGTAGAAAACCATGAATGTATATTAGCAAAGAGCACTGAGGTAGTACCTATTGTGAACAAAACAGCAGTAAAAGAGATATTTCATTTCATTCTCAACAGTTCTGCCCCCAACCTGTATTACTGTTTGCCTATATAAATAAATCTGCTTATTTAGTTTTTGAAAATGTCCCTTGAGTTAGGGCCTATCCTCATATTTCTAATTTTTCCAAATCAAAGTAGCTATCAGTAAGATTCCTGAGAAAATACCTAACAAGAAACGAGATTCAGTGAAAATAGTAATTAATACCAACTAACAAGCATTCCTGTATTGCAGCCTGGAAAATCCATAGGAATGGTATGAAAAAAAGCATTACAGGTGATTATGGCATTCACCTCTGTGCCACTGTCCTACCCATAAAGTTCCATAATCACAATATACATAATCACAATAACAACAGTACATTGCTGCTCTGATGAGAGCTGAGGTGTCTCATGAAAAGGTAGAAAACTTGGTTCCAGGTTATTGTTGTATCTATCAGATAAACTACCAGGGTTTGATACTGTAACTAAAGAAGTGGTAAATAAAAGCCTTGTCAGAGACTGATACTGTTATAAAAATTCATAGTTATGTAGATTATATACTTGTGGAAGGTCAATTGTACATAAAATACTGTAGTAATTACCATTCTTGTTAATGTAGTGTGTGTCTGCAGAAAAGTGGTTAATTTATGACCCAAATGCTATTGAAAGTAATAAACATAACGCTCTGGAAAACTGTATGAGCAACTGTTGTACAGAAATGATGCTTTAGACCTTGGAGAATGTCTTAAAATATTTTTATAGCTATATATGGTCATTAGCTCCTACCGTTGGTACAGGATGATTCCTCTTGGTATTGTGACACCGGTTCTGTTTTATGTGCTAGTTATTCTCATGCCTACGTGGTATCATGGAAGAGTTGGTGTTGGAAGGGATCTCTCAAGCAGAACCACCTAGATCTACTTGTCCATAACTATGTCCAGGCAGCTCTTAAATATCTCTAGGGATGGAGATGCTACAACCTCCCTGGGCAAGCTGTGTCACTACTTGGCCAGTACAAAAGTGTCTCCTGATGTTCATGCAGTACTTCCTGTGTTTCACCTTGTGTGTCCATTGGCTCTTGTTCTGTCCCTGGTCATCACTTGCAAATAGTCTGGCTCCATCTTCTTTGCACCCTCCTTTCAGGCATTTATAGCCATTGATAAGATCCCCTCTGAGCCTCCTCTTCCCCAGCTGAGCAGTCCCAGGCTCTTACATCTGATGACTTCCATACTACAAGGTGCCCCTTGGATGCCCCTAGTTAATTTGAAATTTACTGTTTGCAAGGCAAATGATGTTTGAATTATATTGAAAAATACTGCAACAAGAATGTAATATCTTAAAAAACATTATTTGTGGTTTCTTTAGGAATTATTTTAAGCAATTCTAGTATTATTGGAGGACAAAAGGTGATTCTGTTGATGTCACTGAGAAATAAAATTTGTTTGTAGCATAACATAATATTGCATCTCCCATAGCCTATCTGTTTCTCATGTAATGTTTAGCCTATCTGTTTCTCATGTAATGTTTATGACTAGTCAATATAGTCTGATGGAGGACCATTCATCATTTTTACTGTTGAACATTTGGTTCAGTAGTATAAGGAAAGAAGATTCAGAATGGTATATCCTACTAGTTCTTGATTTTATTGCAACTTCTCCAATTTTAAATAATTAAGCACACTTCAGACTTCAGGATTCTTTTTATTTTGGACACATCAGATCAAAACTTCAGCTAAGTAGGTGGAGATATCCATTCAGCCTTAAGTATAAGTTTCTTCATGTAAAGGTAATTTTTGCTTATATCCCCTTAGACAAAAAAGCTCGGATATTGAAAGAAAAAATATAAACATCTGAATGCACCATTTGAATTGCTTGACTGTATCAATATTGATATATAATAAAGGATGTCCTGATACTATGTCTGATACTGCGATAATTTTAATTAGTTAAGTTTGTACAGTGTAGTGAATGTTTTTGTTTTGTTCTCATGCAGCTTAGTAGCAGATCATTTCTCTTCTTCTCTTGCCTGACATATTAATTACTAGCATACTTTTGCAGCTCTAGGCAGAATGTCTTAGTTTGATCTATGACGGACTTTAAATTCTGTTTATCATGGTTAGGTTTTTTTTTCATTTCTGTGTTTTGGCTTCTCATTTTTCTCCTTTTCTTCCCATAGTACTTACAGAGGGGCCCCAATACCACAGAGTGCTTACCTGCATCCAAATCTAAAGGCAGCTGAGTTGTCATGAGTTATCCATGCAGAAGCAAAGTAGCAGGAAGCTGTGTGTGACAGAGTTATATTATAAATTGCAATTTGCTACTTGACTGTCGTGCTACATCAGATAATTGATAATCTGATGCCTTTCCCATCCTGCACCTGTACCCTGGTGACAAAGAAATTAGCTGCCAAATAGCTGCTGTAAAACAAAACAAAACAAGCAAAAAACCCCCAAACAAAACTAACCCTGGAGGTGGGTACTCATTGAAAAGAATAGTTTTCATTGTTATCTTTCCACCCTCTACTTCATTTAATCACTCGTGACAAATGTCTCATATCCTCCAGTTCTTTCCGTTTTACAAACAATTGAAGTTCTGCATCTGAAATGGAATAACCCCATCCAACAGCAAGGCTGGGGCTGCCTGGGTGGAAAGCAGCTCAGAGGCCCTGGTGTACAGTAAACATAAACCAGCACTGGCAGAATGAAAGGCAACAGTCACAAACTACAGCACGGCCAATTCTGATTAAATACTGTGGTTTCTTTTATTTTCACCGGGAGAACAGTCAGGTTTGGGAACAGGTGCACACTTTGCTTGTGGAATTTCATCCTCATAAATATTGAATTCTCACACAAAGACATCCTTGAAAACTTGATCTACTTGGACCTGCTCTGGGCAGAGAGCTGGGCTAAATGGTCTTCAGAGCTCCTTTGTGACCTTAATTTCTCTACAGTTTCACGATAAGCAAGGGTGAGCCCTGCAAGGGTAACAGAAAATACCTAATGAAGCACTTTCATTGTTGAATTTGGAATAAGAAATTATGTATTTTTCCTTCATGTATATAATTTTCAATCTAAAAGAAGAAATCAAACTTAAATGAGATACATTTTTCAGAAAGTGCTTTTGAATTTTTTTACTTTCATTATGTCTAATGAATTTCCTCTGGACAAAATTTTAACTTATATATATATATGTATATATACATATATATATATATACACACACACACACACATATATATATATATATATATATATATATGTTTTATATATACACAAATTTTGTCTTAAAAAGTAAGTTAGACAGGACTATTTTCAGGGTTTCAAAAATTGATGTCCAAGCAAAAGCTTAGGTGAATAGAGCCACAGCAATAAGCATCTATTTTAAGAATATTGGGAATGTTAAATCATGAGAGATACAGGATGTAGATTTCTCTTGCACTATGATTTATTTTCCTATGGAAGGAAATATGGTACAATCCTTGTTTACAAATAAGGGGTTTAAGTGTAGAAAGTAAGATAAGACAGGGCTTCTCTTCTGATGTTTCATTGGGAATTTTTTGCCTTTTGGGTTCTGCCAGAAGGGCAAGGCCAAAGGTCTCTGCAGTACTGATAAATGGATTTTTATTCCTCCAAGCAACTGTATTGCTTATATGTTCTTGTATATATGTAAAAACTTATATGCATACATATAAAAAATCAGAAATGTAGAACATGTATTCTCTTTGGTAAAAAAATTAAACCCAGCAGAAATCTTCCATGGAGGACTCGTACACTTTTAGGCTCAGGATTTAACAGATAGCCTCCTAAGTATTCCCTGAGATATTTTGTTTCTGTCTAACCCAAATATGATCTTTTCTCAGGAAGTAAAATTACTGCAAAGGCAAGAAGAGAAAGGGGGAAAGCATCCACCACTGTATATATGTCTCCTGTATGGCAAAGAGGGAAGCACAAACTTAATCTGTAGGGGTAGCCCTGTTTACTGAAATATTGCAATATCACTCTTTCATGTCCTGTTGTTCAGATATTGCTTAACAGTGTTGCCTTGTGGCATTCATATCTGCAGTTTCATTGCTTGTTTTGTTCATATGTGGCAAATACAGTGAGTATTTACTACAGCCAAAAGCAACCAAGAGATGGCAGCACTGCTTTTAATATTCTGTGTGCACAATCTGCCCTAAGTGGTACATCTGTCAGTAATACTTTTGTTCTTTTCCCTTCTACCTGGCTCATGCTTTCAGCAGTGAGTGAGTAGCTCTTTCTTTACAGAAGACCTGTTAAAATCAGTGGCCTTACTGCTAATGGAAATTGTCTTTTCCCATTGCAAATTTGCATAATGCTGTCTCATCTCTTCATCAGGAAAAGCCTAACAGAAACAGGAACTGCAAGGAATATTTAAGTGCCACAGGGTGGCTTTGGTCAGTGTAACTGAGCAATCTTGCTTCATCATTTTCTTTTTTTGCCTTGCAATGATTTCTGTTTCATTTTTTATTTCAGAAAACAATTGTTTTCTTCAGACAAGGTGTTTTGGAATATAGGATACTGAACTAACTGTCCATGTTTAGTGGTTTCTTTTTACCGATGTGCTTAAATACCTTCTACCCTTCTGAAGTGAGCATCAATCACTTCAGTTTAATCCAAATAAATCCCCAAGGGGACATAGCCATCAAAGAATTATTAACATTGTCAGGAGATTATTAGCATTTCAGTAATTATTCGTAGGCTGTATAGAGTCACTTTGTTTCTTGCACAGTAATGGCCATGTTATGTCACTATGTATATACAAAGACTCAAAAAAATTTAATGAACTAATTTTCTTTTCATACTGTATTGTAAAAGATTTTATTAGCAGCCAGATACTTGCAAAAGATGATACAATATAAATGTGGTGATCGAAACTACAAATTAAGTATTTGAATATTAAGTGAAATAGATTGTGATACAGTGTGAAGTTTGATACACTGTATATAAATGTGAGCAGTTTTCATTTTTTATTTGAAGAAGTCAATAGCATGTATATGGCTGCAGTGTCAAAATGATTTGATCATGTGGAAAAGCAAGAAAATTTAGCTTGACCCTCCTAGAATCAACATCTGTTTCTAGCAAACTGACTTTCAGATCATTTTGTACTGTGACTTGGTAATATGCTGCTTGATTTTTGAGTTGTGTGGATTGTGATTAGCATTTTAAAACCTTCAGTCTTGCCAAGAAAGACTTCATAACATGTAGACTACATACATGTCCCAGCCCAAAACCATTTCATGATTCAGAGTGATACAGAATTGCTTATCCATGTGTGCGTAAACATTCGGAAAAAAAAAAAAAGACAAAAGCTGATGGGCCTGAACTTTGTGGTTTTTTGCAAAATTTACTAAATGGCTTTCTATGTTTCTGCTAAGAAATCAGTGTTGTCATGAGAAAATGAGCTTGTTTCTGGCATTACTGATCTTCCAGTGCTCGCCTGGGTTGGTCTTACATCAGTGCTGCTGAATGGAATAGACCATCATTACTTTAAAATAAACACTTTGGGTTTTTTCTTACACAGAAAGTATATAATCCAAATGATTATCCATATTCAGAATTAGAGTTGTGTTATTTCAGCCTTTCTCTTTGCAACTGCTCTGGAAGTGACCATCACCAGGAGGTTTCAACTTGGACCATCAAATTTACCAAACCTGCACGTGGATCATTTTAAATGATCCATGTAAGCCATTTCTTTGGATACAGAAATGGTGATTCCAGGACACAAGACAGCTAGGACACATGGTGTCCATGTGATGGTGCAGGGACAGACAGGTAGTGGGAATCCAGCAGAACAGTCTGGAGATCTGGAGATTTCACCCAAGTTGCATGGCTGCTGCTGCAGGGACACATGCAGGGGCTGCTGCTGCCACTCAGCAACTGGCCATGCTCTGTGTGAAATCTGTGTATGTCTGGGAGTGTTACCCAAGGCAGAGCATATAAATTAGCAAGTTTTGGGTAGTTTTTTAAGTAACCGTTTGCTAGTGTTTGTGCCTTGCTGCATTACGGGTATTTCCATTGAGACAAACTGCGAGGAGGGGCACAGTGCCCATGAGCTGCTTATGGCAGGCTTGGATTTGTGCTGATGGCAGCAAAAAAGACAACAGTTTAGGGCTGGTGTTGAACTTAGAAGTTGTCAGGTCAAGCAGGGCAGCTGAGGGGAGCAGAGGGACAGCTCCAGCCCTGGCACTGGGCAGCTCCCTGGGGATGGGGATTCAGGCTAGGACTTGGGTGCATCACTGGGCTGGGCAGGGCAGGGCTGTGGGGAGCTGGAGATCAGCGCTTCTGCAACATCACCAGGGTGAGGCTGACAGCCTTGGGGGACTGACATGGGGTTCTGGGCTGTGGCTAGGTTTGAGGAGCACCAAGGAAGACTGGGCAGGGTCTGCAAGGCCTCTTGGGTTCCTGACATGTCTGGGCAGCTCATTAATAGACCACTCATAATAACAGCGGTCTTTATTGGCAGCATCTTGTAGGGAAAACAAACAAACACCCCAAGCAGCTGCAAGTAGATATTACAGGCATTACAATGTTTGTACACCTTAGACATATCTTCAAATGCTACAGGAGAAAAAGAAACAAAAACTTTGTTATGCGATCAGTATTGATTAAGTGGCAACACTAAAGAGAGGTCACAGTGGCTTAGCATTTCTCTGGGTATATGTTGAGTCCAGTGGAGTAAATCACAGGAGTGGCATTAGGGCAGCCAGTTGAAGTGAGCAACTCTGGTTTCCTTACTGATCTGTTTTTTCTTTTTCAAAAATGGCCATAATTTTCAAAAAGGAATTGTTTGCAATTGTGCTGGAGAGATGCTATCTTTTCCTTCACATTGTTCTTGAATTCTCCCTTTCCTCTTCTGTGACTGGGAGGGTGCTGTCATTAATGAAGTAGAAGCCTTGGCAGAATTCTAAGCTTTTGAAGGCTTCACAGTCCAGCAGATGTTGGCAAATGAAAGTGAGTGGGAGAGCACTGGAAGGTGTTTATCTGAATGATGGTTAACAGGCCTGTCTATAGGCTGGGCCAGAGACAGAGACAATTGTTCTGTTGGTGTCTCTGAAATGTATCCAGACCATACAGTGGAAGAGCTTTTAGTACTGGATTTTAAATTCCTCACGAGGCCTAGAAGCTTTCAGAGCTTCACTAACTTGGAAGTGGTATCTCAGTTTATTCATCACCTTCAGAGTTCAAAGGATACTACTATGAATAATATGAATGTTGATATAATCCCAATCAGAGAAAATTATAATAATAGTTAAAACCTCAATAATTGTTTTAATTCACTAATTATTTGTAATAGGTTCATCCACTTTTGCTAGCTAAGCAGAAGATACAGCCACTTTTAACAAATAAGGTATTTGAGCAACTTTATGGCAAGTGACTTGAAAAAAACCCTGAAAGCATAAAGTTGATCAAATCAAGATTGGTGAAAGGTGCAACAAAATAGTTTGTATTCACTGGTGGGAAAATAACTAGTGAAACAAAATCCCGAGTAATCTTTAATAGGACTTGAAGTATGTCCAGCAAACCAATAAAGTTCTTCATAACAGAGATATGCAATCATGCAGTAAAAGAATTTAAATAGCATTGCAAAAAGTGTTCCAAGTGTAATAGTAAAAGTTAACTCAAGACTTTAATTCAGAATTGGATTAACAAGAAAGCATTTTTTAACAGAAAATCTGAAAACTTAGTTGAAGACAAAGAAATTCTAATAATGAATTTCACATTGTGTATTCTACTGCATAAATTTTTTAGTATTTTAGGCTTTATAGCTACTAAGATTCAGTTCTAATATTTATACTTCTTCCCTCCAGAAAAATATAAACCCCTACAAAATTAATTTGAGCAAAATATTTGCCTTTTTAATTTTCCTCTGTTCCAAAATGCTGAAGGAATGTCAAATACAGCATATGAAAGCAGTTACTCAGACAGAGAAATTTAAAGTGAAAACTCTCCAGCCATGAAAACCAAATGTTTTGTTTTTCCTAAGTATTCAGGGAAGTATTTAGCAAAGAAATTACAAAAGATTTGTAGAGTTGTGAAAAAAGCTCACTACCTTTCCACATGTAAACAACAAGCTGGCCATATAAGAAAATACTGGATATAGTGACAGTCTTATAGTCTTGAACAGTTGGAAACACACACTATAAAGAACCTCTATATGGAGCATGTTTTCAAGGAAAGAAGCAATAGGTTCAATGGGTTTTGATTTAAAAAGCATTTGAGACAGCAAAATCTTTTATGAGTGTGGTTAAGGAAATGTCATGTGAGAGAGAATGGGTCTTACTTTAGTTGCAGAATTAAAACAGGCTGGGTCACCAGCAATTGCTGCAACACTGATTGAAAAAGCCTTGTCTTTGTAATGCTATTAGTGTCTGGAGGTGTTTTATCTGATGCCAGAGAATTTCTTGCTAAAGACACCTATGCAGGGGAGACAGAATGAAGGAGACTTGAGAAACCTCATCAGCGTCCCACTGTGTGAGCTTCCCAAATAGGATACAACTGAATTTTGGATGCCGAGTACTCACAGTTCAGTGGCAGGCTGAACAGCTACATCAAGCAGTAGACTTCAGGCCAGGTAAAATAACTTAAAGGATTAAGCATTATCAGCTGTGTGTTTGATATGTATTTACTGATCTATATTTGAATTTGATTTTTCAATATAGGTGGGAATATTGTAGGGTAGGAGTTGAGAAAGGAATCTTAGAAGGGATTAAGAGCAGCTAGTATAGAAGCAGAGCTAAACAGTGTGCTGTTTAGTTGCCTTACATTAAGAGAAAAGTCCTGGTCTTTGACTTGCAGATAGCCCTTCAAAATTTGTCCAGTTTTGATGACATAGAAATCAAGTTAAGGTGTATTTCACAATCAAAAGTAAAACCCAAATGCAGACTTCAACAAGGTCTGCTTTTTTCAATGGAAAATGAAACCCTTTCTAAGAAGTATGCCTTCATCTGAGCAAACATAATAAAACTTCAGCAAAATTGGTAAGGCAAACCTTTCATGTACAAGTAAAATAAATTGAATTCTAAATTAATGACTCCTTCTCAGTGGTCTGAATCATAGCATGATGTTAATGCACAAGAAAAGCTTCTATATTCAAATACTAGGCCACACAACAAATCCATGTTGTTTGGTTTCCATCGTAGAAAGCATATTTACCCAGATTATGTGGGCTGCATGCAGAAAGTAGTTTTGCTGTGGGGAACAAAGATCCTCCTTCAGGCTTTTGTATGCCAGTAACTATAACCTCAGGGTTGTAGTTGTCTAAATGGCTACATTAGTAATTTTTTATTTAGATTCTCTGGTTTTCTGTAGCTGGCTTAGCAGATGACCTCAGATTTAAATTCCCTAGAGCAGGGACCATACATTTATATGAGCATGAACAGTGAGGGTTTGATCTTGGCTGGAGCTGCAGGCTGTGGCTGAGATGTAAATGTCAAGTCATAATAGAGTAAGCTCAGGCAATTTCTCTCAGAAATAAAACTTGCTGCTTTCAAATGTCACTAGGCTAAAGAAATTTCAGCATAAACTAATGCTGAAGTCAGTGGGAAATAGATTTATCCACAATGTAGCTTCAATATAAGTTATTTAATTGAAATATATATTAAATTTTTATTAATCCAGTTATGCTGTATTGTTCACTCTAGCAGAACTATGCCATTTGAGAGCAAAAAGCTTATTGGATGCCTTTGGAATTGCCACACTTCCTTCTGTCTCCCAGGCACTCCTTGTAATTTTTGGCCAGACAGTCTAAAAATAAATAATTATAATTAAAACAAAAATATAGTCAAACCTCTAAACATAATCTTATGTGTTATATCAGCCATAATGCAAACTCTTTTTAGAAAAGTCAAGTTCTCAAGTGTCTTTACCAACAGTGTGATTTCCGGTTCATGTTTTCTCACTGCAAGTCCAGACTATTGTATGTCACCTTTATGAGGAGCAGTAATAATTCGGAATGATCTCCTCAGGTTTTTTAGCTTTTTATGGCTACTTACCCAGAATCTCTAATAGGATTTATTTTCAAAGCTTAAGTCTTAGTAGTGCACTCTCAGTGAACTAAAAGAACTCTGTATGTATGTATCATCTTGGACTTTTGTTACAAGCAGCCTTTTATTCCTGGTGTATACCATTTGTTTTCAGGCACTTAATTTGTTGTAGTTGGAAGAAGCCACCATCCACTCTCTTGCAGCTCTAGGGCTTCTTTGCAGGACATAGTTAAGAGTTCAAATATGGATTATACCTGGACTGTGAAGAGAAAAATTTCTGTGATGCGAGGTACAGAATATTTGAGTTGATATATGTGAATTTTTTTATTTCTGAAATACATATACTGTCACTCTCCTCAGTGGTGCCAATTAATGTTTGAATTTCATGGCAGATAACTGCATGAAAATTAGATACTGCTGATTTTGAATCACAAAGTCCATTTATCTTAAGTTAAATAGCTGTCATGATTGAAGAGAAATAATTGTGAGAAAAATATGATAAGTTGCAGAATCTTATAGAATACAAAGATGTGCTGTGATTTCCTTATCTTTAGGCAGACTGTTGCACATTTTGAAAAGTTTTGTTATTGACTCCAGTAAAAAAAAAATTGAGGCGTCTTATATTGAGATGATGCATGTTGGATTCAGGGAGTGATGTCTCTCATCATAGAAGATGTCTTTATGGTCCTGGTCTGACTCCTGTTTTTTCATGATCATAAAGTAGGTAAAATTGGTTGGGTACATACTATTTTGGATTGTCTAGTAGCAATCTTCAGTAGGCATTGCTGTTATTCAATACAGCTGTAAGCTTGTAAGCTCTGACCTTTGCAGGGACAAGATGGATCCAAAGGCAGGATTCAGGTGGGTGTGTCCTCCACCTCGGTTCATTGCCTACACCTTTGTGAGGAATGGGAAAAGCTAACAACAGGAAGCATGGTTTCACCAAATTAAGGCTTTTATATGTAGGTCTATCTACTTCTTCCTGGCTTACAAAAGTCTTAGTTTAAGTAGCTTTGAATTAGAGCTGTGTGATGTCTTACATCTACTGTAACTCAGCTGTGAAGCCTTAGCAAAGAGTGAAATTAATTGAATGTAGGTTCTTGGTGTTTTATGGAGCAGTGTTTGCTTAGCGTATTTTTCACTGTAGAATCAGTGAAAAGACAGACTTTTAAAACACACAGTTACACACTCACATGTATTGCTGAGATGAAGCAGTCAGCATCAAGTTATGTAGATATCAGCTGTATAACATAAAGGAGATAATATATACACAGATATATATAAAACCATCGCATACAATTAATCTCCTTGTTGTAAAAAAAAAAATTAAAATATATAGACACCTGGAAGAAATTCATGCATAGCCAACTAATTATAAAAAAAAAAAATTAAAAAAAAAATGCATTACTTCATTACTTTTTAACCTGAAATTCATAAGCTATTTTTTCACCTCACTGGCTTTCAAATTGACATAGCAACTTGCATGCATCTTTCCAGTTTCAGTACATCAGGTTGTGTTGATACAATAAGTTATCCTTGTGTTTTGGTGTGACAGGAAGGTTCTGAGGAGACAGCCTAGTATGGGGGTGCAAGCCAAGTAGAAATTCAGAGTCTTACAGGAGATACTGATAAGATGCAGGATTTTTTGTACTACAGTATGTCCACAAAGAGATGTAAGGCATGCGTAGGGCAGTCAGAAGATGAATACTGAAATGCTACCATCCATCCAGGGAAGGAGCTGGTCAAATACTTGAAGCCTTAGGCTAATGTGAAGGTCTCTGCACATTTTCCTAAAGCTTTGAAGCAATCTGTATCACTTTCCTCAGAGAGCTTCCTGGAACCATCTGAACAATGGAAATGTCTTGCTGGTGCAGGTAGGAGTTTGTCTTGCTATGCAGTTTCCATTCTGTAGCTGCTCTGAAAAAAGGATAGAAAGCAGAAAAACTAACAGCCAAACAAACCTCACATAGCTTTAGTCTCTCAAAAGGAAATTTATTGAATCCTGTATTGCTTTAGGTGACAAATTGTCTGATGGTGTAATTTCCACTTTTAATTTGGCATAATTGAACTGGAGGAGTGGGGCTCAGGGAAGCATTGCTGATTTGTTCACTATGGAAATAAAATGGGCTAGTCCCAAAGGAGATTAGATAATCCATAATCCAATTTACCTTTCCTAAGGAAAGTTCATCATTGACTGTCTAAAGGACAGTGTCCTTAACTAAGGACACTGGCTTTAAATCCTGCAACAGGCCACAGATGTGGATGCTACCTGAAAGACTAATCAACCCAAGGGTTAGTAAATTGGTAAAATAATGAAAAAAATCATTTGAGAACAAGGAATTTATGAAAAATGAAGATTGAGGAAACACTATGTTTGCATAGAAATGCTTTAACATTAGTGAAAAAACTGTAAGAAGCAAGTAATTAAGTAGACTTCAGAAAATCAGTAACATTGTATCTGCAGTAAAACTATCAGGATATTCTACAAGTTTTAATATCCAGAAATTGTTACAGAGTGAAAAAGTCTGTTCTCTCTTTCCTGTAATTTATATGCAAACAGTGAAAGAAACACTTACAAGTAATTATTTTAATGGGCTGGGAGATCCTACTGGCTGTAATAGTTGCTAATACAACTAATACAACAGGTCAATGTGAGAGAAGTAATTATTGACCTTTATCAATTTAGTAGTAGTAAAGTTGTTTACTACATGATCTGATACTGTTATGACTACTCATCACTTTCTCAGGGTATTGAATTCCAGTGTTTCAGATTTATTAGTAAACTGAGCAACAAATCCTCCTTTTTCTTTTTATTCAGCCGTAGGTGAAAACATCATACATGGGCTTCCTTTTCAAATACTTTTTACTCTTTTAGCAAATATATCACCATTTATAATAGTTGCAGTCATGAGCAATCACAGATGATCAGTAGTTGTAATCATGGTTAGTGATATACTCAGTTCCCAAAGTGAAATGTACAGTGTTAAAAATTAGATAAGTATTCTTATTTCAATAAACAACTGGAGTGGATTTACCCTTCACCAGCTTCCCTCAAGATTGCTGCATTTCATCCTTACACTGCTTACAAATTTTTCTGGAATTTGAACAATGATGATCAGTAAGCAAGTTATTGGGTTTTTCATTGGCTTTTACTTATCAAAGTGTCATTTAGTCTTAAGTCTTGATTTGTGACTAACATTAGTACGCTTTCAAAGTCAATTAGCATGGAAATTCAAGCATTCCTAATCTTTATTTACTTTAAAACAATCTTCTGTCCAGTCCCAAAAAAGCTGATGGAAGACTTGGGACTTACCTAAGAGTATTTTCCTTTGAATTTGACTTTTTAAATCCAACTTTAAAGGCTGAAATGTGAAATATTGTGAAGACCATCTAAGATCTCCTGTATACTTCTGATCTGAAAGTTCTGTCAGTGAAGTCACCCAGTCCACAACTGAAGTTCTGTTGGCAATTTTAATACTTATTAACTGGTAGTACTACCAGAAACATGAAAAGTTCTTTGAAGAAAAAAAAAAAAAAAAAATATTGTGGTAGTGTAGGATTTGAAGAAGGGGCTTGTGTTCCATCTACAATGGCTGTCCTGATAAATTGCCTCTCCTCTCAAAGCATGCCTTGCTGCAATGCAGAAAACCAGGCATTGTAGGATCTGAATGGTTTCGAGGATGAAATGTAGGTAAAAGATTTACGCAAAAGCTGATGTTCTTATGTCTTCCATGGGAGTCTTCTCTTAGACACCCTAAAAGATAATTGCATGGCCACTCACTTTGGATATGATTTCTGAAGCTTCCTGAACTACTACTGCTTTCCATTCATACTTTCCATTCATACTCAGTATATTTTGCTTAGGCAGGTACATCACCTGGTACGTCATTGTGAGATATTCCATGAATCACTTTTTGCTTCAAGTTTAGCCAAACAGTTAGCAGGATTAAGTCACAGAATACCATATTTGTCAGAGTTATGACTTTTAAAGACTGTAGAACCTCAATAGTGCATTTTCTCTCCCTCAGCAATTATGAACATGCATTTCAAATTGATGCCACCTCTTTTGGGGCTTAAACATGATCTGAATTTCACTAATTGTCTGACCCTTGTGACCTCATATTTCATACATGTACTTGCAACAGTTATTCTCCAGGCCACACTTCTTGTGGCTTTTTTGCATTGTCAGCTTTTGTTCTTTCTGTTACTTTTTTTCCTCAAGCTGTGTTAATACTGTGATGGCAGTGTCAGGCTGATTGCATGTGAAACCAGGTCATAGTTTTGAAAAGGGGAGGGGAAAACAGTTGAACCACAAGAAAAAAGCTTATTGCTGTAAGGTTTGCCAGCTCTACTTGCTGTAGTGTATGTCAATTTTTCACTTTCTGAGGCAAGCAGTGACATGTGTCAGGAAAATGCATGAAGGAAAGAAGTTATGGTTTCTAGTTTTCTCTTCTATGGACAGTAGTTTGTTTACAACTGGGATAGGAATCTCCATTTCATAAACTATAAAAATGGTTGAGATTGAACACTGCATATTCATGGCCATGCCTGTAGATGTCCCTTGTGTTTATAGAAGAGACCACAGTGTAGCAAGCAGTGCAAAATCTGTGCTGCCAAATGGGTTTTGGTTGGAAATTACTTTGTTTCTCTAGTGAAAAATGTTGCACTGGGTTTAAGGTACTGTTATCACCAATTCTTGTTCTTTGAATAAGCCAAGAAATGGGAAGCATTAATAATTGCTTTAAGTTCTGTATTACTTCAGTTTGGGGTAATATTATGGGGCATCATTTTGGCAGAAATAAATAACTGAGCATCCAGTGAATGCCTAGTATAAAGCATTAACTAGGAATCAAATATTCATTATCTACATTCAACCATCTGTAATCAATAGGTGATTTGAAATTCAGAGCACTTTTTAACACCATTTCAAGTGCAGGACCTTTGGATATTTGTATGCTAAAGACTAAAATCACAGTATGTCATATTTATATACTTATGTTTCAGAAAGAAAAAAGTTATTTAGTCTAGGCTGCCAAAACCACTGGAGATTTAAATCTAAATAGCATTGCTACCACACTTGAAAATCAAGTAAAAGTGGTAAAGGGTCCACCTGTAAAGGAATTTTAGATAGAAAAGGAATGTGTTATCCCAAAACCATATAATAATAATACCAAAGTACTTGTTTGGAATAGTGAAAGCAAAGGCACTGACTCTTCGCAGAGTCAGTGTTTCCTTTGACATAAATTGAATGACCAATTTGGTGTCTAAATACTGCTTTGACACAGAACATTAAAAAGAATAAGCAGCAGATGCAAGAGCTGTCACACTGATAGAGCAAACAAGTTTGAGACAAAATGTATGGTTCCTGATTGTATAGTGCTCATAAAGTTAAGTGTGATGTTTAATAAATTGTAGGATAAAGCAAAATAAGGGTTTTGTTCTTTCTTTTTCCATTTTGATTCTTGAAATACTTTTAAGGGACCCTATGTTTATTTGGTCCTACCTAGCCATCATGGACATACTTGTCTTCTTTTCCTGTGTTGAAAATTTGTGCACATATCCCTTCTGACATCTGTTACCTCACAGTCAAATCCTACAGCATTGATAAAATCTTTGGGCATGACTGGAATTTTAGCTCCATAGAAATGGAGTTTGGGCTTCAAGATTTATCATTAAATGCTTGAAGGATATTAAAACAGATTCCTTGTGAGTCTCAGTGTCCAGAAAAATAGTGTAATTCAAAATAAGGATGAGTTGTTATCATGAGGCCTGTAGCCAAATATTTTTAAGGTCAAGATAGCAATAATCATAACCTGTGTTTTGGGTAATGCTGGAAAGATACATAGCTTTTAGTGTGGTTACTTTTGATTGTAGCTCATGTTTATATTGTTTCCTTCAATTTCAGGTGTGTTAGGCTCTGTGAGCTCATCTCTGGCATTTGTGGTTTGGACAGGTGGATGCATAGAGCAGTGAGGTTACTGCTGTCTCAGACATTTGCTGGGTGTCCTTTGATATGCCTAGAGTTTTTCTCAAGTGCACCAAAGAGTTTAAATGCTGGCTACTGTGGACATAACTTGTCTTTAATTTACTGTTACTGTGAGCTAAACCACATGAGGTTAAGAGCTTGTCAGTGTGATGTGAAGCAGCCAGCATACTGAATGTGGCACCACCTGAATCCACAGCACATTAGAGCACAGTTGTTGTACACATCTAGTCACATTTTCAGTCCATCACTGCAAGCTTCAGGAGGTCAGCTCTGTCCACCTAAGGCATACTGGCCTAAATCTTTTCTGGTATGTAAAAAAATATACCTGGTATCTTCCACTCATGTCCAAAAGGCCACCAGAAAAGGTGTTTGATGCTCTAGGTAGAAAATGTATGAAAACTAAGTTCAGTTCATTTCCCTAATCAACAAGGAGAATTTTCTAATGACAAGAAATATAAATTATTTTGGCTGAGATTTATTTTTATACTTCCTATGATGGCTGTTCAGCTATGCACAGAACTGAAGATTCATTAGAGTGGAAAGAGGTCAAGGAACATTATTCTGACAGCTGGGGAGGTACCTGTATTTCCATCTGTGCTTCCAGGACTGTTCCTGTACTGTGGTTTCAAGGACTGGGATATTAGCCTTTAAAATATAAGGCTTTTATTTTTATTTTTTCCCTTTATCACCACCACATGCTACATTTGCTAAGAGTGATTTTTTTTTTTTTTTTTTGAGGTAAACAAATGCAATAACATAAATGGAAAGATGTCTTGTCATTTCTATGTTCATTGGTGTTAAAAAAAGCAGTGTGACTTTTGTGACGAGAAGGTGAGAATATGATTTGTGTAACTGAAATTGTTGAAGATTGTTCAATAAGAATGGCACAGGGAGGTGAAAGTATCTATCAAACATGGTGAGCTTTTTTAAAACTACAAGCTTTCTGTTCAAAAGGTTTGCATTGTTGTTTTTGGTTTTTTTAATCAGCATCCATGGAGCTGTGGATAAAGTCTTTCTTACACATCACTGCTGCTGTGCTGGTGGCAACACACACAAATGTCATACTTGAGTACTTCTCTTTTGAGAATATCCCAGTGGTATTGTGAGCCTTATGGGCGTGGGGAGGGAGAAAGAACTTTAACAACCGTAACTTAGACAACTACATCTATTGAAATCCAGGACAACAAGAGCTGTTCCCAAGTTTATGCAAGTATACCTAGCTTTGCATGGGTTGTAAGAATACATTAACTAAGAAATTATTTTAGTTGTTTAAGAGAGCAGAAGGCTGATGAGAAGGAATGGTAATTTCCTTCTTCCACCAGCTTTTTCTACATTGAGAAGAGGTATAACCACAAAGTTAGTAGTAGCTCTCACAGAAGGAACATCAAAGGGAAGAATGCTCATGTGACAGCACACAAATCTCTAGCATTAACAAAGAGAAACAAAGCTTGTAAAATATTAAGCCTTAGCATTTGAGCCAGATGTCATAAGATTAATTATCCTTATGAATCCTTTTTCTTAGGTTGTGCAAGCTAAGTGTACAGTTTTTTGTGCAGTTAACAGTTTGAGTTCAGTGCATACAGTCCAGTGGTTGCATAGGGTTAGCCTGATCCAGCCGAATACAATCACACATTCCAAAAAAAAGATCAAATGCCTTGAAGTAGATCACTTGGAGATAAACAGTATTAAAATGGAAGCACATCTGCCAAGTATCAGCTGTCAAAGCCCTGCAGCTATCTGAAACCAATCAAGTGTTAGAATAATCCGTTGTAGTGCACTTCATCTTTATGTCTTTGTAATCATCCAGCCAATTTCATGAGCTACATGGTAAAGCATACGTGTATGTTTGTGATTATAATAATGCTTTAGGTGAAATCAGAATTAAAGAATGAACACTTAATCTTCAGCTATGAATTTCAGCACCTCGTTTGTTCATTATTTCATGATTTCCCATCAATTCATGATTGCCTATGGCAGTTGAAAACATTTATTCATTCTGTATCTGGCTGAGAATTAAGAAAACTTGATGAAAATAGTCTGAACTTCTTAAGCAAGTACATACAAGACCTAAATGATTCTGACATGTGCATTGTTTCACATTTGTCCTTTAAAAATGTTTGTGTGAGACTCTCTGCTGAAGAATTGGACAAACTTATTGCTAAGGTCCAAAGTCAATTTTTAGCTCACCTAGGTGTTGGATCTGCTGTGTTTGTGAGGGGGCTGCATAAGTTAGATATGTACTCTGTCATGGTCACTGAATAAAACTGAAAGCATTCTCTGATGGTTACAGAGCATATTGATAATGAGAACTGGAAGGCTGTCAGAACTGGAAGACAGCCTATGTGACATAAGAAAGGCCACTTCATGGCACCCATTTTTCTTTTACTTCTTGCCTCCTTCACCCATCATCATATTATTTGGATACTTCATAGAGCAGAATACAGAAAAATGGCTTTTATATAAACTAGATCTAGCTTGTTTAGGGATTCATAGAGCACTTGAGAACTGTGCTGTACACACTAATGGCCTTTCATATGCAGTTGGTTCTAAAGACAGAGTTTCATGCTATTGGTTTTACAAGTGGAGCAGAATTCTGATAGGGTAGAGGAGATGCTGGAGAAAAGTTGAATGTGAAGCCTAGAGCCATGGCCATCAGGACATTATAGGTATCACTGGAGTTCAAAAATCTACTTACTAAATATCAATAGTTAAAACTCTCTAACTTTTGCCCTTGGTTTTCTGGTTTTTCAACATAATCACTAACTTCTGTGTATGGATTTGACTACTTTACCTGTTATGGAGAGAAAAAATTGGGTGGAGTCTTTAAAAGTATAATGGACAGAAATGATCCTGTGAGTGTTCAGATATGACTTCTCATTTAATTTCAGCCAGCTTATATGTACTTGAATAACATGTGTTTGCCTCACATAATTTTCAGAGAAATGCAAAACTCTTGGTTTATAGGCATTAAAGGATGGAGAGTCACTAAGTGCCCTTGGTAGTTTGCAGCTCTAGTGGCTACATTCCTTCATTAATATTGATACCAGATTATTCAGAGGAAGAGCTTGCTATTGTAATGCTCTCCTGTTCTGCTTTCTGTACCAGGAGAAAACACTGATGCCTTGACTGGGAGAAAGTTTCATGTATTGTAATCAGAAACTCTCTCAGTCTTCTTGATTAACTGATGAAAAGAAGCCTTTTAATCATATAGATCATACAGAAGCATTTTCATCAGTTTAATTTGTATTATTCTTCACTTTTTTTCTCCATTTGAATTTCTCTCTAAGCAATATTTGAATATCAAGAATATTTCTGGAAGCCTTTAACCAAAAATAGAATTTTCTCCACTATTTTTATGCTCTTTTTACATCCAAGGTTTTAAAATTTGCTCTTCCTGCCACAGGATATGGATTAACTAGATAGATATTTAACCATGACACCGAAAATTTTCTTTAACTGTTTTTCCAAGATACATTCTCCATTCTTCAGGAAAAAACAGAAATCCTTATTGTTTAATGAATTACTCTTCTTTTGACTGTAATAAAACACATTTATACATAGGAAAGTAATCACAAATTTTCTTTCCACTTGTTTCCTTCACGTCTAATAATTTTGCCAATTCCAGTCTTCAGCAAGCTTTATAAAGTCATTGTAATGCTTTCTTCCAGCTCATCAGTGAAACTAGTATGTATGTAGAAATGTATGTAGCTGTCCTACATACTGTCCCCATTTCCTACAGAAGATGTCAGCTTTGATTCAGTCCTATTTTCTATCTGAAAATATTATGCAGAATGGCATTGTGTAAACTGAATCTACCATTAATTTTAAAAAGTGAACCTTTAGATCTAGGAAGGCAATCAGATTGGTTTGATAACAACTATTCTTGGTAAACTGTTATTGACTGACATTTGGGACCAGCTCTTGGTCACTGCAAAGAGAAAATGCCTTAATTGTCCCACCAATCGATGCAGCAAGTGGAAGAATAATAAGGTAGACTAAATCAAAAATTTTAAAAATACTTTCATAAAGTTGTTTCTCCTGACTCTTACTCTAGAACCCCTCAACAAAATTTCAGCTTCTGTGATTGTTACTCAGGCATGATTTATTTAGAAATATATGCTTAGAATAATATACTTCTTTTTTCTTGACCAGAGTTCTATAAAGCAATTTACAATTAGAACCAAGATACAGTCTGATAGCTGGACTACAGCTGGACTACAGCTGTGTGATGTGAACAAAGTAGCTATATCATCTAGTATTCACTTTATTATTGAAAATAAGCAAGACTACCTAATAGTACTTAAATATTCATGCGTAGTCCAGCAGTTAGTATGTTTACACTTATTGCCTTGCTAGAACACAGGCTTAAATATAAGTTACTAAGTAGACTGTGTGACTTAAATTTTGTAGTGAATCTCATCATTTTCTAAGTGTAAATTGTGCAAGAGATTAACCTTGACCTTTTAAAAATTCCTTGAGACAGAAGGGTTTTGGAATCAGCATTTGAGATCATGGGCAAATGAACCAGTATTAGAATTTTTGTAACTGCCCTCCACATGCTTTGTAAGGTATTGCATTTGCTATCTGTTGTAAATAAGTCACCATTCTTTTTATAAGATCCTGGAATAAATAAACCTATTAACTGAATGAAGGGTTGTCTGTACTAAATTTTTTTTACCATTAAAAACTCAAAATATTCTCTTTTCCATTATTAAAATTGTTAAGTTTGGACTGTATAATATATTAGATTCTCACATTTGAATCAGAACAGTGTTGAGACAAACCTGTTTCTGTAGCTTTTAATATGCCTGCAGGTGTACAGGATGTTCAAAATGTTTGTGGCAGTATCCAGTTCTGAGGGGAAAGGGGGACAGCTTGCCCTTTGCCTTTTATTCTCTCTTTTTTTTAACCATCAGACATAGTATCAGGAGACCATACTTTCTACACCAGGCTTGACAGAGACACAGCAGTGAGTTCAGCAGTTCCTACCACCTGTTCACTGGTGGCTGAGTTACACTTGAGAATCACTTGTGAAGGGCTCATAAACCTAAGCAGGCTCTCCTTACTTGACAGCCCATTCAGGGTTCAGCTGAGGAGATGTAGGTAGGAGCCATATGGCCTGGATTACCACACAGTGTAAAATCTAGAGATGATAGGGTGCAGGGACTCCTCTGGGAGCCTTATGATGGGTGGATGATCCCCTCAAACAGTAAATACAAAGATTTGCTTGTCTTTGCCAAGTCTGGTGGGTGATGTTGTATTCAACATTAAGAGTTGCTATATCCATTTATAATAAAACTAAGACCTTTTTGTTCTCCTTTGTCAATTAAATTCTTCTGTCCAGCATAAAAAAAATAGCATCACAATTTTGTCAATTTTACAGGATGAAGTGCCATTCTTATTTTTATGTGAAATTGTTCAAAACACGTACGGAACTAGAAGCATGTAGATAATGCATGTATAAATGTTATAGTTCTAGCAAAAATACAATATGAAAATTAAAGTATTTATGCTTGCATATAGTTCACATTGCTGGGAGCTCTACATGTAATCACTTTCATTTTTCCTGGCAAATGTGCTCATAAGGAAGAACAATACAGCATCACAGCACTTTGCAACACTCAATGGTGATTAGGCTGATTAAGTTATATGGTGCTCACAATGAGTAATTTAGAACTATGTAATATTCAGAGACAAGAGCAGGGGAAAACAGCTCCCTTCCTTTCATATGTGCTTGCTATTAACTGTCCAGTGAATGACCTTTGCCTTTGTCAAACAGCATGCTTCATTTATGTGCCAATTTTGTGACTTCTGTGGATGTGCCATACAGTGAGAATGTATCTCACTGTTCCGTAGCTTTAAGGAAACACTTCTGAACACTGGCAGAGTTTGGCTCCTTTGCTTCAAAATTTTGATCTACTTCAGGCATCTTCTAGGAGTTTGTTCACTCTAGCTGATAAGGAAGTTCACAGTTGCCTGTTGAAACATTTATTTCCAAAACAAATTTTATAGCTTAATCTTTTACTCCAGGAAATGACAACCAAGGAGAGATATGAGTTCTGTAGAGCAAAGAGCAAGTAAAATGCAATAGCTTCAGCTACTGAATAAAAATGCTACAGATTTTTGCAGCTGGAGCTTAAGAAATATTGTGTAGTAAGTAATGTTATCCAAAATATATTCCCATGATGTTTCCATTTAGAAACATTTCTTCAATCTATGTATATTATTCTCCACTTGATTATGCATTTCCAGTTTTTTAGACAAAATTCTCTTTGGCCTTCTCATAATGATTGCACTACAAAATGCCTTCAAATATTTTAAAAATAAAATAGCTTTCAATAACCAGTTATATTATTTACTATGTATAGATCTCTGCAGAAGAAGCTTTCTTTTCTCTCAAGTTAACTCTGGAGCTACTTATTCTATCCTTATTCTTTCATTTCTTGCAAGAGTACCATCATCATTACTAAACATTTATGTACAGCTGTGTATGCACTGTCATAATGATTTGACAATATTTTGCAAGTGAGAGAAAGTCAGTATTTGCATCTTCAGTAGCTTTAGCCAGACTTCTTAGAGATGCCTTTCTAGCAGCAATACTTACTGTGTAGCGCTCAGATTTTGCCTTTTGCTATTTGATACACTTGCAAACTCAGAATTTTGCATGGATGGTACTACATAGGTGGTAACTACATAGATGGTAAGTGCCTCTGATTTCTTTTCATGCATTACAAATATCCAGAAACAAGTGAAATTTATTCACTTCATAGGAAAGACTAAAATGCCCTGAATATTCAAGTACTAATTTTTAGGCCTATTTTCAAGAATACATGTTAGGATATCATATTATACAGATAGTGATCATCTCCAGGCCTGCCTTGTACTGCACTGACTGATAACCAAGCTGTCTTTCTTTAGTTATTATTGGTTTTGTCTGTGGATAAATTGAACTGAAGCTACCCACTCAATTTTAATCCACAGACCACCAGCTAGCTGGGGATGCAGCCTTTCCAATTTGGATTCCAATTTAGACAATAAAAAGAGATCCTTATCCTATCATCTGCCTGTGCCTTGCTGAGTGCACTAGAAGAACATAGCTATAAAAAATCTGGCAGTTTAGAGGTGTAGTCATGGTAGATATTTATTCAGTTCTGAGATTTAGAACCCAATAATGGAATATTTTGATTCTTTTGAATGATAAGCTAGTTTGCCTCAGAGTTATAATTTTTTTTGCTATACTGATATAATTCATACGTAGAAGATGCTATTTAGTAGCAACCTCTGTTCTAATTAGAAGGAGTACTGGTGTCACACTTCTCATGGAAGAAAAAATTTCTAATAGTTCAAGTGTCAGGTAATGATAATTTTAACTGAAATCAACATTGGCAGAAAATCTGGACAAGGCTTTCATTTTCCATGTCTATCTGATTTGAACAGATTATTTTTTAATACATCACAAAAATCTGGAATTTAAAAATAGTTTGCTGTGCAGGGATTAGAATGATCATAATTTTTTTTAAACTTTTCAGAGTGAGTGGAGACCATCTGTCTATTAATTTTTTTCCCCCAAGTTCTAAATGTAATTATTTTGTAGTATCACATACCTTCATCTTTAATCATTCCACTTTTATGGAAAGTTTTATTTTTAACTCATCTTAAGGTTATACAAAAACATCTTTTCCCAGCTCAGTCTGGATTGAATATTAACCTTTAGCTCATGGCTTAAATGTTTTTCTTGCTTGGCCAAGGTGCATCCTCAGTTCAAAAAAACATATCTGTTTTTTTGTACACATCTCAATTTATATATTTGCAGAATGCAGTTAGCACAAAATTGACATTTATCATGGAACTGTTCTTGAAATATAAGATTTACTGAGCAATTTAGATGTGGGAGGAACCCAGCTTTCATCCTGGATGCATGATGTTCTGAAAATAGAAGTGGTATTTCCGATGCTTGCTTATGATCCAGCTAAGTTGATATGTGCTGGCAAGGGGTTTTGGGAGCTGCAAACATTTCTTATATTCAGGATGTCTTTTCAGTTTTAAATCAAATCTCAGTTTCTTCCCATTAGATGACGGGACAATAATGCATTTGAGTTCTGAAACTTAAAAGAACCTGAGTTCCAGGACAGTGGGGTTCTGCTAAGATTCTTTTAAAAAATTTGTTTGTGGTTGTGGTTGCAAATACGAACATTACTTTCTGTCTTCTGAAAAATGTGTCTATGATGTATTCAAAATACTTTTAATTTGAAAAATAATGATACAGAGTCATCTTAATTAGGTCTCTGATTGTGACAGCAAGCAGCAGGGTAGGAGACTTACAAGGACAACTTACATGACATTTTTTCCCATGTATGCATCCTCAAGACTAGATCAAAATGAAGCCATATGTTGTTAAGCAGAGAGTGCTGTACCTGCTGGTACCATCCTTCTATTCCAAAAGTGCTTTTTTTTTTTGTTTGTTTTTCCAAATAACTCTTTGTGATGTACAGCCAGGTACATGTTGGGTGGGACAGACAGCACTTCAGCTTCAGCCAGGGGAGCCACCGTGGTTAAGGGCTGAGAGCTGCACTTCAAGTTCACACTTCACTTTCTCAATAGAGAAAGTTCATACTTTCTTTATGGGGCACATGGCCACAAAGTTGCATGGAAAGATTGAAGACAATATTTTAGCATTTTTGTTAGTTTATTTATTTTGCAGTTTTCAGCATGTCTGGGTTTAAATTCTGGCTTATTATTTATCTGATCTTGGTGACATCATTTTAGCGTAATCTCGAACCTGTTTTGTTTTCTCCCTGTTCCTTTAGAAAGCACGAGTATTTTTCAAATCACATTGAGATTCCAATATGCTCCATCTTTTTGACATTCTGATATAAAACAGTCAAGAACAGTCAAGACTGCAAGGCACCTGTGGAAGTGTCTGGTGCCAGCTCAAAGCAGGGTCAACTAGAGCAGGTTGCATCCAGCGGGTTGGCTCCACAACCTCTCTGACCAACCTGTTTTAGTTACCAACTGTAATCAATTTTCCTCATGGATTTCCTTCTTAATTTGGGCTCATTGCCACTTGTCCTCTCACTCACTACCCCTGAGAGGCCTGGCTCTTCTTTGCTCCCTTCCATCAGGTTCTTATACAGATGGATAAGATCCCTCCAAGCCTTTCCTTCTTGAAGCCTTTGCAGCTCTCTCAGCCTTCCATGGACGGCAGAGATCCAAGTGCAGGTGTCATCTTTGTGGCCCCTCACTGGACTCACTCCCTGTCTCTGTATCTTATGTCCCCAGTAGCCCAGAACTGCCCACAGTGCACAATGTGTGCCTCACCCATGCTGAGCAGAGTGGAAGGATCACCTCCCTCAGCTCACTGGCAATGGTTTTCTTAATACAGCTCTGGTCCTGTTGGGCACCTTTTGCTGCAAGGTCACGCTGTTGACTTATGTGCTGCTTATTGCCCTAAAGGACTTCTCTGCAAAGATTCTTTCTAGGTGATTAGACCCCAGTCTACACTGGTGAGATTGTTCCTCCTTGATTCCTTGTTGAACTTTGTGAGGTTTCTGTCAGCCCATTTCTTCAGTCTGTTGAGGTCTCTCTGAATGGCAACTTGATCCCCTGGTCTCTACACTTCTCAAAATTTTGCATCATCTCTAAACTTTCTGAGGCTGCACTCTGTCTTATTATCTACACAGTTAAATTATGATGCTCAAAATTCTCATCTCCACACTGATATAATTCATGTGGTGTTTTCACCCAGCTGCCTTTCGCTTGAATTGATGAAGAGAGGCAATATATGTTAGGGAATAGATGTGCTGTACACAAACAACAAAAAACCACTTCTTAATTTCCTGTAGCCTCACAAGGGGCTACAAAACAACAGTTCAGATGCAAAGGATATTTGAATTGGAAATTCAGGTGAGTTCTAGTTATAAATACTATAGAAATGCAGGATTTTCAGATGCAAGGCCTCATTTTGACTTTATTTTGAGCACTGAATGTATTAATTTTGTGACTGGCTCCCTGAAAGGGAAATAACCTCTAGCACATGTTTCTGGTTTTCATTATATACCTCTTCTACCTCTCACATAGTATCTCCTAAATTTACTGTTATCTATATTTGATCCTGAAGTACATAGCTCATTCGATTTAAATGTCTTTATGTATTGCTTTATCAAATTTTTAGGATATAAAAACATCATAAAATTGCTGCTGCAGTATCTAATCTGTATTCTACATATATCTATACACAGTAGTTCACATTTTCAAAGTTCATACTTAATGGACAATAAAAACATATTTAATAACTGTCTCCCTGTAAATACGTTATTTTTACCAGGAGTATTGGTTTATTGGTTATTCATTTAAGTAGACTCTGTTTAAATGTTTCTGTAGCTTTGTTCAGGCTACAAAGTTCTTGGCCATAATTGTACTGACGGCTGTGGATCCAGTAATCTATTTGTATAAAAATCAAAGTATTACTTGCAACCTTAAAGCTGAAAATTTATAAAATGGTGGAATAGAATTTAAACAAGCAAGTGAGAGAAGGATAGAAAAAATGTTAATGACTGGAATATTTATAAGGTTAAATTAATTTTAAATGTGATTCACACTGTGATGTGAGGAGTGAGGGTAGCTTCATTAATTAAAAAAATAAAATAATTAAACAAAAATAAACCTCTTAGCTACTGATTGGGCCATATTCTAGTCTTATAGAATTATTCAAATGTTTTTGCTGCTGTAAGTATGTCTAGAACTTGCTACATAGTTGTGGCCAATTTGTAGAGGAAATAGTCTGACAGGTCTAGTAGCCTGTGACGTCCGTAGTCAGAGTGAGCCTGTCAAGTGGATCACCTGCTGCTGCACATGTCATGAGTGGGACCAACAAGGTGTGCTGACCCTGGCTAGTCTGCTAGAGAAGTTCAGAGGAGTTTGTACTCCTAAGGAAGGCAATGTTATTTGGCTACTACCATGCAGAGCATATTATCCACGTTGTTTGTCACTTAGCCGGAAGGAAATGGAAATGCACCTGAAGTCAATGTGATAGGCTCAGAAAAGTATAGTGGCAATAGTGGAATATCTGAGCTCTGGTCACCCTTGGCTAATGGCTGTGATACAGTAGGTTGGACACAGGTAACATACACTACAGTGGAGCTATATGGAATCTGACAGCTGGAGATTCCTGCTGGGGCAGGAATTTAAGATGTAAAATAGGATTGGGGCAATGAAGGGTATGGAGAAAGAAGGCTAAATTCAGGGCAGGTATAATCCACATCATCATAGAGCCCAGCTTCTTATGGACTTATTCAGGTGGTTAAGGCTTTCATAAAATAATGAGCCAGATGTCACAAATTTATTTGGGTTAAAAGAAAAGCTTGAGCATTGTGGAAGAAAGTGGAAACTACGGAATGACTGTGCGGTCAGCTGCTCCCATAAAGCTGAATTTGCCACACATGGTAATTATGTCAAGTGTCCTGAGCTAGTTATATACTGACAAAGAATAATTTTTTTTTTTTTTTTCCAGAATAAAGAGTTTATTCTTTGCTCAAATACACACTTACAAAGGGCTTGAAGGAGAAAGGAGAAGGTGCCCATCTTATGTCAGATAGCTCTTCACTTCAGTTGATGCCACACTTTTTCTTAGCAGGTTGTTCTTCTGCAATTGTGAGAAAGGTTGCCCTATCTGTCACATGCATATCTTGTGTCAGAACTCTAAAGAGTGAATTGCCATGAAGGCAGGCTTCCAGTGATGAGTTTCAGTTTATTTTCAGATGATGCCACAAATGTCTCATTACCCTCAGCTGAAGAAGTTGTTGAAAGAATCCTTTCCTTTCAAATATGTTTCTGAAAATGTAACTCAGCCCTGAGAAGATGGTATCATGTCCTGCTGTTTCTGCTGTCCCAGTGATTCCAGGTTATACTTTCACAGTTTCAAAGCAAACATGGGGATTACATTCACCTTGTCTTTTTCCTATCTGCAATGCAATTTGAGACTGGATTTTATATGCAGCCAGACCTTCTTGCATATGATGTCCTGGTTAGGAGAACACCGATAGTAATGCCAAGCATACTGTACAAGCCAGAATAAACCACCTGCTTTTTCTAAGCAGCATGGGCTCTGGATTTACAGGAGTTAAATCTGTGTGCCAAATCTAAGTACTGACATGTGCAAAATATACCTGCTTCATATACTTGGAATCAAGTTGCTTAGTATACCAACATTTTTAATCTAGTGTTTTATGGACTGTCTCACTTGCATACTAATCTACCTTCTTTAACTCCTACTGATCTGAGTAAAATCTGAACCTAAAATCTGCTTAGGAAGAAATAAAAGGATCCAGTAATTCTTTGCAATAAATATATTTATTCACTGGATAAATAGTACTTAATATTTCAATGTACTTGGTCTTGTCACAGGTTTCATTAATGCATATTGTAATAGGCAGGAGATGGGAGAAAGAGAAAATAATTCTGAAGAAAAGGAAACAGAAAAAATCTAAAAAACTTTCCAAGTAACTCATGTTAAAGGTTTTCAGAAATACAGCTCTTTGAGTACAGGTGCTGAGTAGCAGCAATATTGGAGTTTTGTGCTGAAGTGGAAATGAATTAACTAGGCAGTCAGGTGACCCATCATGAGTACAAACACCATGTGGTGTGGGAGAGTTTTCCTTATGTAACTATACCAGAGAATCCCTGATCCTTTTCTCCTACTACTGATGATATGCTCACTCATGCACTTCTGATTTTCTGGATTCTGCCCAGCACCAGTCAGCTCACTCTGTGAAAAGGCAGGTGAGGGTGCAGACTGTCACACTGAGGTCACCTCTTGTCAGTGTCTCCAGCTCTGTGCCCTGCAGCTGCCTGGAGGTGACCTGGCACACAGGGGAGCCACTTGCTGATGGAGTGCAACCTGGATTCTTGTGCAGATTATTTTAATTATGTATTACTTCTTGAAAGCACTTCTGCTCTTGTAAAGAGGAATTCATAGAACCTGTCAATCTTGAGAAGGCAGTCTTTACATGTAATATGGAAATTTTAAAGGTGTTATGGGCTCACAGTGCTGCAGAAGAACGTTTTCAAATTTTTCTTTTCTTCAGCAGTGAAAACAATGACTTCAGAAAAATAGGACAGAAAACTTTTGGCCACTATTAGTGTGTATCACCAAGATTTCACATGCAAGTTTTAGTACTATTTAGTTTTAGACAGAGGTCAAGAAGTTCCAATCTTATCTGATACCAAAGGACTGTTTTAATACATTTCAGGTTCTGATCTTGCCTCATTTGCAAATTGCCGGAATTTGTCTTGAAAACTTCTGTGGAAAACTGTATTCCCCCAAGACTGACTTTTGGGCAATGCTGGGCTGTGCTTCAGTTTAACACTGCCAATTGTCTCTTGTCTGGCTGTTTTTACGCACAGTGTTCAAATCTTGTACTGTTTCCCACTTTCTTTTTGCAGCTATTAACTTGGCAATGTCATGTGATAATGGGTTAAATGCCCAATGGAATTCCAGATGTATTAGATCTATTTTTCCTTTTTTTTTTTACTCCGTGAAAGAAATTGTGCTCTGTGAAACTTTAATAAAATCAAGTGTATTTACTTCTTTTCCTTTTGAATTATTAGCAAATTAAAAAAACAAAAATAAACAAGAAAAACACACACACAATAGGATCTGGATACAATTTTTAACAATTGAATTGAATTGAATTGAACTAGGAATACCTCCTAGTCAACACTCATTGACCTGGCTTTGAGCAGAGGTTTTCCTACATGACAGGGAGTAAAAATCTGTCTCTTTCTTGACACCGGCAGCCCTGAAGCTAACTTGCAAATACTCTTTTTTCCCCAAAATGGCCACAAAACCCATTGCTTTCTTATGCAAAATTATTGTTTTAAACTCTGAGCTTTAGCATTTCTATACTTTGAAAAATTAATTTTATGAAGTCTAGAACAGATTTTATGTGATTCATATTCAGGGAGAAAAAAAAAAATCGGTTTCCTTGCTTTTCATATTAGCTCTGTTTGCAGTGAGAACAGATTTAGCTTTTTGATTGGACTATTTCCAAGATGCACTGAAAAAGTAATATAAAATCTCAATTTTACAATCAGCTTTTAAGCCTAGATTAACATATTCAAAGAGAAAGAAGTTAAGAGAGTTAGAGAATGATGGCATAACTCAGTTGAGAGCCCCTCAAAATCTCATTTAGTGTAATTAGAGAAAAGAAAGCTAAAATAAATGCAAAGCTGGTAACTTTTTATGTATATGTAATATTTCTGAACATGGAACATGGTAACTTAGATGGGAACAAGAAGAAAAATATTACTTAGTGGCATGAGCTTTAGTGAAAACTAGCTGGGCTCTGGATCTACTAGGAATGGGAAAGAAAGAATTTTAATTAATTGTTTTAAACAAGTGATGTTGGGGCATCCTAGAGAGAGATTTGCATAGGTAGCCAAGAACTCAATTTTCTTATGGTTCAGTAATCTTTTGGCCAAAACAAAGGACTTTCAAAGAATTGTACCTGCCGGTGTAAGCTCAGCTAGTTACTTGAGATCTGCGTTTCATTTTCCTTGTCTGTTGCTTCATCAGAGTCAGCAGAGAAAATCAGTGCTTTTATTTAACCAAATACAGTTTAACATTTGTCTGCATAATTGTGCAACTTTACAGAAAGTACTAGATTGTCCCATGCACAGGATGAGGATCACTGCCCTATCTTAATACTTTAAAGTGTTACAACTTTCAAATTTGAAGTGCTTTGAGGACTGCAGCAGGTAGAATTTTGTTTTATAAAAAATCTCAGCAGTTGAATTCTTTTATTACAAGGTTCTTAGATATTAATTCAGTGCTACCCTAAGTGACAGACAATTGGTCTCTTAAATATTTACAGTTGATAAAAGCGTATAGCTAAGCCCTCTGCATCTTTTTTCAATGCAAAATGAGAACTTGTAGTATTTGTGAAATCACTTCTCTAGTATCTGCCACATTTGCGTTAGAAAAATTTGCAATAAATAAGTAACAGACAGCTTTCACTACTTGTCCAATTTACTCTTTGCTTTGGTCTCCCCATTTGGTGGAAAGATGGTCTTCTTGGCACCTTAAAGGAACAATAATATGGAATTCAGGGGTATGCTTTGCTTTCTCATGAGTATTGGTAAGATTACCCAAAAAAGGCCACAAGCATTAGGAAAAAGTCTGCAATTCAGCTGTAGCAATATCAACTGCATGGTAATAGGTGCAGACTGGGAATTTTGGTACTTGCTTCAATATGCAGACAGTGAGCAATAGAAGGATTATAGAAAAGCCAAAAAGAGCAAAGAAGTTGTGTGTAGAATTTCCAAAGTTGACTGAGGACTTGTTTTGGATCTGATCAGAATTTTAGTCTAACCCTGGCTATTAGTATATCCCTTCATGGTTTAGCTGGTTGGAGACCTTCAGGACTGGACCAGGACATAAAGTTCTGTTGCAAAGTAATTGTAACAGAGGCAATTCAGTATTGAAATGTGTAAGTTATATATGAAATGAAAAGATACAATATTTAACTGTCTTGTGAGACTTCATGTTCTGGATGTAAAGACATATATAAGTAGAAAGGTGATTTCACCCTTTTGTTAACAAAACAAAATTTCAAAGGCTTGGTGTAGTTGTCTAGTAACTTTCACAATGTTTATAGTGTAATATTCTGCTAAGGATAAATATGATTGAAATTATTATTTGTGTCAGCCTCACTAGTATGAGATCTGTAAGACATTTTCTTCTTAATTCTAAAAAAATATCCTTTTACTCTTTAGGAATATTCTTTTTAATGCCTGCATATAGTTTTTAAAAATACAGCATATTCCTTACATCTCTCTTTTCCAAATGTCTGACCTATGAACCTGGTTTTACTTCTATCATGTCTCCTGTGTTGTATTTCTCCTGGTAGGCAATGAATAATGAAAGAAATATTATTTTCATAGGGAACTGATTCTCATTTTCCCCTCTGCACCTTAGTGGTGGAAAAAGACAGAATAAAAAGACTCTGTGCTTACAGCAATGCTCCCAATCTGTCTAAAGGTTACACTTACTTTTTGTCAGTTTGCATAAATATAATTTTAGTCATTCTCAGTAATAAATGTGTGATTAAAGGTTATCCATATAGCTAAATAGCTGTTATTACCATGTGCCATTTTAGTTACTTGGATAATTTGTCAACTCTGTGTACTGACAGTTTACAAATAAGAACTTTCACTCATATAGTTAAAATCATAAATCAATAGCAATTTTTCATGAGTTGATACAGCTGCTTATCACCTGCCTAACAGACCCAATTAACTTTACATTCATCTAACATTTTAGGTTAGAAAGTAGTTTTCTGTTGCCTTTATGTTCATCCACTGAAATGTAAATGTAACACTCGTCAGTTCTTACATACATTATTCTTGGTACTGGCTGCTTCTAGAAAACTCTGTTGCCTGGTGTTTCTGGTGGTATCAGTTATGATTTTATGCAGTTGTGTGGGTACTGCTCTGTAACAATCATCAACTTGCCAGCATCACAGCTTAAGGTTATTTCAAATACAGAACTGGAGGCACCATCCTGGGCTGTCCTCCAGTTCCTTGAAGCTGGTACTAATATTGGCTCTTTCTAATAAGCTTACCAACCAACCTTCTAAGAGCAGAGTGAGTATAGTTTTGACACCTCAACTCAAATTGCATGGAATTGGCTGCTTCTCTGATCTTTTCATACTTTTTTTTTAAGTTCCAGCAAAAATTTCAGTGACCAGCTTAACTTGTTTGTCCTTATCCCTCGTGTGCTTCCTCTCTTTCTTTTTATCCTGTTCTTCAGCCTTGCTAAATTATAAAAGCCAGTTGTGCTCCCTTCTCAGACTTGAATTCTTTCATCTAAATTCAACAAACTCTTCTAATTTCACCTTTTATCAGTCTTTATTTTCTCTATTAAAAAAAGATAATTAACTGAACAAATTCTGAACAGCAGAATACTGATGGAGTCTCCCACGTGCCTTGCTACATTATGTTCAGGACAGTACTTTGAAAGTAGCCCAGCTTTCAGTGGGGACTGAGACAAATGTTGCCAAATTCTCCCCTAAAAAAGATCAACAAAATCTTTCCTGCTTCCTGCAGAATCTGCTTCTGTTTAATGGGAATGTTTCATGTTCACACATCTGGTGGAGAATATGGAAACAAAAAACAACCTATACGGTATAGATGACCACCATGCAGTCTTTTCAGTGCAAATTCAGACAATATATTGACATTGAGATTATTCTTTGTTAGTTCCAGGGTTCTTCCGACCACCGTGGAGGCACAGTAGGTGTTTGCTTCTTGGCTCCAACAGACATAACCTGCAGGAAAGGAAGTAGCTAAATAAACAGAAGAAACATCCTGGTTCTGTATTTTCTTCTGTGGAGGGGAAAAGGAATGCAAAGAGAAGGAAAGAATTGTTTACAGTGAAAGAGGTGAAGGTGAGGAGCCCTGTGAAGGGAGGTTTCTTGGAAGCAGCTGAGTGAAGCTAATGTGAAGAGGCTGTAAGGGAGAACTGGGAAGAGCTGTGATTTGTGATTTCACACAGTGAGAGGCTTTTTCTGTGTGTGTACTGGGAATTTCCTGCATGGAATACACTTTCTTCAAGGTAGAGGCTGTCTGGCTTCTGTCTGCATTATTTCCCTAAGGAAGTGCTGAATTTAAACTGAATCATCCTCTCAAAACATAGAGAAAATCCCTTTCTATTATTTACCAAGGACAACACAGAACAAATATTGTAGCTGAAATAGTAATATAAAGTGTGATCATGCTTTACATAATTTACCTAAAACAATGGTCAGCATGAGGCTCTTGGCTTGATCTTCATGTTAAGGATTAACTCTTCTGCAGAAGGGATATCCTTGTCAATTTGTTGGTATTGAGAAGATGAGGAGCTTTATGTTAGTAGTGCTGGATTTTTTTTACCTGCTCTAGTGGTTAGCTGTCCCTAGGAAAAAAATAGTGCAATATCTTCATTTACAGAAGTGGGTTTCCTTAAAAAAATTCATTTTATTACACTATATTTCTTTGGAATGTTATGGTACCGAAGACCAGAACAAAAATATACTGAAAAAATGTGTTGTAATTCTTATTTTTAGGTGACTGTCTCCATGCATCCATGGATTGAGTTAACACCCAAACCATAGCTCATACAATGAATAGGGAACTGTGTGCCTCAGAAAATAATCTGTCTCATATTTACTGAATGTTTCTTACCTAGCATCAAAACAAAGGTTGTTTAAGGCAAGAAATTCACTCCCACTCCTTTTTCTTCACTACCTTTTTCTGCTCCACTGGGAAAATACCTTTTCTCAGTGTTACTGTCTGCACACTTTCCCTGAAGGCATCTTTCAAAACTTGGTGCAAAGAAAATGTAGCTGTTGTGGTATGTTTTATAATAGAGTTTCTTAACTAAAATAATGTATTATTTTCTATGCAGAATAGAGGTTTCAATAGGAAAGATAGGGAATAGCCTGATGGTTACATTGAACTTAAGTCACTGCTTTGATTTCTCACAAACTATTATAACTAGTTCCATCACATTGTGCACAAGTGCTTTAATAGCTATACTTTTGGAATAAGTGGGAGAAAGGAATGAAGAAATTAGACCTCACTTTATCTTTTAGAGCATTGTACTGTTTTCTTTAAAATATGGCAACCACTATCCTACCTTTTGTGCAATATTGTCAATAAGGCATGCTTGAAGAACACAGTTTTGTGGGTACTTGATAGGCTGTGGTGTGATTTAGGCACCAGACTGCTCTGTTACCTTAGGGCAGGGATGATTCTATCTCTCCTCTATTGATTTCTCTCATTTGCCGTTTCTGGTTCTATTTTAGATGCTTGTTTGTTTTGGATCAGATCCAAATGCCAACACTGAGACTGAGGGAATATCACAGTACATTGCTGTCTAAAATGCTCTGCTGTATAAAAGTGGCAAAAATTTAAAATTTAAGATGGCTGAGCAGTGAGCTCATTGGCTGCAGCTTCCTCAGGAGGCGAAGGAGAGAGGGAAGAGCTGGGTTCCTCTCCCTGGGATCCAGAGACAGGGCACATCTGGGAACAGTTCAAAGCTGTGTCAGGAGACATTCAGACTGGGCATGAAAAAGTATCTCTTTACCAAGAGGGTTGTCAAACACTGGAGCAAACTCCTAGAGAGATGGTTGAGGCCCCAAACCTGTCAGAGCCATTTGGACAATGACCTTAATAACCTGTTGTATAACCTTCAGTCAGCCCTGGTGTGGTCAGGTATTTGGACTCAATGGTCATTGTAGGTCCCTTGCAATTGAAATATTCTAATTCTATTCTCTTCTAAATGTGCTCCTGTGTAGCTATTTTCAGTTTGGGAAGTGAGCTCTTTTCTCAAATAAAAATAGGTTTGAAGCAAACCAGAAGAACTAACAGTATTAGCAGAAATCCAGCCTCGTGCGAATTCCTTCTTTTTGTGAACAATCTTCCTTTTCCTTAATTAATTAATAATAAAAAATTACAAAATTAAGTAATTTGGCTTGATTTTGCCTTCTCTAAATAAGAACAAAAGAGTGGTTGTATTGATTCAGTAGTGGAGTCTATCTAGCCCAGTATCCCGTCTGGAATGCATAAGGGCATGACACAGACATCGGGGAAGAGTAAGAATGGGGCAATCACATGGTACTTGTTTCCCTAATGTTGCTATTGTGTCCAAGTTTAAGTTAAATAAATACACGAAGTACTTATTGCCCTGTGAATTCTTCTCCTTGGAACAGCAGAGCTTCGAAGGCTTCCACTCTTTGAAAGAATTCTCTGTGTTCACTGCAGCCAGTAACTGTCTGCAGAACTGAAGCTAAAGGAAACTGGCTGTTTGCAAGTGAAGTAGCAAATGTTCTCTCCCTAGGTGACCAAGTTCATTCAAAACTGAAATAAATGGGTTTTGGGGGTTTGGTCTGTGTGAAATTAATTCAGCAACAAAATAAAATTTACTATAAATGATGCTCTTGTATACCGTTTCAGGAGTGATGGTCAAAAACCACAGGAAATCAGGTTGTGTTATGCTGTGTCCATTAAATAACAGCCCCTGGCACCTGGTTTGCAAGCCCTTAAGCAGTGCATTTTGTGGAATGCAAGGTTGCTGGTGCCTTTCCAGGCATGCTGTGTACTTGAATAGTGTTCTTAGTGGTGTAGCACCTGAACTTTAAATCACATTTAAATAAGAAGAAACAAAGCAGTTTTATTAAGAACAATCAGCATAGAGAAATTGAATATAAACAGGACTGGAGCAGTTTAAAACTTGTTTTTAAAGGAAAATCATGTTTTCCAATTTCTGCAAATATTAAATGCAGAGGAAAGCATTGATTTTTGAGACCTGTTTGGAAATTTGACTGCAAATATTTCCCTACGTCATTGGAAAGAAGTACAAAACTTTCATGGCACATCCACAAAGTTCTGCTTTTGATTTTGTAAAATCTAGGGAATAACAATAATTTTTCTGAGAAAAAAATTAGACAGTTTTCTTTCCCTGCAGGAACTTGAAGCGAGGCTGTTCTAATAAAATTGGGAATTAACCACCTGAATGGTTTTCTGGCATCTACAGCTAAGAACGTTGTCATCATTTTAAAAGTCAGTTTGAAATTTCCAAGGTACAAGAGAACAGCCATCAGTAAAATATGTGCGGGTTTGTGGTGGTACTGTTTATTTATGTTGGTTTGCTGGATTTTTTTGTATTTTCCAGGATCATTGTTGGGGATTGGATGAGGTTTCTTGGAACATCAAAAAAAGGACATCTTGATAGGGTAGCCAAGCTGATACCACAGCTGACTAATAGAGTGCAATTAAACATTGGAGAGAGTCTACAGTGTCACTTTTATAGAGGTGAAGGGAGTGGCTACCAATGTCATAGATTTTGATGTAATTTTAAATTGGCCACTAAACCCAGAAGTTGCTCTTGAGGACTGTTTTTTACTATGGTAATTTATTGAGGGGTTGGTACTTTTTCACAGGATTATTTAATGTAAAATTTATTCTTAGGTTGTTTGGTTTTTTTCCCCACCAGACAGTTGATACTAAAAGTTGTTTACTATTTTGCAGATAACCTGAAATGTACTGCTGATTTAAAATCTGCTTCTCCTTTGCTTTAGATGGAATATTAATTTTTCAGCCTTCTTGCTTCTTTGTGAAATGCTGCTGGATCTTTTTTCTTCCACCTTCCACAAGAAAAAAACAATTTAAAAATCAATGAGACAGTATCTGCCTGTAATTATATACAGCAATGTTTGTGTATCTCCATTGTAGAAATAATTTAGAAGATCATGTGCTGATACAACTCCTTGTAAAATCCTTTAATAGCTTTTCTACAGTAGTGTTATATTTAATTTTATGAATTGTTTTAGATATAATTTCATGAATTGTTTTAGAAAACAATAAAAATATTTTGGTGTAGCAGATAGTACTTTCTCAAAAAATTAGTGACAACTGTAAACTGAATGACTTCACACAAAGGATAGGCACACAAACATTTCTTGGATTATTAGAGGAATACAAAAGTGTGAATTTGCCCTGGCAGCCTGTATGCAGGCTCAGTGATAAAGCAACAAGTGTGCCAGAAAGAGTGAATGAAAGAAAACCTACCTCCTTTCCAGCAAGAAGTGATGTTCTTTGCTGTGCTGTTCTTCTGGAGAGCAGCAAAGCAATGAATAACCAACTGCTTTGGCCTGCTGTGCATGTGCACTGATGTATTTTGGTGCATGGGATAAAAACAATGAATTTCTGCAGGCTGCATAATAAATACTGCTGCTGGAGAAGTGTGTACAGGGCAGTGGAGCTCCTTATGGCTCTGAACCTATCACGACATTCCTCTGAAGTGGGCTGGGTCTCACATTAGGCCACGTAATGTCTAAAACTGAACCAAACTGATATCTCAAACTAAACCCAAATGGTGCTGCAAGTATGGCTGTGTCCAGGTAGCGTGCAAAGTGTGTCTTGGGCTGGGGTTTGGTGTAACTTACCTTTGCCTACCATTGTCCCTGCTGCCAGTGTTTGCACAGGCACACGTCCACCTTCTGGGAGTTCAACTGAGTCCAAGATGTCCTTGCTGCTTCCCAGCACCTGCTTTGGAAGTCAATTTTTGGGTGTTTGTACAGGCCCTAATAGCAACACAATCTGAGGATGTCTCAGGTAGCTTTTCTTCTGCCAAAGTACTCAATAGCATTCCCCACCTCTGAGGACTTCCTCCCTCCCTTGAGGACTTTGATTGCTTTCACAGAAACCTGGCTGGTGAATGTTGTCCAGGAAAGCATTATTTTGGTGTCATATGAAGCATTCACTTCTGTACCACTAAACTCCCGTAAATTGCTGGGACAGGTGTTTGTTGATCTTGTGTAACTTACTTTGTCATGCAGGTGCTGGCTGTCTACACAGAGTCCATCTTGTCCTGGTGGATTCCTATTAACTCCATCATGAAAGGGCACCCACTTCTTGTTTACCTTGACTTGATGTACAGGAATAAATTAAGGCTTCCTAAGGCCTGGTTTGTTGCTTGTTTATAGAGAAGCTGTAGGTCGGTCTGGAATTTTTCTATTTGTGCCTGAAAAGGGATAAACTTGACCTATAGTGCGGCTTGTAACAGTCAGACATACTTAGCTGGCTGTAGAAAATCTGCATTTCTGCAATGCTCTGTGCTTCTGCTGTGCCCTTGCTGGGCAGAGGCAGGTAAAGCTCCCCAGGTGATGCTCCCCAAAACGAGCCCCCTGCAGCATGCTGTGCTCATCTGCCTTTTGCCCTCCCCACATGCAAGGGCACGCACGGAGGGTTCTCACTCCAGGGCTTTTATGGCATGCATGCAGAAATGGGAACATGTGAGTTCAGCTGGAATCAAGATGACCCTTCTGTGGATATTTACTTTGCTCATTCTTGCCTAGGGAGGTAGAACAATTTTGACTGGAATATCTCCTTTCCTAGGTAGTTATTAAAGTTAAAGCTTTAAGCACAGTGTAGTGCATCCTCACAGAAGACAGGTTCATTAGTGCAAACATTAACATCAAGAACTAAAAATATAACAATATTCTTCTTTTGTTTAGTCAGGTGTTTTGTTCATTTGGTAGGGTTTTAGCATTATCTTCTCATTATTAAGTTATTCAGCTTCCTTGCAATTTTCCGTCAATACATTGAATTTTCCAAATATAAGTATAGAAGAATCAAGTTTTCATAGTTGAATATTGATGGAAGATTATTTCTGTAAGTCATGTAGAATTAAGTAGAACAGTAATCTTATTTTACCTCGAACATTTGAAGTACATACAGACTGAAATTACTACCAAAAATAAAAGAAGAATAAATAAATCACAATTATTCTTCTGACTTTGGGTTAAGGGAGGCAGTAATTCTACCTGGTTGAATTCTCAGCTCAGTCATATTTTATGCTGTGATTTTCTAATGCTATACTAATGTAGTTCTGGTTAAAATCCCTTCTCAAACTCTTAAGGTGGACTCAGGTCACCATACTTCAGAAAAACTTGATAAAGAATTTTATTGCTTGTCTTCCTTAGTCAAAGATACTAACATATGCAAATTTATATAATGAGGCATAGAAATATGCAGAAAAGGGGTTGCTAATGCATTTTTCTTTAGAAAAAAAAAGATGAAGCAAAAAAATACATTTTGCTGGACATGCTGAAAAATTTATTAGGACAATACCTCTGTTAATTATTGGGTTTATTAGGACAATACTTCTGTTAATTATTGGGTTTTTGTCCTTTCATGTATTTGATGTATCTATACAGTCAATTGTACTGATCTCTTGTGAAGCTGGGAAACAAACACCTGAAAGAAAAGGACAAAAAAGAATGTCCTTTTATTCACTCAAGCAGATTTGGCACATTTATGTGACAGCCTAAAAGCTTCCTGCACAAACAGGTCAGGTTGCTTCAGTCAGGAATCTTTTTCAGGTCAAAAACAGGGGAAGCTCAGTTAAAAAAAGGAAAAATAAAGAGTACCTAAATTAATACTATGGCAAATTCTAATAAAGTTTTCTAGGGAAACTCTTTAAATGTTGGTTTGCAACGCTCTGGCATTGGTTTACAACCAAGAAATGGCAGCTTCAATATCCAACCATACTGGATTGTTAAAAAGCTAAAGAGCATGAATTTAACTTAGAAAAACACTCTTTCCATACCAGAATATACTGATATCTTTGTAGGAGCAAATACAACTTTAATAGAGAATTACAGAATCTTTTTGGTTGGAAAATGCCTTTGTGACCATCGAGCTCCAGCATTAACCCAGCACTGCCAAGTCCACCATTAAACCATGTCCCCAGGTGTCACATCTGCATGTTTTAAATACCTCCAGGGATGGGGATCACCACTGCCCTGCCACTGCCCAGCCTGGTTCGTGTTCCACATGTTGAATAAGAAGGTAGTATTAGGATAAAAATTCTGATGGTGGATCTGCTATCATTACTCTAAGAGCTACATTATTTATTGAAAGACCATTACAGTAGTGGTGAGGAGAAACATGACTTGAATTGGAGAAATCAAAATCTAATGAAAATACATTGTGATCCTAAGATTAATATGGATGCAGTACAGTTTTTCTGTGGAAGTCAAACAAGTGATATTGGGGATTACTATGAATCAACCAGAAGTGATTCATTGAACATAATGAACTTTGTTACATCTTGTACAAGTTTGCTACTTAAAAAGGACTAAGCTGGAATTCCTGGAAGTGGTATTTCACTCTTTATGCATGACTTGATTTTCTTTTCTAATTTATTTGGATGAGGTGGCATAGGCTTTTACACCACTGTGTTCTTGCCAGCAACATCTAGTAATTCATTCTGCCAGCAAGAATGCCACCTGAGATATTACTTTTTTTTTTTTTTTTTGTCTGGTGGGGTTATATCTATCACATAGAAATCTGGATACTGGAAGAGGGACTCTAGAGTGGAAAGTAGTACATTACTTATTATGGATTGTGTTAATTACACAGAGGAAGATTGCTCCCAAGTAAGTCCCAGTGTGTCAGCTGAAGCTGCATGTATTTAGTAAATCTGAAAATTAGACAAAAGGAATGTACAATTGGAAAAAGTGTTATTTCAAAAAGAGTCACTGATTTCAAAAAGAGTCACTGTCCCTAGTCACCACTAAGACTTCATTTCAAAAGGTAATTTAAATTAATTTCATCCAGTTCAACACTTTGCAGTTATTATTGTTTGCCCAAGGATTCTGGCAACATTGATCTTCAATATTGTTCATTTCAGTGGACTTGAATGCAAAAATTTTCACTATCTCATCAAAGAACTGGCTTCTTAATCTAATAACATCACTACAGTGAGTCAATACAAACCACAGACTGGATATATTAGGAAATGTATGATGATGTATAGATTTGAACTTGACAGGTTAACATTTGTGATCCCAGGTAGAAATTAGAAGTTATTTTAGAGCTATTTTTATCTAAATTAGACAATTATTATATATTGTTTTAACACTATCAAATCTGGTAAATAATTGACACAAGTTCTTTACTATAAAATAGACCTCCACAAGGAAGCATTTAATTTCATTTACATTACTATTGTTCAGAACATAGATAGTTAGAGGTATACTGACACATTCATAAGTAATCCAGTATCTTCTGGTAAAAGGGAAAACAATTAGAGATTTAAATCCATTTACTCATCCAAAAGAGCATTTAGTCTCAACCTCAGAAAATAAATAAAGAAATAAAGAAATAAATATAATTGTTTGAAAAGTTAAAAGAATTTCAGTCTTTGTTTTTTTGAACATATGGATGCAGCAGATAATGTTGTTCTCCCCCTATAAGTATCTTATAAAAAGGTACAGAAAAATCTTTCAGTCATGAGTGTAATAATCAGTTCACTGTTATCAAAAGAATGGTTAGTGCTGAATAACTTCAATCCTTTTTGTATTCTTGTCATGTGAGAAAGACCTATATTGAGGCAGAAACAGAACATGCCTTGGAGGAAAGTGTAGTCATTGCCTAATTGAATACCCAATTCATTTTATCATTCATTTGAATGTATCTTTCATTTTATTGAAAAGAAAAATACCCTACCTAACCCATCCTCTGGTGTGCCTACTCATTATTTTAAAATTAAGACCTTCTCTTGCTTAAGTGCTTGTACATAGAAGCACAAACACATCTAAATTTACTCTCCTGTGTAGGCCAATTGAAATTAGCTGAACATTTGAATAATATAAAAATTCACATAATGATCCGTAGAACCAAGAATCATACTCATAATTTCTTTCAGAAATCACATGTCACTATTCACTTGAGAAAGCAATTCATAATTTTCTCGATAAATATGGAGAATCAGACAAATGGAAGGATCCAGAAAACTTTAAGAATGCTAATGTTTTTGCTTTGAAATACTGTAGTTTGTTTATCAAGACCAAGAGGCCAATTTCTATATGTATGATTCAAAATACTTGATAAAGGAGTAATGATGCTTCCCTCCTGCTGAGTGAATGCTGTACAAGTCATTAATTAGAAATAGATATAAAATTATGTATTCTAAATATGCTTTTTATTCTATATGCTTTTTATTCTTAAGTGTTCTTCTCTTAAATCAATTCCTTCAGAATAGATTTATATTTGAATATTCATGGCACACTACAGAACAATTTAATTTAAAATGATCACTTTTTTCTTTCTCTTTCCAGTTCAACGGAAGAGCAGTTTCACTGGCAAACACAAGGTAATGTACTTGTCCACATATATGTATTACTTATATTCTCTCCCAGAAGGATCATTTTTACCTGAAGATGGAAGGGGAAAGTACATTGATATATGTGGAGGTTTTTATTGGGGTTTTTGTGTTGTTTTTCTCATTCCTAGCATGTGAAAACTGTACTTAAAAAGTGATAAGATTTGGCAAAAGTTGTTAGAGTTGGCAAAAAGTACACTGAAACGAATGTAGAGTTTTGAGAGGGGGCATTGCTAAATGGGTCTCTGGCTTTTTTTACTACTAGACCTAAATATTCTCATTTTGCTTTTATTAATCCAAGGCCACACTTTCAAAGGATGGCAGAATTTTCAGTATGGCCAGCATCCTGGGAATGTGTGGCCTCCATTCCTTCATCAGCTGTGAATGCTTAGTCACATATAACTGATTTTAGCTTTTGTCTCACATATATATGGCTTTAATTTTTTTGCACTTATTTTACATTTTTATGTTGTAATTTCATTATAGATGGTCAGAAGGATATAGAAGATGAACTCACCACTGGTCTGGAGCTGGTGGACTCCTGTATTAGATCACTGCAGGAATCAGGGATACTTGATCCACAGGACTATTCAGCCAGCGAAAGTAAGTTGCTAGAAATATTTTCTAGGTTTTCTAGAACCCAGACAATTTGTGCTTTAAAACTGAATGCATGTTTTTAAGTGCTGCTAGTTTTTTTGGGGAAAAGTAAGTGCATGAAATATACTTTTAGGAAAATGTTTTCTAATTGCAATGTTGCTGTACTGTACTATAAGGTCATGTCACAAAACTTCAACATCACCACCATAAAAACAACATTCAAACAGCAATTTTTCACTATCCAAAGGTAATAAAATGAAACATACTGGGTGGCTGTGAGGAAGTCTGATGTCTGATTGTAACCACTTGGCCAGGTAGCTGGTAACTCCTTACAACTAAAATTTTCTTGTGGATACACATACAGAAATAAGTGAACTTAAAGATGATGCACAGAACGGCAGCTGTAACAAGAAAGGTAAAGTCTTTTCTCCAAGGTTGGCTCACTGATCACTTACCAGCCATTCTGTTTGCAGAACTGGGCAGTGAGTGGATGGATTGTTGGCTAGAACCAGCCACTAGTGAAGTGAATCAAGGCTAAACAACTGCAAAAGTGAACAAGGGACATGCCACTTGGTGTGCTTGTAGAGCAGATGTCTACCAGGAGTTGTGCTCACGAGTTGCACTGAGACTGTTTTCTAGCATGTTAAATGGTCTGTTTTCAGATGTTACACTAGATGATGAAAAAGCAGGTTAATTCCCTAGTTTTCTTTGTTTTTCCTCAGGCTTCTATCTCATATTCTGTCCCCATCTTCCACAATATTCCACATTCACTTCCCAACAACTGTAGCTCCTGACACTGGCTTGTTTTTTTTTAGTATTCCTCTACATCTCCTTACCTCTTGCTCAATTCATCCCTGCTATCCAGTATCTTCTGACTTTGGAGGTGGCTGCTCAAATTCAGCTTTCTTGATACCAAAGGGGATAATCTCCTCTGCATCTAAAAAGGCTGATGAACTGTGACAGCAATCTTCTGCAAAGCATCTCTAGCAATGACAAGTCATCACCTGCAATGTGGTCATCAGGTGACAAAAGGAAGCCATTGTATTGGATGCAAAATTTTAATTTGTCAGAACATTTTTTAAAATTTTAAAACAACGTTTGCTGTCAAATTCAAGCTGAAAATCCTGGGACAATAGAAAATTTTTCATTTTTCATGTGCACAGGATTTCTGGGCCAACAGTGTCACTAACAGTTTTGTTATGGTTTTGCTTAATCTGAACACAGTCTATATGACTGACATCTTGATCAGAACAAAATGGGGAAAACATGATGAAACAATGTAAGCCCTTGTTTTTTTCTTCATTTGGGGGTGAGGAGAAACAAAACAGACTAGAATGATAATGATTGTCTTTAAAATATGATTCTGTGATAGAAAAAATGAAACTGCGTAGATGGCAATAGAGGAGATTGAGAGAAGAGTAGGGCCAACTTGTTTGGAAAAGTGCCAAAAACTGGCTTAAGAGATGGAGACTAAGAAAAAAAGGTAGAGAAAGATTAAGATAGTACATGGAATGAAGTCTGTGTACCTAAAGAAAACTAATACTAAAGAAATTTCTGGGGAGTATCACAACAAGCTAAAACACAAATCAGAATGCAGGTAGATAGAAAGAAGAATAAAGAACATGGGCAAATGGAAAACAGTGATGGAGAAGAGGAGTAATAGAGACGCATTTGTAGAGGATCATCAGGAGAAGAACCGAGGTTTTTTGAAGCAGGAGGTCCATACAGAATGTTGAAAGCTGAGTTTGCTTGGCTGGATGGTTTTTTCATGGGAGCAAGAGTTAGGTGCAAAGAGGGAACAATGGGGTGATGAGAATGACAGCCAAGAAAAGGAAAAGTGGTATCATTATGGACAGAACAGTAGCTGTCCCTAAGAAACATAGGTTGGGAGAGAACAGGCAGGTGAATGTGCTCACAAGGGAGCAGGCTTTCCAACAGGGCTGCAAGCTTGATCTGCATTGTCAGGAAGTATTTGTAAAGCCTTTTGTCACAGTGCCCTTATTCCTTTGCTCTGAGCTCAGCTTGTAATAAAACTAGATTGCTATTTGCCATTTATGGTTTAATTAAGAATCAGATCTATATGCCAAAGCTAACAGTTGCAGCTCTGCTAATCACTCATAAATACAATTAGGATGCCACATACTGGATTTTTTTCTGGTGTGGGGGGGTTCTTTTTTGAATTTTGAGTAAAATGTTACAAACACATCAGACAGATAAAATGTTACTGTGGTTTAAAAGTCAAAAGTACAAAAGTCAAGATTGTATGTACAGCATAATTTGAGTTTCTTATGAATGCATTACAAAACAATTATTATCATGCCCTATTTTGTACATTTTCTGTCCATGCCTCATTTACCCCAAGCTGAGGCTCAAATTGTAACAGCACACTAGAGGGGAGAGTGCTTCTGACTTTTGTAGGCAACGAGTAGAACATGCATACACAATGAAAACAAAAGTCTCATATTTACTTAAAATTTTATTGTGTCTTAAAGTTTTCATGTTATAATTGTGAAATCATTTAAAGTATTTTTTACTGATACATAGTTATTGGTGTTCCCAGTTAGGTGTGCTGAGAACGGTTGTAACAGAACACTGTGGGAGCATGGTCTCAAATATTTGAAGCATGGTACAAAAAGGAAGTTTAAAGCCCATCTGAAATGTCTCAAACATAGTACTTGTGTTTCCTAGACACTTAAGTTCTTAATCCTTTCAATCTGAAATAGAAAATGGGATCTATATAAATGTCTCACTTGGAAGGTATTCCAAAAATCTGTAAGTTCCATTTATGATGTATCTGAAGTAAACTTTGAGTGCTGTAGAATTATCCACCAGGGTGCTATTGTTTTTTCACTTTGAACATCTTTCAATGGAGACTTGATGTGATTCAGTAAAAAACACTGAACCATTTTGCATTGTGTGCACTGGCCATAAGGCAAGGAAGGAGGGAAAGACTCAGAAAAGGAAACTTAGACTGGCATTTTCTAACTTTTGAGCTTTCAATTTGACAATTTTAGTTATGTTTACTTCTCTGCAGTTTGACTGCAAAGCTGTATTTTAAGTAACAAGACTGACTCTGAGGAGAGCATTTCCTGCCTGCCATGCATTTGAAGCAGATTTTTAAAAATCATATGATAGCCTGCCCAGGGATGTGACCACAGCTTCCTTTTCTGAACTCTGTGCATCTAGTCTAATGACTTAATCTATGAGTAGCCCTGCCTTTGTAGAGGATTAGTGTCTCTCTACTCAGAATCTTTTCAATTTGGTTTCACACACTCTGATTTTCTCAGACATAGTTTTAAAAAATGGTCACATAGCAGTCAGCTGTTATAATACTCCAAATCCCAAACATCACTTCACATGTGCTATTCTTTTAGTAGCAAGTCAAAGCCATGAAAAGAAGGCTAATGGGACAAGTCATATGAAAGGGGCTTACACAGGAGGGGCTCTGTATTACTAATAGAGATGATCGCTAATAATCTTTATTGAGTGTGAATCAGCAAATGTAAAAAACCTGAAGTATATAAAACTTATTAATTTGGTGAAATGAAAGCAGAGTGATCACTGGTTTTAAAGTAATTGTTATTAGACAGGCAGACTCATAACTGCTGCCAGCTCTCATACAAGCTTCCTGTGGTGAAGCTGACCCTGGGACAAGGTTATATGCAACCAAGAGGAACTCCTGCACTGTTGCCCACCTCTTTCTTCTGTTCCAACTCCATCTATGTTGGCTTCCTCAAACCATGTGCTTCCAGTTACAACCAACAGACAAGAAGTCAGGAAACTTGCAGAATTATGCAAGAAACTGCATGTGACTGGAGACCTGAGCCTGCATCTCCATGGTCCAATTCCCCGTACTGCAGTGATTTCTTGTTACCTCTGTGTAGCTCTAGATCTGTCGAGACTATGTCACTCCAGTTTACATCAAACATGTCATAGTTTTGTGGCCTCAGAGGGCCATTCAGCCTCTCCTGAGTGTTCCTGGGGATCATCAGCAGAACAACAGTGGTCCACACATCCCCTCAGTCCTCAAGGGAGGGCATGTACAGGCTGCTGCTAGTTTCAGTAGTCATTAGCTACAGTGGATCCAGGGGCCAACCTGGACCCTCAGGGTCACCCTTAGGGAATTCAGTCTATCCCCCTCCCTGCTCTACATTGCTGTTACACCCAGTTTTCCTGGCTGCTCCTCTCTGAAAATATTTCTTCGTTACACCATTGCCTTTTTCTAATGGGAACTCAAAAATACTGCTTTTGCATAAATGAAGAAAAGTAACTGGCACCTTCAATAGGGTCAGGGGAAAGACCAGACATGTGAGAGCCAATGTAATCACATATAAGATGCTGGAAACGAGTCATGGAAGAGGGATGGGAATGCACAGCAAGTGCAGGACCTGAAATCACTGGGTGAGGAAACATGCAGGGGAACAAAATTTAGTTCAGGACAGAGATAACATTACAGATGTTTCAGGAGACACAGCAGTACTGTACAGTGAATGTAGCTCAGGAAAGGTATTTTCATGGCAGGATGGTTTAATTTAGTGAGGAAAGGCATGTGAAAATAAATTTTTTGAGGAGTGGTATGCACTGTGGAGATGAAAAAATAATATTTCTGACTAGAAGTCTTGGAAAAATGTGGGATAAAAGAAGGACATTATTTCTTCCCATCACTGCACCACTGTCTCAAAATCACACAACTACTTCAGATCCATTCCTTTTAGTACCTTGTCAGTACACCTCCTCTTTTTTTTTTTTTTCCTTTTTCCACTCAGATTACACATAAGAACAATTGAAAAGGTGGAAAGCTGAATGGAAGGAAGGACAGTAAACACAGATATACAGCTGTTCTGAGTTAAGATGATTGGTTGCTGAGGACATTTGTCATTAAGATTTGATAATGCTGCAGTCTGGCCTGCAGATAAGTGGGAAAGATCCTGATGAACTGCCTGAGGCCCCCAGATGTCCATCCTCTGTGACAGAGAAACTGGAATCCTCTCAGCAGTTGTTAAGACCAAACTACCTTTTCCTGATAATGTTTGTAAATTTGCAGTTTACAGATGGGTAGTGTTAGGTAAAAGTGGAACAAGAGGAAAAGTTGGTTCTATATTTCTTTCCCTTCTATTAGTTTCTCTGTCCCCTATTCCTGTGGGTTATTAGCATGCCACATTAGAGGATGGGCATGACACTATCATCAAAACAATCTAATTTCTGAGATAATTAGCTGAACTTCACTGAGTCTTTACATAATATGCTGCATCTTTACAGTCTACAGAAGTGGAGATAGGCAGTGTTTTTTCCTTCTGTCGTGGCATTAGCAAAAGGAGGGTTAGAAGACTTCTAAGATTACTGAGCAAATCCACTGGCACTTTTCCCTTACTTAAATCACAGGCTCAAATGTCTGCTAATAGAGAAGTGTCTAATTTTAATTTAAGGTATCTATTCTTAAATCTTCCGCGCTTTTTCCTTTGCTTCAGCCTCCACAAAATGACCATAAGACCAATCTTTAAAGGATTATGGGGCAGATTTATGGAGCTTTTGTGCTTTTGTTTTTAACTGAAACAGAATAATTTCATTATTTTTCACTTGCTTCATCACTCCATGTGGCAAACCTCCTTGTTCGCTCTCTAAATCAACAGTACGGACTGAAGGAACAGAGCTCTCATTGACATGGATCAGAAAACTTTCTGGATAGTTCTCCCAATTGTCTTGATAATTTTTAAATGCTCATTTTTAATTTCAGCTTCTAGTATTTTTTTTTAGAACAAGTAGTTTCTATTAGGATTGCAGTTTATCCCACACAACACTGCCAGTACTCGAGATGAATTTTTTCCCCACATTTTCTGGATGTATATTTTTATTTATGTCTGTGACCTTGTTGTCCTGGTGCTTGGGATTAATTGCAGAATCCAGAGCACTGATAAGGAAATAAATACAATGTTGATTTAATAATAGCATCTTTTTGGCTAAGGCCATTCCATAATGCATGGCACAGATACTACATATTGACAGAAATGCAGGCAATTAAGGATGTCCAAGTTCTTCTGGGGAATAAAAAGCATGGCTTACCACTCTGTCTCAATCTCAAAAAATATTAACTCTTTTAGTGATTCGAGATTATTTGCCCCAAAGGCAGTACAAATAGGTAGCAGTACCATTTATATGCTGGGTTTTTTTCCCTCTAAATAATGAATTATATTCAAGAACATTTTACCAAATTAAATTATGTACAGATGTTGCATTAGACAGATGTGGGTTTCACTTAAAACCGCTGTCTAATTATGAGGCTGGAAAGGTAGGCTAAACTCTTACTTTATCCTCTTAATTCACTTTTGTTTCAGCAATTTTTCATAATAAGAGAGATCCTCCTTACTCAGTGGGAAAGCAGATATCCCAGCTTGAAAAAAGCACTCCTTGTTCAACCTGTATGATTTTCAGTCTTTATAAGCTGCTTTTATCATAGATACTGAAAATGGATTGAAACAAAAAGGCACTATTTACACAATGAATGTATAAAAGGATGTGTGTTTATGTGTTTTCCATCTCATAGCTCTTGCTTTGTGAAATTGCCACCTGTCAGATGGCTGGACATGCTCAATGAGCTTCAATTTGGCAACAGTGGATCTCAGTTTTTTGATTGATGAAGTTATTTCCATTTCCTTATCTGCTCTGAGAGCCAGGGTGCTCCAGCTTAGTCATTCTTGTGCACACAAAGGAGGTGTTCTTGTGGGATCTCCTGGTGAACATACACACTAATAAAGTCATGTGCTCTTTGAGTACATTTCCAAGCTGAGAAACCCCTAGGAAGTGTGCATGCCCCTCTGTTTCAGGATCAGAGTCTTCACAGTAGAAGTGGCATAAGTGCCTAACACAGGGTACACTATCTTTCTGTCCTGGTGCATTAATGCAAACCTGGCAGTCTCTGACACAACAGTTCATAGCTCCAGATAAATCTCTCAGAGTATGAATTCTGAGGAAATTTTGATTTATTGTGGAAACTTCTCTCAATATTGTAATATATTTAGAGTAAATATTTATGAATGCCTCTCTTTACTCCATTCATCTCTTCTAAAACAAGCCTTTGGCCAATCTTTACTTCAAAACTTTGGGGTTTAAAAGTCATCTTTGCCCAGTTTGCAACGGAGTAAATCTCCAAACGGGGACACTGCTTTTCAAAGGGTGGTTTACAGTTGTTCATTATGTGTTCTACAGAGAAAGTTGTAAAGGAATTGTCTCAACTGTGAATCAAATTCAGTCTTTTGAAGTAGTCATTAATTATGTAGATTTCTTAGAAATAGGGACAAGATGTTGTTTCCTTTACCCATCTCCCCTTTCTGGCCTGAGTTACCTTAAGTGTGAGCATGAAAAATTATTAAGTCATTTAACATTGTAATAGCCACTGGCTGATCACAAACAGAGACCTGCTTTCCACAGGGGCAATCCTCAGCAGGAGATGAATGTCTTTAAAAGTAGCTGACCATGAAAAGCTTCTGTAGATTCACTGCTACATCCCAGTAAGACATTAGGATTTGATGAAATGAAGCCAGCTCTAGTGCTGCTGAGAGCCAGCTCTTACATCTCAGCATCAGTGTTTACAGCCAGTGCTACCTCAGGAAATGCTCCATCAGCACTAAGCACCCTAAGCTTGGACTCTATTGTTTTCATTCTCTGTCACAGGCAGAGCTCTAAGGCACTGATAATAGCACCAGAAGAAGAGATGTAGCTCAAACACTGTCATGCAGTACTCCATCACTTCTGCCCTTCTGGGTATCTGGATGGAATAACAGGCACATCTTTATTGATGACATATCACATCCTGGTAAATTCATGTCGGTGTTCATACCCTAAGAACATGAGTGAAGTTTTCCTTTTTGGCCACTTCCCTTATGAAGGCAGGAGGAGACCAAACTTAGGAGCAGAGTCACAGTATGGGCTTTCACCACCATGATTCCTGACAGACTTTGGTGTCTACTTCAAGATGGACTCGGGTCCAGCTGATCTTGTTACTCTTTGGTTTGCTGCTTGTCTTCAAGTTCGTGAGTGGCTGTTTCAACCAGAAACCTGGTGGAGGCTGAAGGAACCATCAGTGCTCAGGGAAGCAGTTCATGCTTTCCCTGCTTTCCTCAGCACAGAAGTTGCTGTGGGTGCCCTCCCGTGCAGGGCTTCAGTCATCTCAATTCTGCTGCATCTCCTCTGTAGATTGGTAGGTGCCTGGGTGAGTTTATAGGCTTTCAGGGGGAAGGCACTAGAAGCCACTGGCAGAAATGCTGTTCAAAACTGATGGCCCAGTACATGCCCTTATTGTTGGACCTTAACTTCTGCAGGCTGCCCCTTGCAATTTCTTCTCCTCAGGAAGTTCTCTATCTGGAGACATTCACACCATCCAGCCTTCTCCCTTCCTGTGCTCTCTTGCCTTTTCTTATTGCCCCATCTTTCCCTAAATCATCCATTTCTATCTTACCACATCCTTTTCTTTTGCATCCTCTCTTTTTCAATCCCATATTTTCTTTTATCTTCTTCCTTTCTATTTTATTTTTTCACATGGCATGCAACAAAGCCTCAGTGCTTGTCCCCAAAACATCCTCTGAGACAAAACAATCCATCAAACCCCATGCCCCCAAACCCACACACATTTTCTGCATATAAGTGACCTTGCTATCCAGACTTTTCACGTGATTTCCCAATAACTAGAAGCAAACCCAGATTGTGCACTGTTGCGTCATGTTGGGAGTCCAGAGGTAACGCTATGATAACATTGCAACTAAGGAATTTCTAATTTCCCTCCATTTCTGCACAGCAGCCTACAGGCTGAATTTTTGTTTCAATGTGTTGTGACTTGTAACATGGATTTTCTTGGAGTTTACTTATATCTGCAAGATGAAACATGTTTTTGTATATAAATTCCATACTGAATCACAGTATTACTTTGTATTTCTGAACTTTTCCTGTGATGAATCTGATTTTGGTATCTGTTGTCATTTAATGCTGTGCAACTGACTTAAAATCATGCCTAAGGAAAACAGCCCCTCACAATCTAGCATTAGTACTGTAGTACAAAAGAGTAAAAAAAAAAAAAAAAGATGGAGAGCAGTAACAGCAGGTAAAACATACATGGAGGGGGGGAAATGGAAAGATGAGATTTGAGACCAGGACGGCAAGAACAATTAGTAGCAACATCAAAGATGGATAGGAGGTAATGATCAGCTTGTAATGCTTAGTCTGTGTCAAATACAAATCCTTTACAGGCAACCAGGTGTTCCCTCACCCACTGCAGGAAGCAGCTACTGAAACTCGTTAGGAAATGACAGTGACTTATAGTAGCATCTGTAGGAGCAGAACAAAGAAAGGCTTTTGGCATCCGAACGTGCAGCGCAAAAGAACATCAGTAAATATTGTGCCTGTAGTACGGGCCAGGAAACAAATGCACCCACATCCCCACAACAGACTGACAAACCACTCACCCTACTCCTGCCTCAGTGGCAATGCCAGTGCCTGCACACTTGGCACAGTCAGGAGTGCCAAGAGCCACATCATTCTGGGATCTGCAGATGCCAGCTTGTGAGCATAAGCATTGTGGAGATGCAGCCCTGGAAAAAGAGGTAGTTGGCTTGTTAGCCTATGTAAAATGATGCATGTGGAAAAGAAAATTTGGCAGGTATGGATTTGGGTTTGATTTCTGTTGTGCTACATGCAGTTTGCACAGCTCTCAATCAAATAGGGTTTTTGTGACTTCTGTGGTAATGCAGATTAGGGAGCTGCTTCCATTTTTTGCATTCTGGTCTTATAAATGGAGAAATGCATTTCTCAGGACAGTGTGACAGCAGAGAGTGGTGCACATTTGTGTGGACACAGAACATAGAAGGGTATACTTTCTGGTTTATGGCAGAGATTTTGGCAGATGAAAAAGATTGTAATAAAATTTTGACCTTTTTGACTTACTTTTTAATTGACTTCTGAGACAGAACTAAATGCATTCTGAACTCGCTCACCTCAGAGACCAAACAGTCTTTTTTTTTTTTTTTTTTTTTTTGTGGACAGATAAAGTTCAGAATTTAAGCTTGTCAAAGGTTTGGAAAAAATTGAGTTCTACTTTGCACGAGAAGAGGAAACCTGTTTAGTGCTAGTAGTTAAGTTCATAGAACAACATAATAGCGTAATAGATCTGCTGATACCTTTTGTATTAGATCCGTATATCTGTGAAGGGTTTTATAGGCTTTTATAATCAGAAGCTGTTAGGCACTCCCCCCCACCCTCCCAGCAGTCTAATTTAGGTCTATCAGAGGAGATTTGTCTGTTTGGGTTTTTTTCTGATAATGCATTCAGCTTCCATGTGCATCATGTTTGTGTGATGTCTATAAACATCTGATTTTACTTCCTAGAAAAAAAATGGGAACACATTAGTTTAGTACTATTGATAGCAATTTTAGGCTGCACTAGGCACAGATTGACTAGAAACACTTGATGTTTGCAGCTGGTTTCACAGGTATAAAATACTTCAAAAAATTAGGATTTAATAATGCAAAATATGTTCTTAACTTAGTTGGCTTTTTTTTTTCTGTAAACAAAACCCATACACCATTTTAAATGTAGTTATTCCTTTAAAAATGGGAGACTGATAATGAAAACACAAATTAAAAATTAATAATTTTTAATGCCAAAACCCAGTGTTTCTCAAATGAAAACATTGCAGTTCCTTCTGACTTGGAGCTTCCTGTCTATGTTGCAACCCCTAGCGCCTCCTCCTGCATAAAAATTTCTTCTTCTGGTCACATTCACCTAATGTACCTAATCCCATTAAGGAGCCCCAGGCAGGTACTGTTCTTCTGTGCTTCCACAGTGATATTTTAATAGAGAGCAAGCTTCTGTTACAGTGAAGTATTTTACCACTCCTAGTATTGCAAAGTTTCATGGAAGCAGCATCAGAAAGGCTTGAGGGTACTATTTTTCCTCTTTCTGTCTTCTATAATGCAGAAATGTAATTTAGTTGTCCTTCTTGCTGCCCATCTTTTTCATGTTGTGTCTATCTATTGCTCCAATAAAGCTCATTGTCCTAATAGCCAGTGATAAATTATCTTGTTCAGAGACTATCTGATTTCGATATCTGCAGGGTTTAGCAAATAACTTCATAAAATATGATTAATCTTCTACCAAAAAAAATTGTTTTAATCTTTGGGTTAATTAAAACTCACATTAGTGGGGTTATCCTTGGTTTTAAACTCAGTTGAAGACAGATTTTCTATTTAAAAAACCAAAAACCAAAAACCAAAACCAAAACCAAAACCAAACCAAACAAAAAAAACAAAAACAAACAAACAAACAAAAAAAACCAAAACAAAACAAAAAAAACCACCAAAAAAACCCAAAAAACAACAACAACAACAACAAAAAAAACCAAACAAAAAAAAAAACCCAGAACAAAAAAAAAAAAAAAAAAAGAAGAAAAAAAGACAAGGCCAGCTTCTGTATTCTGATCTTACATATGTATAGATCTATTCTATAGTGCATTCTCAGTGCATGTATTTCAGTCCTGGTCTCCAGCATCTTCTGTAATTTCCCTCATTAGCAATGGAACTCCAGATTTTTCCTGCTGTCAAACAGTACTCAGTATTGCTTATGAAAGAAGATATGGCTGGTTTTACACTTCATACAAGTATCTGGAGTAATGGTATGCATGATATGGTATAAAAAGCAAAATACACACTATCTGAGTAATTAACACTGAAGTTACACTATTATGTCAGGATTACTTAAACTTTGCTATGTTACCTTATTCCATGAGGTTTAAAAAAAAAGTCTTCCAGGAATCAAAAAAGAAATATTTACTATTGCAGAGGAATGCAAACTTATTTTTTTTTCTATGCCCTTCAAGTCTTCTTTTCTACTACTTCTTGTGGACATTTATGGTGCTTTGCTATCACTTGGAGTATAGATTTATTATTTCAAATCCTAGAAGATGTCTCTGTTTCCTTCATATTGGCAGAAGTGTTACCTTGTGTAAAAAGCATAAGATAATCAGCAGCTAATGAAAGTAGTTTCTATTTCCAGTTCACTTACTCTTGAAATAAAGTGTTCTTCATCTTTCTTTCCAGTAGAAATTAGGTCAGAAGGAGAGTTAGAAGGGATATACTTGTATTGTTTGCTTATATAATGTTATCAGCCTAATTTTTGCATAATTTCTCCAGATACATATCATTTATAGAATTCTTGGATGAAAATGAACATATTCCACACTTGTGAATGCATTCCACAAAATCCTATTTTCCAGTACCTAAGAATAAGTTCTATAGCAGTACTGAAGCCCTTTTCTGTATTCGTAGGTAGAACATAGCCCTCTTAATGCTGGTAGAGCATGGCATTGCATATAAATTACTATCCTTTTTTGTAAAACAAGTTTGTTTTCAGTGTACTCATTTTAGAATTGCTGCCTCACATCTAAAGAGATGTGTTTGGTTCATAACAAGGGAGCTGCTTGTGATTAAGCATTTAAAGTATTACCATTTATTTCTTCATTTTAAGCATGCAATTGGTGTCCTCCCTCCTCCCTCCCCATGCCTTTTTTTTCCCTTCAGTTTTCTTCATTTCTAGGGTATGGAATTCCTTTGCTATATTGCAGCCTTAGCATTTTTTTCTTGTAATATAAAGCTACTGATATATTTAATATCTCTGAGCAGATAGATGTTGAAATATTTTCCTAGACCTATTCTAGGTCTAGTCTAAGATTTGGAAGGAGAATGGGTGCCATGCTTATTACTGTTGTTATAGGAGAGCTGCTTGTTATCTTCTACTTGAGGTCAGACTAACAGGTGCCTTGAAAACCCTTCTTTTTATAGAGTCTGTTTGACCAGTTGCAGCTGACAAATTGCATTTTCAACTGCAGATCATAAATTTTGCCTTGGTTTAATCTCTCCCTTTTCTGTCTGTAATTGAGAAAATGTCTTCTTTTTATGATTGCCACAAAGTTCTGCCATACAGTTCCCAAGAACTTTCCTTATTGCCCCATGCCTCTGCTAGTTTTGCCTTGCATTTCTCACAATTTCCCTGGAGACTAGAAAATGGAGAAGGTCTGTACCTATGTGGCATTGTCACTGCTTCTTGCCACCCTCTGTGGTACTTGCAGGGCCTCCCTTCTGCTCACTCAATTCCTCTGCTTTCCAAAACCATCCTAAATCATCTTGGCAAGAGAGAGTTTCTTCAAACAATGTTTCAGATGACCTCAAAAATAGGACATAGTGCAACAGAGGGGGCTAAAACACACAGGTAAGTGTTCCTTACCCTTCTGATTTGGAAGGAGAGTTTACTCCTCTATCCAGATGGAGCAGCTTAATTCTGGGAGCAGGACTTAGGAAACAGGATTCCAAAGAATTTAGTATCACCAGGAATAGGTATCCACCTTGTCATTAACTATCATCACCTCTTCTCTAATGTCAGATACTGTGGAAGGGCACCAGCAGGTTACCATCAAAAGCTCTCTCTTGTTATGCTGTTCTTTTTAAATTATCCATTCCTTTGCAAAACTGGGCAACAAATACAACTCAGCTTTAGGAGGGGTTGGCAACTGCTTACTCCTAAGTACAGACACTTTAATGAACTAACAAAAAAGTAGGTTGTAGGGTAGGAATCGATATTTTGCACTCAAACTAAATGACCTGGGAGGTGAAGAAGCAAGTAAGTGATGAGTTTTTGGTATTTGAGATCCTTAATTAGGCATATACTAACAGTTAGGAGGTGGTTCCTCTCTATGGGATGTGAGGCACCTCAACCTATTAAGTCTGTAAATGAATGTTTAAAGGACATTAAAGGAGCTTTGCCAGTGTTTTTCTTTCAACTGTTATCCAAATGAGCAAAGCAGGTTGAAGAATGTGTGAAGTGATTAATTACACTAATTAAAAACACTTTATTTACACTTACTCTATAATTTATCATTACTACTTTTGTCAGTTGATCGAAGGTGAGTGAAGTGTTGTTTATAATTGGTATGGGAGCTAATTAAATGGTCGTTCGAGCACGTTTTGGTCTATTTCCTTTGTCAATTAGAACTGGCACCGTAATAGATGACTGACCAAATGGAGATGTATAGCACAATAGTACTGCTACACTTTACTACTTACTTGGAGAAGCAAATGGGAAGTCAACTGACTTTAAATCTCAAGAAGAAAAAACCCTTCTCCATTCACTTGCCAGCTATTTTTGTTTGCAACTTCATATGAAAAACTCAGGTAACAAACATGCAATTACCTCATGAAGGGTGACTAGGTAGATGTTTCTGTTGTTTGTACTGTAATTATTTTAGCCAACTCAGAGGTAATTATTGCACAGATTTGGAATACTGAATTAATCATACCCTTGTCTTGCAGTAATATAGCACTGTATGTAACTTGTCATTATCTGATATTTATTTTATAATGGAACAACTACCAAATAATGTATTATTGAATACTTGTTCTACAATAAATTCTGCTCTGTAGTGTAATACATTTATCCTGTTTTGTAATTCAGCCTTTTGATTTGTTTTGTTTGTTTGTTGGTTTTGGAGATTCACCATACTGTTGCCATAGTATTATCTTGAATTGTTAGATACTGTAAAACTCAAATGTTTGAAGTATTCCCTAAGATACTGTGGTCTAAGGATTAGGAAACGGGAGCAACTTTTCAGATGTTTGACAGGCAGACATTAGGGATGGATTGTCAGTGATATCCCCAAGAGAGCAATTTCTGTTGTTTCTTTTTGGGAGTTCGTCCTTTACGAAAAAGGACTATTTACCTTTGTGACATGGCAATGGTGCTACAATGTGAGACAGAAAAAATACAAAGATCTCTGAGTTTGTAGTGGAGTTGATCCACACTCCTGAAACCTTAACTTGCCCTCCTGTAGTTTAAATATGTATCACAAATACTGATTGTACTTAAATCTTATCAGCCTTTCCCTTGGGAAATTGTCCTTAAAAAAAGGGGTCCAGCAAGGCTGGACACACTTAAAGAATAGTGCAGGAGTAGGCCTTCCCTATATGCCAAAAGATGAGCTGATGGGGAAGAAGACTGGCCTGGCTGAAGAGGGAGCTTTTGCTGGAACTCAGGAGGAAAAGGAGAGTTTATAACTTTTGGAAGAAGAGGTAGGCAAACTCAGGAAGACTATAAGATGTCTTTTGGTCATGCAGAGAGAAAATGAGAAAGGCAAAAGCTCAGGTAGAACTCAATCTGTTAACTGCTGTGAAAGATAATAAAATGGGTTTTATAAACACATTAACAACAGTAGGAGGGCCAAGGAAAATCTCCATCCATTATTGGATTTGGGTGGGAGGGGGAACATTGCCACCAAGAATGAGGAAAAGGCTGAGGTATTTAATGCCTTCCTTGCCTCAATCTTTATCAGAAAGACCCGTTGTCCTCAGGACAACCAGACCCCTGAGCTGGTAGACAGGTACAGGGAGCAGAACAGACCTCCTGCAATGCAGGAGGAAATTGTGAGTGACCTACTGTGCCACTTAAACACTCACAAAGGCTATATGGGGCAGGATGGGATTCACCAGAGGGTGCTGAGGGAGCTGGCAGAAGAGCTCACCAAGCTGCTCTCCATCATTTATCATCAGTTATCATGATTGTTGACTGGGGAAGTTCCAGACAGCAGGAGGTTGGCAGATATGATACCTGTCTACAAAAAGTGTTGGAAGGAGGAACTACAGGACTGTCAGCCCAACCTTGGTGCTGGGGAAGATTATGGAATAGATTATTCTGAGTTTGATCACATGGCACATACCAGACAATCAGGAGATCAGGCCCAGCCACCACAGGTGGAGGAAAGGCAAGTCCCATTGACCAACTTGATCTCCTTCTATGACCAGGCAACCTGCATCGAGGATAAGGGAAAGACTGTGGATTTAATCTACCTGGACTTCAGTAAAGCTTTTGATACTCTCTCCCACAGCATTCTTCTGGAAAAACTGGCAGCCTGTGCCTTGGATTGGTGCACTCTTTTCACTGAAAGGGTGGTTAAGCATTGTAAAAAGCTTTCCAAGGAGGTGGTGGAGTCATCATCCCTGGAAGTGTTCAAAAAATGACTGGAAGTGGCACTTAGTGCTGTGGTTTAGCTGACAAAGTGATGTTCAGTCAATGGTTGGCCTCAGTGATCCTGGAGGTCTTTTTCAGCCTTAACAATTCTATGATTCCATCATGTGTTTGCTTTTAAAACCTCACTTGTGATCTGGTAATATTACAAATATTAGAAATTTAATAGGATGAGCTTCATTGTCCCCCATGTCTAATCAGTGTCAGTGTACTGAAGCAGTCTCTCAGCACTTTGAAAATTGCTTAACTTCTGACACTGGTAAGCTCCTTGGAGCCCAAGTTCCTACTGGCTTTCTTTTATGAAATACTCTTCTGCTTACGACCACCATGGGCTATGATTCAGGTGAGCTCTGCTACTTGTGTGGTCACTAGACAAGTTCTTACCCTCAGGCAGAAGGAAAGAAAATATTTGATGACTCACCAGTTCTGATTCTTAAACAAGATTCCTGTCCTTTCAACTACTGTTGGTGCTGATGTCTTTTTTTTGTAATCTCTCATTGAAGCCTCAGTCAGCATTAATGACTGTTCATTGAGTCAAAATTCAGTACTGTGTTGATGCACTTTGGTCTTTGCTGGTTTTGGTTTGATTTGTTCTTTCTAGCTAGAACAGTATAAGCAGGTACTGAGAAGTATCCTAATACTTTGCTGTTCTGCCATTTGAAATATTTTTGCTTGCAAATACTTGCCATTCAAGAACAATTTATTAAAAAATAAATTAAAAATTACTTTTTAAGGTTGTGATTTGCTTCCTTGGTTTGGTTTTTGTTTTTTACACTGAATGATATAAGAAGGAAGAGGACATGGTCTGAAGAGAGCAGAAATTACAGGAAAAATATTTTATTTTCAAAGAAAATATTGCTCTTGAAAAGACAAATGTTTTCATAATTTAATCTTTTTCCTCACTTTTGACCCAGCCATGCATGATAATAGTAGCTTGGATTCTTTGCATCTCTTTGTTTCCCGTAATCAACTCTTACTGTGATGTCCTTGAATTAATAATAGTCTCATCATTTAAGACCACTCACTTCCTTAGTTTGGTTTTTAAATAGCAACATCACACCTTATAGCAGCATTGTGTGTTGTATATTCCGAAGGAAAAGCAGTGACCCCTGAAGGAATCCTGCCAGTGCAGATCCCCATCCCTCACAGGCCAGAGGGCACAGCACAGCCCTGGCTGTGCCATGGGGCTCACCCTGCAACTCAGTTCCCCCTTGGCAGAAGAGGCAGATGCTCTGGAAGCTCTCCTGTGCTGTGGTTTGTCTGGAGCCTGGAGCTCACCAGCTCACACTGATGGCTACATGCAGCGTTCTCAATGCCATGAATCAGGCTGGTCAGTGCAATGTCAGACTGTGCTTTGTTGAATGCAGTGTGGCAGGAAGATATCAAGGGCTTCAGTGCCACACTATCTAGAAGACAGCACTGCCTCTGCTCCTATTCCCCATTTGGCTTGAAGTAAGTGTGCAAGATACTCTCAGGTCCTCCACATCTCTTAAATGAGTAAGTTTTGAAATACAAAACATAACAGCCATATAATAACCAGCAAGAGGGGTGGGTAACATAAATTAAGGGAAAGGGCTTCACACTGCCTGAATGGGAGAGTCATTTTCCTATAACCCCATCATGCAGGCCAGCATCTGGGCCTCCAAATCACAAAAGAAATTCCTGTTTCTCTACTTGGATTCCCAAAAAAGTCCTCTGCTCTCCATCACATCTGAAGTTTCTGTGTGGGTTGACTCCATAATGTAAGCATATCGTCCATCTACATCTGTTCTCTTCTTGCCTGGTCTTCTCTGTGCTCCAGCAGCTTTCCCCCACTCAAGTGCAGTTTGTGTCTCAAACAAGGCATCACCCTCTCCCTCTCCTTCCAGCTCCTTTCTGAGCTGGATTACAGAGGCCATGGCAAGCAATGTAGGGCGGCTTGCACACTGCTCTGGTCAGGGTTAAAAGGAAGAGGAAGGTATTGTCTGCAGTACCTGTCCTTCAAACTGGAGACAAGTTAAAGAGTTGATTGCTCTAACCCCCTCCACCATTTGAAGTCAGTCCACAGTGGTGTCTCTTGCAGTATGATGGCTCTGACTTAGTTTCCTGAATTTTCACTCTTACCTCTACTATTTTTATAAAGGAGGAGAGATGAGAGTGGCATAAACTGAATCAGTGAAAAATTGTACTATCAACCTGAATAATCCAACATCAATATTCTTTAACAAGGAAAGTATTTTTATATAGTGTTGAAAACATAAGGGAGAACAGGTATTATATCTTCCTCATACCCTCAAACAGAAACCAAACATAGTACAAAATTTTAAAGCGATACTTAATATAGATCATCTATACTAAATGTTATGAAACCTGAAGTGGTTGTTTTAAATTGACCAATTGCAGTATTATGTCTCATTAAGGGAACCACTAAGACTGAATTGTGATAGCAGTTAACTAGTGATTTCCAATGCATAGCTGAAAATAGAGGATTTCCAGCTGCATTAGCTCTTCTGAAAGCAAATGAAAAACAGTTGGATGAATGTTTTCTTATACTAACATAACAGTTTAAATTCTAGCCTGGAAGAAATGGTAGATTATTGCCAACAGCCATCAGTGTACAGGACACAAAGTTCTCTTCTGAGTGAGCTGCAGGGTCTTCAGAAGGTTTGGTTTTACCTTCGGACTGAAATCTCAAGAATATTAATGAGAAAAGCAATCCATCTTTTCCCTATCAGACAAGGTGGGACTGCTTGTAGTCCCTGAAAAACGAACTCGTGTTTTTTCATGGTCACACTGATTGATCTCAAATGTAACTTCTAGTTTGTATGCCTTATTTAGGGCTTTGCTATTTACAGGTGAGCAGCCACTACTCTATTCTACAGTTGCTTGGGCTTATTTAAAATTCTAGGCTTATTTAAAATATGTCTCTCTCAAATTACTTTGTTAATATTTAAATGTACGTATGTTTTAATTGTTCATTACTGCTTGTTAAGGTACAAAATAAAAACTGCTAAATAAAACCAATAATTTACTGAACTTCAAACTACGATGTACAAATCTTTTGACATTCTTTTTTCAAAGGGGGATAAGTTAAGTGCATGGCAGTGTTTAAACTAAATGGTGCAGGGAACCCATGTATGTGTTTCTAGCTGGCAATGTAAATCCCCTAGTGAGCCACAGTAATATGAAAGCTGCACTTGAAAGCCAGATGCAATGAAAATTTAAACATATTGCATTCATAGCATGTGATAGTTTAATCATTATTTAAGCTTTAGAAATGTCACAGCATAATTACTTTCAGAATGAGTACAAACACTTTCATGCACAAAAAATGCTTTCTTCTTGCAACTTTTGCTCCTCATGGGGAAGTTATGCTTTTGTGAAATTTCTGAACTTGATCTTGTTCATCACTTGATCACAGAAAAATACTCAGTGAAAATTCAAAATCCAAAAGACTGAAATAAACCCTACAGATCTTTTTAGAACTAAGCATGTATTTTCTTTATGCTCTTAAAATAAAAAATAAATCTGTGAAAGTATTTCTTTCATTAAAGAAGAAATTTTGCAACAAAACCAGTTAAATGGAAAATGCTAAATAAACCCTATTTGCAGAGCCAGGAAATGGAAAGTAGCAAAGGCTGGATTTATAAGCACCCATAGAGGATTAAATTCAGCTCTCCTGTGGATGTGATACATTTTTACTGGCCTCATAGCATACATGGAGCTCCACCTCCTTCTGTACTTGTAAGGAAAATACAGGGTCCATAACTCACTTGATTTTGCAGTATAAATTGTGCTGATATGCAAAATAGTGTCAAAATCCCAGTCTACATTTAGGTGCAAACACCTCCTCTTTACATAGCCTACTATGATTTGTTTATAATGTGAGCGGTTCAGGTTGGATTTGGAAAATAGCAGTTATAATGGTTCTGCCATTTCTGAGAAATAGGCTAGAGGAAAAAATACTCTCTGGGCAATTCGGGGGTGGGGTTGTTTGCACATTTTCTAAGTGGAAATCTTTTTGGAACAGCTTTACATCCTCATAGCAGACTTAAAGGTCATAAAAACTGCCTTTGTATCAGGAATGTACTAGAAGTCATTTCTGGTAAAATTCATTGGAATTTTTTCATTGCGAGTCTGTTTAAAACTGAACTTACCCCATATTTTGTAGGAGCAAAATCACTGTAATCATTTCACATCTCTTAAGGCTTGTGTCACCTTTTGTGCTCTTGGGAGCTTGTCAGGGGTAACCAGAAGATGAACCTGTCATTCCTGCAGAGCCACTGAGTGTGCTATAGATGGCAGCTGTTGGGTTGAAGGTAACCTATGCAATGGCCAAGGTATAACCCTTTTTCCTCCTCTTGTATTTCACTTCCTGGGCCCACACACTGAAAGAGACTAATATCAGTGAAGACAGAGAGAGGATTAAGTGTGTATTATTTAATGTAGCTTTCTGTGAATCATAGAATGACAGAATGGTTTGGGTCAGAAGGAACCTTTAAGATCATCTAGTTCCAATCCCCAAGCCGTGGACTTGGACATCTTCAACTAGACTGAGTTGCTCAGGGCTCCATCCCACCTGGCCTTGAACACTTCCAGGGATGGGTTATCCACAGCTTCTTTGGACAACTTGTGCCATTACCTCACCACCACAGGAAAAAATTTCTTCCTAACTGCTAATCTAAAGCTATTCTATCAATGTGGAGCCATTGTGCTGTTACTACAGCCCCTTATAAAAAAGTCTCTTTCCATCTTTCTTGTAGGTTCCCTTCAGGTGCTGGAAGGCCACAATTAGGTCACCCTGAAGCCTTTACTTTTCCAGTCTGAACAATCCATATTCTCTTAGCCTTCCATCACAGGAGAATTGCTTCATCTAACTTAGCAGCCCTCCTCTGAGCTTGCTCCAACAGATGTTCTTCCTCTGCTAGGGCTCCCAGATCTGGACACAGCACTGCAGTGGGGTCTCACCAGAGCAAGCAGAGGGGCAGAATCCCCTCCCTCACCCTGCTGCCCATGCTGCTTTGGATGCAACCCAGGGCAGTATTGATTTTCTGGGCTGTCAGTGCAAATGGCTGGGTCATGTCCAGCCTCTCATCCACCAGCTCTCCCAAGTCCTTCTGGGCAGGACTGCTTTGATCTGTTCAACCCCCAGCCTGATATCAGGGGTTACCCCAACCCAGGAGCAGCATCTTGCACTTGGTCTTTTTAAACCTCATGAGATTCCCATGCACCCACTTCTCAAGCTTGTCCAGGTTCCTCTGGATGGCAGCCCATCCTTCAGGTGTGGCAACTGCACCACTCAGCTTGGTGTCATCTGCAAATTTGCTGCAGGTGCACTTGAATTCCTGTGTGGAAAAATTGGGAAATTTACTATGCACATGTAGTAAGCTAAATCATTTGCACGTGAACCTAATGAAGATTAGAACATGTTTTAGTTTCACACAACTACTAAATAACTGTGGAAAGTGCCAGTGTTCATGGTCCTGACATGCTCTTCAGTTTGGCAGCCCCAGTTTAGGCTCGCTGCCTGTACTTGGCTCTCCTGCTGTGCAGTGCTGTGGTGGGGAAGATAAGATAGCTGAAAAATAGTTGTCAAAGATTCACTGAGATCAAGGTGTGTCCTGCATGATGAGAAGAGCAATTAATATTTTAAAGGCTGCCATCCATCCCTACAGGCACCAAAGTATTACATCACTCTTTGTACAGGACAGTGGCAGTAATCAATAGATCTAATGTGCTGGAGGCTCAGGGAGGGACAAGTTAGCATTTCCCAGGCAGAATGACTGGATATAATTAAGAGAAATAAACAAGGCTTATCCTTAGGGGGGAAAAAACCCCTCATCAACTATTCTGAGCTGAAAAGCAGGAGCTCTGTATCAAATAGTACAGTTGGATTTGTTCAGGCGTAGAATTTCTTCACCAGTCAAAACCATACATTTCTTGCAAAGAAAGCAATGTGGTCCATTGCTTGAACATGATGACTGAGCGGCAAGAAAACAAAGTAATGCATGTATTTTTATTACTGAAAAGTCAAATTTTGAAAATCTGAAGCCAGACCCACCTGATAATTTCAAAACTCACTTGACAGATAATACAGGTATGTTCTTTCAGTAAGGCTTTCTGACTATTCTCAAATCCTGTCCCCACAGGGCCCAGCCTCCTCTCCCAGAGTGCACTCCAGCTCAATTCCAAACCTGAAGGATCCTTCCAGTACTCAGCCAGCTACCACAGCAACCAGACCCTGGCCCTGGGCGAAACAGCATCTGCCCAGCTCCCGTCCCGCAGCAGTCAGGCCAGAGGTGCCATCCAGAGCTACAGCCAGGTATGTGCCCTAAGCAGTCATGGTCTCTCACACCTGAAATTGTGTGGAGTAGCTCCCAGGAAAGAGCTGTTCGGCACTTCCCACATCTGAAATTCTGCCTTTACTTTCTGTCTTATTCAACACACCTGCAGCAGGGTGGAGTTACCATCTTGATTTTTGTAAATCTCCAGTGGGTTGACTTGCATAGTAATAAAGTAATCCTGATTAACAAGGATATCTGAATGCCAGATTTACTTACTTGCTTGCATATATATTTTGGTAATAGCATGTTCAAGCATTTAATTTTCAAAGCAAATTTCTGTGACTCTGCTGATTAGGAGTCCATCCCAAAGTCTAGGACCTGCCAGCATTGGTCTGAGCACATTACTGAAAGCAGTAAGTGCCAAGAAACAGAAACAAAGCCAGGCTGACACCAGATGTGAAACCTGCCTGGGATACCATGCATCACACGGTGCTATGGCCTCATCTCAAGTGTAGGAAACATTTTTTTTCATCGCATATTGTAGGAAAGTCACCTCTCCATTTGAAACATTTTCAAAGATTGTCTCAGATACTCATGAAATCTTTGTAAATCCCTCTGCCTATCTAAACCATCCCTCCTGGCTCTGACATGCAATCCTCTCACCTTCTGTGTTGTTCGCTGTGACATCAATGCCTCTCAGTAAAAAGTTAAGCTTCAGTTGAGATAAAAATTCAAGAAGCATTCATGCCTCTGTACATAAACAAAGTCTAACTGAGTTGTGTTGGTCAGCACAGGTTATTCTCTCTGTTTAGATGCTAAGTGTCCTAGCAAAGCAGATCATCTCAGTATGATACCAGGACATTGTGCAGTTCAGCATACTGTAAATGAGAGTAGTTATTTGAATTTCAAAGCCTTAAATTGCTAAGAGATTTCAAGTATTAGAGTCATTGCAGAGTTTGTGGGATACTGAGAGACATACAATATTCTATTCTCTCAATCTGCTCAGAAAAGCTTCCTATTCTCTAAGACTGAAAAATTAAATAAAGCATGGTTAAATTAAATTTCAAATTGGGTAGGTACTTTTTTGGTTTTTTTTCTATAGATTCTTTTACACTGAAAAAGACCTCTAAGACCAGGTCCAAATATTAACCTAGCACTGACCATGAGTGAATCGTCCCCAACTGCCACATCTGCATGTCTTCTAATACCCTCAGGGATGGTGACTTGACAACCCTTTCAGTGAAAAAAATTCTTCCTGATGTCCAACCTGAATCTCACCTGGTGCAGCTTGAGGACATTTCCTCTTGTCCTATTAGTTACCTGGGAGAAGAGAACAACCTCCACCTGTGTACAGCCTCCTTTCTGGCAGTTGTAGAGACCAGTCAAGTCTCCCCTGAGCCTCCAGGCTGAACAACTCCAGCTCTCTCAGCTGCTCCTCATAGGACCTGTGCTCCTTCAGACTCTTCACCAGCTCTGCTGCCCTTCCCTGGACATGCTCCAGCACCTCAATGTCTTTCTTGCACTGAGAGATTCAAAACTGGACACAGGATTTGACATGTGGCCTCACCAGTGCTGAGTACAGGGGGACAGTCACTGCCCTGCTCCTGCTGGTCACACTATTGCTGGTCCAGGCCAGGATGCCATTGGCCACCTGGACACACTCCTGGATCATGTTCAGCCAGCTGTCAACCAGCAACCCAGGTCCTTTTCCACTGGGCAGCTTCCCCCAACCTGTAGAGCTGCACGAAGCTGTTGTGGCCAAAGAGCAGGACCTGGCACTTTCCTTTGTTGAACCTCATGCAGCTGGCCTCAGCACATCCGTCCAGCCTGTCCAGATCCTCTGCAGAACCTGCCTACCCTCCAGCAGATTAACATTCCCGGCCAGCTGGTTTTTTTTCTGCAAACTGATTGAGGGCTCACTCCATCCCCTTGTTCAGGTCACTGATAAAGACATTAAACACAGATCCCTGGGGAATTCCACTTGTGGCAGGCCACCAACTTGATACAACTTTTCACCACCATTCCCTAGGCCCAGTCACCCTGCCATTTTTTACCTAGTGAAGAGTGCCCCCAGCCATGCCATGGGCTGCCAGTTTCTCCAGGTGAATCTTGTAGAGAAGAGTGTGATCTGGAGTTGTGCTTTTTAAAAAGCATCATACCCTGGGGGTTAGCCTGAAAGACTGTGATGCAGTCTTTAAGGAGGCTGGAAAAATAAGAAGATGGAAATGGAGCAGGTTATGAGAGTGACAGAAACAAAAACAAAGTAAAAGTGATAGGGGAAGGAGAAAGAATTTTTTTTTTTTTAAAGGCAGGAAGGAAAATTGTGCAGTTTTGTAGAGGTTAGATATATTATTAATATAAATTTTATTATACTCATTGATAGAAAAAGATGAATTTATGGAGGGAGAAAAATAATGATCTAGATTTTTTTCATTGAAATTACACTGATCAGACACTGCTTAGATCTGAGAAGCTCTCATGAACCATCAACTTCAGAGAACTGATTTCCTTCAGAAAGGTAATTAGTAAGTAAGAAAGGCAACATATCTAATCCTTTGTTTTTCTTGGTATGACAGGACAGAAAATAGATTTTCTTTTTACTTTCCTCCACATTGTAGGGTAGATATTCCTGCAGGAAAAGAGTTCAGAAAACTTAATAATTTTTCACACCATGATGCTGCAAAGGATGACTGACAACTTCAGATGAATTAAAATATATTTTGAAAATACTAACAAACTGCCATATAAACTATGAATTAATACCATTAAAAGTATATAAAAGAGGTTTTAAAAGAGGTAAGCAGCATGAGAAAAATTCAAAGGTCAAAATTTAAAAATTCTGAATATGACCACTGCTGATCCTACAAGCATAGGGAAAATTGTAAATCCTAAGAATTGTTTTGCTATACTTATTATAATTAAAATAAGCCTCAGGAGCTGAAGCTTCTCAGATTGGCATAATTTCCTTTGGTATTTATGTGCAAGGAATATAGCTATCTCTCAACATGAATGATAGTCCAAATGCTTGCAAAATAAATGTAAATAGTCCCAAGGCCAGCTGTGACAGCAAGAACAATTTGTGAAAATGCAATTGTATAAAAAACAGAAACTAATTAGTCTTGGGACTTCCTGTATAGTGTTGCAAAGTGCAATCTAACATTTTTGTCAATTTGGTGGAGTTCATTATAGATCATAGAGTTTTTCCAGTGCTTTACCTACTTTAGAAGACAAAACTTTTATCTCCTAAATACGACTGGGGTAGGATTTCTTAGAAAAATCTGCTCCTCTGGCAGGGAATTACTCTGTTTCCCTACTCATAACTGCTTTTCAAACTTGGTGTCCAACCAGGTTTAGTGCAACCTTGAGGATGATCATCTTATGTTGCAGAGATATCAAAGGAGTATAAAACATAGCATGTACTAAAAAGAGTTGTTTTCCACATGCTCTGCCATGTGTTTGCCAGGGGACAGGAAAGGAAGTTTACGTTCTGGATGAGGACTTGTTTAGCTATTGGTAATATGGCAGTCTTTTCAGAGGCTGTGGCAGCAACACAGGTAAATCCCTAGTGCATGTTATCCTGTGTAACTGATGCTTTTGGACTGAATAAACTGGCACAGAATTGGAAAACCTTAAAAACAAAAAAGTAGATGCAAATTAAAGGTGATTAAAAGGTCTTGAAAACCCATTTTTCAGTTAGTGTTCTAAGTTGTCTCCTTTCTCCTATAAACAAGTCATAAGTTTGTCATTCATCAGACCACTACACCTCACTGGCAGATAAGAATGCGTTAAGTTTTTAAGCAGAAACTGTACACTGGCCATAAGGTAAGAGGCTCCTTGATAACCTACCCGGACAAAACCTAAAATAAAAATTTCCCTTCTGGCAGGTATTGCCGATGGTGGTATGTTTAAATCCAGACTCCAAATATAAACATTAGAATTTTTCTGTCATAAAGGAAACAAGGTGAAATCTTGAAATAGATTACTCTCATTACAGCACTTGGAAAACAATTCACTAATAGAGATTATGGCAGTGGAAATCTGCAATGCTGTTTTGACTCTACCACAGGTAATGACTGTAGCTTCCACTGCTGCTTTAAAAACAGAGATGGACCATCTCTGGACACTCTGAAAAGATCTCATACAATTCTGTTTGTGGATGTAGAAGACTACAATAACCTACCTTCATCTATATGTATGACCATTGAGAGCAGGAGCAGGTAGGCTGACAAATTTTCCTAATAGTGCTGGAATTTTGGAATGGAACAATGGAACAAAATCAGGAGAAAGAGGTGGAATAGGCCATATTTGAAGGGATCCAGACATATAGTCTGGCATCTCTTATTGTATAAGAGCATTCCAACATAGGTTGCATCCTCCTAGTCAGGTTAGGAACTTACAAACAACATTACAGCAGTCCTGCAGAAGAAAGGCCTTTCTATAGGTCCTGCACTAAGACTGAAGGGTGCATCCCAAGACTAGAGAATGTTATGCAATTTCCATGCCCCCTTCTACCCTTTGTTAGAGTGTTGATAGAGGCATCGGACTGCAGCAGAGTGAAGCCTTATGGAAGGTTCTTTGGGCTGACAGGAAAAAAACTAGCCATCAACAGACTCTGAAAAAGCCCAGACCATTACTGAGACTGTGAAACTGAGCTTGCACCTGTGGAATGTTCTAGAAAACCCTAGTAAGGATGAACAAGGTCTCTGCCTAAAGCTACCAACACACACCAATATTTAAAAGCCACAGGGGCCTGGAGGGAGGTTTTCCACACAACTTGGAAAATCTTCCGTAAAATCAAGAAAAAGGGTCTCCTCATGAACCACAGTGTAGTGTATATGACTATGTTAATATTTAGCAGATGTGACCTTTTTTGAGATTTTAAGGGCAAAGAGATCCAGAGAGCAAAACGGGCTGAAAACTGGTGCTGGCATTTACTACTAAACTAAAGTTCATCCAGACCTAAGATGGGCATGCAGATATATTCAAACCTCTGGGAGCAATCTCCAAGAATCAATATACTGATTCACAATTAGCAGCTGACCCCAAAGTTTTACTTAAAGTTGTCTAGTCATTTTATAATTCCTTATCCATGAAAAATTTTCTGCAGAATAAATACATCAACACAGTTATTTTCCCCTCTCAATTCTACTCTATAGAGCAGAAATCTTATGTTGCAGTCTTTTATTTACTCTTTCTTGGTTATAGTTCTGATTTAAACTATCAATTGGACTGTAAAAAACAAACAAACAAAAAAAAAACCCAAAAAAAACCCCAACAACAAAAAATTCCCACACAAGAGCAACAAAAAAAAAAAAAAAAAACCCCACACCAAAAAAAAAAAAAAACCAGCAAAAAAGCCCCAACCCCAAAAAAACTTAATTTCCTTGAATTCAGAGCATTAAATGCTTGAATGAACAGGCAAACAACAGTTAGACTGTTCTCTAGTCTCCTATAACCTAACTAGATATATCAAATAATTTTCTGTATGAAGCTCTGGATACTGTTTTGTATCAGTAGAAAATTATCTTAGTAACATTAAACGGGAAGAAAATATTTTTCTATGTTAATTTTTCATGGGTTTTTTTTACACATTCCAGCTTCTAAAAAGGATATACCAGAATCCATATATTGAATCCAAATAAGCAAGGCTACTTTTTTTTGGGGATGCTAGGGAAATTAAACCTCTGTGTCTTGGAATAGATATCCATAGGGCTGAAGTAAGGAAGTCCTTGATTTTTATTCACATCTATGAAACAGGCTGATAGTAGAGAATATAATTACTGAGAAGCAAATATGCTCTTTGTTTATTAGCTTAAACACAGTTTTGTTATCAGGTTGACAAAAATAATGAATGGAAAAAAATAAGGGAAAAATAACATTGTAATTCATTCTTCCATATAAAGTATTCCACACTGCAGGGTGAACAATGACGTGTCTTTATGTCTGTCTTAAGCCACAGACAGGGAGAAACACAATTAAAAACTAAACCACATTTTGTCTCTGAAAACGTGTGGAGAATGTTACTGCACACTTGGCCCTTTGAAAAAACCTAAGAACCTCATGGTACATTTAAGACAGGTCTGAGATTAGTCACATCCTAGAAAATACTGCATGCTAATGTTTTCATTGCAATCTGTTCATCCATAAGTTCTCTCCACACAGAGCAAATGCTTAGCTTTTTAGGAAGTGCTATACACTGCATTTTTAATTAAGCATTTAATTATTGTGTCCCCCCACCACACCTTGTTTCCTATAACAAATCATCATGAAATAGGATTTTTTGGGTTTTTTTAAATTGGTGCTTGCAGAATGCCTGCAGCTTTATAGAGATTTATTAGGAATATGGGATAATACTGGTTTACTTGAAATTAATTAGTCTAAATCCTTGACACATGAAGCAGTGTAGAAGTAGATTAGAAAAAGAAATTTTGTATATATGATGACAGTGCTTGCCTAAAAGGATCAACAGCAAAGTGTTAAAGTTCCCAATGTATTGAAGAAGTAACTGGTGCACTGGTAACATTGCAGAAGACAGTGTTTAGTACAATATTATTATTATGCCACTTAACAGTCCAAAAATCAAAATTTATTAACAAATATCAATTGATAATGTAGCTAGTTTGAATGACATTTTGTTATGTGCAAAATTTGCTCTGCCCATGTTGTCTTAAACCATGCCAGCCTGTTTTTGTTTAATGAAAGTTGTTACCGTTGTTACTGGAAAATGAAAACTGTACTCCTGTCAAATTACATTATTGGACAGTCAGCTGAAGATTAGTCCTTCTTTCCAGTTAAAAGCATATACAGTAAGTAGCTCAGCATGAAAGTAGCTTTTAAAAGTTCACTGATGTTCCCACAGTTTTCCTTCCTGGTTTTTGTTAGGAGCCTTTCAAATGAGCAACTTGAGCTTGTTGACCATTTATGAAAATGTCAAGGCTTGTACTTGAAGCTGTGGTGTTTGTTACTCACTGCTGCAATCTGAACAGTGCAGCTGAAAAGAGAGCAGCTACTTCCATCTGTGAGCCCCTTGCTCACCTGGCAGCCACCATCCAGAGCACCTGGAGGGGAACAGTTTACACTTCATTTATGTGCAAAGCCATTGCTCTGTGAGGTGAAAAACCTCTCAAAGCCAGGGAGGTTTGCATCTGGCAGTGTTCTCTTGAGGAGCCTGAACAATGTCAGTGCTTCCATGCTACTAACAGCTGGCAGCAAAGCTCCAGGAGGAGCTTCTCCAAAGCATTGTTTCTTGTCTCTATCTAGGAAAATAGATACTCCCCCATATACAAAGCATTTAAGATGAGGGGCGGGCTCCAAAAGTTAAAAAAAAAAAGACACAAACATTTCCAGTAGGCATACACAGGTAGAAGTACAGATTTCTGGCATTTTGAATCTTGTTAATTTTTGCTCTGATTAGTTGTGTTGTCCTCAGTTCCTGACCAAATCCTTTATTGAATATCCTAGTGCAAATAAATTTCATACCAGCAACTTGGTGCTTTTGCCCACTTTTTTTTGGTAGGATGCTACTGAAAAACCACATTGCTATTTAATGTATAACAATGCTGCTGTTGGCATTCACAACACCTCTTCGAATTGAGTCACAAAATTCATTATTCACATTTTAAAGCTTCTTCTGGCTAAAGGAAATCAGTAGCTGAGAGGTGTGTGTGTGTTTGGGCAAAGCACCGGTCAGACTATGCTGTCAACTCCGAGGATCCAGAGCACCTTCTGAGGTTTCAAGTAAATCCCCTGCATAACCAGAAAAAAATAGTATCTGAATCCAACAATGCATCTTCCAACAGAGTGCTGAGCTCTCACTCACTGCAGGGTGCAGTTATGAGAGGATTTTAATTTTACCAGACTCACACAGACTAAGATCCCTGATTTTAAAAAAAATAAAAAGGGGGGGGGAAGCTGCCTGTGTGAGGGCGAAATTTCTCACAAGCAGCATCTCCCGAGGATTTTCTCTCGCTCCCTTTTTCCAGCCCCCCCCTCAATTACTGGTCTTGGAGGGGACTCAGCGCTGCCTTGCCCACGGCCAGCGGGTGGGTGCAGGGAGCGCCCTCCTCCCTCCCTTTGCAGACTCCCCGCTGGATGCGGCCCAGGGAAGCGCCCGGCGGGCAGCTCCTCCCGTACCCCCCGCCGCCTTGGCGCCGCCTAACTCCGCGCGAGGCGGCCGCTCTCCGCGCTGCCGGGGGCCTCGGCGTGCACCGGCCCGCGCCTCCCCTCCCTCCTCCGCCCCCGCACCGAGGCCGGGGCCGCGGGGGCAGCGACCTCCTGGTGCCGTGCCGCGCCTCGTAGGGACACAGATTGCTGGCAGCCAAGGAAAGTTGCTCCATTAAAGGCTTTTCCGAGGCTTCGGCCGCTCCTCTCTAATGTATGCAGAATAAAGGGGCGCGGGTGTATATATTTGTGTATATGTAGGTACGTAAGTATTTGAGCCGGGGTTAAATCCTGCCTGGTTTAGAGGTCGGCAGGAGCGCGTTCTGGAACCGGAGCCCCGGAGCGCTGTGCCCCACGGCCGGGTGCCGGCTTCAGCCGTCGGGAGGAGTTTCGACGCCTCTCGGCCCGAGCCAGCGGCCGCTTTTTCCCTGAAAATGCTTTAGCAGATTACCGACTCCCGTAATCCCGTGGGCGCCGGGTGCCGGCCTGGTTCGAGGTCAGAGAGGGGCTGCGTGCCGGGGGCTGCTCCGGCCGGCGGGCCCGCACCGCCCCGCGCAGGGCCGGGAGCCGGGCGCCCGCCGCCGCTGACGCCTCTGCCTTTCCTTCCCGCAGCAGGGCCCGGGGGCCGCGGCGCCCACCCGGGCGGCCCGGAGCCGCCGCCGCCGCCCGCCGCCCCGCAGCCGCGGGAGCCCTTCGCGCCCAGCCACGGCAGCGCCTTCCACCTGCCCGAGCCCCAGCACGCCGCCGCGCTCTACTACGCCAGCTCCACGCTGCCGGCGCAGCGGGTGAGCTCCCCGCTGCCCGCCCAGCCCGGCGGCTCCCCCACCAAGCTGCCGCGGGCCGGCTCCGCCGCCGAGGGCGCCGCCTACGCCACCGCGCAGCGCCTCTCCTCCCGAAGCAGTCCCCAGCCGCCTGGCCAAGTCTTACAGCACCAGCTCGCCCATCAACATCGTCGTCTCCTCGGCGGGACTGTCGCCGTCCCCCATCCGAGTGACCTCCCCGCCCACCGTCCAGTCTAACATTTCCTCCTCTCCTATCCACCAGTTAAGCTCCACCATCGGCACTTACGCCACCCTGTCGCCTACCAAGCGGCTGGTTCACGCTGCCGATCAGTACAGCAAGCACTCCCAGGAGCTGTACGCCACCGCCACCCTGCAGAGACCCGGCTCCCTCGCAGGTAAAACCGCGGCCGGCAGCGCCTCGGGTCCGCGGCTGCGGCGGGGGACGGGGCTGCGCGGGGCCGCCGCGCCCGCGGCGGAGGCGGCGAGGGGCGAGGGACGGCGAGAGGCGGGGGCAGGGCCGCCGGCCGGGCACGGAGGAGGGAGAGAGAGAGGGAGAGGGGAACGGAGGGCGTTTGGCAGAAGAACGGTACTTGGGGGAATGCGGGTGCGTTTCCTCCCGGGTCGTGCCCGGAGAGGCTGCCTGCCGCTGCTTGAGCAAAGTACCTGAGTTCTCCCGGCTCGTCCCGCCTTCCCGGCGCCGGGCAGGTGTGCGTGCTGCCGGGGGTGCGGGGCTCGCCGCGCTCCCCGCTGCGACCCGCGGTGCGGGTGGGGGCTTCGTTACTATGGCGAATCTCTTCTCTGCCGCGATCAGAACCTCTGAGCCTTTTGCAGGGAATCTCTCTTCCCCGGATCTACAGGCGGCTCAGGCGTACCTGACAAGTTCGGGGTTACTTAGCAGGAACTCGCGGTGTACCGAGTCGTGCCGAGTAAGAGGTAGCGGTGATTTGGCTCCGAGTGCTCTTGGGGAACAGGCTTTTACAGCTAATTTAATGTCTCTGTAAACGCAGACTTTGAGCAGATCCTAGAAGTGAGACACTGGTGCGCTGTTCTCTAAACCATCTCTTTGCTAAACTGAGCATCCTTCAAGGGTGGGATTTTTTGTGTTCTCAAAATTTCCAGTTTCATTGCTATAGTAACAGCTGCTATGCTCTTATGTTCTCTTGTGTGACATAAATAGATTTGGAGATAAATAGGATACATAAAGAAGTTTGATTGAGTTTATCAGTCAGGTACATAAGTTTCTTACTGGAGTGAAGACCTCACCCCCCTTTCTTCTCTCACCCACCTGCCCTCCCCCACTCCAGCTGTTGTCAGCATCCTATATAATTCCAGCGTGTCTAAACACACAGATGGAATTAACTAATAATAAAATACAGTTTTGATCTATCTCCTTGTAAAAACTATTTGCTGGATTTTTGTCTTATTTAAAGGGTAGAAGTTTTTAAGCTTTATATCTTTATATATATATATATATATATATGTATCACACCACATTTTAATTTCAAAATGAGTAAAGTGACAGTATCATTAAATTAAGGTAAAATTCAAGATGTCAGGGTGCTTATATCAAGCCTGTTGTCACATACTGACTCTCTGAATACTAAGTGGTTTATTTAGCGGTTATATTAATACAACTTCTTCCTGCTGTAGTCCAATATACTGTTTGCCACAAATATTAAATACTGCCATTGTACAGTGGAAATTTGGAATTGCAACAGGCTTTGTATTTTAGGAAGTTTTCTAACTTCATCCTGTAGTAGGAGTTTGAGTCTAAAAAGGCACGGGTGGAACTGTCAGCATCAAAGGGAAAAAAATCTATTTAAAACTTTATTACCTGTGGCTGTGAGCTATTAGAATTTGCCTGAACCTTTGTTCTAGGATAGAAGTCTTTGCCTGGGGAAGTTTCTAACAGGCACAGTACTTTTTCCTATTTGTGGACTGTTACCATTTGAATTTGTGTTGTACTGGGGGTTTAGTTTTGGTTATTTTTAAGAAGGCATCTTTATAGCATTGCAGCATCAAATCTGTGATGGTAGCTTAGTCTAGAACTTCTTTTTGTAGGGGTTAAGGTCCACCATAATGACTCTAAATTGCTACAGAAGCTGTTAGTCCTGAGCTAGATCCAAGCTGAAACATGAATTTAGGGGCCTTCTTGGCCAATAATGCTTCTACAGAAATTCCTAGTAGAATTTTCTACTTTTTTGAATAAAAATTAAGGAACTGACATTCTTTTTCTTAGATTGCTTTTAAATGAAAGCTTTTGATAAGACTTCTGCATCTTGCATAACCTGCATCTTTTTAAAGCCTACTGCAGGGCGTTGCCTGATTTACTGATTTATGGCTTTGGTGAAAGAAAAAGCCTATAGATGATACATGCATTTAGGGAATGGCTGGTGTATTTTTGTGTGGATTTTCCTATGGGAAGGAAGTAGTGACTGACCATTTGAGTTTGCTGTTGAGTTTGTAAAAGTTGGTAAAGCAACACTAACTGCCAAGTGTTGGGCTGATCAGAACGAACATAACAATCTACTGGGTCACTCATCTGCTGGGATTTGATTTTAAGATATGCAAAAACTCTCGTTGTTTTATATTAGAAAAATCATGTCGTTTGAATAAGTATTATGTGTCAGACCTGGAGAGAGAGAGAATTGCTACTCCAAAGACTCAGTGTAAGCAGCAGTATGTTAGTAAATACCTTTTCTTTTTTTTTATTCCCTATGGTGGTGACATGCCTTTCAAGTAGTCCTTGAAAGGAGCTCTATCACATGATCCATTCTTTTGCAAAGGTTTCCTATTGTGTGCTCCTACCCCTTATTTTCCATGCCATTCTTATGCATGTTCCTCAGGCCTCCCTGCCATCCCCGAGTTACACATTTGCTAGCAGTGTAAAGTGCCTGACTAATCTTCTAGACTTTCACTGGATTCACTGAAGCCAATGGACTACTCAGAGGCTTAAAATTAGCATGTGCTTTAGAGTTAGCCAGGATCAGATGATACAGATACTACTAAGGCAATCTTAATTTCTTCTTTTTTTTTTAAGTATTTTCACTCACAATAGGTTTGGAATTTGAGCTCTAAGCATTTTCTATTTTTGCAGGAGTTTTTCAATCATTGTGTCAGAAATCAAACCCACTGAGGAGAGCAAGCAATTTTATTTTGAAAAGCTAATGTTCAATAAATAGTGGTTTTGCTTCTTGTTCAAAACATCCAAAGATGAGTTGAAGTTTTTTTGGGGATTTTGAGAGAAGAGAGAGAGGAGGAAGAAGAATGGAGAACAGTTGACACATTGCACTGATTGATAGTTTGCCTGCTGTGATTAATGTGAAGTTGCATTGGTATGTGTCATCAGAAGGATGATGTTATACTAAGTAATCTTTTTTTATATCTGGCAATAAAAAAATAAGTATTTGTAGTAATTACTAGAAACAAAAATAATGTATTTGTTTTAATTATTTTTGCATGATACTAGAAATTTGTCCTGGAGCTATCTAGTTCATGAATACTGCTGGGTTTCAGTGTGCTAAACAAGCCAAACTGTATTAGTGCCAGACTAAGATATTTAAAATAGAGGACATTCAGATAATATCAATTAAAAAAAAAAAAAAAAAAAACCCAAATAAAAAGTTGCATAGATGGCCGAAAACATAATCTCTGTGAGACTTAACTGAGGAGATGGCATTATTTACATTAATTTCCTTCAAATTAGATTATGAAACAACTTGAAATTATAAAAATGGCAGTTCTTAGACTTCATCCTGAATTTCAGATGAGACATACAACAGCATGCAATGACTCAGTTTTAACCGAGTAACCTTAGAAACGTCTTCAGAAATGGCTTTTAGTCTAGTTATATTTGAGCTGCTGCCACTGCCAAGTGTGTGTGTGTATGGGTGTGTGTGTACATGTGTATGTAGTGGTTCTGGTGAGTGTACATTTGCTGTGTTTATTCTTAGTCTAGCTGCTTCATTGCTATGATCTGCAGTTACAGTTTTAGAAGTAGTTTTCTGCTCTGCACTGCTCCAAAGCATATTCGACCGTCTGTTCAAGCAGCGATCCAAATCCAGAAAGCACAGTTTGTAAATACCTTCTTGCAGCTTGCACACCTGGACTGAGCTTTGGAGTGCTGCTGGGAGCCCAGCTCACCACAGCAGCCTGTTTTGCCTGGAAGGAGGAGTGTGTAGGACAACAGGCAGCAGAAACATGGGAAAACTCTTTCAGGAGGCAGGTCATGGCACAGGTGCCCACTCCTCATGCTCTTCTGAAGCATCACCTGCTGGGCAGAATCAGACAGACAGTACCAGAGGAGTACTGAGTTTATTTAGGAGCAAAGGGAAAGGAGGCAGTCAAAATGTGGTGTTCAGGTGGTTTGTGCCTCTGGTTATGTGGCTGGGAGCAGCCCCAATGTTACAAAGCCACTCCTGCCTCTTCATCCAGGTTCAGAGAAGACTAGCGACGTGTGAAGCAATTGAAAGTAGTTTTATGTATTGGCTTATTATAAAAATACTAAAAGGGTAATGATCCTGCTTCAAGACTGCACCATGTATCATACGCTGTACTAAAAGATTAAGTTTAAGAAATGAGTGTTGGTGTGAATCACTTGATATATTGTTAGATGGAAAGAATATTACACAGCTATCTTTCATATAGTGATGACACATTCCACTGAAACAAGAGCTGCAGCATCCCTCTAGACAGCCCAGCTACCAGTGTTGAAAACTTCAGTGCTTAGTCCCATGTTTACAATCTTCTTTTGAATCTCTGTAAAATCAAAATGGAAAAGAATTTTTCTCTTCTGAGTAGGATTGTTTGTATGCAAGTGTAGTGCTAACATTAGAATAACACCAGTTTATAAAAATGTGGCATGGGTTAATACATAGAATATGCTTTGTACTCTTTAATGAGCAAAGAGTTCTAAGTTTATCGGGGTCTTAATTGGTTCCTTCTGCTTCTTCATATGTTTTGCCTCAGTCCTCTCTCTCTTTGCTGAGGACCTTCCTTTACCCTTTCTCCTTCTGTAGGCTTTTCACTGTGTATGACATGTTGAACCCTGGTTTCCTGTTGGGTTTGTGGCAGGACTTCTATTTGATTGTCAGTGTTGACATGTTAGAGCATGTCAATGTGCAGTCATAGGAGCACAGAGCAGCTTAAGCCACTTTGTATGAGATAATTGATGTACATTACCACTACCATGGATTGATGATTCCTTTAGATTGCATGAAGATATTGGATCATCTGTATATCACTAGTTCATTGCCATATTAAAAAAAAATTATCTTGTTAAGTGTTAGAGGTCTCCAGTAAACCCACTGTACTTGTATTTGTGCTAGAAGAGCTGCATTACTGTTAACTTACAGCCAAAGTGAGTCTAAATCACCCCAGAATTAAATCCCCACCTGAGACACAGGGCTGAGCTAATTAAATAGTGTGGTGTCATATGCCATTGTACTTTTTTAGACAGGCAGGGAAGAAAAGTATTTGGATTTTTTTTTTGGGCTTTAAGATAAGCTCTTAGACCATCTATATGATTGATCAGAACAGAAAGGACACTCAGTTGTTTCCTGTAACTATTCTGTAATTTTACAGAATCCCATGAGTATCTCTTTTATAGGGAGACCCAAATTGTTACATTAATTTTAACCAAAGTAGTTTTCCATAGATTTTTTCTAAGTTTTTTTTCTTTGTTTTTATTAGCTGGAAAATTCCTTTATCTGCTGCCAGAGCCTTTACACATGAGAACACCGTTAATGCTCTTTGTTCTGGGACAGACACCACAATCTTAGGTTTGTTTTTTTCTCCTTCAGAAACTCCTGTTTGTTTTGAGACTCTTTCAGATAAGAAAACAAAGTGGTAGTTTTGAGTAATATCCAGCAATATTTCAGATATTAATCAAAACAGGGACTTTGGCGTCTTTCTGATACAAAATTACATTTCCACATTGCAACCTGAAGGTTATATATGCTGGTGTTGGTTTGGAGTTGATACAAATACACAACTCAATGTTCACTTTGCTTTTCTTTGTCACTTATTCTGCTTATTTCTTCAGCAGTAGTTATGTTTCTAATTGTTGCAACTGGAACCTTTACGATGGTGCTCAATTCCAGCTTGGAAAACGTATCCACAATGGACAGGGTACAGCAAGAAAGCACAAGGAATAAGATGGATGATTTTGAAATATGTTACTATTGCCATGATTTTTGCTCCTGTATATTTCAGATTTAGATTACATGAAATTAATTTTCTCATAGGAGAGGAATAACTGACAAGAGCCAGATACAGAAGCCTCATGTACATCTTCGAGCTAATGAACTTGGTGTTGGCTCCCAGTGTGAGCAAACACAAGAAATAAGTCTAAACTTGGGTCCTATTCTTTCACTGATCACCACCTTTCCCTTTGCTTCCCTTTCTTGGTAAGGGATATTTTGACTGATCTTTATAATGATCTTTCAGAGGGGTGTTAAATCAAATAATACTGCAGTCTAACAAGCTTTTGGGCAAAGAGCACTAGTGTGCAGCACTGCTGAAAATGGGTTCAACTTACATAAAGTTGCAAGTATCTTAACCAAATGACTGGGAAACTGGGTGGCAGTGGCTGTTTCTGGGATTTTAGGTGAATGTAGCATCAGATATGCTTCTGGGGACTACTGAGGCCTGTGCTGTTGCTTGGTAACCACACATGTGGTTTCTGGCCTCTGCTCCTGAACTTTAGCAGTGTATCTAGGAAGGCCAGGATGCAATTTTAAGCATGCAAGTCACTAGAAGAAATTTCTTAAGCATCAGAGCAGATTTTGAAATGTCTCTGCTTATATACCTGCTGACCAGGAGCATAAAAAGGAGGTAAAGTTAAAAATGTTAACAGAGAAACAGTTAACAGAAAGTTAGCAAAAAGTTAACAGAGAAGAGTCTATGTCCCTAGCAGAAGGATAGTTAAACCAAGGAGCTGGAATTTGCCAATTTTTCTTGGCTACTGAAATCCAATGGAATGTATGAAGTCAAAGAGCAGTGTTTTGAGAACCTGACTTTATGGAACTTAGAGCAGTGGATATACATTAACCAGTGTTGGAACACTACAGTTCCTATGCTTGTCTTGCTTATGTTGATCTGCATTCTGTTTAGTATGGGATTGCAGGAAGAGAACAGGGCCTCATAAATTATTATAGAGCTGAACTTTTGGGTCTTAAGGGTGTGCTAGTGAGGCTAAGTCTCATTATTGCCTATTACAACCCATTTTTGCCTTCAGGTCTCAGTGATGTCCTCATGTACCTCGTCCTCTTCAGTTGCCAGGAGTGTGATTCTGTGCCATAGGTCTCTGGCCTCGAACACACTTCTCAAGAGCAGAAGAGAGTGCTGTTGTACGGGATAGAGAGTATAAGCAAAGGCAAGGTCCCCTTCTCTCAAATTTCTGACACTCAGGCTTTTGGCATCAGTGAAAATATTTATTTGTGCTGTACGGTCTAAAATGGGACAACTGTGTTTGTCTTGCTTGTGTACTGGGCAAAGAAGGCACATGTGAAAGCTTCAGCTTCCTCAGTCTCAAACCCTGTTGCAAGGCTTTATCCCGTAGCCAGGAAATGTTTGTCACAAAAGTATTGACAAAAAATGACAGAAAACTTACGTTCATAATGATCTTAGGGTATTTGAGGGAAGTGAGAGCAAGCTCTTCATTTTTGCTGTGGTGGAAAACAATCTTTTCCAGTTGCTATGGCACAGAAACTGTTAGGAGTAGATGGAGTAACTGAGATTTAGAAAGTCAGTTTGCAGTTCATCATTAACAGAAACATTCATTTGTTGGCATATCTAATGGCTTTTTGGTTGTTGTGTGCACACTCTTTAAAGCAGTGCAGGTGCCTCTGATCAAAAGTAATTAATTATGGCAGAAAGAAGATGGCAAATTGGGAAGTTGAGGAAGGCCCCCTTTTGTTTAAGGCTACAGCTTGAGTGGAGAGGTTGCCCATGTCTGCCCATGCCACATGCAGAGTGCTCATACTGAAACATGTTACTTGTCAGTAGTAGCAGCTGCCAGAAGCTACACAGGGCCGAATTTGCTCTACGAGCAATCATGGGGGATAAATGAGGCAATTTTTCAGTAATCATAGGGTCAGTTTTGAAGATCACATAGATGTGGACCCAGAAAAAAATACCTTTTGGTATAAAAGTGGTGTTGGAGAGGACAGAGAGAGATTGTCTATTGATAATGAACTCATGGAACTATACATTATTATAAGTGGTTGGTAGCAAAAGTCACAATTTAATATGCTGAAATGAGAAGGACCAAGTAATGACTAATCTTAAAATTATAAGTCATGGCATATGAAACTGCCAGTTGGATCACATAGATTTTTAATACATACATCAAGTTGCAACTTATAGTGTGTTAGTGAAGATGTTTCAACCCCATATTGGGGGTTTAAACTAATCTTTAAGGTCCCTTCCAACCAAAACCATTCTATGATGTTATAATAGAAAAGTACTACATTAGTTTGAGTACAAGTGGTTTGAAATCTCATGCAGTCCTCACTTTACTGAGGAAATTTTAGCATATGCTTTTCTGTATTTACTTCCTCCATAGTATATGTCTATGTCTTGCTTTATGGCCCCTTACCCTCTATGTCCAATCCAGGTGCAAAGCATCCCTTTTATCAGCTAGCCAGCTGTGCTGCTCTCAGGCAGTAAAAGCTTTTGATCGTAGGGCTAAAGCTGTCCCTGGGTTTAAAGAGTGTTGCCTGAGAGGAAACCAAGGGTGGAGAGGAAGCTGTGACCCTCTGATACTAGGGCAGATTTCCTGTCACTGGAGAGCAAAATGACACCTCTCCATGGGGTCTTTCCCACAGCCCACAATTTTCTGAGCATCCTGGTTCAGTGGGAATGCAGTCCTGTTTACATTTTATCACCAAAGGTATCATGAGCTCTCCAAAGTCCTGGGAGCATGGTCTGTAAAGGAGGGTGAGTTGGACTCTTTCAGGTATTTGTGGGGGAAAAAAAGGTGGAGGGGGAAGAGATGACAGCCCTTTGCGTATTTAGGGCTAATATACCTTGGAGAAAGGGAGGACTGAGTGAAAGAAAGATTACAGACCTGCTAATCACTGTGCTCTTTGGACATTACAACAAAAACTGATAGAAAGGATAATATAAGACATGAAGGTAGTAAATGGTTAATGGGATAATTTGCAACATGTGTTCTCCAAAAACAGATTGTTCTGGAATGGCCTGCTTACTGACCTTTTCTTAGATGATATTTGATGTCTTTCTATTTCCTGTCAGGACTCTGAACTTGGATTTTCTGTAGTGCCACTTGGGAGATATTTAGTTAAGGTAGAGAAAATGGATATTCTTTCAGGAGTGTACTTGGGCAGGGACCTGGGTAAAGGAACATTTTCAGTTTGTCATTTTGAAGATTGAAGTAATGGAAAGGAAGGGTACTCCTAACAAAGTTCCACAAGGAGAACTCTTTTGGCTACTTGAAAAATACTTTTTCATTTTATTATCTTGGCACAAAACCATGAAATAACCAAGGAAACTTCTTGCTAGTGGAATATTAGGAGGCATTTTCTGAAGAGAGGAAGATAAATTCTGTGTGGAAAGGATTTTGCACATGGGAGGGAAAGAACAGAACTGAAGCTGAGGTAATAATACACTTAGTAGCTAGTTACATGTTCAGCATCTTTGGCTGAAAAGAAGAGTAGAATACCTGTGTGTGATCTAGCATATCTCAGCCATTTATACTGGCAACATAATAGAATATTTAATGGACTAACATGGCCTCACATAACAAGCAAAACTGGGAGTGTTTCACAGGGTTAGGACTTCATCTGGAGAAATGTACACAGCTGTGACCCTCTGTAGGCAAGAGACACTTTCTAGCCTTCATCTCTTCTGAACTGTCCTGCATGGATTATCAAGAAACAAAGAAGCTTGTTGTACACAGACCTGACCTAGTGTGTTTCCTCCATTTCTTAACTGAGGAGAAGTTGCTAGATTACATAGCTGCTTGTAGTAAATAGAGGTGTTTTGTTAAGAGTGCTGAATGCTAGTAAGAATAATTAATTTGATGAAGGATTTGCTTTCTTTGAAAGAAGACAGGATTAGTTGAGTCCCTGGCATCTTTTAGGATAGTTCATCACTGCCCATGGTGACAGGTGTTTGGAACTAGATGATTTTTAAGATTCCTTCCAGCCCAAGTTTTCTTTCTGTATTTCTTCCAAGGAGGGAGTGAGAGTTAAAGGTACCTTCTGAGTGCCTTTTCACCATCAGCCTTTGATTTTAGGGCTTTGACTAACCAACCACGATGTGTCATCTTTGTCAGCTGGGGCTCCTACATTCTCCATCAAGAGATTTGAACCTGATAGCCCTAGCAAATACAGTGACTCCCCAGCCATGATTGCACTTTTTCTGGTCTCTGACCAAACTTCAAAGTTTTCAAGGTTTATTCACAGAAATGTTGTGTCTCTTTCTGTCTGAAGCTGTAGTTCCTGTGAAGCTCATGTCATCCTTGTCTCTGTTGCATCTTGAGGTGCCTTTGGCAAGAATCAGCTAATGCTGAACATAATTGAGCATCTCCTCCAAAGTGATCTTGTTTGTGTTCTGCCATGCTTAAGATCCTATCTTGTGAATCCAGGAATTCAAGAATTAACTGTCTTATCTGAAAAACGTTTTTTCTGAAGTTTATCAAGGTTGTGATTTTATGTCACTACTTTTTTCAGTCTGCAGTAGATTTAGTACTGCTTTTGTAAAATCAGGCAAAACTTGATGCGCATGTCTTCAGCCAGCCATATGGCCATGGAAGTATTGGCTTCACAGGCAGGGCAGCCATTTGACATGCAAATACTTTCAATTTGCTTTTGTGAATAACCAGGAACTAATTGTGTGACAGTTCAGAATGCCTCAAGTGCTTGTCACCTTTGTACTACATGAATCTCATTCTTCTAATTGAAATTACTGTTGAAACTCTTAAAGCCATTCTTGAAGCTGAAGATATCCAGTAGTTTATTGCAAACTGCTGTGAAGGCATTTCTTATGTTCCTAATCTTAGATCTGTTTTCCTTTTGCCAGCGACCTTCTTTCACCATTTGTCTCCTGCAGCATTTGTCATGGCCATTTCATTTTAGCATGGACTCTTTGCTGGAGTGATAGCACTCTTTCAGCCTAAGGTCCTATTCTGGCCATGCTTTTTTTCAGAAATAATCTGAATTTGTGAGGTTAATTGCAAAGTCTTTTTTGCTGTGTTTGTTTCTTTCCTTCTCTCTCTCTTTTTTTTTTTTTCCTTACAATAACTTTCTGCTATAAAGAATCTGTAGCCATCCATTTTCTCCTTTGCTTGTTGCTTATCGTGGAAGGTTTTCTGTAAGGTATTTTTCTCAGTTTTTGGAAGTTGGATACTAAATGCATTGAGTGACTTTTGAGTGACTGCTATATTAGTAAGAATAATGAATTAAAAGAGAACTTTATTTTATGGGATACAATTATTATTTCAGCATAAATTTTTAATCTTTGAGCTACTCATGTCATGGTGTTAACAGTATTCCTTTTCTTTATCTCTACATTCAGTATTTCTTTTATTTAGGGCATCCCTGTTAGAATTTAGATTATATAGTGATTTTAGTATTAGGATATTATTTTAAGTTTTCTAGCAGAGGTCTCAATAGGTACATAATGGAAACAACCTAAAACCAGCTTAAATAATGGTACAATAATCTTTTGAGCATAATTGTAAAAGTGGGTAATTCTTTAGTTAGACTGTATTCATATTGATTACTGATACATTTTTTAAAAATATCCATGTTTTAACTGCCATATTTTAAATGCAATCAGTCTCAAATGGATAGTGAAAACTTCAGGAGTAATAGAGTGTGTCTCAGAATATCCAGAGATACCTTCTCCTTCTTGAATTTGGCATTGAGAAAAAGGCAAAGGTAATTCCATTTTTTTGTCCTGGAATGTCACATACTTACACCTCATGTGTTGGTGAAGTCTAGAAGACAGGGACTGCAAGTAAATGAGGAGGAGAAAGCCTCTGGGAGGACAAAGTGTTTAACATTCTATCAAAGATGACCTAACATGAAAGAACAAATACACCAATGCTTTTCTCTATTCTCTTAATGAAAGGCAAGTCCGAGTACAAAGAGTTACAAATAAAAATTTCCAAAAATTAGTGTTGTTCACACCTCTAATAATGTTCAATCTTCTTGTAAAAGGAATTACAAAAAATAAGTTGCCAACACTTTTCTGTGAGCAAACCCCAGGTGCAATGTCTTGATATTTCAGCTGTGTCTCTCGGAAACTGGCACACAGGTTTTCAAAACAAGAATATTCATAATAAGTTAATACTTTTTAAAAGGTGCATTGTAATCCAGATTCATTAGAAAGATGTTTGCCTTTTCCCTATTCGCAGGAAAGCCACCTCTTGAACCTGTGAACTTCTAATATCGCCAGTACAATTAGATGAAGAATTCAGGTTACCCAGCAAAACCCTGTTGAGGAATACTGTAGTTGGGCAGACTTGACACTTCAATACCCAATTGTGTTTTGTCTTCTGGTGTTACCTTTCCCTCAGTGTTGCACAGTGGCTGTTATTATTTGGGAACCACTGGTCCACAAAGCACGTTCCTTAACAAATTCTCTGTGAAAATCTTGACATTTTCACTTCTAATTGGATTTAAGCTCTAGATACTCTTTCTGTTCTCTGTGCAGGCAGGAGTTGATATGGAAAGGGTTTTCCTTCCCCCTGCACCAGAGCTGCTGTGAGAACTTGCTCTGTTTTAAGGTTGACTGAGCTGATGCTCGGTTTGGGGAAAGGATTCAGAGCTGCTGGGTTTTTTAGCTGCTGTGCTTTTCCACAGTGTTAAACACGATCAGAAAGTTAAATTTTCACCAGCAGGCATTAGTGCAATAGTGCCTGATTTGTTTTGCTGGAGGCAGCGGTGCTTTTTAGCAAATCACTTATGCTGCTGGAAGTGCTCTCTAGCCCTACAAAGACCTTTGGGGTTTTGGCTGTTTAGCCTATACTGCTGCTTAACCAGCAGAAGTTTGGCCTCCAAGTTTGCTTAGGTACAGCCTTGTGAAAGAAGGAAGACACAGTCTTGGGGAATTAAGGATGTGCTGTTACTTCTCTTTGGTTTGCAGTGCTTGTCAGTGAAGCATTCATTGTGAGGTTTCACAGACTATGGGATCATAGAGGAGGTTTTTTCCTACATATTTGCTTTTGGGGCATGTCTCATCAAGTACACCAGTATTTAATTCCTTTACTTGCTGAGTTGAGTGCATTGCCACAGCCCCTGCATCAGCATAGATTGCATGGTGCATCACAAACTATTAGCGTTTAGAATCAGAAATAATAAATTTGTATCTTTTCTAAGATCAAGATAAGCAAAATTTCAAAGTTCTCTGCTGCTACAAATGCCTAGTGTTGTTTTCAGTTGTTGTGTAGCTGTGGTGAATTATCCAAACAGCTTATGCAGAGCTGCTTGGCCGTGTTGCTTAGTAACATCATCCTGTTGCTGAGGCACTCGGCCCTCGTTCAAAGTGGGTAGGAGCAGCAAAGTTAGGAACAGTGATTTGTATAACCAGATAGCAGCATCTCTTCCCTTTTCTGCATGGCACTTCTTTTCCCTGGTCTTGTAAAATTGGCAGGGTTGAGGGGCATGGAAGAGGGAGAAGTGGAAAAAAAACAAACAAACACTAAGTAACGCCCAGTATAATAATTTGCTAAATGGTTTTTAAAAAAAAAGTCTCTAACTTTCCCCTGCTAAAGGCAAGTTGTTGATGTATGGTAGTAGTTGCTTTGGGGCAGTTTGTTTTTAGATTTTCTTCATTGACAGTACCCTGGATGAGAAATTAAATAGGAATTATCTCCCTGAACTTGTCTGTCACATTTAATCTGCTATTTCTTCCTGGCTATATTTGCTTCTTATATCTTTGCTCCCAGTCAAACTTTCCTTCTCCACTAGCAATTTATTTTTGATAAAATGTTTTAAGCAGGTGAATGCTTTTCAACAGAATGAGGGTGGTAGCAGAAGAGGAAAATGCTTGGGATGAGGTACAAATTTATAGTGTGGTTTTTCTGTTTTCCCTAAATTCTTAGAATTGGAATAACTGATACAATACTTTGCAGTAAAGTCAGATTGCAAGACCAAAATCATAGACCATTTAAAAATATTTTTACCCTTATTTTTTTTTAAATGTCCTGAGAAATGTAATGGATGCCAATAGTTGGTTAAAAGCTAGTTTAAATGGTATAAAAGTTATGTAGGTACTTCTTATAAGACATAGTAAGCTTTATTGAATGATTTTTAAAGTTTTTTTGGGGCCTGCTAATCCCTTTTTTTCCCTCTTCTTTCTCTGTTTTTAGCACTGATGTGAAAACTGCTGGCCCTAGTTCAGATACTGGTTTTGCAGTGTTCCTTAAGCAGCCAAAGCCAATCTGTTTTGAGGAGACTTTCCTGAGATACTTAATCTGGTTAATGGACAAATTACGTCTGGGAAATTCCACAGTGTGAGCTGAACGTGGCAGTAACCTGATGGTGACGCTGCTGATAGGTTTGACAGTGCAGTGAGAGTTTGCAAGAAACACTCCAGACATGCAGCTTATTGCACTTCAATCTTTTAAGTAGAAAACCTGAGGAAAAGCAATCTAAGATACTAAGAGGTGAGGCAAGGCTGTTCTTTCTGTTCTGGAGACTTGAATGTTGAGGCACAGACTTTTTGTTTGGTGGTGAGCTCCTGTAGTGTAGGCTGAGGATGCCAAAGTAGTGTGTCCATGGGGTTTTTTTCAGATCCAGAGTTTGATATCAGTTGAAAGATGTCATGTGTAATTAGTCAATTCACTGAGGGCATTATTTCTTTTATATCTGTACAAATAGTCCTGAGACACAGACACAATGATGTAGTGAGAATGGGAAAAGTGTAAAGACAGAAATTAGTTTTAATTCAGAGTTTTCATTAGTTAATCTTTCATTCTGGTATTTCAGGAAAGAAAAAAATTGGTACATTTGTTTTTGTGTAATATCTAAACAGATGAGAATCCTGTGTTTAAAAAAAACCTAAACTCAGTTAAAAAGAGTTCACTGTGGACTCAGTGAACTGCAGATCTTTGGTGTGCTAGGGTCCCAAGCTGATGTACCAAGGTGTGCATTAGCTGATGCTGCCATATGGCCTGTCATGTCTTACTGGTTAATTTAACCATCTGCCATGTCTTAACAATTTATATTCACTTTCAGTAGTTGAGTTAGAAGTGTTTTCTTCTCTTTGGTACAGTAATTTTCATTACACAGTGCTGTTACATTCCCCTTATCTGAGTTTTATTAGTTTTATTTATAGCCATATTACTTGTAGATCATACTTTCCTTTTCTGATATTATGACTAGAAGAGGAATACATCCAGGCAGGCATTTTGGAGATGTTTCTGCATAAATTTCTGGCACAAAACAAAGTCAGTATCAAAACTTGAGCTGTGAATGTTTGATTCTACTTCTCCTCCTGCTCACTTCTAATTCTGCGCTTGTGTTCACATCAATTTCTTTCCTATGTAAATTAAAACAGGTTAGTATCTGTAAAACAGGTTGCATTACATATGAGTTCAGAGTAAAAATCCCACTATTCATATGGTCTTTTTCATATGTCTCTTTTTCAGAATTTCAGGGAAGCTATGTTCTGCATATATATATTTATTTAATAAGTAGCATTATTGTTATGCTACTATTTATTTGATAGTAGCATTTCAGGACAAGCATCTAAGAAAAACTTATGTCAAAAAGGATTTTCAGCCATGATGTGCTGTTTAAATCAAAAAGTCCTCTGAAAAACATGCAACATATCAAAGCCACAAAATTCCTATGATTCTCTTTCAGATTCTGTGCCTGCGGGCCCTTATCTCAACGATGGGCTTATTGCAATTTTACCACAGTCTGGGGTTGGTTGTTGTTTGGTTTTTTTAAAAAAAACTTGTAGTCTAAGAAACGTCGTCATTATGTTTAAAATTAAGAATGATGTAGCCAGGTGTGGATCTTTAATCTTCTTTGTCAGAAAGATGCATGGCCTAGGTGTGAAGTGTTGTAGGGTGTTCAGTCTGTTTTGATACTTAGAGCCTCAAGTAGCCAGAGGTCTTCTGTGTGTTGAAAGGTGGGTGATTAATTAAATGAACTTAATTTGTTAACGTGTAACTGACAAGGGGTAATACAATGGTTGTAGATCTTCAGCTCTGTCTCACTAATGATGTTCCTCCATCGTATATATAAGGAAATTGTTTAACAGGACTCTTGATCAATGTATTTAATGATCAGGGGTGTCTGAATGAGGGCTGAATGGTTTATCTGGTCAAATCTGAATAGGTTTTTTAACATCGAGATTATCGCTTGCATATTTTGTGTTTCCAAGGAGCTCCTAAATCCTGGACAGGAGGACAGTACCATATTCTCTTGTTATTAGAGACGTCTAGAGGGTATCATAACTTTGTAAGGCTTCTTAAAGCTACAGCAAGGCAGGGTGACAGGTTATAAAGGCTTTCAAAAGGGGCACAAATAAAATCTGCCCAAGATTTATTAAAGCATATGCAAATGCCCGTGGCAAATGCCCGTGATCCATTAATTTCAGTAATTTTAATGTCTTTAGTTTCTTGCAATGACAAATGCCAATATATTGGTTTACTTTATTGACGTAAACTGTCAGATCAGCAGTGTCATTCAAACATGTCTGTTGTATTTATTTTCTTGACAGCCTGCACCAGCTCTGAAGAGCAATTAGGGATTATTTTGTGTGTTTCTCATTTTACACTTGTCTGATTACAGTATTTATCTTCCTGTGGGAAGTGAGACTTTGTCAAAAAAGAACATTTTCCTAGGAAACAGCTATTTCCCTATACTACTGAGGAAAATATCTAACTGATGTGGAAAAAATTAGTAGTAGGATACGCATTTTTCAAGTGTAAAGGTAGGAGATCGACTTTTTGATCCAGTTTGGTAGGACTACACTTTTCATGTGTTCTTTCTATTGCCCCTCTTGAATGTGGGAAGACAGAAAGTACCACATGCAGGAATGTGTATTTTCATCTGGACAGTTCTATGTTATCACTGTTGCCTTAATCAAGTTCACCTGGCTGGGGGCTCACGTGATACCCTGGTGGAACTTGGCCACAGATGACTTCTAAAAGCTCCACAGTGATGCAGAAGGAGGGGGATTCCACTTGCTTTCAGGTTTCAGTCTGGGAGGCTTCAGAAGAAAGAGAAGATTCTTTACCATATAAACTTACGCTGTATAAAACTATATACTGTTGTTCATATAGTTAATCAGTTTCTGTTAAAAAAAATAAATTGAACTTTTTTTTTTAATTTGATGCCTCTCACAACTATTTTAGAGCTGTATAGTCTTCTGTATACCTTCATGCTGTGATGTATCTCTGGCATTGCAATCAAATAATTTCTCAGTCTTTTGTCAAACAAGATTGGACTCTTGGAATAATTAATTAATTTTTTTTTTTTAATTCCTAAATAATAGTTTAGTTCTTCTCAGTGGTTTGAGTTTTTTTAATTATTCCATTACTCCACTTCTTCACCACCATGATCATGAGAGTTATGCTCTAGAGCTGGATACATCATCTGTAAACAACAACCAGCAGGATTGAAAGTTTAATAATGAGTTTTCTTTGAACTTGAGTGTAGGTAGACCTGTCTGTGAACAGGCTTGATCCCTGATTACACCTCTGAAGGAAAAATAGCATTGCTGTCAGGGTGGAGTGGCCAGGGAGGAGGACTGAGTCCATTTTCAGAATAGGCAGGAGAAAAGTGTGGCCTTGATGCACATCACTGCTTTGATTTCAGGCAACCCAGAGAGGTGCAGTGCTATTAGTGGCGTGAAAGGGGTGGCAGCTGGTTAAGAACTGCATTTGGCAAGTTCAGTTTGGTGTGAGCCATGCATTCATGATGCCTCTAGCTTTAGGGAAACCACTTCTAAGGGCACTGAGCCTCCTTAATGTGGAACTGCTCGTGGGCCTTGGTGCTCTTGTGTTCTATTGTGTCCTGGTAGCGTATTGGTTGCTGCTTTTCCATTCTGACCGGGTTGCTTTTCCAGCCTCTGTGAGCTTCAAACTGCATTAATGCAAGTGTTTTTGGGGCAGGGATACAGATCAGCTTGCAGCTTTGAGTAGAAAAGGATGTAGCTGCTGGCTGCTAACCTGGGATACAGGCAGCAGACCTGTTGCACCTCTTCTCCTGAACTCTTTAAGTTCATGGTCTTTGTTCTCATCACTTATCTTAGCTATCTCTCTAGTGCCTTCCAAAGCAGCAGAGTATGTTGGAGGGTTGAGGGTGTAGATGAGCTGGGATTCAGTTGTCTGAAATCCCCAAGTTATCTGTGTGACCCTTCCTGGGTATAACAGCTACAGGTTTGTTGATTTTAATATTTAAATAAAATATGCAACAAAAATCTGTTGCTCCTCAGTTGAGACTTGAATAAATTAATGCATATAAAAACCTCCAAGAGCAACTGAAAAGAAATTTTAACTTAAATCAACTTGTGTTCTGGTTTTTTAAATACTAACTTAATAGAAACATTAAAAAACATTACATTACATTAGACATTACATATTTTATAAATCTTCTGATTTTTGTCTTTTTAACTATATTTAAGAACCTTGAAGGGTGGTGGTATTTTGTTTATAAATATTGATATCTGATAATTTGAAAATAGAGTAATAAAATTGCATATAGAAAAGTATAATTTTTGCTTGAAGCTAAAGGTGTTTGAGACATGCTTATAAAATGGCCTCAATTTCTGACATTTGGGAGTGGTTTAGTTTCTAAAATGAAAATATTTTAGTTACCTGTTGAAATCTTCATTTTCTTGAAATGTTAGGGGGATAGTGGCTGTTACTCCCTTATAGAGTTTTAACTCTTGAACTTCTTGGGGAGTGATGTTCAGTCATAATGTTGTTAGTCAGATGCCTTGAAGTTGTTTTTGATTGCCACTTAACTGTCTTCAGTTAGGGTTGATTGTGGTTCAGATCAGGTTGGTTAAATGTTTTGGTCAAGAAGTTTCTCTGGTTATACATGTTTAGTACAGTAGTGGTAAAGTCTGAATTACATGTGTAATTTGCAAATAAATCTCTGTTCAGTATTAACATAATAAACTAATATTAAGCTTTTATTTAGACTAGTATCAGGACTTGCAAATGCAGAACTATTGGCGGAGTATGAAGGAGGTTGAATTAAGCCCACCTCACCAGATTACCGTAAGAGTTTTGGAACATGCTGATAATCTGGATTATGCTGCTACTGAGTTCAGTGGGTAAATCTTCTTTTGGTTTACAGGAAGCTCAATTAGGAAGAAAATCTATTGTTCAAGAAGCACTGTTAACTTGTATGTGGGCAAAAGAATTGTAGTGCTTCTAGGGTTGTAATTCTTTATTCTGTAGCAAGTCTGGTTTGTTGATACACTCTTAAATGTCTGAAATGTTCTCCTAAACTTTTTTCCTCTGAATACAGATTGAACCAAATATGCATTGAAAATTGGACATAATCAAAACAGGCTGTTTTTCAGGCCACTCTGAAGGATACTAGACCTTGGTGGGAGCAGTTCAGCTGTTCTGAAAATCAGTCTCAAGGGTGCAGGGCTAAAGAGCACTTTGAAAATGTAGACCATGAAGAACTTAATTTTGTAACAGAAGTACCAACTTTCTGAGTAATTGCTGTAGTTAGAGATAAAATATGTCTGTGATTCTTTGCAGACTTTCTAGTAAGGGGAGCAACAGAATAACTCTCAGCAGTGTGCTAATGGCACGTCAGACTGAAAAATGTTTGAAGAGAAAAATATGCATTAGGGCATTCCACTAAAAACGTGCAGGAATGTTGAAAAATTCAGAAGAAAACACATATATGGCACAAGCTTATTAGAAGGAAAGGGAATGAATTATTCTTTTCTCCAGACAATTTGTATTAAAGTTTAAGTAATGTTGTGTCAGTGTATATTTCTCATTTCTCTCCTGTGTTGCTATCTCACCTTACTTTATATCTGTGCCTTGCATTTTAAAAGTATTTAGTGTCTGTTTATGCAACAAAACCACTGCCAACACAATGATTTTGGCAGACGCTTTCTGCAGGAATGACTACACCTATGGTCTGAGCAGTACAAGCTCAGCCAGTGGAACATCACCTACATCCAAGATTTCAGCCCCCCAAAACTAGCAGCAAGGGCCATAATAGCTGTATCTTTGATTGCTTTTCTAAACACTTAAGTAGCATGTTACCACTTTATAGTGGTATAAACCTTACATTTGCCAAGTGTTGCTTGCATACTTATTGCCTACTTTACTTCATTCTTACCTTTAAAATGTGTAATGCTTGTATGGCATCCCCATGACACTCCTTGCCAATCTTGATAACAGACCACAGAGCTGAAGTACCTGAGTGGCAAAAGGATTGAAGTGACAACTTCAATCACAGCTGGAAATACATAAGTCACTTTTTTAAATGTTCTAATATAATCTGTTTTTCATAGTAGAATAAGATAATGTTTTAATAAAATCACATTTGATCTTGTTATTTACCAAAAAAAAAAAGAAATAAGCTGTATTCTTAAAATAATTTTTTCAGGAGGCGTGTTTAATTTATTCATTCTCAGAGGATATTTAAGTCATAGAAAGTCTTAGCAACTTGATTCTTTTTCAAAGTGTTGAAGACAAAATGTTGATAAGGCACAACCATTTTATTGCACTTTTGTGAAGCATTTGAAAGATCAGCCTTCATATAAAACTAAATCCATTCATCAGCTCCAGTTTATTTCATTTGTAAATCTTCAGATACAGGCATAACATGTGAAACTCATTCTGCTGCTCCTTTTTTTCCCAACCCTTGTACCTCCCCCAAGCCTGGACCCGTTTAGTTGAGGACATTCCTGGGTTGCACAGCTTTTGCCTTTTCTTGTTTGTTTGTTTTTGTTTGCTTGGGGTTTTTTTATTTTGGTTTTGGAATTTTTTGGGGGGGACTGGGGGGACTTGTTTGGCTTGAATTTAGTTTTGAGATTTTTGTTTTTTGAGTGGGGGAGTTGGTTTTTTTTTTTCTTTTTTTTTGAGAGGAGGTGGTGGGTTCTTTGGTCTTTGCTTAAGAAGAGATGATAATCATGATATCTATCTCTCCAAAATATGTCGTTTCCTTGGAAGAAATGGGATTTTGGTGTAGATGCAGACAGCTGGATGATGCAGCTAAAGTGGTTAACCAGAGCTATAGCTGTCCTTCTATTTGCATGTTGAAAACACTTACTACTTAGTTTTGTTTGGGGATTTTTTGTGTGTGTGTGTGTCAGTGCTACTTTCAAGTAAAATTTTAATAGTCAGATCCTGTATTTGTCTCGTATTCTCCCTCTTAAACATCTCTTATAAATCTGTTTGCAGCTGGGTCTCGAGCATCTTACAGCAGCCAGCACAGCCACCTTGGCTCCGAGTTAAGGGCACTGCAGTCTCCAGAACACCATATAGATCCTATTTACGAAGACAGAGTTTATCAGAAGCCCCCTATGAGGAGTCTCAGCCAGAGTCAGGGGGACCCTCTGCAACCAGCACACACAGGCACATATCGCACTAGTACAGGTAGGTGGATGTAACCTGCATGATTGTCTTTCTATGAGATATGCAACTTGTACTCTGCTACTAACTCTTCTTCTCTTCCTGATGTGCTTAACCAAATGTATTCTGTGCATGCCAGTCAAATAAAATACCTTTTGCAGATGGCAGCTGAACCCCAAATTCATTCACGAAAGGGAGAAATACTTAATGTTGTGCTATATGTACAGTAGGTTAAGCTAATTGGGGGAGGGAGCATCCTCATAAGGAGAGAGAAAATACTTCTATTGATCTAGTGTATTGCCTTGGAGAAAGATGTGTTGTCTCTGAAGAAATTGCTAGGATTTTTTTTTGCTTACAAAGGTATTTTTTGTGTTGCAAATGGACTCCAAAGTTCCTGCCACATGAAGCTAAGTGATTGTTCAGTTGCTTTCAAAGTAATTCATAAGTAAATGTTCTTCCTCTGTTCCACAGAGGTATGCTTTGGTATAGATACACAGACATAAAATTGAACTATAACATAGGGAAAGCTGTTAGCGTCACTGGTTTATCCATAAATAATAATGATTGTCCCTGAAATGCATTGGTGTACAAGTCCTACTTGCATAATGTCCTCTCAACCAAATGAAATACAGCTGTATGTTGGAACCCACAAATAGATCAAAAATCAACAAGGATATTTATGGTATTTAATGCACAAAATAATTGGAGTATATAAATGCTACAGCCAAAATAGCCTAAAGCAGATGTTGAAGAAACTTGCCTTAGGAATTGTAAGTATTTCTGGTGTTTCATCTTTGCTATGTTATCAAAGAGGGAAGATTGTGTCCATTTTCACATCACTCCTATTTTCATCAAGGAAAAGTTAAATGCACTTTTCAGAGCAAGATACTATGCTTTCTTTCAAAATTATTTTTTGAAACTTGTTTAAGAAACCCATTTCTCCAAGGGAAAAGCTGGCAGTTTTTTCATTTCCCACTGCCTTATTCAAGTTTGGGTGTTCAGAATACAAGAGGAAATCTTAAAAAGGAAATTCAGCCAGAGAATTATCTAGCAAAATACCTGTAACAGCTTTATGCTTTTTGAAGAGCACTATTGCACCATTTCCCTCCTGTTAAAGAAACTAGCACAGTCTTATGTTTTGTACAATCACACATTTATATGAGGAAAAATTACTGTTCTTTGCGTGAAGGGGACAAAATCTCTGCCTACATCAGTGAGCAGTGGAGGTAGTGGTAGTGATTGAAACTACTGTTTCTATTGAACTTTAAGCCTCCTGTTCCACATGTGGCTGCCTCATATTGCCTATATGATGCTCTTTTTCCCACACATGCCCTGAAGAGGGTTTCTTGTTTTGCTTGCAAAATATCCTTTGGTCATCTCTGCTGAAGTAGCAGGCTGTCATGTGACTGTACTGTGAACAACACCTCTGTAAGGAAGGAAACCTGGTCAACATAGATAATTACAGTGAATTAAACTGGGACATGGGATGTTAGTTGGTTACTCATGAAGTTGGGTTTAGAAGGAAAGAGAAAAAAAGTTAAAAAGCCCACAGTTATATGGGTAGCAGAAACATGCCCTGTGAAGGTGAGTTTTGTTTTTCCACTTGGAATGCAGATTTGAACATTACTGCAGGCTCACTCTGAAGCAAGACCCCATCAGTCCAGTTTTGTGTTGGGTTGATCCTCCCTTGCCTTCCCCCCTTCACCCCTATCATCAGGGTCAGGGGAAGTGAAAGCAAATGGATGTGTGCCAGGCCAATCACTCTGTTGCTCTGTTGGTAGCTGTCAGCTATAGATGCTGTCAGCCCTTCACACAGCCAGGCTGAAGAGCTGTCAGTGCTCAGAGGCAATTTTGAGCTGGATTGGATTAACTCTTGGACTCCTGCCTCTAGCACAAATACCAGTAAGAACATATCCTTTCTGATGGAAACTATACAATTATTTTCAAATTAACAGAAAGGATGGAAAGGAGTTCAAGTTTGCACGTATTTTTTTCCTTTATTGAGTTTTCTTAAGTGTTTGGTTGATTTTTTTTTTTTTCTTTTTAATTTTAGGACTAGATTGCTATTTGGTGTAAGATATGAGGAATGTAGATTACTGGGTATTCCATGAAAATAACGTGCCAAGGCCTCATGGCCTGTATATTCTGTGTGCATGAGTCATAGCAGAGTGGGGAGCTTTAAGACTTCAGTGTTCTCCTTCGTACACCATAATTCACACCCTCTGTCTATCACAAAAACAGCCTTTAATCATGAGGATGATGCGTGCTTTTCCACATCTGACAGGAAGAAAAGAGAAGGCAAAGTTAGTCTAAAGATGCTGCCCAAAACCTGGATTTTTTTCTCTGCATCAAACATTGTCCATTGGAAATAAAAATTGTTAGTTATACTTGCAAACCATTAAATTTTTTGATGGTTTTTTTGTTGTTGTTGTTGATTGGGGTTTCTGTTTATTTTGTTGTACTTTGTGGGATTTGAGGGGGTTTTTATGAGGTTTTTGTTTGTTTTGTTTGATTGATTTTAAAGAACATTATTCCTGAATTTGAAAATTTCACCTATTTTGAAAAAGTAACCAAGAATGGTTACTTACTGTAGACATCACCTCTTTTTCTTTTGTGAGCCCGTAAATACATGCTGCATTCAAGAATGTTTCCACAACTAATGATAAAGTCCTCTCAAGAGTTTTTCATCTTCTATGTGAATGAACCTTCTGCAGCAAAATTCAATAAGCTAAAATTTCTCTATGGGGTGAACTAAATTAAGTTTGTTCTATATGCTCACTGTTTTTTGGGTGATGTTTTGGTTTTTAACTTCAGTATTTTCTTTGTATTTCATTTGAGAATGAAATGCATGATGATAGTTCTGCACTACATACTGCAGAAGGTAGAAAACGTGTCTGAACATCTCCCCTAATAGCTTTAGGTAGGATGTATTCTTCATAGAATCACAGAATGGTTTGTGTAGGAAGGGACCTTAAAGATCATCACATTCCGTCTCTCAGCCTTGCCGGAGAGGTGCTCCAGCCCTCTGGTCATCTTGGTGGCTTCCTCTGGACTTTGTCCAACAGTTTCCTGTCCTTCCTATGCAGAGGACCTCAGAGCTGGATGCAGCACTGCAGGTGGGGTCTCACCAGAGCATAGAGGCAGAATCCCCTCCCTGGCCACACTGCTTTGGATGCAGCCCAGGACATGGTTGGATTTCTGGACTGCAAGCACATATTGCCAAGTCATGTTGAGCTTTTCATCCACAAACACTCCTGAATCTGTCTCCCCAGTTCTAGTCTTGTTCCATTCTCCAGCCAGCCTGTACCTGTGGTGTAAATTATAACTGGGTGTGTTATTCTGTCTAAGCTAAAAATAATGTTTCACATTTGACAGCAGTAGCTGTAAAAGCTCTTTTGGTTGTTAAGCTTTTACTTAACAATCCCTTTTGGTCTTCAGAAGGTAATGCCTTCTCTCATATAAAAAGTACCAGCCCAAACTTTTGCAACTAAAAAGCAGTAAGTGTGAAATTTTCCTTTTGAAATGGGAACCCTCAAAGGATGTGCTTGGAGGGAGTACTCAGACACAATACAAAAAGCAAATTAATTTATTTACTGAATAGCAACTTATAGCTTGTATTTGTAATCCAGCTAAACAACATTAATAATTTTTGTTCAGGCGGGTTTGCTACTGATTTTCCTCATAAACCTAAAGGTTTTGAATGATTCATATAGTAGAGATAAGTTTGATGGGATGTTTACATGAACACTGATGGAATTTGAAGAGGGCTGTTAATTAAGAGAGAGAAAGGGTTGCCTTTCAGCCAGAGTGGCACATGGAATCAATGATTGTTTGCTTATTTGCAGAATTAGAATTTTGAACTAGAGGTTTAGTCTATAGTTATTGACATTTAATCCACATCAATCATGAAAACAGGCAAAATCACACTATTTTGCAAAACGGGGATTTCTGTGGCTGCCTTGAGGACAGAAGAGCCTTGCTGCTCTGGTTGTGGGCTGTCAGTGCTGACCTGCAGCTCAGGAGCACAGCTTTGGCAGCTGTGGGGTCTCTGTGAACAGTTGTCATTACCTTCTGGAGGCTGGCATCACTGTCTGGAAGCTCACGCTTCTGTTGTGGTCCCTCAGAGGAACAGATAAGACCTCTTCTGTAAAAAGGATGTAATTTCCAGATAGAGTTTGTAAAAGCCTTGAAAGAGTACTGTCCCCAGTGGTCTGGGAGGGAGAGATGAGAAATGGGAGAGCTGTGCTTGTTCTGAGCTCTCTTCAAAGAGGGATTTTATCAGATAAAGTAAGTGTTTCTGTGTAAGAGCATTGGTGATGCTGGTGAACTGTGAACATTTACATCTTAAAACCTGCAGAGTACTCATGCTTTAAGAGCACTCACTTTTTTCAGGGGCTGCAGGTGAGTACTTTTGACTCCAACCTTACAAAAGTGATGAGGATGCACTGGAGGAGTGAACCTGTCCTCCTCAGCTCTGTGAAGGATACATGCATCTCACAGGCATCAGGGATCCCTGGCAGCCTGGCTGAAAGTTTAGGGATGGCCTCGGGCTGCACAGCCTGGGAATGGTCCCTCTCAGTCTCCCAAAGGTCACCATGTGGAAGGCGTTGTGACACAGTTCTGTCATAGTTGAAGTCAAGTCCAGCAGCTTTGTGTGGTTACATGACCACTTGGTGCTCCTTGGAGTGCTGGGTGCACAGAGCTCCTCCTTGATGAAGACAGGGCATGCAAGGTACTGCAAAGACCTTTCTGAGAGCATTAGGAGAATGAGGAGTAGTGTGTGTGATTGATACTGCTGAAATTAGAGAGAACCCTGAAAGGAAGGGTTTGTTGAAAGGAGGTTGGATAGTAGAGGGGTAAGCAGTAAGAGTTTGTATTGTCTCTGAAGAGTTGCTTGGGGTGGGATTTGAAGGGCTTACCAGGCATGCTCTTGCAATGCAACCTGTTGGGGAACGTTTGTGGCAGGTGCACTCCTGCAGCACTTCTTGTGCTACCTTCAGAGCTGCCCAATGTCCCTGTGTGTGCAGGCAGTTGCCAGGCTGCCCTCGGGCTTCTCTGATGGCCTCCATTCCTTCAGGCCAGGTCCATCTCCCCGAGATTCCTCCCTCTGATGCTTGAGTGCTTCCACCAGTGCAGCAGCACCTCTGAAGATGTCTGTTACCTAAAGCTGTACTGTCACAGGCTGCACCACTTCTGGGCACCATGGCACAGAGTACTGATCAAGGAGAAGAGGCCCATGGAATTTGTGATGGCAGGTGCAAAGCAGAAATATGTCGATTTGCAAGCTGGCTTTCTGTGTGGAGGAAGAATGCCGACTGGAGAGCTATGAACAGCCAAGGCAGCTGCCTTTCAAAGGAAGGAGTTATCTCTTGCTACTGGCCACTTGCCAGTGGCAATATTTCATTGTCCTGCAATGCAGCTCAGGAAAAACTGCCAAAGGTGAGAATTGCCATTATGTATCTGGACAGATGCTCTTGTCATCTTCTCTGCCTTCCATCCCACTCCTGCCTCATACTTCACTTGCTGAAGGAGGAGTCTGCACCAAGGGATGCCTTATCTCAAGTGCTGCTTGTAGTAATGTCGCCTTTCTCCTATAAAAGTGTGTCTTGCTTTGGTAGGGTAGAAGCAGTGTTTGCTTCTGGAGTCCAGTCTTCATGGACTAAATACTGCTGGAGGGATGGGAAGAGGAGCCAGGTGGCAGTGGCAGCATTTGGTGCTTCATGCCTGGTGCACTTGGCCTGGGCTTTTGCTTGTCCTGGAGTTTAAGCAGTGTCCAAAGAGAACGTGTACAAGAAAACCTGGTCTTTCTTTTGTCACTGGGCTGGTGGCTTTCTCACAATGTGACTGAGCTGCCTCCTTGTTCTGTCTGATGAGGTGTCTGTGGTGAGGATATGTCTCTGTTCATGACCTAAAGGAGAAGTAGAGAAGGAGAAGCCAAAGCCCCATTTGTCTTCTGCCCCGGACAGGAACAGCCCATACAAAACTACTCTCAGTTTGTACTCTCAGTTTGTTTGAGTTTGGTTTTTTGCAGGGAGAGGAGGTTGCTAGTTCTGGTTCTTGAGGATGTTCAAATGGTTCTGACCTCCTTCTCGTCTCATTTGCTTTGCATGAATGAAGCAGGGTATCCAGGTTCTCAGAAACAGGTTCCTGTGTCATTTGCCCCTGCTCCCTGGGGACTGCCTCCCTGTAGGAAAGGCCTGACCTCTTCAAACTTCCATCTCACTGACCTGGTAGACTGGCATTGTGGAGTGGCTTCTGGAAAGCTGCACTGGCCACCATCTCCTTGTGTCTGCCCTGCCTGCCCTCTGCAGCTGGCATGGTGAGGCAGAGACCTTGCCTTGTCCTGGGAGCCAGTGCTGCTCTGCTGCCCCATGGCCCTGCCTTACCAGCAAGGCAGCCAGAGATCTGTGGGAGCAGTAATTGCTGAGTAGGTACAAGAAATTTTTTTAACAGTTTTTTCAGCAAGGAGGGAAGAGAGTGTTGCATGGACTCCTTAATGCTGCTTTGAAATACCCAAGGATTTGATTTGCTGCATGTTTTTTATGTGGGTCAATTTAACCTTTCTTTGGTTCTCAACATTTTGTCATGTCTCTTACCTCCTTTGTTGTCCTGTACAAAAGGAGAATGAGGCTACAAAGGACGCATGAATTGAGCTGAAGTACATCATCTTCACAAGACTGTAAATATTTGTCTTGGTATGTAATAAAGTAATGAATATCTTTGCAATTTTTAGAAGTCATTATTTCAATGTGTGTTTTTTACATATTATGAAGCAATTTTTTAATGCTCAAAAATTTGATATACGAAAAGTTTAGAAGTCTGAATCCTTTAGAGTGATTTCCTCTTTCAAGAACAATTAAGCTACTTTATTGTAATTGTGTTTTATCACAAAACTGTGTTTATCTGTTTGCTTTTACAGATAAACTGCTCGTGTACCATTTTTAAGATTTTAAACCTTAATCTTATGGCCTTTGAAATTTGTTGGGGTTTTTTAATGGTTATGAAATAGTTTAAAACAGAATTACAGAGTCATAGAATAGATTGAATTGCAAGGGACTTGCAAAGATCCAGTAGTCTAAACCCTCTGCAGTAGGTAGGGGCATCTTCAACCAGACCAGGTTGCTCAGAGCCCTGTCCAGCCTGACCTTAAATGTCTCCAGGGATGGGGCATCTACCATCTCTCTGGACAGCCTGTTGCAGTTGCTCCTTACCGCCTTCATTGTAAAGAAAAACCTTCCATCTTTCTAGCCTCTCTGTTTAAAGCCATTGTCTCTTGTCCTGTTGCAACAACCCTGCTAAGAGATCTCTCTCCAGCTTATTTCAGGCCCCCTTCAGGTACCCTTTCAAGTCTCCCTGAAGTTTTCTCTTTTCCAGGCTGAACAACCCCAACTCTCTTAGCGTTCCATCATAGGAGAGGTGCTCCAGGCGTCTGATCGTCTCTCTGGCCCTCCTCTGGACCAGCTCTGACATGTCTATGTCTTTCTTGTGCTGAGCTGGTTGCAGCACTGCAGGTGGGGGCTCACCAGAGCAGAGCAGAGGGCCAGAATCCCCTCCCTCCCCTGCTGCCCACACTGCTTTGGATGCAGCCCTGGGCACGTTTGGTTCCAGCCTCTCATCAACCAGCACCCCCAAGTCCTTCTGGGCAGGGCTGCTGTTAATTCCTCCATCCCCCAGTATTGATACCAGAGGTTTCTGCACCTTGCATTTGATACTCAACATTCAGATGATATTTGAAACAAATACAAGTGTTTTGGTTTTTTTGGTTTTTTTTTTTAAACTTTACTTGGAGATACATCTTTTTGATGGTCCCTTGGTAACTTGTTTGTTATTAGCTGAAGCTGTCTTATGATTTAAACATGCTGAAGAAAATTTAGAAATTTAACACAGCATGAAATAAAATGAGACTATGTAAAATTGAGGGACATTGAGGGACTGCAATTTTAATGTCATTATGAATCACATACAGAGGGCTTAGTTCAGTTTTCTGCACCTGAAAGGTGTGCAAATATGACTTCAGCTTTGGGAATCAGAAGTCTGATCCCTGGATATCACCAGTGGCAGTTTCCAAAGGACACGTTGTATCCCAGTTAATGGACAGTTATCCTTTCTCAGGTTAAGTATTACTTTTCAGCAGGGAACTGGAATTAAGTTAACCATATATATCACTTGTAATTCCACAGATTTAAGATTATTGAGTAAAAGGAATCTAAAGGGGCTTAGAGGAGAAAAAAAATCGTGTATGCATGCAGTTAGTTATTGTCAGGTTCTTACAGGGAGTACCAATGGTATAGTAATTAATTTCAGAATGGCATCTAGCCATTAATGAAAAGTTACTTGTTACATGCTCTTCCCTGTATTACAAATATTTGATTTAAAAGAAAAAGGGAATGTTTGTTTCAAATATATATTTTTCTTTATTTGTCTCTATCAGTTCAGGGCAAAAGGAGGAACAGCAGAAGTATCAGCTTTCGTTTGCCCCATTTAGATTAAACCCTTGGTCCTTTATGCTGTTTCTTAAATCTGTATTTAATTTTTCATTCTTTGTGATCTAAAAGAGTTAGATTATAAATACCGAGTATTGCTTCTTTCTGCTTAGGTGGTGGCTTTTTTTCTGGCTGGGAGACAGATTGTTTTGTTGTGTCACAAGCTGATGTGCTGTACATGGATGTTCTGTGATAGCACAGCTGCAGATTAATTGAGGATCATGCTGATAAATCACACAGCATGGAGTTCTGGCTATAGGACATAATGTTTTCAGAGAAATTAAAAAGAAAAATTATTCCTACGACTGCATCTCTTTCAGTTTGGTAATGTTGTGATAATAGACCTGTACTCCTAACTGACATCCACTTGATAACATTGTTTTGGGAGAGAGAATTATAGGAAGCAAGCAGGGAACAAATCTTCAGTACAAAGTAAATTGAGCAGAAAATACCTTAGTAATCTGCATAAAGAATAACAAATCACCTCAAAGCAATGTAAAGTCATAATCTCATTTCATTTGTCAGATCCAGGTTCTCTCATATAGTCTTACCTGTGTTACAGTCTTGTATATATGTTTATTGGTGATTTTTTCTCCTTCTGTGAGAAAGAATTTTCTATTTTATTTCCTTCCCATTAAAAATTTGGCAGAAGAATAACAAAATACACTGTTTTCAACTTCAGCAGTATCCTGTGGACAGGAATGAAGAGGGAGGTGGCCGGAGGTTAAAACCCTGAAGAATCACCTTTGTAATCTGAAAGCAATATCCCCCTTATAGTGCAGAAGCATTTCCACAAATAAGATAGCTGTAGTTTCAAAGTACTGAGCCCATGATTGGGTTACATAGAGGAGTTGCACCCATATGAAGACAGACAAGATTTTACCACTCAGAATATAAACCTGTTAAAATGGTTAGTATCCATGACCACTTTCCTGTGTCCCATGAGCAGGATACCTTCAGAGGCTTGTATTTTGTTCCATGTATTTTCTAATTCTCCTCTTCTCCCTTTTTAACAGAAGAATGACTTGTAACATGTCTGAGCATTTCTCAGGTGCCCTTTGACTTTTGCCACCTGTTGGGGGAGAGCTGTGATTATAAAATCTTACTCAGGGGAGTACATACCCTGTAAATCTCATCTCCCACTACTGAGAAAATACACTGTTTGTGCCAGAAACTGTGGGTGTATTTGTCATCTATCTACTGTACAGGTGCAGTCTCTGTTTAAAGATTCATCACATTAGATTTTAGTGATGCAGGACATCCATTCTCATTTATATGCTTCAGTGTTGCATAGAAATGCAAGGTTGTCATTCGTGAAATAAAAATGCAATTCAAACACCTTTCATAAATCTCATTCTTGTAAATCTTTGCTGAACAAAAGCACTGCTATGCCTGAGGTAACTACCCAGTCATGTCTTTAAGATGACTAAATCTTTTCTTAGAGGGTCATTCCTTCTGCAGTATTACATTTAAAGGCAGTCTTAACAATAACCGCCCATTATTTTTTTTACTTAAACTGTACTCATTCTTTTTTCTTTCTTTAAGACTGTCTACTTTTAGAACTATCCCTTTGTCATAATTTCAGTAGTTTAAATGTAGTTTTTATGAGAACAAGTATACAAATACAGTAGTTTTTACTTAAATGAGTACTTAACAGAGACAACAACTTTTAAACTATCATTTGCAAAAGTTAGGTTAATGTTTTAGGTGAACATATCCTGTGGTCTGGCACTGGAGCACAATAATAAAACTTAATTACAAAACAACTGTCTATTCCAGAGTGGAATAGACACTACTAATTAAAATAGCTGAAGTTTAGTAAGGTGTTCTAAGAAATACCATTTAGTAGCCACTTTACTACTTAGGATTATAGTGCCCTAAATAAGGAAAAGTAAAAATATGAAGGAGATGGTGTTTATATGCTTGATGGCTGTAGCATGATTCAGTGCAGTCTGTTAATCTGTTATTGTATCATACTATTTATATATCTTTCTATATATTAACTGTGACTTTTGTCCGTGTGTTCAGCTTTATGCTGGCCAGATGGACAGGAAACTTGAGAAATTTCAAGAGAAAGTTGTTTTAGGAGTGAAAGCAGAGATTTGGTTTCAGTAGGCTCATCTCTGTGCAGCAGTGTGGTCTGTGTGGATTTGCTGTGATTGGGTCGTTTTGTCCCACGCACAGAATGTACTGCAAAGAGGAGGAAAGTGATGTATATATCTCTTAATGTGCCATGGCTGAGGGTTCAATTTTATCTCTAGTGAGGAAATTCCCATGATGAATTTTAGTATGTCAGATTCTGAAAGGGCAGTTGTTGATTTCTCTGTTTAAATGCTCACGAAACAAATGAATTAAACTGCATGTTCTCCCTAAACTGATGGATGCAGCTCAGAGAGAGAAGAGACAATCTGAGAAAAGATCTTGGCAATAACGTCTTTAGCAGCCATAGTTGGCATCTGATTATCACATTATGTGCACGCACCATTTTTTACGTGCAGAGCGGCATCATTGAAACATGGTAGAAGCTGAGCCCGAGAATGAAAGTTGCATATATTAGTGAGATTAAAATCTGGCAGATTTAAAATGCAGTCAGTTACTGTAGGTGGAAAGGAGTATTATATTTCTTAATACTGATACCTTGAAAAATGAAGCTTCTCCTCTGTTTGGTTGTAAACAAGGAAGGAAGTTATTTCAGCCTTGAGTTGACAATCTAAAATAATTGAAAATATATAGTTGAAATTCTAATATCTTCTTAAAACTCTGGTGTCCACTTGGACTGTGGATTTTTAAATGATGCTTTAACTATATGTCCTTTTGAGATACAGCCTTTGAGATGTAGGCTGTGTTACTGTGTTGGACACCCCGTAACTCTGGAACCTCGTGGTGGGAAATGATTGGAGGGAAGGATGTAGAATTGGAGAAGATTATGGGTGTGGGGATGTGAGATGGTGCACAACAGTGAAGTCTCTGACAAACCTGGCTGTGGAAGAGGCTACATTCAAGTTTGGACTTCAGGCTTCACTGAAGTCTCATTAAGCACTATTGGAAAAGAAGCTTGGGCAGGAACTCACTCATCTTAGCCACTATATCTATTAAACTGAAATACAAGTTTCTATGATACAAATTCTGTCACCAGTGCTGCTCATTGAATTACTTCATGTACCTGTTTCTGCATTAACATTTGCTTAGAGGTACAAAAATCTTTACAGATTACTTCATTCATAAAGTAGTTTTCTTCCATTGCCAACCCTGGTGGCACCAGGTGATTTCAGATTGACACCAGCTAATCATCTAATGAACCCATAAGTAAAATAATTAGTAGTAAAGAAATGCCAAGTCTAAATTTATAATGAAGAAAATTATTCCATATGCTGAGGGTTAGCCAGTAGCATTTATAAAACTTCCCCCAGTAGAAAAAAAAAAAAAAAAAAAAAAGGAGAAACTGAGATGCAATGTGAGAGTGGGAAAACCGAAGTGGAACAGGATAGACAAAAAGCCTTCAAAGTGACCAGGTAACAGCTGTAATGTAAACAGAGGAATAGCTCAGAAACCAAGGAAGCAGTATTCTCTTTGACTGACTCTTTCTGCATCATAGAAAAAACATCAGTTTCTAAGCAAAGGAATGTTCAGCCTTATTGTTACAATTAGTGTTAGATTGATAGAGCACTCTTAGAAAATGGAACTGAAAGGATACCTCAGTACCATAGTCAGTTCTTCAGTCTTCAAAGATTGTCAGTTTTTGTATTGTAAGACTTATTGAACACAATATACAGAGCACAAGTGATGTTTCCTTGGTTTCTCTGAAGCAAGGAATTTTGCAAAAGAATGGCATGTAGATATTGCAATGGTCAGGAGATGATTTTAAGAGTTTTCAAAGAATCAAGTAGCAAATGGTTGGAGGGTACACTTGCTTTGAGTATGTCTGTGACCTTTATTAGGATTAGTACTTTACAGCTGGCAGCAGTGGCAATGAGCCTATTAAATAATTCAGAGAGACCTGGAGTATTTTTTTATAGCAGTAGGAGTGTAGCAGCTAAACAGCTATCTATGGTTTTGAAGATGGGATGGAAAAGTGAGAAAAATATAAATCTCCTGTGATAACATCTGGTAGACACAGGGATGTTGCCTTGATAAAAAGGCTTCCTCCTCACCAACTCATGAAAACATCTGATGATTAAAATATTACTGAATACCTACTTGCACCAGCTTGTAGACATGCTAATTACAAGTAGGTGTGACAGTAGGTATAACCAGTACTTGAGGAAATTATGACTAACATGTTCGTGGGTGGAAAAGAGACCTTTTTTGCTATGCACCATCCTGTTCTGTATCAATATCTTTAGTTTGCTTGCGTTTTCCCTGTACGTTGTGCTATGTTCCCTTAAAAGATATACCTTGTGCAGCAAGGAGACCTATTTGCCATGACCAGCTGTTTAAAGCATGGAGCTGAACATGGGGAAGCTGGGGACTGGAGGGAAGAGGTGGTATTTCCCCTGATTTACACAAAATAGGAGCATCTGGAGAAAGCTGGAGTCTGCAGAAAGAATTAGGCAGAACAGTCCAGAAAGCCGTAAAGGGTTGATGTGTTTGAAAACAAAGGCTGGCTGGCTGGTGAAGAGCTCATCTCATGAGCAGGCAAAGGAACATTTGCTAAAAAGTCATTTTCATTTGTCTGTGGCTGAGAATTGGGAGGCTGGAATTTTGATTGCAAGAAAAACTGAATAGGACAAAATAAAGAGTGTAGAAGAGTGAGGGAGGACCAAATGTAAAAGAAGAGAAACAGAAAGTTGTAGTAGTTTTGGCAGTGTTTTTTTCTGGTTTGAGTATGAGAAGTCACATAGCAAAGTTGTCAACCTCCGCAGAACTCCTGTGGTATTGGTATTTGCAGAAGGTCCTAAATATTTTAAATTGAAATTGAGGCCTTGTATCTTGAAGTCCTGTAGTATTTTCTTCTCTTTTTTTTTTTTTTTTTTTTTTTTTTTAATTTTTTTTATTTTTTATTGTTTTGTTCTTTCTTTGCATGTCTGAAGTACAGAATTCCTTACGCATGTGTACTTTGAGCAGAGGACATGATAGTGCCTTTATCGAATCTTAACAGCATTAGAGATAGTTGCTAATATCAATTACGAAGGAGGATTTTTTCCCCTCTTTCAATAAATATTTTCAGTTTCGCTCAGCCATGTATTTCTCTAAAATTCTGTACTTCCCATGTGGAAAAGTTATCCTAAAAGTAACTGCTAAGCAAATTATTGCTATTATTATTATTAGTTATATGTAATTCCATGTATCTTGAACAGTGTTAAAATTGACTGTGTGTGCTTTTTCCTTTGGATTGTCAATTTGCTACTAGCTTGATTAACATCTATTTTCTTAAACTTCTGTTGCAAAAAGGCAGGTACATGCTTTAAAACACTCATTTTAGCATTTTGAGTTAAGGTGTTTATACACCAAGCTTGATGAGTTTTTTCCTAATTGACAGAGAATGCACTGTGTTATTTTTATGGTATATTAAGTGGGAAAAGCATCTGCTTTATAAATCTTCCTATAAATTAGATATCAACAGAATGCACTGCATTTATATTGTTTATGAACTCATGGAGGGATGGTGGACATACTTTGCACTGAAAAGATATCTCACTGGGATTCAGTTTTCAACTTTCTTGAGAGAGTATAAATCAACTGCAAGTGCAAATCAGTGAAGAAAAAAAAAATAAAGGAGAAAACAAAGAAAATAATTTTGAAATCTCCATGAAAGAAACTAGGAGAAAGTTAGCACAGGAGCTGAATGTCATGATATCAAATGGTAAGAGGAAAATTTTACAACGTAATACCTGCAAGTCAAACAGCAGCATCAGCAAGCAGGTGTAGCAAGATAATTCTCATTAATGAGTTCATAGTTTCTGGAGGTTTGATCTTTCTTATGTTAACAGGGCAAAATGTCCTCTGGCTTCTAGAAAGTCTGAACTTTTTAGCAGTTCATATGCAAACTTGATCTCCCTAAGATACTCAGGTATGGTGCAATAGTATCCGTGCCTAGATCAAGGTGTTCTTGTTTTCTACATTTTATTTGTGGTTTCTAACATCTGCCACAGATGTGAAAAGAACATTCAAAAGCTGAAATTCAGCTTCTGAGTATCACATTATGAGCATATTTAGTAATACACATAAATTATCAGTTTTAATATAAAAGTTGTGATATATTTATTAATACTATGTAGAAGCCAAAGAAAATAAGAAAGACTGGTTTTTCTATATGGTATTTCTGCAATCAGAGAACTATAATCAGAGCATATATTAGGTCTTCAGAGGGTTTTCTTATATTTATTATATTGTATTTTTCTTTCTCTTTGACAAACATTTGTAAGAGCATACTAAATGTCTGTGTGGTATCCCGGATACTCTGTTTGCTGGATATGTGATTTTGTTTGGAGTAGTGATGGGCTGAGATGATACAGTATCTTTTAGGTATTAATGACATGACAAATTAAAGCAAGATCTTAAATGTTTAGGGGACAAACTGGGATCACTGAGACCGTAGTTCTTGATTTGCACAGTGTGAAATGCACACTTACAAAATTCTCATTTCAGAAATTCTCAGTGAAACCCTTCTCTCAACCCAAAATAAAAATTCTCCTTTTCAAGGAGAGGTCTTACACTGAATTTTAAAATATTGATAATATATATAGAGATTTATTTGCCTACACCTGAGCATGTCATTTTTATACTGGGTCTTTGCTGGCTGCAGCAGTGTGTGCTATGGCTCCCCCTCCAGCATGAGCTGGCCTCAGCTGCAGGTCATGGAGCATGCAAGCCCCTCTTGCTTGTCTGGAGTGGGGCACTTGGGAGGGGTGGTCAGGTGCCTTTCACCCTCTCCTTGTGTCTCTGCAAGGCCACTGTGCTGAGCAGTCCCAGGGAGGAGCCGTGGGGAGGCTGACCAGTGCAAAAGGACCAAACAGAGCTGCAGAAATTTACCTGACATTCAGAATCCCCTGAATTTCCATTTAAGTTCTTAAAAAGTGAGTAGAGTAGTCACTATTGAAAGCAGTGTTTTTGTGGGTGGTCACTTAGGTAAGACACAATACAAGATAAACAAGGTTTTGAGTCCTTCTGCTTATTTGGTTGTAATTGTGATCTCCTCGTGAGTTTTGGACACCTTTACCTTCAAGCTTCACAAAACTAAACCTGCTTCTTCAGGGTGGTTATGACTTTTGGTTTTACCTTTATGTGGAGGTAGAATAGAGTTAGTGGTAGATCCAGGGACACAATGTGACTTCTCCTTCAAAAAGGCCAGATCTCAAGCTGGTGGGAGGGAGAAAGACTGCATTTCTCCATAAACGGTACTGCTGCAATTCCTTCTTGCCCTTCTCTTCCCTTGCTGGGGCAAACTCCCTATCCTTATCATTTCACCTAAACTGACCTGGTTCTGGTCCAAGTGTTGCTGGCTTGGATTTGAGAGGACAGTCAAATGCAAAAGTTAGAGAGAGGGCTTAGTATCTTCAATTGCAAAAAAGTTAAAAGGTTGCATGAACGTCTGCAAATGTACTGGTATACAAATGCTTTCTGGTTCAGTCCAGGTATGTGCCTTCTGGATGCCCTGTGCTCAGAGAAGATTTACTGTGGGTGAGGAAGTAGACTTCTGAATTTGTTTCATTAGCCATAATCACTCTGGCTTTGCTGTTTGAATAGCTAAGTAAAAGGGAGATCTCAATAGTTTGCCATAGCCTAAAGGAGCCACAGTTCAGTCAGTAGGTTTGGCTGCCAAAGGGATTTTTTTAAGCAAGGGAAGTGTATTGGTAGAAGATGACTTTACTTCAGTTTTACACTTGTTTACACTTATTTTTGTAAAAATGTCTGCTGAAGCATAACTCTTTTACAGTCAATGACAGTGGATGTAGTCAAGTTAGATGCAGAAGTTTTTCTAAAGTGTTAGTTGTTTGGGTTTTTTGTTTTTCTTTTAATTGATCGTGGTAACACTGTCCAAATAAACAGTATTGTGAATGTTTTAGTCATAGATTTGTTTCATTCTCATATTCTGAATATGGCATTTCTGTGTTCATTGTGATAAAATTCAAAAGGAAGTAACAGTCTGCTAGGAAGGTAATTTGAGAAATGAATCAGAGTGACTTGAGAAGCTTGTAGGTGTTAGGATGACAGCCAGTTTCAGTGCATATAAATACCTATTTTGATAACAAGACAAAGAAGAAAATAGGAAACTTTTCAAATAATTTAAAAACAAACACGATTTCCATTGAACTGTCTTACAAAGAAGATGAAGGAAATACACTGGAATATTTTGCAAAGCAATCAACATTAGGATGAAGTTCTTGTTTTCAGCAGTATTGATGTTGTAGAGTTTTTTCGCAATTCCCCGTATAATTTGTCAAAAGGTAGTAGTGTATTCTATGGAATGACAGTGCTTAAGAGCATGCTATGTCAGTATACAATTATATTTTCTCTTTTTCACTTAAGAATATTTCTAGTGTTTTCTCTAACTTGTTTTATTACTCTTTTTCTCACAAGGCACCTGATTTTGGTTCTGAACTTTGTATTTTCTGTTAAAATGTGATGTTTGTCTTTCTAACACTGAATTTAGCATGATTTCTGCATGGGATGTGTTGATATGCTGATACTGTTAATGTATTTGAACTGATGCAGTTTTATGAAAATGTCTGTGTGTCTTAATTACTCATTTCTTAAGGAGGTATATATATGTGTGTATATATATATATACACACACACATGTAATTAAACTGAAACAATACATACAAAATGTTGCTATTTATATGAGTAAATGTGATTGTAGAATCATAGACTGGTTTGGGTTGAAAGAGACCGTTAGGGTCATCCAGTTTCAGCCCCATGCAGTGAGCGGGGATCCTTTCAACTAGATCAGGCTGCTCAAACTCCATCCAGCCTGACCTTGAATATTTCCGGGGATGAGGTGATAGATGAGTGGGTGATCCCACTTCTTATGTTTGTAGTAAAGTTGCAATACTTGCTATTGTAAAATTAAATACTTCAGAACCATAAGGAAAAAAATGAAAATAAGTCAAAAATTCAATATAAATTTAAAATTTTCAGGTGTTGCAATTTTGAAAGTACAAGGTCATACAAAACCATGGTAATTGTATTTAAAGCTCACTGTATTTCATTTGCTGGCACTTTGAGATAAAATGCTTAAAATCCCTTTCATGGACCTATAATGCGTTAAATATTTATTTTTAAATGTGCATGCCAATGAAAAATGATTGGGAAATCTGTTATGAAAACCAATGTCTTCAGTATGTGGTTTTGTCTGGAGTTTAGCATATGAATTCAACCCAGTTAAAAATAGCCCTGGACTCTGGCCATTACTTTTGTCAAAAGTATTCTTGTTGTCTTGGGACATGAGGAAATGGCAACCACCATGAGTTCATGTGATGCTTCAAACTGTCCAAATTTTCTTCTGAGCAGAGCCAGCATTTAATTTGTGTCTGTCTCCAGGCCAAAGATCATGTGGGTATTGGTCCTCTTGCCCTTACAGTGATAATCCATTTGCCATTAACTGGACTTTGGTTCAAAAAAACTGCATGTTTAATCCAGTGGACTGGATCTCCACTACCCAGTGCTGTAACAGAAAGATAATGGGCTACATGAGAGATTAATAAGATTTTTGAGTCGCAAAAGCATTAAGTCAGTTTAAAGCTATTGGTTAAGCTGCTCAGAACTGGTAATGCATTAATCTTGAGCTAGTGTATGAGTGCAGCCACTGCTGGTGTGCATTAAGACATCTACATGGTCACCTTGTGCTTTGCTCTTTTTCAGACTGAGTTAGCAATAACACTCTCCTAAGTCTTAAGGTGAATTTGCAGGAGATGGGTTAACAAAGCACATGCAGTGATTCTTGGTAGCAGGTGTCTGATTTTATCTGCTTTATGGATACCAGGGCTAGAAATCTGGGGTGGCTGGCTATTTCTTCTGCTGTAGAGCCAGCTATTTCAGTTTAGACTCTTGAGCCTGCTTTGATCCTCCTTCTGTTGGTGGATCTGACTGACTTCCACCCCTGTAAGGACTGCAAAAGCCTCATTGGCTTGTGGTGGTGGTGGTGAACCTTAGCTTGAATATTCCCATGCTGCTTCTGCACTTAATTTTGTGTTAGTGCAGTTAGAACCCCAGCTGAAAACATCTCTCCAGTCTGTTTAATTGGTATTAAGGTCTTCTAGTCCAGAACTGGCATGTCGCTTAGAAATTTGTTTAATGGCTATTTCCTTCTAAGGTCGTGAAAATGACAATGTTGCTTGTTTCTTTTTGTTTGTTTTTTTTTCTCATTCTTTTTGAACCCTTTTATATGTGTGTGGTTTTTTTTGTTTTCCTCTGCCTAGACCTGGTTAACCATTTCTGTGAACAGGTCCTCAATTTTTTACTTTGTCCCTACTTTCCTGTCGTAGCCCCATCTTCCCCTGGTGTCGACTCCGTACCCTTACAGCGCACAGGCAGTCAACACGGCACACAGAACGCAACCGCGACCTTCCAGAGGGCCAGCTATGCGGCCGGCCCAGCCTCCAATTACGCAGACCCCTACCGACAGCTGCAGTATTGTCCTTCTGTTGAATCACCATACAGCAAATCTGGGCCAGCCATCCCACCCGAAGGGACCTTGGCTAGGTCACCTTCCATTGATAGCATTCAGAAAGATCCCAGGTGGGTGAAACCTTCTTCATTGTCTTTTATTTCTCGCTCGGGCTGAGGGCTGTCATTACGGTTTGCTTTGCGTGTTTCTGCTGTTGGATATAAAACTAGCTGTGGTGGTACACGAAAGACTGTGTTTGCGTGACAGCATTGTCCTAATGCATCACCTTGGAAAGCTCTCATGAGCTGTTCTGTGCAATGAAATGATAGGTGTGGTCTTCAATATGTGTGTGTTTAGCCTGCTTTCAGTAGTGCCACCCTTCAAAAGCTTAAGAAAGGTAATTTTCTCTGGAAATGGGAGGAGTGGAGTGACTCTTGACTCTGTAGCCATTGTGGATTGAATTTTCAAGTTGCGTCTTGGGCAGAAGTTGTTTCAGTTCTTGGTTTGTCTACATGTAATGTTTATAAATGCTGCAGAAAAGGGAATTTCACTGTTGTGCATTGAGACTGAGCAGTGTGAAAGCAAGATGTCACCAGGGTTATGTTTCATCCCATGTGTTGTACAGGCTTCCAGTGCCAGTGTGTGGTAAAAAAATATATGATTGCAACTTTGCAGAAATGGTTATCGCTGTGCATGCTTTTCAAATATTTAGCACAATTTTTAATGTTGCTAGTGACCATCCTCATCTACTTAGGGAAGGTGCAAGGAGGAAACTTTGCAGCCTAAGCAGGCACATAGATTAGAGAGAGAATTCTCTGGGAAATTATTTGACTTCCATGACAACCGCAAGAAAAAACTGGAATCCTCAATGCACTTTGTGATTTTGTTCAGTTTTCTGAGGGAAAAGAAAGCAGTTCTCTTTGGTGCCTTGAGTTTAAATTTGTTGAAAGTGTTAGTTTATACCAAGGTTTTTCTTTGGCAGATGGTGTGATTTATTTATTTAGTTAGTTAGTTGTTGTAATGTGTAATTTAATGATAGGAGAGTCCAAAAATTTGCCTGCAACAAAAATGCTGGAGGATTTTAAGTAACAATTTGAAGAGACTTCTTTCCCAAAATTGAAAAAAAAAAAAAATCATAAACTGATTCTTTACTTGTTTAGCATTATAGCAGTTTTTTCTCTCTCCACCCAGGAACAGATCAGCAGATAACATTTTACAGCACATCTGAAATATCACTGCTTGCAGGGTTTTATGTCTTCAACTTTTTTTTTCCTCCCTTAGCTTTAACTGCAGGAATTTGAAAACATACAGAATTAATTGTTCCCCTTCTTCCCCCTGCCCCAAAGCAAACATTAGTAACAAGAGGGAAAAAGTCTTTCTGAAATGGTGGTATTTTATTTCTATTCCAGTATGCAAGAGCCCATGAAGAAAAAAAAAATTGCTTTGTAATTGTGTTTTGTTGAAAATTAAAGATACTTACATTAGGAGTGCACTATACCAGAGGAGAAATGACTGTAATCTGTATGAAATGTTCTTAGGAGAAGCATGATGGTGTTGGAAAATGCTATTCCTTATAAACAGGAAAGACATATTTACAGTATCTCTACAGGTCTTGGACATAATGTCATTTTAGGAGAAAATTCCTTTGTTCAATTCCTTTGCTATCACTTTGTTAGCCAGTTAATGTATAGGATATGTGCTAGTATTTTTAATTTTCTTTTTTCATTCTTCCTTGTCTCATGGTGCCATTTGTACATTCATGAGTATTGATTTCTGTAGGTAAAATAGGAGTGAGGAGGCATCTAGGTATAAAATGAACTTCATAAACCCTTTAGAGGGGATCATTAAATATTATTATACTATTGGATGGGTTGGAAATTTGTACAAAACTTTCATAAATAGGTTTGCATTACTCTTGATTTCATTTATTTGATCTATAGGCTCTGTGCGGTATATATTAGTATTTCTGCCCTTGCATGTTGATTTGAATAATTCTGATAAAGAAGTGTCAGAAACACACTTGATTATGTTATGCTTTAATCCCCAGAAGCCATACTCCACCAAGGCTGACTTGTGAAACTGTCTGTGGCCTACAGCAGTTGCTGATCATTCAGCTATGGGAAAAACATTGAACATTTGAAAGGAGTTTGGAGGAAAGTAACAAAAGCAATCAGAATGCTTTTAATTGATTTATATGAATAGATTACAAAAATGCCAATATAGTACAAATGTGGAAGTGATAAAATGAAAGACTTTCCAGATACTTAAAAAAAAAATGAAAGGATAGAAATTGCTTAGGGTAGAATGTGGGAGATGCAACCAGGAAAAGGAAAACCACCCAAATGCAATACAGACTTTCAGTGGCTGTGTTAAGTTGTGCTGGATGCCCCAAAGGGTTACCAGTTACATCTTACACAGCAAGAAAAAAGGTACACCGGTTGGTCAGCAGCTGCACTTTGTCAACTGAGAAGATTTGTCACAGATTTGTAGAGGGCAATAGCAGGCATCATTTTCAGACACCAAACCTACCTCTCCAACCAGAGGTCAAAAAAAAATACTCAGTGGCAGAGGAAAATTTGCAAGACAAAAGTACACTATTTGCAGGCTTTTGATTAACATTTCCTGTGTGTCATCCAGCTCAAGATGAAAAAGTAGATATTCAGGAGAGATTGTACTCACCCCAATAAGCAATTAGCATGCCTAAAATTGAACATAATTTTCTGGGATCTTCAGTTCAGACAGAAGTTCTGTCTGGAGGCCCAGAAAAATAGTTGGCAGGCACTGATGTAATTGACTTTTTTTTCCATTGTTTTCACCATGTAGTTTGTCTTACTGATACTCCTAATTTTAAATATGTGTTCTGAGCTGACATTTGGCAAATGAAATTTTAGCTCAACATCTGTTCTACATCATCCAACTGTCATAAAATGCAGTTCAATGTTCATTAACTTAAAGTTTAGGACAAAAACTTAAAAAAAAAAAAGTGGGGATTGAGATGTTTACAATCAAGTTTGTGGCAGAGTATAATTTTTAATTTATTCAGGTAGACTGTTAGCTCATAGGAGCTCATAAACAGGTAGTAAAAACTTTACACATCTATACAGTTGGAGAGTGAGGCTTTGTTGTTTAAAAAGGAAGTAAGTCCCATATCACTGTCAGAAATAATACTTAAGTTCTGCATATGGGAAATGAAAAAGTTCATAGCATTACAGACTGATTTTTCAGAGCATTCTTTTATGTTTACTTCATTTAAAAAAAAAAGGAAAATAAATATGCAGTAGGGCTGTGATATCAACTGTTTCATGCTATAATCTCTTATATGAAGAAGGTATATGGTATAAGAAGAGAAAGAACACAGTATTTATTTTATAGTTATTTGGTTTCTTCTGAACTGTGAATGACAAATATCAAGTATTTTAAAGTATCAGAAATACATGTTAATGTAACATGTTAATACATGTTATATTAACACAGGTATTTTCCACCCTACTTTCATGAAGGAAGATTAGTCTGTCTCTTGGCAGCAGCAAGTTATCTGTGGTTTGTGTATATACTTATTGTTTTATTATTATTTTATTCTTCAGTTTTATTTTGTCTGTTTCTAAATTTTAGAAGAACTGGGGAATCCTGGAAATAGAAATGTTGGGATCCAGTTGTCAGTATGCGTGCCTTCTAGATTTTATTCCAAAATCCAAACTTGCCAGATGTGTATAAATTACTTAATTGTTGAAGTTTTAAAGTAGTAAGAAACTGTGTACAAGTACCACTGTAGCTGTTACTCTTGCTACATAACAGATGAAAACCAGAACATTTTTATTTCCTTCATTTAAACACATACAAGTGAGGTTTTGTGATGCAGTGTTTTTGCTGGTTTATGAACTCAAACTGTGTGGTTTAATGTGTCCAGTGACGAGGTGTCCTTCATTGCTGTGTGACTTCCCACCTGTTTTTATTTACACATATATACACAGGTCATCTCCTGCAAAGAAGCTGGCAAAAAGCTGAGGTAATAGCAAGAATTATGTGGAATACACTCCACCGTGGCTACCAAAGTGATTTTCAGAGCTCACTGTCCATTTTCATATTGCCTTGAATTATATTGATCTGCACTTAAAACTTCCTATTATGGCTTCACTTTTCATGTGTTTCAGAACCTTTAAAACTATTTATTCAGAAAAAGTGGGATAATTTGGTGAATTAAACTGTAAAAGGTCAATCATTCATTACAGAACTGACTGCAATAATGATTGGACTCTTGTTTAAAAAAGAAAAAAAGATTTTCATTAGAGAATCATGTTGCAACTTGACAAGAAAAAAGAAATTAAACCCAGTTATCTTGTAGTAGTTCTCACCTTTAGAACTGTCAGGGTGTAAGTCAGCACAGAGAAATTTTCCAGGTATTACATGATTTAACTGTAATACCCCGAAACATTTCTGTTCAGTTTTGGATTTTGAGGGTCAACTTCTCATTTCATTACCTCTGCTGACCTTAGTTTCCTTCTAAGCAAAAAACAGCAGTGCTCTCTATCTTCTAAAATTGTAAATTGGCTTTGTTTTCACTTAGGAAAGGATATAGATTAGATCAGAAAGTTTTGTGGGAACTGTAAGTTTCAAAACTCATCTTTTTTCTCTTCCTTTTTTTTTTTTTCCTCAGAAACATATTTCATTTCCAAAATACAAGCTGGAGAGCATTCTTTTTCTGTTGAAAAAATAGTAGAAGTAAAATAAACTCTAGGTTAATTTCTGTGCTCTCGTAAAACTGTTTATGAGATTAGCACACAGAGTTTGGAGCATGACCTTTTAAATATTTCTGCAGGAGCCTTCTCCAAGTATTTAATCTCACTTTGTTACAAGGATTGTGTCGGTATTCATAGTGTAAGTCTGAATAGCAGCCAGGCACTCTGAGAGTCTAAAGAGGTAAGAAAATGACAGTAGAATCCTGCACAGGTGGGATGTTGGCAGTGTTGGCAGGAACAATTCTGGTAGGTTCTTTGGGAAGGGTTGTGGCTTTCAGAAAGAAACTTCTGGTGAGATAGAAGGGCTTGCTGTGACTGTGGTACAGCTGGTGGCAGCACTATGCAGTACTGCTGTTTTCAGGCCTGAGACATGGGCTGGGGTTTGCAGAATCCCAAGGGATTGGTGGTAGCACCGGTGGGTTTCTGGCCTGACTCTCTAATGCAATGTGTGGAAGATTGAAGTTCACATTCCCAGTCTGAGAAAAGGGCTTGCAGATACTCTTCCTGCTTTCATGTGACACAAGGTATGATAGGCAGCTCTCCTTTTCTCTTAATTATTTTCAAAGGTCCCTCTTACCCTTAGCTGAAATTAAGGGTTAAGGAGAAGGTTTCTCCAAAGGTGGTGATAGTAGGGCAGCCATGGGAAGCACACTTCTAGTGAATCAGAAAATGTAAATTTTGTCAGTGTAGGCTTATCTCCAAAAGCAAATGGTTTAACTTTCTAGATCCTGTGAACTCCCTAAGTTTTTTTTTTTTTGTTGTTGTTGTTTTGGGTTTTTTTAGCATCAGATTTACTCAGGCCATGCCCCATGTATTGGTAGAACCAACCGGACGTGTTTGAGAGTGCTCATGTCATAGGTCTGTGCTTAAGTATTTCTTTCATACAGGAGGGAAATACCAGATTTACTTTCCCTTCACAGAAATCATAGTCTCTCAAGAGTTAGTCTATACTTCTGTGAGTATGAAAAACTGTCCCCAGAAGAATGAATTTGAAGAGTCTAAACAGCACAAAAATACCCCCGATTCAAGAACAGCAAGTCTGGAGCACATTGCAATTCTTCATACAGATCTCTTCTGCTTGGAAGGTGGGAATTTTTACTCAGTGCACAAGTTAGTTTTTAAAAAGCATAGCAGCTCTGATAAAATAAACAGCAATCTGTTTCCCTTTCCTGATGAAGATAATTAAGGATGAATCTTGCTTCATTAAAATAGGTGAGGATGAAACCAATAGACTATCCTACAGTCTGTTAATTTGGGATTTTGGGACCTAGTTGGAAACATTGTCTGGAAAAGATTTTCCCAGAGAGTATTTATTTAGCTTGAGCATGGCAAAATAAACAAGCATCTAACTGGTCCTTGCAAGTGTCAGCTTTGGCGAGGTAAAGCATTGATATGCAGTACTTGTAAAACTTATTCTTGTGTGTATTTGAGCACATTGCAGTATGTGCCAACAGTTCCTGTCTTTCCACTGTTTACATTAAGGTGGTTTATAAATGGCTGGGGAGGCGTTGGGCACAGGTGGAGCCATCTCACAGCACAGCAAATGCAATTCAGTATGTACAGAATTACCCATCTGTATTTGCTATTTTTTCTCACTGGAATTTGCCCTATATTATTTAGCAACCTTCTTTTGCTAGGATAAATGCTTGGTAGTAAAAAAAAAAAAACCCAGCCAAACTAAACCAAAGGAAGAGAAAATTTAAAAAAAAAATTTAGAACTGTAGTCTACAGGAATGAAATGACTCTGCTTTTAGCTCATGAAGTACTTACTACCCTCTTTCTCTCCTTTTAGACTGGTACCATTTTACTGACAGTGCAGAAGGCCACTCAGTAATGTTGCCATCCTGTCTTTCAAGAAATCCAATCCTATCATTAGAAAACCTGCTCTATTGTGATCACAGAACATCACACTTTCAGGATATTACAGTAACATGGATGGTGCTGGTCCATGTAGTTTGAGTAATGAGTATGTCCAGGAAAGCTTACAGTTCCTAACCTACAGAGTAGAAGAGGTTACGTGTAGCAATTTATTTGTCAGGTTATTTAGCAGTATGCAGAGTATAATTTTGAGAGAGATGATACCTTGTCTCTTGTTTTGATCTGCAAGTTTAGCTCCTCCAATTCTCTCCCTCCAGCAGAAAATAATTCCTTTCCATTATGCTGAAGGGAGGGAAGCAAAAGTCTCCTTAGGTACTTGTGACTGAGGCAGGGTGTTCATGAGGATGTTGGCAGGAGAACCACATAGGGTGGTAAGTGCACTTCTAATAGCTCAGGGGAATGGGACTGATGTTTCCTTTTTGAGGTTGTGTTATTTATGTTAATCTTCCTTCCTCCCCAGTGCTGGTGTGCCACTTTAAGAACAGCAACAAAGCCCTTCCCTCTCTTTCTTTTTTCATCTGTTGTGTATTTTAATGGCCTCATTCATCCAAGAAGAAGCAAGTGGACAGTGTACTTCATACTGTTCATAGCTCGTTTCTGGTTCTTGCATGGCATTACTGTGCTTCTAATAGCAAATACATGTTTCAATGCAGTTTTTGCCTTTGTTTGCCACACATTTTGCTCAGCATCCTATGGCTCATGTGCAAACTTTGACAGATGCAAAATCTGTGTGGTGCATTTCTATGATGACAGACTGTAAGAGCCAGAAAATGTTGTAAGTATATTTCCTACCAGACAATAAAAACAAGGAGGAGAATCATACTTTCAGGTTTTACTGGGCTTATGCCAGCTGTTACAATTTTCTGGCAAGATAAACCATGTAAGAAGCTTCTCAGTAGTAGCTCTTCGACGTCTCATCAGCCAAATGGGTAATAATGATCTTACTGTTTACAGGGACGTTGAGAATATGTTAAACTTTTAAGGTGCTTTGAAGTTCAAAGGATAATCTTGCTTTTACTTTCATGGGAAATACAATGGAAGCAGGAAGTTGGTAATAGATGGAGAATATGAATGGGGAAAATTTAAAGAAGTAATAGACGATCAGGACGCATAGTCTCAATTTTTTTCATTAAAAGAAGCAACTGAAAGTCATCCTTGATCGTGAGACAAATTGCCAGGCAGAGATGGTTAGTTTCAGAAGCTGGGCCTCAGTGTCATATACCACAGCTATTTTATAAGCAGGAAACAAGAGCTGACATTGAGAGTGCAGAACATTTCTGCAAGATAATAACATCAAGCGTTTGCTGCAAAAATATCTCTACTGTAGAGCAGAACTAAAATGTTTGAAAAAATGGTCAACAACTTTTGTTAGTTTCTAGTAGAACTTTATTTATAGCTTTTATAAGTTGAGAGCTTGACTTTAATAATTTCAGCTCTGTGTAGACTTAAAATGTTATATAGTAGTAGATGTATCTCTGCCAGCTCACTCAACATCAAAAAAATTCCAGACTATTCTGAGTCAGAAGGGGCCCATAAGGGTCATCAAAGTAGAATGGCCCCTGCACAGGTCACACCAGGAGTCACACCATGTCCCTGAGAGCATTGTCCAAATGCTTCTCGAACTCTGTCAGGCTAGGTGCTGTGACCTGTGGAGGTCCCTGGAGAGTCTGTTCCAGTGCCCAACCTCCTGTGAAGAACCTTCTCCTGATACTCAATCTAAACCTTCCATGACACATCTCAGGCCATTACCTTGGGTCTTCTTCTAACTTCTCTGCTGAAAGAGGAAGAATTCAGGGCAGAATTTTGTTATGTTTACAGAGATCAGTGTCTGCCCCTCCTCTTCCCCTCATGAGGAAGCTGTAACTGCAGTGAGGTCTCCCCTCAGTCTCTTCCCCAGGGTGCCCAGACCAAGTGACCTCAGGCACTCCTCGTACAGCTTGCCTGCAAGGCCCTTCACCGCCTTCATAGCCTTCTTTTGGCATCACAGCTTGATGAGCTTGAAGTCCAGCCTTTATTTCTCTGGCGCATCACCGTTTTCCTGGCAATTTTCACCACCTTCACTTGCACTGTTCTTTCTCAGCCTACTCCACTGCCCCACTCCAGGAGCTCAGTGAACAAGTGAGCAGCCCACTTGAGCACAAATGCACCTCGGTTCTTAGCATTAAGCAAGCGGTTTCCTAGGAAGCAAAAGATGCCACTGATCCCATAGAAAACTGCAGCCATTGTTGCTGGGAAACTCCTAGTCTCTAGGCTTACTGTGAAATATTTGGGGTTTTTACTCATTTAATTTTGGTTGGTTAGTTAGGTTCTTTAAGCCACTGCAGCACCAGTCGGACCACTTGCTGCTTTGCTCGCCATTTACCATTAATAATTTGGGGGTCATGTTTGTCTTCACTGTTTAATGAAGTGGAAGGATCTGGATAGCTGAAGACCTGGAATGAAATGGACAGGCTTTCTTAGCCCAATAGGGGGCTAAGAGTGAGATATCTAGGTTTCCTGAACATACCAAAGGTAAAAATGTGGAGAAGGAAGGCACATGTGGAGAAAGGAAAAGCTATGTAAACTCTGTCCCAAGATAAAACAAATAATTTATGTCAGAAAATGGCCAAAAACTATACAGGGTTAAGAAAAGTATTTTAATATAGTTTTTTACTCTCTAGAAATAATTTGAAGTTAGCTTGATAATATTTTCATTTCATGTAAGGACATGATGAATTTATTTAATAGATTTCTTTTTTAAGAGGAGGATTGATTTTTGGTTTTATTCTGTTTGATACTATGTTTTTCTTTCTACCTACCTGAATTTGAGCATCTTGAGTGTCAAAATTTTGTTTGAAAGTTTGGGCCTAATAGCTGCAGCTTAAGAACAGTGGTCCTCTGTGTGTATGTGTGTGTGTGTGTGTTGGTGAGAGGAGTGCATACGGACAACACAGGTGTAACAGGGTTTCTTAGTAAAAGCAACTCCATTACTTTCCTATTAGCCACGGCTGCATAACATTTCATTATGACTCTCTCAGAATCTGTGCTGATCCATCAGCCTCACTTACTCCAGCTCTTGCTGCTAGTGTGAAAAGTGGTCCCTTTTCTTAACCAGGAGATGGCTGCTGGGGGTCTAGGCAAAGGGTGAGCCTGGAGCAACCTACAGGTGTTTGTTTTTCAGAGGTATTGGTACTTTGTTGTTAGCTGAGTGATATTGCTGCTGTGCCTGTTCCAGTTCAGAACTTGGAGCTGCGGATCTGAAGCGGGAATGTCCAGGGAGTTCCTGGCTTGTAGAGAGCCAGGATGTCCATGCCCGCTCAAACAGGGGGTTTGCTGCCAGTGAAATTTACTGCAGCTGAAGGAAGACACAAGGTATTTGAATTTTTGATATTTGATAGCTCTAATTCATGTCCAGCGATTCACAGAGATAAGCGGCCTCTCTTGTTCAGTGAAATGATCCTGTAATTACATACATAGTATGTATTTTATTACACCATAGCTAGATTTATGGCCTTAAAATAAAAGGAATTTGTTTTCCTCCTGCGAGAAATTGGCCTTTAAGGGCTTACCCTTTTTATGCCTTTTTTAGGTTTCTGTATAGTTCTGAGATTCCTTCCAGTACCTTTTAATAGGGAAGACTTGACATTTTTCTGCATGAGAATAGCTGTCTAACGTCTTGTAAAGCTCTGGCTGCACACAAATGGGCACACAGGGGGATCTTTTAGATGTTTTGCTGTTAGCTTTTTCAGAAAAAAATGGGAGAAAGGGATTTGATTTCTCCTGTGCCTTTACCTGAGTTCTCCATGGTTGGCCAAATTGCAGAACCTCTGTTTCAGCAAGGCATTTCATCTCTCATGTATTTAGAAATTCTTTTAAATGCATGAAATCATCTCTGCAGAATGAAATCTTCTTTGCATAGTCTTCTCCAGTGGATTTTTTTCATTTGTCAGTAGCTACATTTTTTAAATGAAATTTTTTCCTAAACTGTCAAGGTTTTATCTGCAGCTGTGAAGGGATAACAAATCCTGTCAGCCGCTGCTTTTTCTGTGGCATGGCTCCAGCAACCATCTGTTACCTTTCTGCTTCTGCATGATTTACACACCAGGATCTCCCCTCCTAAAGGAAAAAACAAAACACCACAAAAAGAAAATAGTAGAGGAGTGCTGCACAAAAGCTGGGGGACCAGTTTTTGGGTCTGATGAGAGAGACTTTAGAGCAATTTGGTTATGTTTCATAGGAGGAAGAGGCTGCCTTTACACAGGGGGAAGTGGCCTGCATGGAAATTTTCTCATTCAAAAGTGTGTGTGTATGACTTTCACAGAAAAATTCAGGAGAAATGCACAATGAACACCTCTCCACCTTTTCCTTTCCAGTTATGAGTTTGAGCTGATCAATTTTCAAGTCAGCTAGATGGAAATATTTTCATTGAGAAGCCTGTTTATCACCTCCTATATGCCTGTAATCATTATCAGTTGTACACATGGGTGCAGTGAAACTGAGCCTAATAGTTCCTAATCCACAGTAGGTTTATTACTAAGCCAGATTTGCCTCATAATAATAATGCAGACAGCTTCTCAGAATCACTTGCAGTGTGAATGCAGAAGCCTTATTCCTGTTTCATTTCATATTCATCAGCATAAAGTTCTCTGATATTGAACTTACATCTTCTTTGCTTTTGTTGTTCTAAAATAAAATCACATTTTGGTTTAGATTTTATTATTTATTAATATTAAACATAACTACATACCATTCTGTTTCAATGTTTGTATTGTGGATTTTTTTTGTTGATTTTTTTTGGAATTAGCACTAAGAATGGGGTAGGAGTCATTAGCTTCTCAGCTATTTTTCAAGAACACATGATGAGAAGAAGCCTGCACTTCATTGCTAAAAGGAAAAACAAAAAGGTGTTTGGAAGGGTGAAGTGAAGAACTGATGGAGCTGTTTACCTTCAAAAAAGAGTTTCTCAGGAAAAAAAAAATCAGGAAAACTATGTATCAATCTCACTAAAATTTATTTAGCATTTAGAGCATTATTTATTTATTTTGCGTCTCTACAATTAAGAATAGAATGGATGGCAGAGAAATTGTAGAGCTGGTAGGTGACAACTGAGACATGCAGAATAGTGAATGGAGCATATTACACTTGTATTGAGAATTTCAGCATAGCCTGAAGGATAATTAAATGCACAAAGTAGTTTTCAGAAACATTTTGTAGAACTATTTATGAGCTCACGTCTCTAATATTTTAGACTTCTTTGAAAAATGGAGTTTTCTGCATGTGGTGTTGATTTACTTCCTTGCTGTTGCAGGCTTCTTGGGAAAGCTTAACGTACAGTGCTCCCAGTTGTGCTGAATATAAGCAATATAAGCTAAATCCTGCAGTATTTTCAAAGAGGAAATTCCATTTACTTTGTAACATGACTTTGAATGGAGTAAAGTGCAACAATTCAAAGATACTTCTATTCTATTGGAATATTGACCATGAGTTTTGATCCTCAGTGGTTAAGAGGCAAATTTTTACTTTTGGATAAAACAAATTAAGAGAATAAGAGGGTAAAACTGTCACATGACATTTTATTAGATTACAGTGAAAACTAGTGAGGTTCAAGAATTTGGTGATGATAGTTTGAAGTTCAGCATTTGTTCATAGTACAAGCAAAGTGTGGATTTCTCCACTTTGTGAATCTTATATGTGGGGGAAAAAGTGTTTAAAAGGCACTGTTGTCAAGTTCACAAAACATGTGCAATGAGAAATACGTGGAGAAAAGCTTATCAGCCTCTCTCCTCTAAAATGGTCTTGTAGTTTCCTGTAATTCTTCTAACTGCAACAGCTGAGTCTCTCAGCAAGTTCACAACAGCTAGAAGCAGTTCAGAGATGGGTTTTTTTCGTAGTTTCAGAGAAATAAAGCTGCTTGATTCAAACAAGAAGATAACATTTCTTGGATAATAACTGTCTAATAACTTATCACTCAAATGATAAGATGTCAGTGTAACAAGGGAAGTATTTTTTACTGTCAGCATCTCTCTAGAGTAAGAATTTTGTTTCAGTTGGAATGTCATGTATCCTGCTTTAAAACTTTAATTAAACTCCTGGAGAGACATTTTTTAGATTTTCTTGTAAGACCTAAAGTTTGAACTCTTGGTGGTAAAAAAGTAAAGCAAATAAACTTTTAATAGAGGATTAGTAGGATTTTCTTATGCTGGTGTTTGGTTTTGTTTAGAAAAGTCAGAAAAAAACAATGTTATTTTGAAATAAAAGCCAGGAAAAAATAATAAAAACTAAACTGAGTAAATGCAGCTTTTATATTTTCTGGGAATTTAAAGACTGATTGAATGTTTAGAAAGTTCAGAGGAAAGAGAGATGGCTGCTTTTACATGAGTGTTGTAATATTGGAAAAAATATGATCTCTGCCTTTGTTTCTTTTACCTTAGGGAAGGAACATTTTGGCAAAGAACATTTGCTTCTTCATTCTCCCTACACCCACCCAATTGAAATTTAGGCTTTGCAATACTGAATTCTCTTAGGATCCCATTGAAAAGGAGACTGGTGTGAAGATTTATGTAGCTCTCTCAATATGTGATAGTGATAGTGATGCAACTCCCTTGAGAAGATGCAAGTTGGAATGGAGGCTGTGAAAAGTGCCTGGAGAATTACTGGCCAGCATCCCCTTTTAATATGTGAACCAAAAGTAAAAGCATGGATTGGTGCCACTGTTTCTGCTCATCTTGCTAACATTTAAATGGTCCAGTGATTTCATTTTACTGTACATGTTCAGTTCCAAAAAGCTCATGTTCAATATGAAATGAGATGTGGAAAGCTGGACTGATGAAAAGCAAGAGAAGGAAAGGCAGGATTGAAAACAAAAACAGTTAGATTGTTTAGTTATGCCAAGGATTAAGAGTGAGTAGTTTCCTTCTGGACAGGTCTGCTGTGAAAGCCTATAGGAAGGACACCATGTGAAAACTACAAAAATCTTTTTGGAAAATGTGGGCAAATATGTGCTCAGGGTTCTTGTTAAAGGAGCTTTTTAAAGAGTGCAGCGAAGGGCAGAACTCTGAAGAACCTTGGACGTGTATGAAAACTATGTGGAAAATGTACCCAACTATATTTGGCAGTTTCATATCATCTTGTAAAAATCAAAATTGCTGTGAAAGCTTGATTGCTGGGATGAAAAACGCACATCTTTGAAATAGGGTAGTGGTTTAACTGCACAGCTATTAAGTCTGGTTAACTAACTTGGAAAAATCCCATCTGTTTTCCTTACTACTCCACATGTGGCATTTGCTAATCTTAGCTTATTATATATACATATATTTTTGTGTATGTATCTGTGTACATAGTATTAAGTTGGGTTCGTGCTGGCCATGGAATGTCTTGAAAAGAGAAAGTGCAGAGCACAGGATTTTTAACAATGGAAGGGTAGTGGAAGACCTCCTGTGGAAACTTCAGTCTTTCTCTATATAGAATGAGTACAACATATGTATGCAGTATGTATTCATATGTAGAAACCATAATCCATGTTTGCGTCTTGAATCTGTATGCTATATGTGTAAGTGGGGATATGGAGCACAGGAGCAGGGTGTGATTTTTATTTAAAGACATGTGATGGCTTGTAAGAAACAGTAGGATCAGTACAGCATGAGTGGAATCTCCGTGGCTGCTGCTGAAATTCCTTGTGTAAATCAAACTGAAAGAGAGTACATTTAGCTTAGATATTACGGAGAAACTATTCATTGTGAGGGTGGTAAGGCACTGGAATGGGTTGCCAGGATAATCTGGGGATACCCCATCCCTGAAAGTGTTCAAGGCTGGATGGGATGGGACTTTGAGCAATGTGGTCTAGTGAAAGGTCACAGCCTGTGGTCATGGGGGAGTGGAACTGGAAGATCTAAAGTCCCTTTCCAACCCAAACCATTCAGTGATGGTGTGATTCTTTGAAATGCTGCTAATCACTGATATGGACCCCTGCCTTTCCAGCACTTTTCACATAGAAACCTCATGTTCAAAGGACATGCTCTGTCCTATGTCACCTTCAGAAAAAGATACATGTTAGTTGTGTCCTCTACTTAAGGTAGAGTCATTGTCCATATCCTTTATGGTATTTGTGCTGGTCTGTCCAAAGTATCTTCTCTGTATCTTCTGTTCTCTGAAATTAGAAGATCAGGACATACAAATTTTACATATGCAAATTCAATTGCAGCAGCTAGTTTTATTTATGCCATTGGGATTTCCTTGATTATAAAGTGGAAACTGCAGTTTCATTTTATTTCAGGTATTTGTGATGGTTTTCACTGACAGACAGCTCAAGGAACAGTCATGGTCATTTTCAGTGTTTTAAGTTACAGGCAGGTTACAGAGAATCTCTTTTATTTCCATGGTTTCAATTACAGAGTAAATATGGATACTTTGTCAAAAACAAATGAAAATAATCTGAGTATTAAAAAAAAATATTGCCTGGGTTTCACATTAATGAGTTCTGAAGCTTAATACTTTATCTTGATAGTAACACAAGTCTAGTTCAGTGAGTAACCAGACTGACACATACTGCACCAAATTACCTCAGCAGGCATATTATATGAAGAACCAAAATATGTGACAAGGTAGTGTAATCCTGAAGTGAAAAGAGTCTGACTTGGTTTGTATCAGCTGGTATATCTAGGAAAGACTGGTGTCTTACTAGGGGTGTGATATATGGAAGCTCTCTCCCAGCAGAGCTGATCTGTGAGACTGAAGTTCTCTATCTTCATTTCATGACTGAGTTTATGATGGAAAGAAGCTTTCCAGTTCAAAACAGGTAAAAGAATAAGTAGGATTTGGTAAAGTCCTAGCTAATTTGCTTGCTAGGAGATGTTGCTCTTCCTGGAATACGTATGACTGAGACTGGATTTGCCTAAACTTTAAAGAGTATTAATACTTTTAAAGGATATTAGTTATTATAGTAATAATAGTAATCTTCATATGAAATAAGTACACATATTTATTGCATATTTCACATATTTGTGACCAAATTCTATGCTGTAAAAAGATAAGTTTGCCACATAGGACAAGAAAGTTGTTTGTTTTCAAATGAGATGTAATTATTGGCTGATATGTTTATTTCTTTGTTTGTTTGTTTTTACTAATTTTTATAAAAACATTTATCCCTGAATAGTGTTTTAATTTTAACTTTTAGACTCAAAATTGCATTTGCTGAGGACCTGTAAAATAATTTAAAAGGATTGTATGTTACGTTAAACAAGATGATGCTTCCTTTTTTTGGGTAGGAAGCAGATTCTGTATGTTCCTAATAGAGATTTATGTTTTATAACCTATTACATAAGACTGGTCTCCATGGAAGCTCAAGAAATTAGGGAAAGTAATGAATTTTCTGGTTTTTGGGGTTTTTTTTTAGTATACTGGGGAATCTCAGAAACATTGCAAGAATACAAACCTAATAAGAGTCAAGTGAAAAATCCCCCTCGTGTTGCCTCACTTCTGAACCAAAGACTTGAGTCTCTGAAGTCCTTAGAATAGATACTTTCTTCCTTTCCTGTTCTCTTAGTTGACACTTTAACTAGACAGAGCTGAGTGATTTTTCAACAAGTAGCTAAAAATATGTAGGAGAGTGACAGATATAAAACTAGTATGAATTAAAATGCTCAGAACATTGACATGGATGTGTTTCTTCTAAATTTATCAAAGGGTAAAGCAGAAAAACTTTTAAGACCTACAGTAAAGTACACTTGCTTGTGAACTCCAAGAGCAATATTCCTAGTTGCAAATTTGCTTCCTTCTTATTTTCATCCTAGGAGGCATTTCTGGCTTCTAGGCTTCTGAACCTTCAAATTTGAAGTACAATGTAAAACTTCATCCAGGATTTCCTCTCTTAATGTTCTTGGGAACTGTACCGTGCATGTATCCTGTCAAATAACACTTCCTTGGAATGGCAGTTGAGCTCTTCCTTTATTTCTCCTTTTATAAAAATAGTTTTTAGAGCCTCTAGTGATGTGCTGTGTACCCATGTGTGCTGCCTTCTCATCTCTAACCCATCTTCTTATGGGTTTTGACTCTAAAGTGGTTCCTGATGCAAGTGGGAATTCTGTCCCCTTGTTTCATGCACACACCTTTCTTTTCTCCTCACAGAGCAGGATGCTGGTCGATTTTTTGTTGCGGTAACTACTAACTTCTCTGCTGAAAGAGGAAGAATTCGGAGCAGAATTTTATTGTGGTTACAGGAAGTGTTGTGAGTAGCTGGGAGAGTAAAACTGAGCTCATAGTTGTTTACATGCAAGGAAGGGTAGAAGTGGTGATACTTTCAGCTGTGAAGTGTTAGGCAATGCCTCATCATTCAGAATAGCTCATAAGGCAAATTTGGTGGTGGAAGAGACGTGCTGAGGGGCTTATTCTTTGCTATACTATACTATAGCTAGGCTATATCAGTTTTGGTCTATGACTTATTAATGTTTAGTATTTGAACTTTCACTATTGACAGTTTTCTAGCTGGCAGTGTCTGAGTTTTTTAAAAGCTGGTCCAATAAGCACAACCATGTCGGTTGGAGTTGGTAGAAGAAGCTCTGAGTGTTGATAGAATACTGCTGCTGAGAAATTATATATTAATTACTTAAAGGTAGGAACCTTTTGTGTATCTCAGACTTCAGAAACAGCACTGGAAACCAGGTCTGGATTTCATTTTTCAAAGTTACTGGACATGTATTGTATAATTTAAAAACTTACCCTCTTGGTTTTCAAGCTAGCTGGGGGCACTTAGACGAGGGTGCCTTTTTTGACTTCTTCCATGCCCCTCTCTCCTCCACACGTTGTAGTTAGACTGGAGCAGTGCAATTTGTGGTGTGCCATATGGAATGCCATACAAGGGAGGAAGCAAGGAGCAAGAATCTTCTGTCATGGATAGCTAATGAATATTTTCAGAATTAAGGCTGACCTGAAAGCTGTGACTGGATGTTGCAGTTGCTTGCAGATTATATTATTGTTGTTGGTAACTCCGCAGCAAGAAAACAAGAACAAGGGATGAAGTCTGCCTTTCCCACAGAAAGGGTTGAGGGGTCTGAGGCTTCTCATTCCAACAGATTAGTAAAATAGAAGTATAATACGAACCCGTGAAGTACTGTGGCATTACTGAATGTTTGCTGGTTTAAGTTCTTCTAATGTGTTTTTATGTGAATTGTCTGTGTCTTCATTTTGAATTTATGAAACAGTTTAAATATTCTAAATTATTTCAGGCAAATTTCAATTTTTTTCTGTATTTTGCCTTTTTATGTGATTGAAGAAGCACAGGGATGCCTTCAGAAGGGAAAGTGCTGTTCTCAAGCTTTTTATCAAAGGAAATGTAAAATTGTATTTCAGTCTTCGCATTCTAGGATACAAAGTTGTGCTTTCGAATATTAAGTTTTTGTTTTATAGAATTTGAGTGTAGGGAGTATCAGAGAAGTATCTGGAGTATAAAATTCTGAGAAGGAAATTTTTCAATGCATTGTCATGAAACAGTTTTCTTCATATAATTTGCAAAATTTACCTTTTTTGCTTGGACACTTGGTGTTAACTGGTCACTAACAGAGGTATAGTATCTGATTCACAACAAATGTTCTAAAATATACTGTTTGCCACCCCTCTTTAAGTTCTTAGTGTTGAAGGTGATAGCTTGTCTCTAAAGCTGTATGTACAGTACTGTTATTTTCACACAGGCAGCATAAATAATATATTACGAACCTGAGCCAGGGAGCCTGGGTATTGATAACAATGTGCAGAACCAAGATTGTTCTGTGAAGCAATCTGAAAAATGAGGCTATCAGTTGTTATCTCAACTGAGGGTAGATGAGGCAGCTACAACTGAAAGCTAGTTTGAATTGTCAGCATAAATTCAGTCTAGCTTGTGCATACACTGAAATTACTGAATTCTCTAACAAAAACTGTCACAGTTGTCAAGAAAATCTGTTTGCTGATGTGAAAGAAAGGTACCTGTCTCTGGGATTCCAGAGGACAGTATTTGAATGCATGACAGCATTTAGAGAGTACATTATTTCTAGCTTGGATTGGTTCTGATTCTGCAGCTTTTATCCACATTACTGTCCACTGTCATCTTCAGCAGAAGGCAGATTGTCCTAAGGGGGGTGACATATGTGTAGGTGTGTGTGCATCACAGAAATGGGCTTAATCTTCAATAAAAGGTGATGGATAGTAGTTACTATAGATAGTAGTTACTAGAATGAAAAGTGGGAATCAACAAAACATGTGAGACCCCTTATCTTTCATTTACACTGTCTTGTACAGAACTCAGCCTGTGTCATGTCACAGGATGGCTGTCACATTGGCTGTGCAGCTCCAGCATGTATTGGTCTAGTTTGGCTTATGGAAACGGTCATGATTTAATATATAATAGTTTTTGTTCAGGTTTTCCTGTTTCAGTCTTACCCATGAAGCAAAATGCTGCTTTTCTCATAGTTACAAACACTAATTTTGGACACAGATTGTAGTTTTGTTTTCCACTACTCTGAGAGAAGTTGGGTTTTTTACATGATCCCTTTCCTGTGTTCTTGATATTTGTTCTATAGTCACACATGCAAAGCTGTAATCTACACTTATTATATTGCCACCAGTTGCTTCAGGCCCAGAGATATTTACCTCCTCTCCTTAATCCCCTTATCTGCTAACTGAAAAAATCCTTAGAAATTTCTTGAGGTACTAATAAACTTATTAATTCTAGCAGGTAGTAAGTAATATTATTTCATACTAGTGGTTCATGTGCAGAACTTTATACTTTTTATAACTAGAGCGTAAAGGATGAACTCATCCTGTAGTTGTGAAGATAGTGTTTAGAAAAGTGTAATAAGGGGTTGACCTGGAGTATTTTCTTCAAGGTGTATTTTCATTGGCTGAACATGACTCCTTAGAGGTTTTTTCTTAGGGATTTTTGTGTTTGGTTGGGTTTTTGGAGTTTTCTTGATTACTTGACAGAGTTTGATTATCACTTGTGTCTGCTTGGCTTTATGGTGACTAAATACCTGCTTTATGTCTCCATAACGGTTTGGGGTAAGAATACCATCTTTTTTACAAATAAGTTGTGAGTAGCCTTCCAAATTGTAGTTGTGTTGTTCAGCCATGTGTGATTATAGGATCATCTGATAAAAAAAGCATCTGTAATGCATACGAGTGCATATCTTGTTACAAATCTTACAGATTTGTCATATAGCACATTGGAAATTATCCATGGGAGTTGTAGTCTGCTAATTTTTACTGCTGCCCATATCTCTCCATGCATTAAGAAAGATGGAATAGACTTGAGATGAAAAAAAGTGTTGCCATACTTTTTCAGATGCATAATTGACTTCATATTATTAAACTGGAAATCCTGTGGGATGCAAGATCGTATCTTGAATAACAGCTCCTTGGTGGCCATCTGGGCTTTTAGATGATAAAACAATGTATTTGTTTTTCTTAACACTGTGATATTCTAGAGTACCGTGCAAGATCTGTATTAAAATCAACTTCCCTAGGGGGGGCTTCCCCATCATTTTTTTACATCTTCCTACCACAATATTTTTTTGTGCTCTGCTTACAGACTTGATTTACATAAAATCCAAAAGGGAGACAGCTTGTGTCGATTCTGAGCATTTCTTACCTTATATAGGTTAAAGTAGTTTATAAACTTCCCAAACATCAGTTATTTTTATCACACTGTACAACCTGGAAAGTGGTTTTTAGATTGATACTGCTTACAAAGCTTGTTAGCTATGTGGCCTCTGTTTTTATTACAAGATTTGCTAGAAGATCTTTTTTGAAGTTACTTCAGTTTTTCTATTATGTCGTTTATTTCTAGACTTCCTATTTTGATTTCATCATTCAACAGCTATGAAAAACATACTCTTTAGGTTCAGCATTCTTGAGGGTGTTCTTATCTCTTAAATTGTAGCTGTCCTTTAGTTAGATTTAGCCAGGTGAAATATAAGAGTAGAATAGTGGCATAACATACTTTATTCGAAGTCCAAAACACTCCTTGTCCTAGGGAGTTCAGCTGCAGCCAGAAATGCCACTGCCACTAAAGAAAAAAGTCTGGTCAGGAAATGCTGGATGGTGTAACTTGTTTGTTAAATGCTATTAAAAATTAAGAAAAATTAAAGAAGTTAGTGCTTCAAAGCATTTGCTTTGTGTTCAAACTACTTTTGTCGAAGCCAAGCTAGTTTTCTCAAATCATCTCTCTGTCTTCAATTTGCCTTAGCATAGCTTCTAGGAGGTTCTGTTCCATGATTTTTCCAGGCAAAGAAGTGCAACTGACAGTTCAGTAGTTCCCAAGGGCCTCCTTTCTACCCTTTTTTTTGAATGAGTGTAATGTTTCCCTTTTTCCAGTCAACTCCATCTGACTGCCATGACTCTTCAAAGATCGTGGAGACTGGCTTGGCAACTACATCAGCCAATTCCTTCACATACTTCTCAGGGGTGTTTTCAAATCATGGTACATGCTTTTAAAAAACATTTATCATTGGCTTTTATACGTGTGAAGGTACTTCTTCACCTACTGATCTGGCCATTCCTTTGACCTACCTAATTTTCAGCATTTCACCTGTTATGTGTCATGTGCAAGGGGGGAATCTTCTCATGCCCTTTGTGTTTCATCAGTCTGCCAGCATCCCAGGAAAGCCAAGACCATTGTGTCTGACCTGTCTGCCAGTATGCCATTATGGGGACATTTCACTGAACAGTCTCACTGGATTGGAGGGTGATTCAAATGTCTTGTTCAGGGACACACATTAACAGCAGAAAAAAACCCCTCTCTCAGATCTCCACAGCTGAGTATCTTATCTGTTACTGGCCACTGCTGGCACCCTTGAAGGTCTCACACCAACAGTTTACAGAATACCACTCTATATAATAGAAAATTGCAGCAGCTTAAGGTTTGAAGATTGATGTGATAATACCAGGCTGCAAAAACTTACTCAAAGCAATATACAGATAAGCTCTAATTCTTAACCAAAACCAACTCAAGATAATCAATCAGTGCACATAAACTACTGGCTCTTATCCAGATGTTCCTATGGAAAAGAGGAGAGGTTCAGCCCAGAATTTGGGATGGAGTGTTCCATAACTTCTCCCCATTCTCAAATTACTTTTCTACTATTTGTGTTTTAGGTGGAGCTTGTGTGACTCTAGTCTTATGTAACTTTGTCATTGATTGGTGTAAATTCTAAGGCATAGTCAATGAAATAGATAACACATGCTGTGTGAGGAGTGGTGGTACTTTGGAGGCACATAGCTTTGGGATGAAGATACTACCTTTAGGATCAGGCCATGGTTGCTGTTTCAATAATAATACATCTTTTTTCTCCCATGCTTGACAACTGCTATGTGAATTACCAGCTACAAGGTACCACCACCTCCATTGCAAGGATTTCCACAGAGCCTGGCCATGGTGTCTCTGCTCCACTCCACCCTTCATTTCATTCCCTGTGGCACGTACTGTGTGTGGGAAGTCAGGCATGCTGACTGCATCCCATCCAGGGATTAGAGACTGCATTTCACCCTATAATGTCTGTATTGTAACTGCTGTTAGAATGTGAATATAACTTCCCAGGTTTTTTTCTAATTTACCCAGAGTAATTTTCCCATATCATGATACTTTAGTTTCTTCATTTAAGTATAATCCCAAGTTTTCTGAAAACTTTTTTCTTCATCTTCAGTTATGCCCCTTTTGCTGCTCTTTAGCCATGGTAATCTTCTTTTTAGGATTTATTAATTTTTCTCAAATTTAAGTATAGTGTACTAAATATGCTAAATCTTGACCAATGATAGAGAGGCCATTTAGCTGCTCTTACTAACTTTCTTTTATTAAGCTTCTTCATTTTAATGTGATTTCTCTCCTTGAAATCTAAGACAACTGTAGGGCTTTCTTTGGGGTTTTGCTCCAACAAACATGTTTTATCTGCATATTCTTTATGATTTCTTGAAGGTGATTTATTGACTGCAGTGTTGGGAACTAGACCTTTGCACAAGTGAGGACCAACACAGGCATTTCATTCCTTGCATGGATTAGCAAAGATTAGAGCCCTTGCATGCAATAACTGCGCCAATGTCAAAAAACTAATTAGTAACAGTGGATTTATTTGAGGTGAGTGTTCACCACACAAAATATCCATTGACATCAGAAATACTGATTTCTTTTTATTTTTAAGATTAGACTTTTTTTTAAATTAATGTACCCATGGAGTTAATTAAATGGAACTGTAAAGTGAACATACCGTGTAGTGAGATTTTCTGGTATAAATTAATGGGATGTGAAAGAAAAGATTATTGGAAAGAGTCATCATAGATTTACGTAGGGTGAATTATGCCTGACCAGCCCAATTGGCTTCTCTGATAAACTGACTAGATTTCAGGATGGGAAAACAGCAGCTCACATAATTGGCTTTACCAAGGCTTTAATCCCACAGTATTCTTTTGTCCATATTAGAACATGATGGTTTTGATAGGACAAGAGGTCCGTGTGTAGAAGAGTGGGTTTATGATCACACACTGAGGCTGATTCAAGGCCAGTAGCAGGTGGAATATCCTGGGACGTGTCCTGCCTAATTTCTTTATCAATAACCTGCTAGAAATAATAGAGAATGCTGTATTCAGATTTGTAGATGACACCAGATTAGGGTGGCCCGTTGATACCCTTGAGGGCAAGGCCACCATCCAGAGAGACCTGGAGAGGCTGTGGAAATGGGTCAGTAGAGAAACCTTAGGATATTTCAGGTGGACAGATGCCAAGTCCTGCATCTGGCTAGGAATAAGGCCATGCAGTGGCTCAGGCTGGTCCTCATTGATTGGGAGCATCTCTGCAGCAAGGAATATGGGATCTTGGCAGGCACAAGCTGGGGAGGAGCCAGCACTGTGTCCTGACTTCAGGGACAGCCAGCTGCACCCTGGGCTGTGTCAACAGGGGCACAGCCAGGACAGCAGGGGAAGTAATGATTTATCTCTGGCCAGTCCTTGTTTAGTCACATGTAAATCACTGTGCACATCTCCCCCACCTGTACAGGAGGGACATCAACAAAGCAAAGCAGTTTGAGTGAAGGGCACCCAAAAGATGAGCAGGGAGCTAAATGCAAGTCCCAAGAGGAGAGCCTGAGAGAATTGAGCTTATGGAGAAGACTGGTGGTGTCTTTTCTGGTGTCTAGGTAGGAGGATGTTACTGAGAAGCATTTTCTCAGTGTTGCATGGTAGAAGGATGGGAGGAAGGCAAAGGCTGAAACAGAAGAGGATGAGACATCATAAAGAAAACCTTTATTACCACATGGAGACTCCAGCTGGGAAGAGGCTGCTCTCAGATGTGCTGTGGTTTCTATCCTTGAGATTTTCAAGACATGAAATATGACAAGTTTAAACCCTGGGCAATCTAGTCTGAAGCTTACCTTGCTCTGAACAGGAGATGGGAGGAGGTGATCTTCAGTTGCTGCTTCCAACCTAAACTTTCTGAGTTCGCTTACAAACTCATCCAAGGATGACCATATGACACATGCATACATGCATGAAGAATTTGAGATGAATTAATTTTTTTTAGAATTTAGGAGTGAAAGTGGTGTGGATAATGTGAAATAGACCAGTTTGTTTTGGGTATTGGAATCTGTTGCTAAAGAGTGGTTACTAACTTACTGTTCCATGATCAAAGGTGACTTTGCTATATTCTGTATTCTTACCTGGAGTACTCCAAGGCAGGGTAGATTTTCTTAAAAAGAAGAACAAGATGGAAAGCTTGGGAGTGACAGAGTATCAAGCAGTGGGCAAAGGTACCAAGAGCTCACTTTGAACATCAGTAGCTGTCATTTGGTCCCTACACAGTTACTGGTTCTGTCATAATGCTATGTGAAAGTGTTCCTCACTGGGTCATTATTTTTCAGTACTCTTAAAATACTCTCTGAATTCCCTATTTATATCCATTGGTTTGGGTTTTTTTTTTGTTTTTTGTTTTTTGTTGTTTTTTTTTTTAATTACCTGGAGGTTAAACCAGTTTGAATTTCAGGTGACTTTGAATGCATCTTGCTGCAATCTGAACCCAACTCGTTGTTACGAAGGCTGGCACAGGAAGACAAATAGTCCCTGAGGTAGAGTCAGATCTGATACTTTGCAATACTTCCCCTGGAAGAAAATGTTGCCCAAAGCTACTAAGGTTTTGATAGAATTTGTTATGATTTACTAGGTTTAAAACTCAATTCAGGTATATAGAATTCCTAATACACCTGCTAAGAAATCAAGTCAGCCTAACATGAGTGCTGGTGTATATGAATGGCACTTTTTTGTTCTGCTTGCCTTAAGGTTTTTGAGCACTTTTTCCCTAATGTGTCGGTTTCATTTAGGCTGGGCTGCTTGTGTTTCTCCCAAGGAATCAGTGTTGAATACATCCATCAGTGTAACATCTTAGTTTAAAAATATTGCTAGAACACAGCACTGAAAATTAAATTACAGATATTACAACTATAACTTGGACTTAAAAGAAGCAAACTCTTACTTCATGAAACATTTCAGAATTAAAAGTATGATTTAAATTGCGTACACTTTCACAATGATAGATAAAATGAAACCTTCCATTGTTAAACTTGCCTGAAGATTATTAACCAAACTGAGCTGCAGTCCTCTTATAGGTATGACAGTGAATGAGCTCTGCATAATCTTGTTTCATTTGGACCTAGGGTGCATGTGTTCTTCCTTTTTTGCACGTAACTGATGCTCTGTGTCCATCAGTTACATGCAAAAGAAGAAGTGAAAAGAAGAGGTGTAGGTAGTAGTTCACTTTGGGTACAGAAAGTCGTATATTTGCAGCCTCCCTCCATGTGTGTTTTCTGTTTGCATGAGTGTTCCTTTTATCTTGGGGGAAAGAGCATAAGTCCTGGGATTATGACAGCAATATATGAGGCAGTTGTTAAACATTCTGTTTTCTGTCAGCTAAGGAACGACTCAAGCTCTTAAAATAGAATGGTGCTTTTCAGCACTTTCCTCGTAGTGACCACTTAGAAATGCCCTTGTAGGTAACAAAAGATCCATTTTTTTCCTCTACAAGGTAGTAATTAGCTTTAGATATTCCTTTGTAAAGAGAAGCAGTGAAAATAATGAGAGCTTAAATACTTTATCATAACTAACCAGAAATTGTCCATTAAAATGGGACATCAGGAGGGTGGGGAGCAGTGATATCCAAATCAGGAGACAGGGAGACAGGTGCCCTTCTGCCACCCTTATGCATGGCAACAGACTTGTCTCAGTGACCTGAGACTCAGTTCCTTGGCCCTATGAGAGACTGGGCAAGACCATTGCACAAGGAGACAATATTAAGGCAAGACCACAGAGAAACCTTGCCTTACCCACACTGTGAATTTTACTTGAACAGCTGTTTTGTCCAGTATTTTCCTAGTTCAGGCAGTAGCTAAGGGAAAACCCTTTTCCATACCTTCCATACCTTTTCTATTTCTTTTGGAGGAATAAAGGGAGCAAGGAAAAACTCCAGTTGACAGAGAAGGTGTTGAACTAGAAGCAGCGAGTCAGTAGTTACTTTTATGGAGAGGTTAAGGGGGCTACACACTATAAATTGTGAAGGTGTGACAGGAGATCTCAAAACTGATATATTTAGGAGCAGTGAAGTTATCTGTAAAATTTGTTTACAGTTGCCATCTGAACCATCTGTTGCATTTCCTTGTGCTGTAGTCAGTTGAGGTAGATGATATTCTGTAATAGATGAAAGGTTTTTTAAAAGTATGGTTTATGTCTCTACATATACATTTATGGAGTACATCTTCTAACGAGGCCTAGATCCCATCGGTGCTATTTGAGGATGCCACTGTAGTAACAATGATATATTACATGCTGTTAATGCTGTGTTTGCAAAGCATTTCCAATTAAAGTCGTTATGCAAATGAAAGTTGCCTCCTTTTTCCATCTGGTTGTTTGCATACAGGCTATGGCATGCTTTTCAGTGAAGTAGTTTTTGGTGTTAAATTTCTAAAAGTTTATCTTTAATGTTGGCAGGGGTAGGGGAGGACTTCCATGATAGGAAGTCATAGTGTCCCATGACAGGAATTGCCGCCAGTGCTTGGACTTGTTGGATGCACAGCTCTATGCTTGAGCATTTCAGCTGATGGGGAATTGGCTGCAGCACTGTTATGTTCTATCCTCTCTTGCTGGTGAGGGATGGAGGCCACAGCATAATGCCAGATATCACAGCTCCTTCCCAAGGGGTCAGGTATTATTAGGAGCCTAGAATAGGTGCTCAGTTCCAGACACAATGTGTTCTCCAGGGTAATGACAGAAAAACCTGCAAGGGATGGCTGGATCTGATTTCTGAGCTGCCCACTGAGCTGTAGGTTTGGTTCTTCTAGGTCATGTTTAGAAGACCAGAGACAGCTTTTTCCCCTGCATCTTAGTGAGAATGTCACCATGCAGGCTTGCCATTCATTGTCACAGGGACTACAGGATGACCAAAAGAAGTGGGAATCAGCTATCATTCTTGAGAATGAAAGGTGAATTCCACTCTGTGCTGGCATTAACATTAGTTGAAAAAGCAAAATCTCCATTAGGACTCCACAGAATTAAGATTAACTGATAATTAATTTAACACAATTTACAGATATCTTTATTCCACTGCAATTTTTGTTAGGATTTGTCAGTCTCATATATAGTCATGACCAATCTATTTGAGAGCCCACCTTAGGTGTGTATTTAAGAGTTTGTATGGTAATTATTTCACAACCTAGTATTCGCTTCAAAGAAATTGCACCTTCTAGTTTACTTTAACAAAGTACTAGGAGTTTAACATCTGTGAAGGAACGTGTGGATATGTGGATCATAGTTTTCCTTTAATAGAACAATATGAGTATGAATCAAGTAATGCTGAATCGGAGATTAGGTGGTCCCCTCTGAAAAAAATAACAAACAAAACATTTATGCCAGCATTAATAACTCTTTGCTGTAGCATTTATCTTGTAGAAGATAACCCAATATTTGTTGTCCAACCTAAATGACTCTTGTGTGTTTGATGCTAAACAAGTCTCAGCAGCTGTGACCAGCACTTCAAACAAAGAAACAATAAGCCTTTCTGCTGTTTCAGCTAGAGGTGTATTATCTTACTCTAGGATCACAAAACGTGGTTTTCCTTAGAAATGGGGCTTTTAATTCAATGCAAGCTTAATCTGATTGTGGGGCCAAATCACAGCGATTTTCAAAATCTGGTGTATGTTCTCTACTATCAAAATATATTTATTTCCTTTATTTATTTCCTTATAGAGGCTTGGGTTTTTTCTCTCTCTGCTTGTGGACTATGGTGGATAATGATCACCTGTTAAAAGTCTTGTATTTATAAAAACTCCACAAAATTAATATAGTGTATGAATCCTAATGGCATGTAAAAGGAAAGGGATCAAGTCGAGCAATCCAGTTTTTGCATATTAAAAGAATAAACAGATGCATAAATACCACAGGTTGTGATGACTCTGCTCCTTTTAATACAAAGTACTGCAAGAAGTTGTATCTATTTATGTATACATATATTAGCATGTAGTTGAATATATATATTTAAATATACATACAAATATGTATTTATATGCACATACATAATTATAGGTTGAATATATGCTTTTCCTAGAGAAACTGTTGCTGTTATGGTAGTATTCACATTTGGCAAAGAAGTCAAGGAACGGGTGCTGCTATCCTTTCACTGATGTTTGCTTTACCATTTCTAGTTGTTTATTAAGAAATACTAATTGTTTTTAGGGATTAAAGGAATGAAGAGAGGCAAATTTCTTTGAAGTAAACTTTTAGCAACTAAATGCAGTGGTGCTGAAAGTGACCTGGGGGTCCTGGTCCATGGCAAGCTGACCATGAGCCAGCAGTGCCCTGGCAGCCAGGAGAGCCAACCCTGTCCTGGGGGCATCAGGCACAGCATCACAGCCAGGCAAGGGAGGGGATTGTCCTGCTCTGCTCTGAGCTGGGGCAGCCTCACCTCAGGCACCAGCCTGACAGGGTTCAAGAAGCACTTGGACAACCCTCTAATGTTCATGATGTGACTCCTGGGGTGTCCTGCATAGCACCAGGAGTTGGCCTCAATGATCCTTGTCGGCCTTTTCCAACTCAGCACATTCTGTGATTCTGTAAATCTACAGGACTTCAAATCCTCGATAATCTTTTTATCTCTAAGGAGCAAACTACAGAAAACATGTGCCTCTTTGAGGCACATAGTAAAAATGTAGTTGTTTCTGTAGCTAGCTGACAGCCCCAAACCTGTTTGTCAGATGGTAGACTTTCATAATTCACATCCTGTTCCTTCATCATCCATAAATGATGAAGTTGGTCACAGAGTTATGAAATAAAAATATGTACACTGTTTAGAAAATTATATTGGGTTCTTTCTTATTGCAACAATGTTTCACAGAGGCTAGAGAGAAAAGAAGTCAAAATTAAATTGAAGAATACTGTTGTAGTATTTCATCATAGTTTACATGTTCAAAGCACTTTGATAACTTTTGTCATTGTATAAACATCTAGCATAAAGCTGCTTAGTATTTCATAAGGGATTTAGTAGTTAAATGGTAAATTTTATAGAAAGAATAAATGGTTCACCATTTAAAAAATAATTTTAAGGAGGAACACCACTAAATATAAATTTTAAATTGGAGTATTGTGTATATCTCTATCTCTACAACCCATGTTTTAGCCTCAGGAGTTGAAAGCCTGTAGCTATGTCATGTGAAACCTCTGAATAACCTTCTGGTTGCTTAAAAAAAAAAGATAAATAGTAATCAGTTTGCATTGTTTATTTAAGTTAATATTTAATGTGCATTATGAGTTTCTAAAATAAACTGCTTGCAATAATTCATTATGGAAAGATAATTGGCTTATATTTTTATTGTATCCTGTATGTTCATGCTGGCACTAATAAAAGAAAAAAATAATAATAGGAATTTTGCCCTAATTTGAAACAAAATTTTCATGTTGGTGTTTTTTTCCCCTCAAACATCATAAACAGAGGTTGTTTTATGAATACTTCAGAACTTAAATATTCCTAATGAAAGGCTTAATCATCTTATACATCTCGTTTTCCTTCCTATTTATATGAGAATAGGGAAGTATTAATCACTGCTGAAATTTTTTTAGGAGGTCAGAGAATCCTTAAGAGAGTAGTACTTGTTATGGCACAAAGATTTTAAAACTACTTTATATTTTCATTTGTCCCTCTAATCCCTTTGAACAGGTCACTTAAGAGGTGTGAGTAGTTGCCATTACACAGTTTCTGAGTAGCTTTATGGTTTAAGTTGGTTAGATAGTTAAAATAATTTTTAGTATGAAGAAACCGTTGGCATTGCTTAGCCTGTAGCTTGACTGTCAAAGAGAAATTCAAATTAAGTATTTCCTGTTCAATCATCATATAAAGACACAATAAACATACTTTTTAAGGTATAATATTTGAGATGGGAAGTATTTGGTGTTCATCTCTCATGTGAATAGTCCTTTCTTAGACAGCTAGTCATTATCAGTTCAAGAGATTTGCTTCTGCTAAGGCTTGTTAATAATGATTTTGGAATTGGTGCACATATTTCACTGAAATTAACGGTAAATGAAACACATTTGATGAGTTTTATTTCTGTACCAGTGCTGGCCAAGAAACTAGAAGTATACATATGGTTACATTGTGTTGCACAGACCATCTACAGTAAGAAAATTTTCCGTTATCTCACACAAAAAAACCAAAACATTGTTTTGAATCTGTCTTATTGAGCAGAAAAAATGGCATTATTCCCACTATGTTTACATCTAAAAAGTTGAAGAGCTGAATTTGCTACTTGCGTGTTGCTGTAGAAATTATGCACCATCATAGAAAGAAGTAAATGTTTTCTATCTCATGAAGTAAACATTATTAAATTCTTGAATCATTAAAGTGGAAACAACTTAGTACTGTTTTGAAAAAATTCCAATGTATGAACACTATGACTGTTTGTAAATCCAATGTTAGTTCTAACTAACTGGGAAAGCATTATATGAGCCAAATAGAAGATAGCTATGCCACTGGTGGTGATTTTTATTGTTGTAGTTTGGTTTGCTTTGGTTTGGATTGGATTAGAATGCTTTGATTTGGTTTAAATTGGTTTGGTTTGTGGGATGAATGGGGTGTTTTTTCTTTGTTTTTAGTTGCCAGGTTAATGCTTTCCTGAAAAGAACTTGTTATAATTGTAGAAACTCTCACCCTGGAACCTCTTGGGAAGTTCTGATCCAGTGATCTCAGTACTACTGAATTTAGACCAGATTGTTCTTGGGGATTCTCAAGGCACACTTAGACAAAGCCTTCAACAGAGATTATACTGCCTCCCTAGGCAGTGTTTTATAGTGCTTAATTCTCCTGATTTTGAACATTCCTTTCTTTATGCCAAGTCAGAGCCTCACTCATTTTAATTTTTGAACATGGTCATTTATGCTTCAGCCACAGATCTCAGTAAAGAGAGGTCAATCTTCAGTATAACCTCCTCCTACATAAAGGAAGGTTGCTGCTAGGTCCTGCTCTCCAGACAGTTACTTCCCACCTTGTACCAGTGCAGGTGTGTATTCCTAGAAGCAGAACTTTGCATTTGTCCATTTTGTATGTCATGTGGTTCCTGCTAGTCTGATCCTCCAATCTGACCTCAAGTTTACCCACACATCTCTCGAAGTTGCCCCCAGATAGGATAAGAGGCAGCAGACACTAGTGGGAATAGGGGAATTTCAGATTAAGTGCAAAGGTTTATGTTTCTGATCCATGTGCCTAGAAGTGGCTTTCAAGACAACTTCCTCCATGATTTTTCCAGGTACCAAAGAAAGACTTACTATCCTATCACCTTGCCATTTTTAAATACCAGTGTAGTTGTTCTTTTTCCTCTGTTATTGACAACCTTAGCCAATCTCCAAGCCATGCCAAATGTCAGACTTGCAGTGTCACCAGCAGGCTCTTGGCCCCATCACGTGCACCAGATTTGTCAGGTCTTTTCACTATTTAAAAACTGTTAGCTGCCAGTGTCTCTCCTCCTTGAACTCTTCAGACATAAAACCCTGGGAGATTTTTTGGGGGAACGCTAACACAGAAGGTATCAGGTACCATGATCTTGTTGTCCATGCATGTGATTACTGATTTAGCAATGAATTTGTGGTTTCATTGTTCATCTTCTGTTGCTAATGTAGCACTAGAAGCTGTTTGCATTGCCTTTGACATTGCTGGCGCATCTCAATTCAAGCTCATTTTTAGCTTTCTTGACAGCACCCATGTATGTTCAGGCAGTATTTCTGCTTTCCTCCTTCCACATCCTGTCCTCACTTCCATCCTATGTACCTGTCCTTGCTACAGTGGAGCTCAGTGGTTAGTTCCTCAAACTTTTTACTTGGTACACTAAATAATACACATTAATAATCTTGGATTGTGATCTTTCAGTATTAAAACTTGAGGATTTTTTTCTGATTAATGCAACCTTTGACCTGAGGTTATCCTTAGCTGAGGATAAAATGCTAAAAATAAATCAGTTAATTTGCCCTAATTTTCTTCATTTGAATTAGTTTTACAAATAAATTAGTATTTAGAACATATGTCTGGAATTTTCTGAGAAGCTTCTGCTAGGTTTCCAGTGATAACTGAAACTCATCTGTGCTTTGTGTAAAGTTCATGCAAGTAACATCCATTTACTGTAAAACAGAAGACTTTCAATGTAGTCTTTAATCCTGAGAAAAATTAGAAAAATATTACCTATCTGGAAGAAATTAGAGGAGATGTAGCCTTTGTGTGTAACAGTTGATACTGCCTGTCATGAATTCAGAGCAGCTGAAATAAAAGCTGGATCTCATAAGGAAAAATTAGCTAAACACAGTTTAGAAGATAAGATGGCAATGTACAGATAGACAGCAAAGCATATGGTGCCAGGAGCTTGATGCTGGGAACAGTCCCACTCTCTATCTTCATTATTAATTTAGAAGGAATGCGAACATATGTTAAGTTTTATTTTATATTTTTCTTTGCATAAATGGAACCTTATGAATTGAAGAATCTTGTACTTCACCAGTCAGGACAGAGCACAATGTGATTTGGCACAATTTTTTTTTTATTTTAATTGGAAAAAAAAAGAGTAGTATTTTGACTTAGAAATGACAAACTAATGTAATTAAGGGGAAATGAGGCCAATTTATTTAAAGACAGAGACACTCATGTAGGAAATAATGGTACTACAAGAGACCCTTGGCATTCCTTCTCCCTGGCAGTAGGATGGGAGTGCAGAGAGCTGTATTCCAAAGGCCTCCACTCATGGATGAGGGGAGAAGGAGCTACCCTTTCCTGCAAAGATGTATTCCTTTGTGTGGCATAAAGGGGAAAAACAAGTCAAATTGGGATTTAAGGAAAACTGCTAGAATTTGTGACAGTATAGAGCAAGTGTGGACTTCTTGCTTTAGTAATTTTTAATCAGTAAATTGAGTAATCAGTTCTGCACTTAAACAAATCACAGGTTGAGAGTTAAAATTACACAGGGAAAAAAGAAAACTGGCATATGGGTTAATCTGTCCCAAGGATGTTCTGGAAAGCTTGGGAGCATGGTTAAAGTGTTATGGATTCTTAGGCAAAACAGAGGCTACAGGCAGCCATTTAATTTGGCCATTTTGCAGTGTAAAAATGCTATCTGAATACATTCAAAAATGTGAACAGTTACCAGGAAAACAGAAAGATCTGTCATGCAGCAGTTCATCAGCACAAGCACAGAGCAGCATAAGTGAAGTTGTTTTACAGCAGCTCAGAATGCCAAGTGTGTTTCTTGCACTGATATTCCTTCAGGCAGCAAGTACTCACCTGCCAATATTGTGGGGAGTGAATCTGGGGAATAGAAAAAAAAACAGCATTTCTCTAATGTCCACTATTTGGGAAGGGCTGTATTTCAGCAAGAGGTATGTTTGTGCCTAACAGTATGACTTGCTTCCTTATTACTTTCATTCTATGTGGAACAATGCTTAGGGTTTTATCCTTAAATAACAAATTAAAAAAATAGTAGAATAATTTCAGATCTGAAACACTGAGATTTACTTTCTTCACTGGTGTTTTCATGTATTTCTTTTAAAATTTCTGTTCAAACAGTCTCAAAAAACTAGAGAATATTTAAATAATGTCCTCTGCTGCATATGGGATTATGCTTGACATTTGCTTGATATTTGCTAATATATCTTGCTGGTTTTAGTCTCTACAGCATCTTGAAACTTTGCTTCTACAATACATATTGAAAAAGTACTTCTTAGCTTTTAGCAAGTAATGCTAGCTTTAAATTTATAAATATGAATTCACTAAATGTTAAATTAATGGTAATAAATACAAATTCAGAAATGAAGATATAATGCCGTTGTTTATACCAGATTGTTTTTATTCTTTCTAGTGAATCCTGCAGGAAAATTCCACAGTCATTACAGTGGAATTTACTGTTACAGTTTCTTCTGAAGATTTTTTTTTCAAGAGACAGTGACTGCATAGTAAGCTGGACAGATGTTTACATAGTATGTGTAAAATAGCATATATGTGAGTCACTTCATAGGGGGATAGTTCTGGAATAATAACCGTTCACTTAAGAAATTAATTCACAATGTATGCAGCTACATGTTCAGGAGTGTATGTCTAGGAAAACCACATTCAAATTAGAGATTTAATAATAAATTTCTGATGTAATTTCGTTTTCACTACATACAGTCCTGCATTGTTTGAGATCATGAAGCTGCTCTTTGAGGAGCTGTTGCTTGGCATCTTAAAATACCTTGCTGTGTTTGTACCTAAGTGGGGATAATACATGAAAAGTTGAAAAATGTATCTCAAAAAACTAGCACTATAGTAAATAAGTGAAAGAAATTGATCAGCTGCAATAACAATAGACAAATAATTATTGCGAAGACAAGCTTTCATATGCATTGATTAATGAAGATAATCGTATTTCTTTAAAAGCATTATCCAGATAATCTTGAGATTTCTCTTGGTTAGTTTTAGAGTTTTTGAGCTTAGCTTTAAAAAATTATTTTTCTTCATTCAGATTAAGAAACTTGTTTGATACAATGCTTGTTTCCACTCTCTTACTTTGACTAAGAAAATCTTAAAATATCTTAAGATTTTTACCCTTCAGGATGAGATTATCCAGACAGTTCAAAGAATACCAGGGACCCAGTGTTCTCTCTAGTATATTTATGGGTCAATTGTTGTGTCTCGGTATTTTCTCTGGAGTTGCCAAGAGTCTCCTCTCCACATCTTATGTTGTTGGACATCAGATCACACCAGCTTGATTCAACAGGAAAGGAATAGTAACAGTCCAAACAATGATCCAGGTTAGAATTACTTCTCTGATTTCTATGTGTTGTGATTTACCTGGGGTAAAAATAAAAATGTACTACAGCTGTGGTTTCACCAGGCTGGCAGCCAAGCATCACGCAGTCATGGTGTTTCTGTGCAATAGAAAGTAAGGAAAATTTAGCTTGGATTTAGTGGTTTACGTATGTGTACGTACTTCACTAAAGTAGACTAAAATACAGAAGATCAAGTGCCATATCAAAAGGTCAAAGTCTTTTGAATCAATAAGGCTTTTCTACTCCAGAAATGTGTGCCAGCTCTGTACTGAGGGTTCCAGGTATTCAGCTGCAGTACAAGAGATGGCACTCATGTTTCAAGATCACGGATCATGATCTTGATGTCTAGTCTGTGAATTAATGTTGGTGAACATCAACTTGATAGAGGTGTCATCAGTCCTGGAAATCCACAAAAATGGCTCAGTAATTTGCCGGGAAGCATATGTTTGAGTTTCAAAAAGTATATGGCTATGATTTCAATAAAAGTTAGTTACTAGAGGGTTGAAAAAGTAGCTAAAATACTATTGCTACTAGTCATTGATGATGGTCAGTAGACACTGGTTTCAGCTTGTCTTTTTCTAAGTTATATTCAGTAAACCGCATATGCCACTGATCTCATTTTGCTAAATGCAGTCAATAGTTATAATAAACTCAATTGAAGTTTTTAAATGTTTCAAGTTATTTTTTTAACAGATTTATATGAATTTAGATACTGGTTCTTGGCCATGAGACTCTTGAGTAACAAGACATTTTGACTAATGAGCTGTTTATTTAGTTCAATAGTCTAATGAGAATGCAGGTCATACAAAATCTCTAAAGGGAAGGGATTCCCTAACCAACTTGTTACTTCAGAGTTTCTTGTTATTCTTTTAACTGCACATGTTTGTCCCTTTCCCCTTGTTTTTTTTCACAGCAGTACTATTTTGAAAGGTTTCATAGTATTCAGCTGTTGTAAATAATTTGTTTGTAAAGATTTGACGATTGCTGCTTTGGTAGCAAATAGCAAGTATTCATTCATCACTGTCCAGAGAGTTGTTCTCTATATATTCTTATGCAAAAAAAGATTAAAAGATAATGATTAGTTCAGCAAAGAGTTCTTAATGTGTCTCTCACTTTAACTTGTAGTATTACTTCTTCTTCCTCCTCCTCCCAGCTTGTGCTTCCATCTCTTCAGATTTTATCACTTTTGCAGGCATGTGCCAGAAGCACATTGAGACACAGCCTTAGAATGATGCTGGGAAGGCAGCAGGTGAGAGTAGCTTTACCTTTTGGGTCAGCTTCTGAACCCAGAGTGATGGTAGGGGAGTGCCAGCAAAGAGAGAGAATATCCAAAGGCCTAACTCTTTCCTCATTGGGAGAGTCTAGTTTTATTTGCTCCCTCAGTGCCATATTTAGCTAGCTCCTGTTCTAGCCTTACACTGAAGTAATGATATGCTCTTTCTGAGCATTTGGAAACTGTGTTAGCTAACTGGTAAGTCCCAGTTCAGATATGATTTCATTCTTAAGCCAGACATTTTATCAATCTCAGTAAATTGGTTTTTATTTTCGGCTCTTGGGATGAAATGAGAACAGCACAAAAATTGTTCAGGTTCTCCATTCATAGATTCTTTTTGACTTTACACATCACAAAACAGTTTAAATACTACATTTCTGTTATCCTTGACCTCTCTGCAAATGCTTCTTCCATTACTGACACATCTCATGGATGTGATGCAATCAGTGTAGATAGAACAACATCATTTCACAATGCCTGTAGTGAGCTGAAGAGCTAAGCCTGCTTTTGATTCATATTCATTCTTCGACATCACTGGCTTGTGTTTTCAAAGATCTCATCAGCAGTTTTTAAAAATGAACTTTTCTCATATTTTTCAGTCATTTTTCCCTTTTGTCAGGCTCCTTTTGATAGGTGATTCATGTTACTATCGTCCTTTCCTTAGGGTGTTGTAAGGGAGCATTGATACTGCATTAAGTATCTTCACTACCCCTGTCATAAAGACATCTTGTCTTTCTTCTGTAGTTCCCTTCTCTGAAGTTCAGTGAGACTGGAGGATATTGTGGCCTTCATGTTTCACATTGGGATGTTGAACCAAAGAACAGTCTAGTCACTTGTGCCATGTGTCTTCAGTTGCAAGAGCTCAAACAAGAGCTTACACATCACCAGAGGCAAAAGTTGCACTTCTTACTGTCACACTCAGTGCATTACTGAGTAAATACCTGTGCGTGATGTTACTCTCAAAAATTTGATTGATTTCTTATTATTGCAAGAGGGACAAAGCAGAAACATGTAAATATATTTGCACAAAGCAATATATTCACAGAACTTATTTGAAATTACTGGAGATAAACCTAGATTCTCTCTTTGAAAAATAAGAAGAGCATTAAACAATATGCCATGGTCAAAGCAGAATTTCTGACAGTTTTTATTTCAATCTAAACAAGCAGTTTATTCGGGGGAATTGTATTAGGGACTTATCTTTGAGCATGAATTATAAAATACAAAAACAGTAAAATACGGAAAATTTTCCATAGATCACCTATTTTCTATAGGAAAATAGACCATGACTTTCCTAGTTTAGGGAAACTATACCAAAACTAGCTCTGATCAGGAATCAGTTCAAGGGCGAGTCAGGTCACAACTTGGGGTTACCTTGCCACCCTTATGCATAATGTGTGTATTGCGACATGGTCACCCTATTTTTTGAGGGCTTTCTTGGAGTTGGCATGCTTGGACATGTCCACCTTCTTTGGGGTATCTCCAGATTTTATCCCTAGCCGTTTCCCTTGATTTTATCTGAACTGACACCAGGATTCTTAAATAAGTTGTTAGCATGAGCATCATGTTGGTGACTGGACCAATTCCAACAAAAATCCAAACAAATGTCCTTGCATTAGCTCTGTGTGTGGTCAGTGAATTGATCCTAGAAATGGTGAGCTGTCTCACTGGGCTAAATAGCTTTAACCACTTAGGATCCCTGGTTCTGAAGCAGAAGTTCATAATCCTCGACAAAAATAAGCAAAGTGAACACAAACTCCCTTATTCCAAGAAATTTCCAGTTTAACTAAGGGCAGTTCTGCAAGGTCATTCTGCAATTGACTTGAAGCATCCTAATCTGTGAGTAGCTATTGTGGTCCTTCAGGTATTTCACAGAAACTGTTCCTGATCTTATAACATCACGTTTTGTTTCCCATTACTGTGACTACACATCTGTGTTTGGTAGCAATATAAAAATACATTATTCTGTTTTCATTTGTGCAGGATAGATGACTTGTGTTTTCAGAGATACTTTGTGTCAGAATGAGTTTTGCGTAAGGGAGGATATGTAGCTGCTGAATGCTGAATGATTCAGCAGTGTTCCAGAGGAACAGACTTTGACATATAGATGTGTAAATGACATGAGCTTTTCCAGCATACAAGACTTACAGCACTGATTCATTTACTTATCCCTATTTTCTCTTTCTATATTTATTTTTTTGTAGCCTGGATATTTCCCTAAAGGACTGTGTCAGACTTCAATTATACATTTCCAGCAATCATAAATCTTCTATGACCATTGTTTCATTACAATTGTCCTGTTGTTTGTCTGTACTACAGAAAACCAAATAGACATCTGTAATTTTGGTGTTTCTTCTTTTAGTTAGTATTTTGGGGAGTTTATATGAAGTCTGTCAGGATTTAGGTTTGCATTTTGTACTGTGTCACATGAAATATGTCTCAAATTAATTCACATATTTTCAGTTTGAATGTTGTCATCTATTCCAAGAGCTTGTTAAAGGTGTAGATTAGTCATGATTATTAAAACTTATGGCTTAGGTTGTAGAGAAACATTATTTTTTGAAATAATATCTGTGTCTGATCATTCTAAATGAGATGTCTATATTAAAAAAGCCAAAGAGAGAACGAGGAAACATAACAATAAAAGCCATAAGCAGTTCTTTGGAAGCCTGCCTTACAGTACCTCAGAAGAACGAGGAAACATGAAAGACCTAGAAAAGTCAGTAAGTAAAACCCTTGTATTTACATTCAAACTGATAATGTGTTTGGAAAAGATTGTGAAGAAAAAATTATGAAGAATGACAATGGATGGCAAGTCAGATATTTTATAGGTATGGTATTTGAGATACAGTAGTTTACAAGACTCTTCTGTGATCAAGTGCAAAAAAAATTTATGGCTTGAAAGCTAACCAGGATAACATGCAAGAAGGTGCTCTTCAGGATTAGTCAGAAGTTGAACAGGCACCTGTGTTAAATTTAACACAGGAAAGCAAAAGTTAATTAAAATTTCCTGTATGGGTTGCTGTTTGCAACATTTTTACTATTCCTTTGGGTATGCAGAGTGTAATTGTTTTCTAGTTCATCTGAGAAGCATTTGCTGAAAAAACGTAAATAATTGTGTTTATCTAAATCAAATTTTTACTCTTCATTGAAGAAGCAAATTGCAAAATCTGAAAATAATGAAGAAGCAGATCACATAACATTTATTGCTGTGAAAAATAAATTTATGAAGTTTCTCATTAACTTAAATTAATATTAAAATATGTAATTGGAATTACTTTTGTAATTTGCCTTGTCACAATCCAGTTTATGACATCTTTTCAATGAAACAACAAAAGCAGGGAAAACAAAGCCAAAGTTCAGTGTATTAAAGTCAACTACTACTGAATAGGGACGATCAATACATTTGAAAGGAATTGCATTCCAGAAGTGCCATGCACTTACACAGCTCAATACTGGAACTAGCTCCTCTGAAAATCAGAGAATTTTTATTTTTCTTTTAATACATTGTTACAGAAACTACCATAATATTTAGTCTTGTGTTCTTTTAGCTAGGTTTTTTTTTTTTTTTCATCCTGTGGTTAATCCAAATTATACCTGCTGTCAGGAAAGAATCTGCTTCTTATTAATATAGCAAAGTTTGCCAAGACTTACATGCTGAATTTGATCTGTGTCTACACAATTCCTCGAGGAGACAGAAGAACATGGAAAGCTGAGAGTGCCTCAACCCAGCTTGCACGTTTTTTCCTCCTCCCTGTAATTATTACAAATTTTAAGTGAAGAAGCACGAAAAGTAAGACGGTTAGTATGGAGTTGTGGCTTAGTAAGAAGTTCTGATTCATAGTGTTTAGAATTTAAAGTTACACTATCTAACCATTAACCTTAAATTTTCTTCTAATTTTTTTTATTTAAAATGTTGATAAATTTAATTTTTGAGACTCTGCATTAAATTTGACTTTTTTTCCTCTTATATGCACTGTGCCATGAATGAAATTGCTGTCTTTGAATCAGGGATTGTCCAAAACATAATGTGCTAAGCCTGCTGTGAGTCTGGTGTGGGGTTTTACAGCCTACCATCCCTAATGCAGTATAAAAGTTTCCAAACCTACTCACAGCATCTGCCAATCTCTTGTTTTACTCCTTTTCTCGTGGTGACAGGGTAAGAAAACTGACAGGGTAATCTTGGTCTGTAAGACTTCCAGGTCTCCCTTTCTCTCATACACTGTGATTTGCCAAGAAAATTTCCAGATTTCCTCTGCTGCATAAGAGATGATGAGAATTTGGTCATGTAGCTTTGAGACACATCTTTAAGTGCTACCTGCTCCCCTGGCCTGCACTGCCTCAGATTCGATTCTGGCAATTATTAAGGGCGTAGATGGATACACCCATTCCTACACCCATTCCCAAACAATGGCCAGTTTTTAAGCTGGAAAACTACCCCTTGTCATCATGTAAAATGATGTTCTGTTCTGGAGTCAGACATTCTGAAGTCAAGGTAGGCAAAGCGTAGAAATGACAAGAGCTTGCGCGAGGCCAAAAAGAACGTAATGAAACAGTTCAGTGAAAATGCCCTCGGTGTCAGATTGCTTGTGCAGACTTTGCCAACAGTTAGTTCAGCCTGTGAATCACAGTGTTTGCTACACTAGAGGAACATTTATTTCTTCCTGAATTTCCCTGCCAGCACTTGCTCACTAAAGAGCAAGTGAAAAGCTTTTGCTTTCTCTTCTTCTGAGACGCATTTCTGAGAGAAGAGAAAAAGAGCTTATCATAGGAAGTATCTCAAAATGTATCAGTTGCAAAATTGGGGAACAGATACTAAATTATGAATAACAGATTGCCAGGGCTAGATAATGTTCATCCAAGAGCAGCAAGAACAGTCAGAAACAAAAGAGCCAAACTGAAGGCTATAGTTTTTCTCTTTTAGCCCCCACAAAATGTCTCATAGGACGCCTATATTCCAGATGGATTTCCAAGTAGGTCTAGGCAGCTTGGATCTGTAACACATTTGCGTCATACTAATAGAAAAGGCAATCAAGAACAGAACTCATTAGCTCACATATTAATACAATGTGGTGTGAGAGAAAGAACAGATTTCTTAAGAAAAAAATTGTGATGCCACACTGAAATCAGTTAAAATTTATTTTGGGTACATATGAAGTGAAGTATACAGAGAAGTCATGACTTCACATAGTCATGTAATGCATTGTAAGCCAATATGAGGCATGAAGAGGGTCTCCTGGTGATAACAGGCTCATTCCATTAAAATGGTTGTTTAGTGGTCAGTAGCAAGATGCTGATAAGAAGTGCCTGAGGTGACCTGGTAGCCCAACCCAGAATGACTTTTCCTACCTTATGACATGTAACTGTGAGTGGCATTTTTGACAACTTTGCTTTAGCTTTGCAAGTTCCTTACCATTTGAGGTAGTCAGTCCTGAATTGCTTCCCAAATTTTCCAGTAGCATCTGCCTGTTTCAGATCTGTTTATATTCACCAGAACTTCCTGCTGAAAACTTCTAAAGAATAAGCAGAGATCTTGGTTTTGATGAAATAACAAAGTTCTTCAGGCCAAAAACCCAGATGACAACTATTTAATAATTCAAAACATAATGTAGGTTGATGGATTCAAATGAAAAATTATGGTTCCACATTATGCATTGAGAATCAGAGAGAGCCCATTCTTCTGCTACAGTTGCTAGAATTACTGTAAACCTTAATTTCTGGTGGAGTAGATGATTTGAGTCCACATGCAATTCTTCACAGTCTTCTTAAAATCTATCCCACCAGTGAGATACATATTTTTACTCAAGTATCTTTCCTTCAACTTACAAAATTAGACCTTTGTTTTTCATCATAATTATCTAGATTTACCACATGCTGTCCTTTCTTCTGTAGAAGTGCTAGCCCTACATCTGTCATCTTTTGCTTTGTGAGTCATAAAATAATGTTGAGAACTGTGTCCCAAATAGACTTTTAGATCACATCTGTGGGTCTCCACAACCAACTGCCATTTTCCGTACAGTGGCAGTCTAATTTAAAACATACGGTTTATTAACAAATAAAGTGACTCAACTACATGCTCCAAAGCACTGTTCAAAAATTAAAACTCTGGATAAAACTGAAGATTTTGGAAAAACATAATTTCTTAGAAGAAGGTGTCCCTTTGTACACTACCACATGCCCCCCAAACAGCAAAACAAAGAAAAAAACCAAACCAAACCAAACAAACAAACCAAAAAAAAAAAAAGCAAAAAAAACCCAAAACAAAGAAAAAAAAAAACACACACAAAAAAAACCCACCAAAAAACCAACAAACCTACTAGAAAATCTAAATACTCATTCATGCTGTTTGTGGTAGAGATATATTTTAATGTCTTCACACTATAGAGCAGCAAATAAATCTATTAGTACACAGATTCTCACAGTCATTGACTGTGTGGGAAGATACAGATGAGTTTTTTTTCTTCATTGCAACAATATCACTAACAGCAGGAGCTGAAACATACTATGTCATGTCAACCTGAAAAAATTAGGATTTAAGAATCTAATAAGGTTGGGATTGCTCAGTGGTGCAGTTTGCTGACAGAATGTCATTGTGCACGAGTGGCATGTGCTCAGAGCTGAGTCGCTCTGGCAGTTAAAATACCCATGTTTCCCTATTAAGCCAGAATGCCAGCAGCTTCCCCACTGGGGGCTTCATTGTAATATAATACAGTCATCCCAAATTTTCTGTGGCACTGGGTGGTCAGAGAGCTGTATGGCCAAACAATTGAACAGAAGAAAATGAAGAAAAATACCTGGTAACCTGTCAGAAGCTTAAAATCTGCCAAGTTTTTTTGTTGCCTCTCTGTGGCTAATTGAAGCTATCTCACAGGTTCAAATAAATATGTTGATATATTCTGTACTATGCTTAATGACAACGTTTTTTATAACTCTAAAAGGGGTTTTTTTTGCTAAAGAACTAATGTATTCATTGTATTAGTTGTCTGTATTCTTCCTGTTACAGTGAGAAGGAAAGCAAAATTTTAATGGGCAGACTTTTCATTTTACTACCAAGAGCTGCAAGTGTTGGCAGGCTTTTGCTTCATATGTAGCCAGGGCTAAGAAACATTTTAGAGCTAAATAGCTCCTTGTGCAAGTTTCTTAAACCTGATTTGAATTCATGGTCACAGCAATGTATGTACAGTCTAAGAAAAGTTTGCATATAGAGATGTTAATTGCATACACTGTCTATCTTGTTATATATACCATGATAAAAAAAGTCACATAAGCACGTGTTGTATGAACAACAGACAGTTGATATATTCCAAATTCAGAATACTCTCTAATAGATAGTGCAAATACAAGGCTGTGCTATCCTTTAAAAATTGGCTGTTCTTAGCTCACTTGTTTTGTGAAGCAGGACACAGCTCACTTGTTCCCAAGTGTCAACAGCCCATGTTAGAAGGCTTTGTATGGGCACAGCTCTTCAGTGCAGTGGTGGTGTCAGCTTGACCTCCTTCCTGTTGCAATGATATTTTTAAACAGCTGTGTTTGAAAATGTAAAGATTGTTGTATGTATTAGCTGCCAGTTTTTCAACCACTTCAGAGAATTCTCTGTTCTTGAATTAGCTTAAAAATATGCAAAGTATTTGAACATCAGTAGCATATGATCACAAAATGAAATGTTTTAATCATTTTTCCTCTAAAATAGAAAAGGCATGTTAAATATATGCTAGAAAACTTATGATTTTCAGGGTCCAGCTGAATGGTGCACAGCACATCTTCTGGTTTTGTACTTCTTTGCCTAACCCCCAGTGTATATATTTGTGCTTTTTTTGAAGCTAATTGATGGTAAAACTGGTGATCCTGTATTTTTTCCCTATTTCTGTGTCTTACTAGACAGCTGGACTTCATTATCTTCTAGTGCATTCCACAGCATTTAGCACTATTGATTGCCAGTTTCAATGTGCATGGAGAAATTTTAGAAAGGGAAAAGTGTCTGTAACTTGTAAGTATTTCTGTATCTGTACCTAGGATCAATCACTATTTAAAGGAGGAGAAAACTCATCCCTGCTACTTTCACATATTTTACTGAAATGGTAGCAGATCTGCTATATGGAAAGTGAATGTTCTGTTTAAAGACTAAAAGCTAGAATAGAAGGTCATAGGGAAATGCAGAAATCCTAGTGATTAACTGAACAAACCTTTGAGCAGCACACATTTTCAAGGCTGACTGCACATTTCAGTGCTCCTTGCGGGTGTTTTATGGTACCACTTTCTTGTGTCTCAGGAGCTGCTGGTAAAGCCTTGGCATCCTCTGCATGTGCGGCTCAGAAAGCTGTCCCCTGACTGCAGTGTTCCACATCTAATTGCTGCTTCTCTCACTGGATCTTGCTGAGTTTAAATCTGGTAACTCCCTGCTCTGCACTGATGGATTGTTATCTTTTCTATGTCCTTTCATCTACTGGTGGTAGGACAACATTCTTAGAGCAGATAGTTATATAAGGGTTTTGCTTTCTCTTAGGGAAGAGAGGATAGCTGAGGGTTCTTTTATCTACTTACCATGTCTGTGCACACCTTTGAAATGGAAATTAAGATATCAGCAGATACTTGAAGGCCAGTTTGCTCTGAATATACCTAAAACCAAGACTTTACAGAAAGCAAGTCATTATTTAGTTTTTCTGTATATTCCTTTGGCTAGTCCTTAACTTCCAGCACTGTCAAATGAATCTCACAAAGAGCCATAAGGTTTTTTTAACTGTATCACTGTCCTTGTCACTGAGATGCGTGCTGGATGATCTTACTCCCTTCTGAGGAGGCCCCATCTGAATTTCAGCAATAGTGAGCCTTAGAACATCATTATGCATTTTTGTTCAAAATGGATCACATGAAAATGTTGGTAATTATTGCTTTTTACTTCCATTACAGCTCTAGGAAATGTTTGAATTATCATGGACTTTTAATTTCTGGGATTTCATTGCAAACATTAAAAATGCATTGCTTTTTAAAAAATCCATGAGCTCTTGCCTCTACAAAGTGGGATTTGCTGAAACAGTTCTGGTCATTTCAGCAGCTACTTCAGTCAGTGCATCTCCAAGGGCTGAACACCCTGATCCAGTCACAATCCAGGTGGAAAGACACAGGTATCCTTCCAAAGGAATGCTGAGCAGCTTGGACAGGCTCCTGGCTGAGTAGTCCTCTTCTCTGGGGAGAATTTCTGTTGCCTGCTCATGAGTTTAAACAGGGCTTTGGAGTTTTTAGATCACGCTGAATCATCACAATGAAGTGTGCTATAGTTGTTTGATTTTACACTTGGATGTGTAAGAAACTACTTGTCAATTAGTCCAGTCATACCTGGAGATCATGGGCAGTTGTGTGCCTACCAAAGATACAGCCAGTGGGTATGTTTTACATGGGCAAGGCTCTTGACTTCACCTCAAAACAGACATTTTAGAGTCGTTTTTTCTTAAAAGTCCTTATTTTGAAATGTGTAGTAGTCAGGAAGAAAGTAGGTCTGCAGTATGTCAATAAACTCTTAAAGTTAGAGAAACATTTGGCTCATGAGTTTTACTGTACACTGAAGATAGTCTTGGAAAGGCATAGAAGGTTTAATGTGATAGTAAATGTGTTCTTAACGATTTCTCAACACAACTGTGAATAAAAGGTTGGAAATGGCTTGATTAGTTCAGTTACCTATTTCCTGGGTGAGTGTTAGCTCTCTATTGATACCCTTTGGCACTTTTTACAAAACTTCTGTCCTCCTTCCAAGATCAGTTAATTACTCAGTAAATAGTCACACAGCTTATTTGATCTCCAACTCTCAAAAGTCTTCTCCAGGATAATGGAAAATTGCTTGTCACGTTCCTGGTTCTCTCTCATTCATGTTTGACTTTCCTCATGAAGCAGCCCCCTGAGAGTCTGATACTGTGCTTTGTATGGTTGTAGATACCATTTATGAGAAAAAGAATATTGGATAAAATGCAATGTCAAACTATTAACACATACATTACAATTAATAAAATACACAGAAGTGAATTTAAGCTAACAAAGAAACTATGATACTTTAATTTTGCTATCACTTAGAATAGAATAAAATATGCCATCTAAGTATGTGGCTACAATATAAAAATTGAAATGTCTGAAAAGAAAATCTAGGGCTGAGCAATTATGTTGGTAAGTAAAATTTTGACTCTTCAAAATGTTATCTTTATTGATGCAGAAGGAAATCAGTTCCAAGGCCAGCATCATTCTCTAGAAATGTAAGCTTCTTATCAGGTTGTAGTGGATGATGAAAGTATTTTTAAGGAAGATGGTGGGAGTAATATTTAGATATTTCCCAGTTGGTCAACGATTGAGACTGCTGAACAGATGGCAGTAAAGCTGATAGGTATTGGTGAGTCTGGTGATTGGTATCACATAAATACTCAGCTATACTGTTTGTACATCCCAGGTCTGTTCAAGATTTGTCATTAAATTGCTCTTGAATGTATGTAAAGCAAAATCCAAGTTTTCAGCCAATGGAGTCTTTCTTTTGACATCTGGTATTGCTGAGTAATTCCATTATCACAGGAAAAATCAAGAGCAGATCTAACTTGCTAAAACAGTCATGAAACCATCAAGTTTCAATTGTTCAGCTGTGAGAGTCATTGATGTGTTTTGTCAACAGTGTGGTAACAGGTCAGGTAAAATGCTGACCTGAGGTGTCATTTTATTAAGGACTGTCCATGGTGAGTATTTGTAATTGACCATTTTGCAGCTTGATACAATGGGATTATTTTTTATAAGGTGAGGAATTTTTTCTTGTCTCTCTTTAGATACATGTTGTGCTTATATTCTCCAATCAACATCAGTTCTCAGAACTGGGATGTTAGGGATCTACTCCAAGGAAATTTGAGTTTTAGGGCAAAACACCTTAAAACGTAAATGAGAAACAGAACCTCTTTAGACATGTGAAACAAATTGCCTTTTACTAAGCCTTTCTCATTTTCTTTTTGCACAGTGCTTGCTTAACAAATAATAGTGAATAATCTGCCTCGTGATGGTTTTTTTTTTGTCTTAGATCTTCACCCTCTTTAAAACCATTATGGTCTGGTGACTATTCTGCACTTCTGTGGCAGCATTGATAATAACATTTTGCCCTGGAGTCAGTGATTTTATAGCAAGGTCTCAAAAATCCTTCAGAAGCGCCTTTCAGAGAGGCTTTTTTAATAGGTAGCAAACTAAATGTATAGAGATATGAAATGACATGGAAAAAATAACAATATATTTATGCCTCCCATTTCCTTGTCCCTTGCTGTGCTTACTCTGCATGATCTCTGCCTGACCTACAGGGGCTTTTTTCTTAGTTTAATTCATGGAGTTTGTGGCTGTGAGTATATTGCTTTGCTTTTATCTCATGTCTTCAAGCCATAACTCTTTATCTCCTAACTCAAAGCTGCAGGACTGAAGGCGAAGCTGATTTGCTTTCTTCTTTTCTCAGTGCTCTGATGTTCTGCAAGAAAAACTTGGCAGAAGTAAATAGCTGTCAAAGAGAAAGAACAAGACAAACCTAGCAGATCAAGGTTTTCAAAATTGGCTAGCAATTTTAGGTGCATTCATTTTGGATGTGCAGTTGACAAAGACTCACAGCCAGGCCCTTGTAGTTAGGCAGCCAAAATTGGTAGCATCTTTTAATAAACTTGGCTTTATAGATAACTTGATTTTAAACACCTGGCTAGAGAAAAATTTTACTAGCAAAGGTAATTCAGTCTGTTGACAAATATGACTACTTTTATTGTTCATGTATTCTAATCTTAATTATAACAAGAAAAGTTTACCTTCAAAAAAAGTTTTAATACATGTCTTCTGACAAGACAGCTTTTAATTTCTGCTGTGTGGAGCTCCAGTTCAAAGGGAATGGAACAGAAGTCTCAGCTGTTGTTAGCTTTGCATTGCAGACTGATAGGAGCTGCACAGCTGCAGCTGTAAGCAAACTTGGCTGGTGCTGGGTTAGACCCACGCTGCCTGTCCCCCAGGAGCATCCTCCAAAGCAGCCCTGAGCCTGAAGGTCAAGCAGATTTTGCAGATGTTGAGCTAGTTAGCCACAGTCTCACTCCCCCCCACCCTGCTGCCAAAGCAGGGGCCTCAATACTGGATTGCATCACTTCTGAGAGGAGGCAACAGAGCAGCTTCATGGGGCATCTTCAGTTTTCCTTGTGCTTTTGAAACCTGTTGAACAGGCTGTGTTTATTTAGTGTCGAGACAGTAGTTGATGCATCATTTATATGTCTGAATAAAAATTCTTTTAGAAGCTAATTTAGGATGTATTTCCTTATCTTAAATTCTAATCAGGCAGAACTTGCCTATTGTGAGTATTCCTAAAAAAAGGAGTTAGTTGAAATAGGTATTGCCAATTTATTTTTCTCCAAGACGTGTTTTATCAGTTGCTCTGAATTTTTGTTGAATTTCTAGGGCATTTCCTCCTGCTATGTTGCAGCAGCAGCAGTCCATGACGGATTAGTGTGCAGAGATCATTGTGGTCCTTTGGTCTTAATAGTACTAACCTCAAAATAAAAAGTTAATTAGAGCAAGTAAAGTTATTAAAAGTGCCTGTGTGATTTAAAAGCTGAAGTCTACATTTTCAGGAGAGTCTTAGGCATTTTGGAAACCTGATTAAATTGAAATCCTTTGTGAGGTTACATGAAAATAGAACTCCAGCATTAAATCACCTTGCTGATTTTGATAGTCTTAATGTCTTTCATCATCTCACACAGTAAATGGTAGTCCTTCACAGGGGAAATTCACCACTCGTAGCTATGGAGAAGTACAAGGACATCCCCACCAACAGCATATATTTAGTCAAAATCTTTCACAGAACCCATGAGCACTTCAGATAACATTTCATTTTAAATGAACGTTATTTAGAAACAGTTAGGTGAAGACACAAGAAAGTCTCTTTGTTTGGGTTTTTTTTAGTTTTGGTTCTTTACTGTCAGGAGAGACTTAGTGACTGTATCATGGTTGAGATTGCGTTTTGTAGCCCAGATATATAAATCTGATACACTCTAGAGCCCAGCACATCATGGGCTTTGGCAGGAAAATAACAAGTTGAATCAGAGGGCTGCTGAGTGAGGCAGAGCCTCTCCTTCAAACTCAGTGTTAATATCAAGCACAGCAGCACTCAGGTGCCATCGTCCACATACGCCTTGTCCACATTGGCCAGAGAAAACTAGTTTGGTATGGTAGTACCAGGGAAATAGGTATTCATAAAAGTCCCAGAGTCTAAATCCTCACTAGCAAACCAAAGATTGAATGAACCTGGAGACTGATTTGTGTTTTCACCTACAGTGACTCTCTTCAGAGGAAATTGACTGCCTGTGCTTAAATTAGTGTAAGAAATGCAAGACCGTATGTGTTTTGTTTCTGAAGGAAACTAATACACGGAGTGGGAGAATGAATAATCTGCTGGCTGCCCTTGGTGAGGGGGATGAGATGCAGTGATGGGGGAGGGAGGAGCTGTGAAGGATGTGGAGCCACTTCTAGTGAAGTGGACAAGAGACATCTCAAATCCTTTAAGTATTTTGCTTATCTTTAGCAAAAGCTACCTGAGATGTTTGTGATGCTACAGATAGTATTGAATTCATACTCTTGTTTTATGTGTACTGTCTTGGGAACATAATAAGTGTTTAATGCAGCACTGCCTGTCTCCCTTTTTTTACTTGTCTAGAATATCCTTGCTGTTTAAGAACAGCCCTTATGTCAGCTTCTTTATTAAAGAATGTGCTGCGGAAATTATGCTAATTAAGCTGGAGTGTAATTATGGGCTAGAAAGATTATTTCACAGTCAGAATTGAATTGTTGTAGATAAATGTGCATTAACTTAATAGTGTGCAGCTAATTAGTTTTGTTATTTACTCATAAATATTAAAAAAAAAAGATATAATCAGTTATACAAAAGCTTGAGAAATGGATATATTGCAAGGCCAATGGGGAGCATACTCCAAATCTCTCTTTAATTATTGTTTTGCTGGAATTTTTTCTTAGCTTTCCTATTCGAACTTGAAATGGACAAAAGTAGCTAATTATCAAACTTTATTTCTACGAAAAATATACATTATGCAAGTAAAACATATGGTTGCCAGTTTGACAGTTATATATCTGTAATTCATACTAAAGCAGTTACAGCTTCAAAGGCTCTTGCACTCTCCACAAAAGTTAAATTGCTTTGGATCTCATTGTGTAGCAAATCAAGATAGAGACTTTATTTATATGTATCTGACTTTAATTTTTTGTGTATGTCAGCCAGCTGCCATTAGTCTTCAGCATGGCTTAAGGAAGGAAAGTACTTTCATGCTCAGATACATCCACTAAATACCTCTTAGAGTACTGCAGTGCATAGTCATGGTACAGTCATGAAAACCAAAGAATGTAGAATTACTTGACCCCCATCTAAAAGACTGAAAGCCTTGAGGTGTTTGCCAACAAACATATAATTTTATGTGTTGCAGAAATACCCATAATAGCTCTATGTCTCAGGCTTTCATGAGTGTGAAAGGAAGGCTGCAGAACATTCTCCTTAATGTACATTAGTATCAGCCTCTGGGAGAATCTAATACAGTAGTTTGATTTGTACATATAAATTCATATATAGAAATTTTTCTAAGCCACCTCTGAACATAATATGCCTTCCATTGACTTCAGAGTGAAAGAGACTCCAGTATAAATTACAGTAGTGATTAAAAAGTGCAATCTCAAACTGAAGTCTGGTGTGCTCTGAACTTCATGTGCAGTGTTGCCTACAGGGCTTTACTCATGATCATCTTTTTTTATGCTGAAATGAAAAACCGTAGAAGAGGGACATATTTTTATGAAACAGAGAAAAAGAATTTCAATAGCCTATATAGTGATTCCTCCCCTAATAAATAAATAACACCAGATATAATATCCTCTATTGCAGAATAGTTCCATGGCTTTTCCACAATGAGTTTTAATGAAATTGGATATCAGTTTCATTTTTATCAAGTTATATCAAGAACACTAGCTCCTATATGAATTTGTATTTGCCATTAGAAGAAAACTTATGAAGTATTGACACAAACCTAAAAAATCTCAGACTTTTCCTACTTCCAGCCTCCCTTGTGCAAACAACACAGCTGGAAATCTGTGAACTTTGTCATGTTTGAAATTGTCTTTGGAATTTGCAATAAGAATTTGGAATATGAATTTCAAGATCATATGTATTTTTCCTAACATGACCAAAAGTGAAAAATTAAGGATGTGTAAAAAATGTAATTGTTTCTCTTTGGAGGATTTTATAGCTGCAGTTGATGCTATCAGCTGAGCACAGAGAGGAGAGTTTCAAAGTTTGAGACAGTGGTGTTGCCCTTTCAGTTCCAATAAGGAAGTACGGAGGGAAAAATTACCAAAGTCTGAAAAGAAATCAGCTCTGAGGTGAAAAGGGGAAGGTACAATTCACTGTCTGTACTTCTTGTTGCTGGAAAAATATATTGCAGTGTGTCGCTCACCAACTAAATACTTGGATCAATGAAAGTCATTGGAATTTAATATATCAGATGAAAAGTCCCCCGAACATGTTGCATGGAAATAAGTACCATACAAGTAACAGCTAAGTAAAACATGAGTAACTCGTTCTTTTTCTGTCAATAGCTGTACTTCCACTTGCTGAGGAAAGATTTTTGATAGATTGAGGCACATATTTTCCTTTAATATATTCAAGTTTCAAAGGCCTCTTTAAGATATTGATTCTGATTTCCAAATGACAGATCCTTGGCAGTGTATCTGTCATTCATTAATAAGGGCAATTGCCCAGAGTCAGTACCATGATTATTGTCTCCAGTGGATTTATTAGATACATGCAGTGTTTCACAGTTCAGCTGGAAACGTTTCTCTAGAAGTGCTGTACAGCACATTCTGCAGCCTCATTCTTTTACTCAAGAATAGAAAAAGTACATCCCTGTTGTATCCTGACAGGATGGCAATTAAGGGAGGAGCTAGTTTTCCCCATTCTAATGATGTTTTACTGTGAGCTGGATTTTACTTGGGTAAAACTATCAAATATACATGTGAGATATTTATTTTAGGTTCATTTAAAAGATACATCCTACTTCTGCCCTAAACTCTGACTATCATCCATGTAATTTTTTTTTTCTGATTCAGCTTTTGCATAATTCTAGTAAGACACTTCCTCGTTTCAGCTGGGATTCACTGTTCTTGGTCTGCTTTTTTTGCTGATATGTCAGTGGATTTCTTTGGTGTTGACAAGCACTTGATAGTACTTTAATCACTGACAAACTCATCATTCTTCTGGCTTTTGAAGCACTGTGAAGACTCCTGGTTATACTGTGGCCCAAACAGAGATCAGAGACATTACCATGCTAGATAGCCAGCTAGAAATCATCCTTTCTGCATTTACTTCCCCCTTTAGGTGCTGAAGTACAGCCTTGCTTTCTTAGTATTCAGAAAAGGGGGACACGTATTATGTTTGTTGATGCTTTGAGTAGAATAGGATGAAATCAAAATACCCAGTTAGAAACAGAATACCAGTAACAAAAAAAGCACTTATTCTGAAAGAATGTGTGACAAATATTTTTAAATCATTGTTCTTATTTAAAAACTGAAACTGTTGTTAGTTTATATCAACAGAATCTGAGATTGATTTAAATTCAAGCCAGTCAATGGCTACAAGAAGCTATCTTTAGCTTAAGCAATAGATATGGCAGCATCCATGCCAAATAGCAGGAGGGTCAGAGCAGTCAGAGGTTGGCTTTGGTAGCCCAGAAGGTCTCTTCTTGTCCTGCACTCTCCTGAAGTGCTGTCCAGATTCTCTGCATTTTTTATATGCTTGAAAACCTTTTGCAGTCAGCTAACAGTGAATCAGTCTCTCTGGGTTCCGGGAGTTGAAAAACAGGACTGAGGATTTAACAGCAGCCCTTTTAACTTTTGTCAATTTTTTTTTCTTCTATCAGAGAGTCATGTAAGCATAGTCTCTCTTTAGCTATGTCTGGCATGAAGATGATGATATCTATGAACTGCATTAGGAGAGTTCCCTAGAATTTCTACAGAGCTTTGAATAAGATGAAAAGAATGTGATGGGAAGTAGCAATAGTATTTGAGTATCACTGCTCATTGCTCTTGGATATTTTTTCTTCCATCCAACAGCTTTTATTTGAGCCATTTTTTAACAGTTTAACTCTCCTGTTACTGACTCTATGAACTTTCTGTCTCATGAGTGTCAAGTGTGTCTTGCATTATTGCGTTGTTTTGGTGGTTGTACGTTGACGTACATCAAGCTAGCATGCAGGAGATCAGTTTTTCCATGCTTAATGAAAACTGAAATAAAGGCAGCACAGGAAAACCATTAGTCTGTATTTCTCTTTGACAAGAGGATCAATTTCAGGTGCATTTAAAGTATTGTACAGCTTGCAACTTTAGTGAACAGAATTTGTTCCTCAGTTTTTCCAAAAGACTGAATAGGAGTCTAGTTGTAAGAAAAGAAAATGAATACTCTTTGTTGTTTCTCTTTTTTAAAATTCAGTATGGGAAATTTATGTAAGCTTTTTTCTTGGCTTTCCAGAGGTGGTGTTTCAGGACAAATTCCAGACTTAGCAATTTATATTGTTTTTATCAATATCATGAGTTGCTGTTAAGTTTTACTGTTTAATGTTCATTCTTAAGCATCAAATTATTGCCTATTATGAAGAGTTTGCTGTGCTCAGGAAGACAGAGAGTGCTGGAAAGTGCTGCATAGGTAAGAATGATGCCTGGTATGGATGTATGGGGATGAGAATGGTATGGATTTCTACTGTGCAGCAGGAAAAGAAAGCAATAGTGCACTCCGTAGAATAATCATTAAGGACTGAGATAACACAAGATATTTAGGATTAAGACTTTCTGTTTAGATTAACACCTGTTCCTGTTGCCCTGCCCCAACTGTAAAATGTATTTCTGCAGCTTGTGGTAAACTGTATGCTTTGTTGGAATTTCCTAAATTTTGCTATTTGCACTGATAGAATACTCCTGATTTCTAGTGCTGGTGGTTGCTGCTTTCCTGTAGCAGTCTCCAGGTTACCTAGGCAGTGATACTTCCAAGCTTTACATTTGAGAACATGAGTTGAAACATCCAGTTTCGCTGTCTCTTGATTTGCCTAAACCTTAAAAAGCTTTCCTGCTGGAAAAGGGTAGAAGCAGTTTTCCTGTCACTGCTGTCAAACTTGAGATCTGGAGCCAGAAGCTTGATCAGGCAAAGAGAGCAGCAGGGAGAGACAAACCATGTGTTGTCATGTCCCTTACTGTGCAACTTGTTCTGCCTAATAGCACAACATTGAAAAGCTTTGACTGGAGAGAGGTGGAATGCTTCAAAACCTTTTGGGAACTTTTCGTGGTTCTGGTTATTTCAAAAAACAATGTGGATGCTTTGAGCCTTTCAGGGAATATTGCATGTACCAGCTTCCCCTTCTGCAGATGAGTGTGGTTTAAATCATTAACATTGATGCTGTTAGGCTAATGTTTAAGTGCTCCTACTGTTTTTTTTTTCATATATTTTTTTATAGCTTCAATGTTTAGGTGTTATCATACATGTAGGGAAATAAAATATCTTCCTATCTAAAATGCTTCTTCCGTTTTCCTAGGGAAATCAGGGGCTTGTGGAGTAACATTTGTTCTATAGAAAGGATACTTTTCTGTATGGCCATATAGGAGCAGAGTCTCAAAAGCCTTTTTTTTCTTCTCTTGTTGAAATACAGAAAGGTTTAGGAGCCTCTGAGTGGGAAGAGTAGTTCTAGAAGAGGAGACAACTTTGATTTATGGGTCTCTGGAGGTGGAAAACCTCTCAAACCTCAGAGAAAGGCATTAAAGTAAATAATTCTGTCTGACAATGTAAGTCAACGACAGAGTCAAGACTGGAATCCCTTAGGTCTGTGTACTGTTCTAATCTCCTGCCTATGTTTCCACCTTTCTGATCTATGAGGAAAACATATCTGCATCTGTAACAGCAGTGCTGCCAGTGAATAGCATTTCACAATCTCCTGAAATCTGCCCTGTGACATGTGAACCTGTGTAGATGGAGGGAGGCCAAGTGTAAAGCTCGTCTCTCAGGGAAGGGTTAACTTGGCATATTTTCACAGCTGCAATGTATTAAGCTACTGTAAGACCGTTTTGTAGTAGGAGGTCAGAAAAATGTTATGCATCACAGGGAAAAAGAAGATAAATTAGGCAGCTTAAAGACATCTTGGTAGCTTTCGCTAATTTGCCTCTTGCTTTGCAGTGGCAGTCACTGTATATGCAGAGGAACAAAAACAAGTTTTTCAAGACTTTCAGCTCAACAGCCCCAAAAGACAAATATCACTTTTTAACTAAAACAAACAAACTAAACAAACCAAGTAATATGATTGGCAAAATAAGAGAGCGTCTAAAGCACTGAAGCATCTGCTCCAAACACAGGGTCTAGAGGAAAGATGACATTGTACGAGGTACTGAGGGTGTGGTTACCTCACAGGCATCTTTTGTTTTGTTTTGTTTTGTTTTGTTTTGTTTTGTTTTGTTTTGTTAACAGGCAACTTTTTTCATAAGAATAAGAAATGCAAACTCCCTCACAGGATGTGAGAGAATTAATATATACATCAGTACCAATACAGAGTGAAAAAATGTTTCAGAAAGATTCTTAAAAACATTTTCATTAAAAATACATTTTTAAATTAAATAAGGGTAACGTTGAGTCGATAATACTCATACCTCTGAATATAATCATGTTGTATTGAAGGTGGTAACCTGGAGCTCTAAATAGTAACACATGGTCCAGTGTCATCAGATAATCTTTATTCAGCTGAATCATCTTTAAAATCTTGTCCTCTTAAATGAAATGTTCACAAAATCTAAAGACAGTTCAGCTCCAGGCCATTTTTGTTACATTGAAGTAGTTTTCATTTTGCCTCTTCACATGCTCACCTCTTAGGGATTTTTTATATTCTAAAATCTAAATAACAGAAGAGTGATGCCTTATCAGAGAAAATGTAAAGGATACAAAGGCAGAACTGTGGGTAGGTATATTTGCCATTGTACAAGTCAGTTTTAGCCCTTTGCTGTATTCAAGATGTAATTTTTTGAAGTACTGGATTAACCCTGAGACCCCAGGATTATGATTGTGTTAAAGACCTGGGACATGCTGAGCTGGACAAGAATCCTGTGTATCTGGTAAATCACATCCTTCTCTGCAGCTCATTAGCAGACACAAATACATTGTGAAAACCACATTGTGCTGAATCTATGTAAGCACTTCCACATGGCAGTTTTAGTTTAGGCCACATGAAAACATAAACCAAAGAAAATGTCATAACCCAAGAGCAACATCCAAGTTTTTGGCAGGAGTGCCAGCTGTTTTACATAGTCGTGTTAAATTTGAAAAGCTCCAACAAGAGCAGCTCTTCATAAAGTATAAAGAATTCTCTTAGAGGAAGAAAAAAATGATGAAGACTTGCAAGATTCCAGAGTCACAGGTTTGGTGAGATGTTCACATTTAGTCTGTGTGATGGTAGATTATCTGTGAACAGCCTTAGTGAGCACCCCACACAGGCTACAGTTTTCAGGTTGGAATAAACAATAACATACTTCTTTGTTTCATAAGAACTTAACATTTTTATTCATAGAAGATACATCTTCAGTGCCTTTTCTCTGTCCTTCTAATGCTTCCAAATTTAGACTAAACTATGTCAGATTATTTTGTTCATTACTTTTCCAGTAAGGTTTGGCTTATCTAATTTGAAAGGACAAAAAGGGAGCTGTCTGCTGATAAGGGTTCATTTCTCTCCTAAGGGGCTTGCAGTGCGCCTAAACAGGCTATTACTACATCTTGTGGTTGGTTATGCGTTTTTTGTGTCACCGTGGGTCTGAGGATGATGATCAGTTGCTTGTTACTGTACACTCCTTTGGCCAGGTTTGACTGGAGAAGGAAGTATGCTGAAGGGTTTTGAGGGTTTTCCAAGTTGAGAGGAACAGAGATTGATATATCTATTTTATCTCTTAAAATTGCGCACTGAAGTTACCTGGTATTTGTATGTTCCATTTGCAAAGCAAATATAGTAGTTCTGCCTCCTCATAAACTTTAGCAGATCATTCAGAGGGGCTAGCAATCTCTGCATATGTGTGTACGTGTATATATGGAGAAGTATGTTTGAAAAAGAGAAAGTACTTCAAGGAAGCGATTCAAATTTAACTCGCAATAAACTAAGTGTTATAAATCTGTGTTCTCTTGTGTTTGACCGACTGTCAGAGAACCACAGAAATAAAATAAGGAAATCAGCTGTTAGATGGCTCCTTCCTCTTTATATCACATTTCTTTTCTTTGGATTATGTTTAAGTCATCTAGATTTCTTTTCCTAGCTGGATTTAACATATTATTTTTCCTTTTTTTTTAATGTGCCAAGAAAAGTCCTTAGAGAAAGATTCTTGTAATATTGGTATACTGCCTTCCAAATATTTTAATATGAGTTAATTTCTCCCTTTAAACACAGGAGCTAGTTCTTTGATCTTCTCTTGGCTTTTGATTAGTTCTCTTTGTGTTTGATCCTGAGCTACATGTAGTTTGTTTTCTTTCAGTACTACCAGAAAACCATTTTCACAGCTCTCCTTTCTGAAACAAGGGAAAAGAGATTTTCAGACTTTATTTATTGAATTGAGAGAGGAAGCAAACAGAAGGGTCCATGTCTCTAGGTATGTATTCAGCAGAAAGTCTTTCAGAGTGGAATTAGCAATGCCGCAATGTATATGAGGTAAAAATTGAGGAAATACCCTTGGCTTGGATTGAATTGCCTTTGCCTTTGAGTACCACTTCATATATGAAAACCTTTCCTTCACCAGTTTAAGACTGTTCCACATGCATATTAAGACAGCCAGGAACACACAGATGAGTGTGGTTTAAACAGTCTTGTAATAAAAAATTGTGCATTCTCTTTCTTTGATAAATGCTTGGTGGAAGTTCAGTCTTTGTCAAGCATATGGTTCTTTATAGCGGGCGTCTTCACAGCGCTGCCTTTGGGGAATGCTGCGGAGACAGGAATAGCTCTGGGTGTCAGTGCTTGCCTGTGCCAACTGCCTGATCAGATGTGAATGTTCTGCTCTAATAATGTAAATCAGAAATAAGAACCCAAGCTCTCGTGAGATTCACTGTGACCAATGGCTGGAGAGTAGACAGAGCCATCACACCTGCTCTTCCAGTGCTTTGTAGAAGCAATCAATATCCTTAGTTACCAGCTGGAGACCTGTTTTTTTAAAAATTCATTTAGTAGCCTTTTTAAAATCAGTGCAGATATATATGTAACAGGATTTTTAGTTTTGCTTTTCTGTGTACCATTAGCATTTTCAGTAACTTAAGTAGAAAATTCTGGCATAATTAAAGCAAATATTCAAATGCAGTATATCCTCTATGTTCAGCAGCTTCTCTAATTGAACCCACAGAGCCAATACACTTCACTGTATTACAAACAGTCTCTTTTAAGTTTGCGTCTCCGGCACATGTATGTGATATGATAGCAGGAGCAGGAGCTGTTTTCAGTGCATTATTGCAGTACCCAGGTCAGCCTGGATTTCTAGGTGCTACTGCTTCTATGTCAGAATTGTGTCTCGTGTAGAACTCCTTGTTGATTCTCTTCAGTTGTTCCTAATAAGATGTAGCCTTTTGTGATAACCCTAGGCATTTATATTGCCAGTTTACTTAGAGCTTAGTGTTCCCCTTTGGCTCCTCTTCTACTCCTGGAGCAGTAGTTTGGTGTAATCCATGAAACATCTGCCTTAGTCACCACTTCAAGCTAAAACCTTCTGCAGGATTCAAAATTAGATCAACCCTGCAATCCTAGAGCACAGTTTCGATCAAAGAAAGAAGGTTGGAACACCTTGGTGTGTTCCAGTCAGTCTTCTCAGATGAGGATGCTTCCTAGAAAAGAATGCATTTTTACAACCTACCAAAATATTTGGAGTTCACAGCAAATGCTGCTTTCCAGACAAACTGTGAAGTTGTTGCACAGCTGGGATTCTCTTGTGGAAAAACTCACACTGTCACCAGAAGCCTTTGTCTGACCTAAATGGATTAGTGTTCTTATTCCAAGAAAATCATAGGCGAGTGGCAGATTAGCGAAAAATCTTGCATGTACAGCTACTACCTTACTCTTCATTTTTGGATCAACCACACAGATACTTTGTTAGCAAAGTGCCATGCACCTCCTCAGATTTACTCCAGCCTTCCAGCTTGTTTCACCATCTGTCTGGATTGCCTCACTCAGATTTTGTAAGCATGGTGATGTTTTAATAAGGGACACAGGCTTAGATTGTGTTTGTTTTGATTGTTCACTGTGGTTTCAAATTCTGCTTACTTCTACTTTACAGCTTTACTAAATGTGAGTTTTGTCAATTTGCATGTGGCACAATATAAGATGTTTCACAGAAATCCAGGTATATTGGATTTTCATTAACCTTCTACTTTCCTTTAATCTTATCTCTGTTGAATACTGACCCTACTGCTTTTTGTTGGTAGGGAGTAAAAGATAACTTAATTCCAGGTTTCTCCTACTAGTTGTTACTTTTTGTTTGGCTCTCTATTTAAATACTTATTTTTTGTCATTAAGGCATGTATTCTTGAAGGAATGGCCTGGATGTTCCCCCACACCTATGCAAAGTGTTCCACATACGTTTTGTGCCTTTGTCTTTAAGGAGTACCAGTTCTCCTTCCTTCTCCAGGCCTCTGCCAGATGACTTCATTAAGTAGCCTTTCTAACTTGTCATAATTGAGCAGAATTAAAAAAAATAAAAATCCATATTTAAAATTTTAAAATAAATGTTTATAGAGCTGCAGACTCGCTGTTCTAAAAAAAAAATCCTTTCTCATTCTCACTTTTTTCTACCTATAAAACACTTATATAAAACAAATGAAAATTTTAAACCTCTAGAAACTACTCTTTCTTGCCCTGAAGGCTGCTAAAATTATCACAATTATTCAGGCAGCCCTAACTGTTGACAGAAGTTTTTGTTTGTTTTATGTAGCTACTGTATTTCATTTAGAAACTACTAAAAATACAGTCATCTTAGAGACCATCTGCTTAAAATGATGGTACATACTAGGGCTAAATTTTAAACTTTTTTTTCTGCTTTGTTCATTATCTCTCAAAAAACTGGTTACATAACAAACTCGATATTCAGTGCTAAGGGTTTCTCTTCTGAATTGATTTTCTACTTATATGCAATATGCACACATCTATTTGTGTTCATGCCTCACCCGTATGCTGACTTTTTTGGGAGACCAGAGGGTAAAAGTAGTGAGAGCCTTGTTTTTGTATTTAATTACCATGTAAAGACTGCAGGTTCCTCAAAACTGTTAACTGTTCCTTCTATGAAGGGACCTTTTTCCTTTTGCCTCCTCATTGCCTGTTCTGTTCTGGATTCCAGGACATGAGGAAGAAAAGCCTGAGCTGATGGTTGCAACCCATAATATACTACTGCACATAATAGGCCTTTTGTTTAGTTGGGGTTTGGTTGGTTTGTTTCTTGGTTGGATTAAGTAATACACATGTTGGGAAAGAGGAAATTTCCTTTTGGAGAGAAATTGTCATTAGAAGTTCCCACACTTTGACAGGTAGTTATTTGCTGTAAAACAACTAATGCCAAATGTTCTCCTTTGTTCTCTTGTGATTCAGGCTGTTTTCTTCTGGTATTTTTTATGAACTCCAAAATACCCACACCTGCACTTGGCATCTAGAATTGAAAATGAGAATAAATTAGAAGCAGAACTAGGATAATTAATTTATTGTCAGTAAGGTTATTGGATTTTGCTTTCATTTCTTATTTTTATGTAAACAAAAAATCTGGAAGATGTCTTTGGTTTGTTTAGAGCCGTTTCTATAAAACGCAGGTCTAATAGTTTTGAAGAGCCTGCTAGGAAGTGTTAACATTGTTAATTGAAAGAGAGCAGATGTAAGAGGAAGCTACCCTATCAGATAACATTGTTTCTATGATCTCTAGCAATTTAAACATAAAAAAGGTGCACTTAACCAGTGAATCCCTTCCTTTTCACCTGTTAACAGAGTCATGGTAGACTGAAAATGTGATGTTAGCAATTTTCAGCCACTGAAGTTTTTAGCCTTCCCTGATACCTTTTGCAATGTAATCTGATTTTTCAAAATATCAATTAAATGTTAAAATCTTTTTAAACCTATGCAGATGTCTCTTGCAGATATTTCCAAAAGTCTGTAACATCTGAAACTTCATTGGAATAGTCCATATGTGATTTATTACTACATCTTTATGGTTTTTTTATTAAACATTTATTAAATGTTTAATGTGAATTCTAATATTCATAAGTTAACTTAGTTTTGTCAGAAGAGAAATAACCAATGAAATTCTGAGTGGTTTTTCAACATCTCATATTCATATTCTGAATCTCCATAAAGATGCAACTGTAATGACAACTCTCAATCTAGTAAACATCACATACGAGGTGAGAACAGACAAATCCCTCTGTTCTGTAGCAATTTATTTTTACTGTAAAATGCATCTTCTGTCCCTGAAATATCATGGAGAATTGTGGTATTTAAAGTGTGCTTGGGTCAGGTTGGAGTCACTGTAAATTCCCCTAGTGACGTATACTTGGCCTCACTGCAGTAAAATTCCTGTATTTTAGGAAGGAGACTGATGATCAGGATTATTTTGTCCAAATATTATAGCTGGACTCTGCAACAGGTCTACCAGGGTTTTTTTGTTGTTGTCAATGAGGTCTCGAAGATGATCATGGTAACTGCCACAGAGAACTCTTTTGCACGTTACCTCTTTTTCCTAATTTCCCTCTTTTAACTTAAACATGTGCCACTAGATGGATGATGGTCAAAATATTTATATGGCACAAAAATAACCTCTCAGGGAAGAGACATGTGATAACTAATTACATCATGCAGAGAGGCTGCATGTACCTCTGGTTTTAGGGATACAAAGTCCAAAGCCATTTCCATGAATGATTTTACCTGTAAACCCAGAGTGGAAAAATTCACCTGAAGTGACAGATTTTTAAGTTCAGGTCTGGAAGCTGCATAATATGTAGTGGGACTTGTTCAGCATACTTGGATTTGGTCCTTTTATGTGATGCTGATGGTGTTTCATATTTTGTAGGATTAAAGTGCAAAGACTTGAGTGCTCAAGTAGGGCCAGAAATGTGTAAAGAGTTTTACATTGACTGTATCTGGAAAAAAACCCAGACAAAAGACAAAATTGGTCATTGCTTTCTATATAAGATAGCGATTGGTATTGCATAGGGATAGCAATAAGTAAAAAGGACTATTTTATAAATTAGCATTTCATAGCAAACCATTTGTGGTGATACGAGCATGTATTTTCTTTATTATATTAAGATATCATATAGCCTTTTCATTTAGGAAACTTTATCAGTTAGAGAACTAATTTGACAGTTACTTCTTTTATTTATACTTCGTATAATTCCTTTTCCAGAGAAGTACAGTTTAAAGTGAAAAATGGCTTCATATTGGATTTTAATGTTTGCTTTGATAACAGTGGGGGGGGGGAATCTTTTATTTAGACATTTCTCTCTTCTTTGTTGACGTAATTGTTGACGCAGAATTTTTGATGAATCTTTTGTATTTGCTTTTGCACAGAGAGTTTGGATGGCGGGATCCAGAGCTTCCAGAAGTTATACAGATGTTACAGCATCAATTTCCCTCAGTACAGTCGAATGCTGCAGCCTACTTACAACACCTCTGTTTCGGAGACAATAAAATAAAAGCAGAGGTAAGATTTATAAACCCTTTTGCTGGCAGTGCTGTTGTTTGCTATTTATCATCAACAATTATTTATGTGTGCTTTAAAAAACTTGAAAGAGACATCATAGATACATGCCTGGATCCGTTTTTCTAAAGCTGTCACTTAAGTAATTTGTTACTGTTACAAAATGTTTTAACTCATAATTTAATTTTCTTTGGAATAGTTTGATTGATTGCATACCATTTAAACACTGTATCACAGTTGTTCAGTAATCAGCTAGTGGTGTAGTCTTGATCTCACTGAAGCATATGGGCATTTCCTTAGGGTTCTCCAAGAGGCGTCTAGACACTAAATACAAACACAGAATAAGAAAATTAAGCAAAAAAGTTCTAAATCAAAGTATCCTTTAATGTATAATTGTGTAAATAGGTTTAATTTCACTGGGTTTGCAGCTTAAATGGTGCTCATTGTTCTATGATCTTGAAATTCAGTGCAGATTGTATCTAAAATGTAATTCAGACATCAATATAGAGCTTGCTCTGTACCTGTAGCTGACAGGTACTTTTTTCTTATTTGTTCCCTGTGGTTAATGGGACCAGCACAGCTTTTGGCACAAGTTAAACGGAAGGAAGGCAGCTCTGAGGGATCTGACAAACACACAGCAGTCAATTAAAATTGAATGAGTGAAGCTGTTACCAGCCCCAGCTGCTTCCCCTGGCCCTCTCAGACACACTGCTAATCAGGGGCATGTGGTGTGCACATAAATCTGTGCCTGTACTGGCACCTTTTAGCCTGGCATGTAAAGGTAAACTGAGATCAAGATCTGCTATTGCCTATTTGTCAGAACTGTGCAGTGATGCTGGCTTGCCAGTGCCTCATCTTCTTCATCCTCAGCACAAACCACTCTGTGGATCTATCCCACTACAGAACCTTCCCTTCCAGGCTTCTTGATGCTCAGGAAATTCCTGAGTGAGTAAACATGTGGTCTGCTGGCATTGGCAGAACTGCACTGGTTGCATACATCACCTCAAACATCTTAGAAATAGTAATTTAAAAAACTACTTACATGAATGTTAAAGTGAGAAATGTTTGGGCACTGGAGAAGGAACTGTGGTACAGGTATCACTGAAAATTTCAACTGCACACTCTCTCTGTACTTGACTCTCATCCTTATTCAGAAATTTGTTTTTCTGTAAAAGAATTGATAAATCTCTGAGAAAGGCACTTAAATTATTAGAGCAATTTACTCATTGCACAATTCCTGCTGCCTCCTGTTAGCCATAGATTGCGACCCCTCAAGTAGCTCTCCCATTTGAGGGAAGAAGATGGTTTAATTTCTGTTGTTAACCATTTAGGAAAAAAGGTGTCTGATCATCATTGATCTCACCCATCCCAGCAGCCTTTGGACATCATCCTTTGTAAGCTTCAGGCTCATGAGCTGGAAGGGTGAAGGTAGGTAAATAAAACAGTAGAGCACTAGGCAGTGTTCTGAGCTTCTTCTGTGAGAAAAGATAACAGATAAAACAAGGAACCCCCCCCCCCACTTCATTTGATATTATTCAGGACTTTTGTGTACTCCTCACTGTGTAATGCATAAACTGCTATGGGAACAAACCAAAATACCTTTATTGAAACAGTTTGTTTAAGCATACGCTTCCAAACTCTGGTACTTTGCATTTTCGTAAGATGACAAAATAATGGGACGTATTGTATACTTTCCTAATGTTTTGTGGAGCTTTTCAGCCTAAAGCACCCAACATTATCAAACTACCTTATCTCTATCTGTATCTATCTCTGTATCGACCTCTGTTATTTATTTAAGACCTGTTGTGTTTTGGTCATGCCTCAGCAGAACACTAGAAGCAGTTCCTCTGTTTGCTTGTTGGGATCAGGGTCTACCCAAATGGCTCAGTAGTGTGCCTAGGGACTGCTCAACCTTCCACTGACTCACAGTTTCTCAAGGAACCTTTTGTGTGAGAGTTCAAAATCCTGTAGGAGATATCCTGAAGGAGACGTCAGAACAGATATCTCAGATTCTTCCTAGGTATACACCTAGCCAGAGGAACTTGAGCAGTCCTGTTAAGCCTGCCTGGGACAACACCCATGATAACTGTTAAGGATGTGTCTGAATTACGAGTTGAACTAACAACTAAATAATAGAAACTGATACCAAAATTTTATTTTCTGCAAAGTATTTGTGTTGTTGTTGTTGTGTGTTGTGGCCAGTTCTCCTCTGTCTAAGAATGACCACATTTAATATCTAATTCCTTCTTCATGATAGCAGCATTCCAGTCCTGCTGCACATGGTTGCAGGGAATCCTGCCAGCTCTGACAAGGAGAAAAGTACCAGGATACAGCATATTTTCCTTACAATCTCTTATTGAGATTACTGAGCAAAAATATTCCAAAAAATTCTTTTGAAACAGGGAAAACTGCTTTTTGATGAATTATCTAGCTTCAGTGTAGCAGAGGACTTGGGCTAAAAATAAGAAACTGTCCTGGTGGTCTTTCAAATCCTAGAGAAAGGACAAACAGATAGATCTAAGTAAAGAATACTGCTGCTATTTTGTGTGCCTAACAGGCACTGAGGAAAAAGCAAATGGAATTCACACTTTAATGTACACTTGAACATGCATGCACAGAAAGAATAATATTATACAACAATTTATTTTATTTATGTGGTTGTATTGAATTTGAAATGTGATGCAGTTGTTAGAGTTGCAAATCTGGAGTTAGCTGACTGAAAAAAAAATTCTCTTACCTTTGTCACTATTGAGCATGGAATTCTCGCATTGCAAAAAATGGCTATTTTATCCAGTTTCTGGAAATAACTGTTCTGAAATACTTTTTAAATTATTCTTTTAAGCGTGATTTATACTGTATCATCTACCCAAAAAAAATGATTAATGATCTGTCCTTTGAACTTGACCATTCTTTCAGTCTTCCAGTTTTGGTTTTGTATAGTGGCAGACTTGTCCTACTCTCATAAATTAGTGGGATGTGTATAAAATTTCTCCTCGTGTACTTGGCAGGACAATGGTTTATCTTACATTTCTTTTGTGGAAGAGTGTAATCTAAAGTTTAGACAAAAATATAAAATAGCAGCTGTGACTATATGAATTTCTGAGATTCCTACTATCTTTCATGGTTTTACCATTATGTTTTTATCTTCTAAAATATTTCAATTTCTGTGGCTTAAGTGTGGAACACTACCCCTTGCTTCCTCTTAACCTCTCCTCAACAGAAGGAAGTGGAAATGCTCTCCAGAGAACAACTGAGAAAAAGATGATCGGTCAAAAATATTGGATGCATGGCTAGGGATATTAGAGCTATTTTTTCCCTTCATGACCATGTTCTTTATGTTAGGTGTTGTTTCTAGAGCACATTGATCACAGCTGTACTTAGGAATTTGGTGATGTCACTGGAAATGTGCTTTTATTGCTGCATCAGTGTAAATGTCCTGCTCAATCTTACGTAGCAATGAGGTCTGTAAATCCTCTTCTCTATCTTAAAGTACTTCAAACAAAGTTGGTAACTGTTTATATGAAGATGTCCCAGGCTGGATGATAAGGTTATGAGAAGTAGTTTTCTTTCTCACAGAATAAACCTGGCTTCTGTAGTGAATTAGGTTTTATCTTTCTGGAAAAAATTGTGGTTTTCCCCTTCAAGCCCTGATCACAGCAGAACATCAGTAGGTAAATGCAGTAATAAGCACTGGCCATTGATAAAGATGGTGGTGTTAATTCTTGCATGTGCTGCCACTTCCATGCCGCTCAAAACCATTCAGTGCAAGTCTTTATTTCAAAGTGCAATTGTAACTGCTGCTCCAGTCTGAAAGTTCTTCACAAATTCTAGTCCTGAGTTTCCCCAAGTCTTGCTGACTGTAATGCAGGTGCTATACGTGCTCTCAGTAGTGCTTCTCATTCTCTACCTTTATTCCCTGTACTGGATACTTATGTGGTGCAGAAGACTTTAGAATGGAGTTGAAGAAATTGGATAATATTTGCTAATTTTTGATAGTTAGATTTTTCATCTCCTTTTGAATAGTGACCAATCATTGCTGAAGGTGTCACATATGTAGAAGGGGACATAGAGAGACAGAAGTCTAAAGATTGTAAAAATTACGAAGCCGCCCATTACAGTTAGGCAAAATAATTCCAAAATTCAGATTCTCAGAATACTTCAGTAAGTTCTTACATAAATTATTCTTTCATGGGTGACAGTGAAGAATGTAACTAAAAGGCAAAAGGGAAGGAGGGAAGAAGTTTTCAGGAGATATTTGAAGGCAGATGAAAAGCTTATCAGACAGAAGAGCACAAGAAGACCCTTTCAGATGGCATTTTTCTCCTCAGGAGAGGCTCTTACACCAACAATGGTGAGATTGTGAGCAGAGCCAGAGTAGCTGCTCCTGGATGCCAAGAAGGAACAGACAGGGGATATTGGAAAGGAGAAGCATTTTAAAATACTCTGCAGAGAACATTTCTTCAAAAGAGCACATTCTATTAAACACAGGGTTCATTCTTCCACAGCATTTTTTTCTTCCTATAATGACATTTTCCTCCTTTGTATGAGGTTACCATATAAAAGGATTGAATTGTGCAGTTTCACACGCCAACACCATTTTGCTCTCATGGAAAATGGCAGCCTGCCATCAGCTGCAAAGGTGTAACAGGTCACTCAGGGGTTTTGGCACCAATGATTCCCTTCCTCAAGCTAGGAAATTAATTTTTGCCAGCAGAGTCACAACACTTGAGATTCTTGTCACAGGAAGATAATTCAAAGATGCCAAATAAAAGAACTGCAACTACTGAACTGTCCTGCCTGAAGCCTTCCCTTGCATCCTTAATAAATACTGCTGAATTGGACACTGTCCTCTTTATCTTGGAGGGCATTTCCATAGACTCCCTTCAGAAGAAAAATATCAGTCCAGACACTATTACATAGAGTTCTAAAAACTGACTGACTGCACACTGAAAGCATCTTTTTTCCCAACTCACTGAAGCCCATCATTCACATCCATTTTGTCATTAAACTAAAGGTGTTTATACATCTTATGTCAGTTCTTTAGACTGTGCCCAACACCCTTTCAGCATAGTGCCCTGCTTGTTCGCTTGTCAGGCAATGGATGTAAACTTCATTAGCCTATTGCTTATCTACTTTATAATACACATAGTTACGCTGTTGTAGTAACTTTGATGTCATCCATTGCACTGCTATATTCCTGATGGTCAAGAATATGTACATACCTGTTTCTAGCATGGTTTTCTCCCAGGAAGTACATGGCACTTAATATGGGGTGATGGAGAAACGCTCCATAATGTTGCTTTTAGACATGCTGACTGACAGAAATCTTCAAAATATTTGAAGGATCTAGAAGAGTGATTAGAATTGCTCACATCATCCTCAGAAGGTATCTTGGTTTGATTTTACAGTGTTCTGCAAGATTCCCCTCTGTTTCCATAAGAATAGCCAGAGAAAACAGAATATCTTACCATGCTGCAGTTACTGGAAAAGCTGGAATGCTGCCCAGCAGGGAAGGACCTAGTGCTGGTCGACAGCCAGCTGAATATGAGCCAGAGTGTGCCCAGGTGGCCAAGAAGGTCAATGGCATCCTGGCCTGTATCAGCAATAGTGGAGCCAGCAGGACCAAGGCAGTGATCATCCCCCTGTACTCAGTGCTGGTGAGGCCACACCTCGAGTGCTGTGTCCACTTCTGGGCCCCTCACTACAAGAAGGACATCAGAGTGCTGGAGTGTGTCCAGAGAAGAGCAGCAGAGCTGCTGAAGGGGCTGCTCATGTAGATGTGGCACTTAGGGGACATAGTTTGGTGGTGGACTTGGCAGTGCTCTTCTCCTTTTACTTCTAAAATCGCTTCAGTTAAAGGCTGGAGTGTAGCTTGTACACTGGTGATACTATCAGTCTTCCATTAAAGGCATTGTGAGAACTCCTTTAATCTCTGCATGCAAGAAGATATAGACATAGTATTTAATTTAAATGAAAGAAGAATCTCACAGGTGATGCTGGAAAGTAATGTAGTAATTGCAGAGAGATTCTACAGCATTTGTTGAGAGTGCATTTTAGTGCAGACAGCACCTGTTTACCTTAGGAGAAATTTTACTTCCCTGTTTGGTTACAAACATTTTGTTAGTACTTTGATAACCATGATTTTCATATGTTAAAATAACTCTGTGGGTAAAATCTCACAATTTGAGAAATTACTTCCCTCAATGGCTTCACAAGGAATTTCCTATTGTAATAATGATTTTTTATATTAAAAGATGCTTGCCTGCACCTGATTCCTAAAACAAACACTAAGATGTTTATGCTTTTGCTTACCTGTGTTTAGATTACTGCAGTACAGTTTGGGTCTATGCCCTACAGCATCCCCCTATGCAGCTGTATTCATCTCTGCAGGTAGATGTCAAGCAGTCCATTTTTAATACACTTTCTGTGTAGTTTTTATTAGTAGAAATTACTCAAATGAAGTAAAGCAGCACCCAGTGGTATACCCAGAAACAGTCTTTATGTATGAAGTTTTTTCTTTATTTTCTAAAGCCTCATTGATGATTTTACAAGACTTACCTTTCAGGTTCTTACTGATCTCTTGTGGAGACCAACAGATATTCCCAATTAGGGAGAATGAGAGGCCTCTCTCAGCTGCCTTCTCTTGATAGCAGAAGCAACCCCCTGTTCTATTCCCTGGGTCAGCCCTGTGCCCCTCTCCCTGTCCCTCAGTCTCTGGTCACTCCCACCCTGATTCCCTGTTGGCCTTTTTGCCCTCACCCCACCCTTGTGACACCCCCATGTCCCCCAGTAATCGATGTCTAGTGCTCTCCCCGCCCTGCTCATCCCATGTATTTAACATAGACCCTTACAAAGTACCTGGCCTTTGTTCTCTGAACCATGGACCGTGCACACACGCCTGGCTGAAATAAACATCTCTGTAAAACCCCTGCAAAGGCCCTTCCTGCTCTCTTACTTGCTTTCACCCCAAGCAACACCAGGTGCAACAATCGAGTTTGTTTCCTAAGAAGTCAGTCAACAGGTGGTATATTATTTTGCAGTAAAGATTGGGAGCTTTTATTGATGGGTTAATTACTGTCAAATATTCAAAGACAAAATGCTTCTTGTTTGTGTATTTTTATACTTTACCCTCAAAGTATTTTTGGAAATGATCCTTTTGATTTGTCTTTTGTAAATTGTCTTAGTTTGCATTGTTGAAGTTGTTTCTGCAACAAGGCTTTCCACTCTTAGCATCTTGTTATTCAAGGATATGATTTTACACTGAGAGAAAGTTAGGTATAGCTTCCACTCAGAGCCATCAACAGCACCAGGGAGTCTCACTCTTCACAGGAAAACAAGGAAGACAAGGCATACAAATAGATATGTGATCACTTATTGTGCCACTACGCTAAAAGTTTTTGTTCTTTAGCATGGGGAATGCCATTTTTCATTCCACCTCAAAATTTATTTATGTTTTAATCTTAGTTTTCCAAATAGCTTTTGACCTACTTAAAGAATGTATTTCAGCTAAGAGAGGCTACACTGTTATTGGTGTTCTGCATATACCTGACAAGTAACTTCGAGTGTAAAATAACTGACCTGTAAGCACTAAATGACATTTGGTCAACTGGGTGGTTGATAATTACACAACCAAACTGTGACAGGAACAATTAATTTGATCAATTTGAGTATCTGTTGTTGTAGCTTTCTCTAGCATACCTATGACTCAAATCATACTATGACAGAAAAAAACCCCACCATTTTATGTTTCATTATCATTAGACACAGAAGAGAAAGGGGTAAATATGTGAGGGTGTCACAAATAATGAACCTGTTAAGTAAAAACTAAGACAGTAATGTACTTGAAAGAAAAAGGGTTTATACTGAAAGCATTTGACTAAGTTTCAAACTGGTGGCCCATTTTTAGCCCTGCATGACAATGGGCACTGCTATAAATGGGAATGTTTATTATTATTACTATTATTATTATTTCCCTTTATTCTTCTTAAGGGAGATAAGTTGGCAATAACCTGTCAATACCAACTCCTATGTGGCTTCAGGTTGAAAACATTTGTGAGGGCTCTTCCTCTCTCATGGTTTGACCCCAACCAGCAGCTAAACCCCACACAGCCACTCGCTCAGTTCCCCACAATGGGATAGAAGAGAAAAATTGAAGACTAAAAGTGAAAAAACTCAAGGGATGATATAAAGACAGTTTAATAAGGACAGCAAAAGCCACACACAGAAGGAAAGCAAACCAAGAAATTAATTCTCCACAGCAAAACAAGGAATTTCCTATTTCACCACTTTGTATGGGCAGGCAGTTTTCCTGGCATCATGCATCTTGTGGCATTCTTGCAGTGCCGCTAATTTGAAGTGGGATATAGGGGCTGAAGATATCTTTTCCCCTGTCCTATTGGAAGATCTCTAAAAGATCTGGGATGGCTGAAAGATGAGTCTTCTTTTGGTTTGAAATAGAAATAATGCCCTTTTTTTTTTTCCCCGTGATCAAAATCCCATCATTTGGATACTCCAACTATGGCTTGTCCCACCTTCTTTCCCTAGAAATTTTTTAGAAAATTTAGTAGAAGACTAACCCTTGTTTTCTAGTATTGCTGCTTGGGTTTGATTTTATCCTTTTTTTTTTTTTTTTTTTTTTTTAAATCACATCTTTTGCTCTCTGTAACCTAGTCATGATCACTCTGCTCCCTTCCATTTTATTCATTCCAGCAGTCAGTAGCTTGAACTCTCTTTCTCTGTTGAGGCAGGCTGATATAAATGGTTTGTTTCTCCTGAGAAAAGCATTGGTATCTGCGCTTCAAGTTCTTCTCTATTGACAGGTGTGCAAGAGAGTTAATATGGCAGCATTTCAGTAACTACAGTGCCAGTTTGAAGTGTCTCATATGTCTGCTCTGGATGTCCCTTTATGACATCTCCATGATACCCTCTCTCCTCTTCCAGTTTTGCATATAGTACAAGCCTGTGTCTGAATGTTTTTCCTCCTTAATATTAACTGAAACAGGTGAGGCAGAAATGGCTACATTGGTGTTGACACAATATTTATGTTAACACTGTTAAGACCACCCAAATATGAATGATCTTAGCTAAGAAAAACCCAATTTCATTCACTTCATGTAAAGTATTGTAATTAAGTTTCTCAGTCTAGAGACCAACACTGAGTTACTAAATAATATTTATGAAATTATATACCTCTTATTTTTTTCTTGCTAATATATTGTCTTTTTTTTTTCTAGTAACTTCCAGCAAAAATGATAAACTGGTAGGCCTTTTCATTTTTTCACTGGAAAAAAGCATAAAAGTGTACCTTCTATCTGGTAATTAAATCTTACACTGACAGTCTTGCTTTCATAGGTATTTCTGCATGCATTTCTATGTTTAGTTTTGCCATCTTACTTATACAAACCATTTTATGATATTTCTCTTTTTCTGATGAGAGGGTGTATCTCTTGTTTTGTGCAGTCTTTACACTGATTAAGATTGAGTATAAATGAGTGTCACTGAATGCTGTGTCCCCATAATACGTGCTTTCTGTAGCACTAAAGTGGCATTTTACACTCTGGGATCCCTCTGGGATCATTAAACTATGGTTATTCTTGATTTCATCATCAAGATATTGGTCTGAATTGTAATAATGATTTACTGTGTACCTGGCATAAATTTCACTTAATTTAAGATTAGGAAAATGTTCCAGTTGTTCAGTAAATGAATTAATGACAAGCAGGGGTAGCATTTGCTTATTATGGGGAAAGGCAGTTTTAGGATGGTAAGTTGGGATGTTAACTGAAAATTGCACAACAAAATAGTGGCAGATTGCTCAGGCCAGTTCACAGTTGTCTTTTAGTCCTCTGCTCTGCTAAGGATTTTTGATGAATGCTTTGGATTTATGGCATTCGCATTTCAAAATTTCTGTTGGAAAAAAGCTTCAGTCATGTAAAGTGGCGTGATTTTAAAAAGAAGTAACTGAGAATGTATTATTTCATAAATGTAATGGAACATCTAGCTACGGTTGGGTTTTTTTTGAGTTAATGCTAGATAAGAAAAAATTAGACATTTTTCTTGACTTCCTGTTTTCACTTGTTTAATAACATAGCATTCTTTCTCATCTTGAAAAGAGACTGAATCAAACCAATTTACAAGGTGACTTAAAACATTATTTTACAAAATTGTTCACTTAATATTGAGAATGTATGTTGATATTTTCATCTCAACACTGCTTTATACTGCTTTCATGTTTCTCCCCTCCACTGCCCAGTTATTCCCTCTCCAGGGAATAACCAAAAGGACAGTATTTTTCCCCCTCTTCTAAGAAGTTTCTCTTTAAGGTTTTTTATGATAGTAAGAGTAAAAATTATTTAGAGTGAAAGTGAGCCAAAATTTTATATATATTTAACTAGTAGTAGTAGGTAACAAATGTCCATGTTTCATTTAGATAGTGGCAACTTTGCTCTTTGGACTCTGCTGTTTATTCACTACAGTGAAAGCTATTAGCAGTGTTCAGAAACATCTTTGGGATGCAGAATTTGACCTCTGTTCTGCTGTGTTTTAGGGTCCTGGTTCTGGTCTTCTTGCAGGCTGAAGGGAGTTAGTGAGGCCTTGAACAAGAACCTGTCTAGACTCCCTGTTTGTCTGGGTTTAGCACTCCTACCCTGTCTTCCTCAGTGGAGATGGGAATACTGGCTAAAGGTTTCTATCTTTTTCAGCTCTGGGCAGTCAGAATAAGCACCTAGAAGAGAATTTCAGGCAATAAATTTGATAAGCAGAAAAATTCAGATGTGAATATCTGATGGAAATGCTTTTCATGCAGTTAGGAGAAGAGGGGGAAAAAAGCAGTATTATGTGGGCAAGATGAATGCCTTTGTGCTACTTCCTGTGATATGCAGCAGACACAGAAAGAACATTTCACTTTACTGTTCCTCTCTCCACTGATCTGAGAGAAGCACGTTGTAGTTGTATCAAAACATTTACAAAAGCTTTTTCTTTTGTATTTGAAAATACTCGGTGGTAGGGAATGAAGGGTAATACACTGAAAGACAGTGTCATTTGACATAGGTAGTCAAATACATAGGTAGTATGACATTTTGAATGGGTAATAAATATATTTGCAGCTTTTTCAAGCAATACAGTGCTCTAATGTTTATGCCATGGATTTCTTTCTATTCATAACTTTCCTGCCAATTGCTTCTCTGATTTATTAGACTGATGTGTGAGTGCAGAGGATCACTTTCCCATTGTAGAGCATATTTTTTATTACTGTTCTCATCATCCAGCAAGCCATGGTAAGACTTTGCACACTACATATAGAAATAAAATAATCTAGATTGATATCAATATCTGTAATTTGATGCTTTCTCAACATATCTCTACTAAAAAGGTTGGCAGCAAAATTATTTCAATAAGGAAAATCATAGTCCTGATAAAAAGCACCTGCCAAATGAAACTTTCAAGGTAAAGACCATCAGTCGATCTTCAAAATGTTTAAAAATGCAAAGAGATGGCTGTTACTAAGCTACTGAGAATGGTGGCAGCAGAAGGCACAGGTTTGTAGAGACATAAGAACTGAGACAGAAATGTTCTCTAAAACAGAAATGTCCCCCTTGAAACCAGTACATGTGTATGTGTGTGTGTGTATATATATATATATATATATATATATGAGTGCAAATATATATACACACACACACTCATTTATTATATATAGATGTATAAAATTTTGCATATTGATCTGCGGGTATTACAAAGTGTATTAACTATGAGGCAGGTATTTACTTGTGCTTTTACCTCATTTATAAAACTCACGTAACTGGGGAGATTGAGGAAAGATTCCACAGTGCTACTTTCTGCTTCACTGAAACTCTTAAACTGCAGAAATTTTCATACAACACTGAGGTGATGTCTTCTATTGCTATTAAAATATTTGAAGAAGTGACATACTGCTTTTTCTAAAAAACTTACTTTTGCTTTATATTTAAAAAAATAAAATTGAATTTTCTTTATCTTGTTAAACTTCACTAGGTATCTGGTTATAGAAATACCAGGATGTTTTTAGTTGAAATATATATGTCAGTTCTTTCACCAGTAATAAATGTAAACCTTCTAAAATAGATATTTAATTATTTTTAAATACCAGAAAGTAAATGATCCAAATAAACCCTTGGAGTTAATCATCATTTTTCATTTAATGTCAGACAGCAGTAAATCAGTTGATTGGTTGAGTAATGCCACTGTCTTTGCATCCTGAATTAATACTGCTCTTGCACTGTCTGTGAAGTGCACACTGCTGAACCTTCTTTATCATTGTGCATTTTTTGAAAACAAAGACCCTGAGTCAATATCAAGCAGCTACAACAGAGATATTGCCTTTAACAGTGGGATTGAAAATTGCTTTTCCGATGCCTTCGCAGTCAGACAAGCACATAAGGTCAGCTCTGTGCTTGCAGTTAGAAGCATTATTTGGAAGATCCCACTAGTCCTTCATGATTAGAGTAGGATATCTGTGTTGTCCTTCAAATGTAATGTTTTTTGAAAGTCTAAATGTAAAGTGCTTTACAATTATAGGGAACTCCTGCCTACCCAGGGATTTTTTTTTTTTTATGAAATCTAAAATCACACAAAAACTTTGATTTATAATAGATTTAGCCTTCCTACCAAGCATGAAAAACAAGATGTGTCACAGAGCAGAATACATTAAGGCTTACTGACTGAGAAAGCAGCACATTTATTCATACCTTCTCAGGGCAATTTTAGAACACGATTTTGATTCTCCTCCTGTACAGAAAATGGTTTTGACCCTCTGTCAACCCCACACATAGATTCATAGATCTAAAGAGGTCACTTAAGAGACACAGAGAAAAACAAATCTGTACTCAGTAACAGAAATAAGATACCCACTAACATAAAAAAAGCTGCTGAGTATTAACTCCATGCTTTGCATCTTCACGCCACACAACCTTTCCACCAAACACCCACCTGGTTTCTATAGACACCGAAAAAAGATCCCCATCCTTCTCCACTCAATGCAGTTTAGAAGAGAGGGAACAATTTCTGTTTAACTTTAAGTAGAACATTATATATATACCGGTAGTTGAATTTATTTACATTATGCCTATTCACAGCTTTATGTTTCCTTTGTATCTGATCTAAAAAGTTCTCATGAGAAAGCCATTCATAAATGGGACCTAGATTCAAACCCTGATTTAGATTCTTTAAACAAATTAGACTTTGGAGTTAATGCAGCAATTTGCATAACATTCTGCTCTATTTTCAGCTAAAATTGCTCAGCACTTTTTAAAACCTGTAGCAAATTACTTCACTAATGAGGCTTAATTACCCTATGATGTTACAGGTAAATTTCTCTGTTAATACATCTCATGTGCATTTGCAATGTACAGATTTTGCATTGTCTACCTGCTGTTCCATAGGCACATCAGAAGAAATAATGGAAAGTTTGAGCCAGTGTATTTGCTTTAAGAGAGGTGTGCATTAAATATTATTTCTATATTCTGTTCTGATGAGTTGCTTTCTCCTCTTCACATCCATTTCAAGTTCTAGGAATCAGCCCTCTGAAACTAGCTAGCAGTGACACTGCTCATCTTCCAAACTCTTCTCCAAAAAATGGTGTAGTTCTTTACCTCTTAGATGAGAGTCATTTTAGTGATGTAAACTAGGCAAAGATAAATAACTGAGAGAATTTGTAACAGCAGTAAAAACATGAAGAAATGTAATAATTTCATGGATACTGTGTATAAACAGTCAGTGTAGTCAAGTTGCTGTGCAGCTGTCTTGGCCTTAGCTGCAGTGCCCTGGTCCGTGTGGCTGCACAGCAGTGAGCCTGAGAAGAACAGGGTGGCTGTAGTCAGAGTGTCTGACAAACATTACACAGCCTGCCACCATTTAAAAATTCTTGGGAATTTGGTTTGGCTCACTTGTAGCTTCTCCTTCCAGCACTGGTGGAACAGAGTTGCTCAAAATCCATTCAGATGTGAAGTAGCTAGCGCTTGCCTTGCTGGCTGGAACACCAGCGCCTAAGAACATTAAAACCAATTCTTACTAATTATTTCCAGAAGCAGACTTAAACTGAATTCTCCTTTTAATTTGGTGTTTATTGGATACATAACATCACCTGTGCTAGCAGCCAGTTACTTTTTTGTTCTTTTCTGTGTGTAGCAGAGCGGCATTAAAAAAATTCCATGTGTTTAAATATGTGTATTTTAATATATTAAAACATGCTTTCTTAATAGCAGAAATGTCACAGGGTAAGTGGCAGATGATGCAGTGTGTTACATCAATTAAACTGGCAATTAATATCTATGATGTGTAGAAAGGATTGATTGTTGTTATATTTCCTTCACCTCCTTTGGATGAAGAGTTACTCAATAATGATTATTAAGAAAAGTGTGGAAAGTAAGCATCTAACCATGAATTAATCTTTGAATTAGGAATGTGGAGCTGTTAATAGTGGAACACTTAATGTCGTACTGGGAAGAGGAGATTGTGTTATTTTAGCTGCACACTTTATCACTGTCAGTCTAACTGGTTTTTACCTAGTCCTGCTTCTCTTTTGTTTCCCTTATATTTTACTTTGTAAGGCAGGGTACTCAGAATTAAATGCAGAATAGGATGTTTCAGTTATACCTACTGGCAAAATTTGAACAATATCTTAGATACCCACTTGCTGAGTATAAATAGAAGAGGAAGGGTGTTTTGGTTTCTGTCACAGAAGTATTTTTAGGCTGTTTTGGAATACTTCATTATCTAACAGTCTTTGGCTAAAGTGTTTTAGACTTCAAGCTTTGCTTTTCTTTCTTTTTGTATCTCTAGCTAATTTTTGTAGCTTTCCAAGGGATGGAAGAAGCCATTTCCATTATGCAGTGATTGAAAGAAAGGGTTTTGCTTCTTTTCTTTGCTGCTGAGAGGAATAGAATAATTTTCACTCCACAGAGTTCAAAGAATATATTTCAAAATAGGGTTCAAAACCTTAGTGAAAGTCAAAACAGACAATATCTATTCACTTTAACATTGCTTCTGCTGTTGCAAAGCCATAAGCAACAGCCAGCTTCCAGGGCCAGATTTCTCATAGCTTGATATGAAGAGAGGTCACTCACCTATATTTTATTCATTCTGGTTTTACCAGTATCTATCCCTGAGATCCACAATGTCTCTGATAGCGCTTTCCCACATCTCCTGTTCTCATCAGCTATTCCAGCTGAAGGTTCACTAGTGTTATGCTATTGTTAGTAGCTAGGATTAATAAGCAGATAAAACAGGGTGCAGGGATCAAATGAGGGGCGTGGCCAGACAAGCATGCTGAAGCACAATTTATTTACAGATGACCAATCCCTTTCATCATGCCCTTCTCTATTTCCTCATGTTGTTCCTCCCCCATGCATTTGGAATGTCTCTCTTTCCCTATCTTTGCCCTTCTGCTAAACACCCTGTGAGTCTGGCACTCTGCCACAATCCCATCAGCATGCTCTTTGCCATAGAACCTTGCCATTCGTTCCTCCCTGGGTGCACTCTTGACCAGTTAGCGAAGCTCAGGCTGAACCTCTTCAAGCCTTGGAGTGGTTCCTCCAGCAGCCCATCAAGCAGTGACTTCCTAGACCTGGTCTTTGGTATTGCCTCTTGCTCTGCAGCTTTGTGTACCTCAGTGAGGTTTATTACTTTTCCTCTCTCTCTGTTCATGGGCTGGACAGCCTTTGAGCAGATGTCCTCACAAAACAGGTATATATATTCCAAGTATCTACATACCCTTCACATCCTACATTTCACTTTCTTCCACACATCCAGCCAATCTGGTGTATTGAATTAGGAAAGCAGCTTTCAAGGATTCTTACAATTATCAAGGATAGATAGATAGATAGATAGATAGATAGATAGATAGACAGACAGACAGATAGACACTAGATAAATAGATAGATAGATAGATAGATAGATAGATAGATAGATAGATAGATAGATAGATGGAGTTTCAGACATATTAGCGATGTCTTATTGGCTTGTTTTACCAGTACATATGCTTCAGGCTGGTCATGTGTAACTCCTGGTAGATTAAGTGTCTAACAGGCCACTGCTGTGGTAAACACCACTCTGTCAAAGATAAACTTTGAAACAGATACATTAATTTCTCATAGCCTCTTGGCATGAGGAATAGAAGCTGTCCTTATTAGGAAAATAATTGACATCTTTACTGCCTCCAGCAGTGGCCTGAATCCCTTTTTGAGTCTATATTTTATTTTTATAGTGTGGATACAAATACATATTCTCAGATGTAATGCAAAAACCTTTATACTATGCCAGAGGAGAAAACTCTGTCATCAAGCTGACATGAGTGCACTTTTATCAGTCTGTGTACTAGAGAGTCTGGCACCTTTTCCTGTCCTGTCTGTCTGTGTTGTGGCATCAACAGGGTCAAGTGCTTCTGGCCAGCAAGTAGACAGTGACATACATTAATGTCAGAGAGCCAACTTGAAAGGAAAGTTTGAAAATATCCTGGTGAAAGAAAAGATGAAAACAGCTCTGTGCATTCTTCCATGGAAATTTTTTTTTTTTTCCAAAATTTATGTTATCTCTCTCAGTTTTCACTTTGATTGGCATAGATTCCTAATTACAGCTCTGTATTTAACAGCTCTCTAACAGTGTCTTCCAAAGACATACAGAAAATGTTTCCAGTGAGAAAAAGGAAAATAACTTAAAGAAATTAACAACATCCGTGGATTAAGAAAGTCATGAGAAACAATACAACACAGATTCATCCAGCATTGTTGATATTATTACTCCTTCTCTTCCCATCCTCTTTTTTTTATTTTTGAGAAAAGATGGTGTAAAAATGGGACAACACATTTGAGACACGGGTAGATGCAACTGGGCATACTCAGTTGTGCTGGAGAGTTGAAGGTCATTCTTTTGAGTTCAGAAGTGGCTACTTTGGGGCTAGTCTGTGTGAGAATAGAGTTGTTCCTCTGTATCTCCAGACAAGCTGGTACTCCACTGTTTGTTTTTAGTAGGCAAACAGACTCTGACATACTCTATTTTCTTTTTCTCCTAGTTGTAACAAGGCAGTGGCCACTGATATGTCAATAAATATTGTATTAAAAAATGTTTTCTTCCTCTTAAGTTAGGAAAGAGACAGAAGTATCAAACTGGGATTTGGGATTTGGGATTTGATGCCCCATTGATTCAAATTGCTGCTTAGCCATCCATCCTGGCATTCTTGGCAAAGACATTCATAATAGCACTCCTGAATTCACTGGAGCTGTAGCTAACTCAGCTGAGATCTGCCCCGGGAGACTAAGTCAGAATTGTCCTTCAGGCTGTGGCTCTTACCTCCCTAAAGGACTTGAACAAATAATTTAATTTCCTTTGCCTCTATTTCCATACGTTTAAATAGATCCTGATAACATCCATCACAGTCTCACAATTTGTCAGGCATAATTAAACCTGCTGGAGAGTATTGTTTTAAACATCTATATAGATATTTGATAGAAGCACAAAGATGGGATGAGACTTGTGATGAGTAAAGGCCTGTTTAAAAAAAAAAAAAAAAAAAAAACAAAAAAAAAAACAAAGCAAGAGAGAAGTCCGGATAATAAACAGCATCAGAAACTGAGCTCCTAGTTGTGAACAATCAGCTCCATCTCTCCCTGCATGACACAGTTACTCTGCCAAATATCTGAGCCTGGAAATTCAAAGAAAGTTTGTAAAATAAATACTGTATTTCCCAGGTAAGAATAGGTTATTTCTCCAGTAAAATTTAAGAAATTTTGTCAGGTTATGTAAAGTGTTATGTAACATCCGTTTCATTTCTGCTACAGTACCCTTTTTTTTTCTGACAGAAATGCATTTTAAATTAATATTTAATGCTTTTGCTTTTAAGAAACTATCTTTGAATCACTTCAGTTTGCTGCTGGCTTCAGGTTCCTAGGAGAGGAGGAGCTGCATGAGCTGAACACTGGTGTGCTGTCAGCTACCATGACTGGAAAGTAAAGGTGCAGCTCAGGAATATTGTCTCAATGTAGCAAAACCACACATTTCCCTTTAGAAATGAGCAGAAGATAGCAAAACCTATCACCTGAGAGCATCCACTCTCTGAAGAGCATGAGATGCCAGTTGGTTGTGTGCAAGGGGAAGAGTGGGAAAAACAACATAGGCACAAAGTCTCCCTGAATGGAGATAGAGCCCTCTGAGTCTTTAGCTGAATTGTAGCACACAGAATGATTTTTTCTACAAAGTAATACTTTTTCTCATTCTTACTCTTTCTTAGTCTTTTTTTTTTTTTTTTTTAGCAGCAAAGCAATTAAAATATTCATTCAACATATTGTGCTTTAAAAATATAATTCACAAAGATCAGCAGGCATGTTTTCATTCTGTCGTTCTTGATATTACTCATCACACCAGGCAACTCATGTATTTTTTAACTGTATTCTTGCTTCTATCAGATCTTGTTTCTTTTCCGAGGTAGAAGTGTGAAGCTCAGTGGTTGATTCACCTTTTTGTAGAACTGATGCATAAATTTTTGTTCCTAGTCTGTTTAGTAAATGTCATCTGTTTTGTCATGTAGGTGGCTCTCCATGTAGCATGCTTGGTTTTGAAAATCTGGTTAGTAGGGGAAGCAAATGTATTTTTATATGAAGGTTAAATGGATTGTAAACCCAAGCAAACAAAACAAGCAAGCTTCACTCCCCACTTCTCCCAGATAAGCTTGGTAAATTTTTTTCTGGCTCAGAAATGAGCTAATTATTTAATTGCAAGTCATCCAGTTCACATGGAAAAGACTTGACCAGTGAGATATTTTGCAGCATGTTTTCTCTTTTACCTGCTTTTCTCATTTCTAAACTGAAAGATGTCATGGTTTCTCTGAGCAGCAGAAGCATAAACCCTCAAAAAGATGGGTGAACTTTTCTGCCTGAAATTGATATATTTTACCAATGTCAATTCATATTTCTTCATGCATCATGTAGTGCCAGCTGCTGTAGTCTTTGAGGTGACCTGCATATTGCTCAGAAAACTGCACATGAGTACTGATATAATTCCTATTTAAAGAAAAATATCTTAGTTTATCTTTAAACGTGATCACTTTGGAATTTAGACCAAAGCTTTGTATAGACATTAAAACATCTTAATTTAACATTGTAACATCATGGTGTATATGCTTTTTTGATAACACAGTGATTCTATTTTTTAGTTTTTTATGTTATTAAAAACATAAGAATATGCCAGATGAAGAAGAAAGGGAGAACTTCTGGTTTAGCAGTGAGTAATTTCATATAGCTCAGTTTTGGAACCCTAAACCCTGAATCACTTTTCAGTCTTTATTTGAAGTGAATCATTTAAGTTGGAAGGAATCAAGATGATCTCGTCCAACCATTAACTCAGCACTGCAAATTCCACCACTAAGTGCCACATCTGCATGCCTGTTAAACACCTTCAGGGATGGCGACTCCACCAATTCCCTGGCTAACCTGTTCCAGTGCTTGATAAACTTTTCAGTGAAGAACTTTTTTATAATATCCAACCTAAACATAAACATGTTATGTCCCCTGACCCATGATATGACATGAAGCCATTTCCTCTTGTCCTACCACTTGTTATTTGGGAGAAGAGACCAACCCCACCTGGCTACAAACTCCTTTCAGGCACTTGTAGAGAGTGATGAGGTCACCCCTGAGCCTCCGTTTTTTCCAGGCTAAACAACCCCAGCTCCCTCAGCTGCTCTTCATGGGACTTGTGCTCCAGACCCTTCACAGCTCTGCTGCCCTTGCCTGGACACACTCCAGCCCCTCAATGTCTTTCTTGGAGTGAAGGGCCCAGAGCTGCACACAGGATTTGAGGTGTGCCCTCCGCAGTGCTGAGTACAGGGGGACAGCCACTGCCCTGCTCCTGCTGGCCACACTATTGCTGGCACAGGCCAGCATGCCCTTGGCCACCTGGACACCTGCTGGCTTCTGTTCAGCTGGCTGCAGGCCGTGCCTTTTCTCTTAGCCATCTTTCCAGCCACTCTTCCCTAAGCCTGTAGCATTGCATGGGCTTGTTGGGACAGTAACACACGACCCAGCACTTCACCTTGTATAAGCTTGTGTTAGAGCCATAAAATGCCATAAATTGATTCTATATAAAGATTTTAAGTTAGTAAATGAAGCTGGAATTCGTAATAGATTTTACTGTTCTTTAACTATTTCTTTTTCCAAGACTTCCCTCTGCAGAGCCCCAAGAACACATGCCCATGCAAAGACAACTTCAAAAATATTTTAATTTTTTTTTTTTTTTGTCTTCAGTGTAAAATGGCCAGCTGAACTGGCCATTGTTTTGGGTCTCAGCCAGCTACATCCATGGGGAAACTTCTTAACTTTTGCAGAGATGTCTGTATAACTTGCTTAAAGCTCAAGCATTGTACTCTTTGGATTTTAGTTATGAATCTGTGTGGTTTCTTAAAATTAGATCCAAGATGGATTACTCTTTGAGGAACAAGTAGTGTCACAGAACAATAAAGATGTGTTTGTTTGGAATGGATTTAATAGTACATTGTGCCTGATGTTCTTGATCATTTGTCTCAAATATTTTTGTTCTTTTTTTAAGAATGTTTTTTTATATGAAATATCACATTAGACTTTTATTTTGTAGGCCACCTTGGGTACACATAAGACTTTTGTTCCTGCATCGATTAAGGGTCTCCGTCAATGCTGCTAGAACAAGCTTACCACAATTTATTTCTCATCCTTGTTTTTATATTTCTGGTGACTTCCTGTTTTTCCTTTCATCTTTGCTCATCCCAATTTAGTTGATATAACATCCTTACTGAGACTGCAGTAGCTATTCCCATTCCCAGTAATTAAATGTAAAGGCAGGACTCCTAAAAACTTTATGACATTAAGTGCATTTTTGGTTTGCTATAGCCTTGTGGTTTTTCTAGCTTGTGATGTGTTACACTCGGAAGGAGATGATGTTTCTCCAGTGCAGGAGAAACTCTTGCCAAGGCAAACCTTGATGAACCATGAGAAACCTTGGTGAGGCAACACTCTTGACTAACTTTGGCTGCTTTAACAGAGGTTCTGGTTTGTCATTGTACAGTTGTGCTGCCACTGAAAGAATAATACCAGGAATCAAAGCAGTGAAATGTAGCAGCTCTGTGGTATTACCAGCACACCTTTGCTGGACTTCAGTCTGCATAAAACACAGCTTAATTACATTGGACAGCATTTACTAGTACTGTTATCATTCCCTAACTGTATGATTATCACCTTGGCCTGTTTCAGATAAGAAGACAAGGCGGAATACAATTACTGGTGGATCTATTGGACCATCGGATGACAGAAGTCCACCGTAGTGCCTGTGGAGCCTTGAGAAACTTGGTATATGGGAAGGCAAACGATGACAACAAAATAGCTCTGAAAAACTGTGGTGGTATCCCAGCATTAGTACGGTTACTCCGCAAGACTACAGATTTGGAAATCAGAGAACTGGTCACAGGTTTGAATTTTTCAATATATTTTGTTCAAACTCTCTGTCAGTCTTGCAAGCATAGTCCTGTGCCACATGCCACTAGCTCCATCAGTAACTATTTCATGACCATCTTATCTGCCATAACAAAAAGCTTTCAAGCCCTTTGGATTAATGTAATATACGAATAGCTTTCAATATCATGCAGTTTACAGATGTAGGTATGGTTTATGCTTGTTGTTGCTGGTTCACTTTTTTCTTGGTTAGCCATGAGTGCTCTTGGAGGAGATGTGCTCCACACATGGATATGTTGTGGTGGGAATCCTCTGCTCTCCATCCTGTCTGGTACAGGGTTGTCTAGGCAGGAGCCATATTTTACTGAAATTACTTAGAATCTGTTAGTCATGCTTTTATATCCTATGTAGTGATGTTGTGAGAGGGAGGATTTGTTTGGGTTTTCTGCCTTTGTCAGGGTTCTGATAGGAAAGTGGAATACTGTGTTGGAGAGGTGGACGTCATCTTCTGAAGCCTTTTGTCTGAAATTTGATAGCATGCTATGTGATGTGTTTTACACAGAGCATACAGGCAGTGGTAGTTTATTTCTTTTCTTGATAGAGTAGGATCTGGTCTTCTTAAGGTTGTGTGGTTTTTTTCCTTTCTGAAATTCAAGAGAGAGGGGAGGGGTTGTGGTGTTCAGCAGTACAGGAATGCTGTCAAACAGGACTGCTGTGAAATGTTTGGAGGATTTTTTTTCACCTTGCCCTTGAGCTAAAATATTTAATATGTAAAACAGAAGCAAGGTAGAGAGGTTTTTTTAATTTTCACTTTGTGATTTCATTCTATTTGGTGATTATTTAACACTGTAAATCAAAAATACTTTTATTATCTTGTTTTCAATGCATGTATTTTCGTTATGATTTTCCTACTAAAATATTTAAGAAAATTTATAATTTCTGTCACAGAATCATCAGAGTACATGTTATCATCTATATTTCTGCAAAAATTACTTACCCTTACATCAGGCCTCATTTAGGATACAATTGATAAGATACCATCCTTTAGTTAGGTCCAGGTTCTTTCCTTGAGGGTGTTTGAATAAACTGCATGGTGTTTATTAAATACAGATTTTTTTTTATATATATATTTAATTTTGTTTCTTAGTTACAATAGTTATCACCTCCTACTTGTTAGTCAGGATTAATGGGGCAGAGATACAGGTTATATGAGCTCAGATTGTGCCTCCTGTAGAGTGACAGAGTTACTGACAGATCTAATAAAGTGTAACCACTGCTTCGGATTCAACACACTTGTTTGTCTCTTGGTTATGTTGTCAGTATCCTGGCTCCAGGGAACATTCTGCCTATTTATTTTGAGTAGTAAGTGGCAAACTGCTAATAAACCTCAGTAGTCACTGTGGCACTTCCATGCCATCTGTAGATGAATGTGTAATGTCATTAGGTCATTTAAAGAAAATATACTGGGCTGCAGTTTATGTTGGTTCCATTGCACAGTATGCTGTTAAATATTCCCAAATTCCCACAGAAAGAAAGAATGTTTTCTAGTATGGCCTCAAAGTCTTATTACCAAGAGGAGTAGGTACTGACCATCAAGGGTAGGGAGTAACCTGCCTTTGTATAAGTACAAAGTAGATGCAGCTCCCAGGGATGGTGAGCATCAGGAGTGCTGGATGTGTATGAAAGGGGAGAAGACCAAGATGCTGACCCTGAAAAATGGAATCAAAGTCAGTGGTATTTCAAGATTTTATCCCAGAGCCTGCTTTTGTATTGGAGTTTTTTGTTTGTTTTCAATAACCAGTACATCGCAAAAGGCCACTGCTTGCCCTGGCCATGTTTTGTGCCTTTCAGAATGCAGATCACTGGCTCTTGCTTTCAAAATGCAAACATGTTTGTGTTCTGCAAAGCTTCCTTGCAAAGCAAGGCTCATAGCTGCAGCTCTCATCTTGCATCTCTTAGGAAACAGGCTAAAGTCATGCATCTGAATCAGTTCTCCTTTTTTTTTTTTTTTGGTAAAGTGTTGTATTGTGACAGCTATTGCAGCTGAATTCCTTCTTTCTGTCCTTTCTGGGGAATGAAAGGTAGCTCCTGCAGCAGCTCCCTTGGTAATGAAAGCATTTGACTTGGTGGCAGGCACAAGGAAAAATGAAAAGTTCCTCATGCTTTCCATCAGCCTTCCTGAGCTGAAGTAGTAGGAAGGTAATTATTTCAGTAGGGGCTCCACAGCCTGGAGGAGATGCAGAGAAAATAATAATAAATGTCTGTTTTGGGACTAAGCACAATACTTTGAGCCTTTCTATCTCATGTTCATTGTGCATCCTGTCTATATGAAAGCTGCTCTTGTTACTTTTAGAGAAGACACAAAGTTCATGCCTTAGGAATTCATACAGGCTCTGACACAGCTCCCCTAAATAGTCATCCACATTTGTCCTCAGAGCACTTCTCTTAGGTGGGGAAGTATCATTATCTCAGTCGTACAGATGGGGACCTGAGCCTATCAAGTGTAAATGTCCAGAAATCTGGCAAGATGAAGGTGTGAATCACTCTTGAGTAGGCATCCAGCTGCAAGGGAAGAAATACGGCCTGGAGAGATTTTTTTAGCAGCTCAATTTGTCTGGCAGTAGTGAAGCATTCATTGCCTGCCCCAAGTCTGTGAAGCACTTGCCCAGCAGAGCAAAAGTTCTGATACTAGTTTCTTCCTCAAACATGCACATTCTCTTCCTTTGTGTTGCTCTTCTTCTCTAAGTAGATTTTAACTTCACTTTCTGGCAATCTCAAGCCTGGTTTTGGAAGGGTATTAAACCTGCAAACTAGCTTTCTAGCCCAGTAGCTTCTTGATTCAGGCACCATTTGTGGCTTGTCCTCTTTCCCAGAGATTTCCTTCTGCCATAATCTCTCCAAAACTGAGTTTTTTCACTTTTTTCTTTGTCTCGTCTTTGTCCTCCTCAGCAACAGAGGTCTTGGGCTAATACTAGAAAACCTTACCAAGCTCAAATTTTTGGACTGCAGAACCTTATAGCAAAGTGTTAGAGCTTCAAGGCTCTTATGTCAAGGAAATGTTTTCAGTGCAGGCTCCCATGAAGAAGCTCTGAGGGAAATGTGCTGCCTGGGTGTTATGAAATTAAATGGTGTTAATGCACAGGAAGTATTTCCTAAGATACGGGAAGATTATTCTTAGAGAAACGCTTCCACAGTGACAGGGTTTTACTAGAAGAACATGGATAAAATTTGGTATACCCATGCATATATATATTTGTGCAAAAGCAAAATGCTCTGATAGAAATAGAGATGTTGGCATGGCCTACAGCCTCTGGTAATTTCCAGAGACTCAAGGAGAATCTGAATCACAATGTAACTCTGTAAGTCTGTTCATATAAGTCTGTAAATAAAAAGAAATAGGTGTAAGCTGAATGCACCACACTTAATTTAGCCATCTTTTTACCTCAGTACTGTGCTGCCACTTTCCACAGTAGCACCTGTTAATGGGAAAAAATAAAAGCCTTCTATTTTAAAATAATTAAATGTTAACACTTTTCTAATAAATATAAATAGAGAGGAACACAGTACAAAATTAGCACAGATCCTGCAGATGGTAGAAAGAAATGTTTTCACTTGGTAATAATGGCAGTGAGTAACTGATTTCTGATTCTCTTGCCTTTACCAAGTTAATTATGAACTCTTCCACAAAATTCTATTTTATATTTTTTTCTATTTGTTTTACTGTCAGGGGAAAAAACATAAATGGAAAAATCTGACATTTTAACAAGGATAGCAGAGGAATTCTATGGATACCTTGTGCAGAAGGTGAGGTCAAGCAGCTGTTGCTAGATCCTTTCCAACTCAGGCCATTCTATGATTCTGTGATTCAACCTATGCTTGCTCCTTCTTCCATCAGCTTGATTGGTTAACAGGGTACCTGTCTCAGATGAAATGATTTAAACTGCTGTTATTCTCAGTTCTAGAGAATAAGATCTAGATCTATCACAGCTAGAAAGGCAGTTTCTGCCTATGAACAATGAGGTAGCTGGATTAGGAAAAACTCCTTTTAAAGAGGGCCCTTGTATGACTGTATCACCTGTTTAAAATCTGTAAATACCATTTCTGATTGAAAGGTAAAAGTAGATAATCCACTTTTAGAAAGTACATGATGATAAAGAGCTGCAGCTATAAATAATGTCAGGAGAAATTGGTTTTTTCTGTGCTAGCAGCCAGCCTCCTGCTTACTTTGGTTGACAGTAACATATCAGGGATTTAACTATTGTCTATTGAAAATATATAAATTTAAAAAAATACCACACAATAAAAACGTAAAAAGCAGAAACTAACACTATATACATATATACTAAATATAGATAGATAGATAGATAGATAGATAGATAGATAGATAGATAGATAGATAGATAGATACTGACTCTCATTCACATTTTTATTTACTGAATAAAAAGGCATATATTCCATTCCTGCAAAACATTACAAGATAATGTGTACAAAATGTTTCTTTCAAAGGAGCACTAGTTTCTCCCAGTGTCTTTAGCCCACAGTCAAGCTGGACAGGGAGAAATTTCATTTGGTTCCCAGACTCTGGGTTCCAGTATTCATTAATGTTGGCTTTAATTTCAGCTGTGGCCAGTTTGTGTTTTGGCTTGGTTGGTCCTCTGTTGTCACCCCATGTTATGCAATATTCTTACTAGTCCTGTTTCAGTTTTAGTAGTTGCCATATGTTTATACGGAGAGGTTTATAACCTCATGGATAATCTCTCACTGTCACTGAAAGCAATTACATGATGCCTACCTTAGATCTGTCTGGTGTGAGTTAAGCACTGCAGGTGAAGCCTCCTTTTGACTGCATGCTGCTTCTTAGCATGTGCATAAATTATTGGCAGATTGATCAAGTCCCTCCAGAAGGCCCCTTTGAGCCCTGTATGTGCTTTTACTAATCTGTGTAGTTGCTGGTTAGTGAGCCTGCAGTGTTATGTAAAGCATGTTTAAAGGAGTGTTCTATTTAAATGGACCTTTTAGCTCACTTCAGTGGAAGATTTAATTTGATTTCTTTTTTTTTTTTTAAGCAATTGTTGATAATTATTTAGAATTTTTAACTTCCTAGTACAATGGCAGTTCTGTTGGGAGTTCCCAAAGTCAAAATCACATGCCTGCAATTGTTTCCTGTTTGTAATGTTATTTTCTAATTGGACTTTGGAAGGTATTACTCTTGGGATATTTTTTTTTTATTATTTAATAATATTATGTCAAAGGGCTGACTGTTTTGTACCTAGCATCTTGAAGCAGTTTACTTTTATTTTACTTTTATGAAATTTTATTGTGATATAAACAGTCATTTGTAGGTGGCACCTATTTGTAACCTTATTGCTCTCTGGAAATTTGATTTGAAAATGAATAAAGGCTCTTTTATCCCATTCCGAGATGAATTTTCAACAGCCTTAAGTAAAGAAGAACCAAATTCTTCTATGAGTTCTGTATTCTTACAGTATTTCACCTTGATGTAATCCCTAAAATCTCTATTATATCCCTTTTCCTTTACAAGTTTATAGGTGTTGCTCCATTATTGCTCATATTAAGTATCCCAATTCTTAAGTGTATTCAAGTTTTGTAAAGAGAGCAATGCAAGTATAAGGAAGCCTGACCACTGAAAGGCTAATTAATTAGCAGCTGTTGATATGTAATGTAAGAAGATAGGTAGGAAGATAAATGTACAAAGTGGCTTGCTCTTAGAACCAAAGGGACAATTTCAGCAGGCACAAAAAGCCATATATGGGTGTTTAAATTGCCAAGATTTCTGCTACAAGGTTGATATAGCTCTGGTTCAATATATGCTTAGCTAAGAGAATAAAACTGCCAAATATTCTTTGGGGCCCATAACTCTACATAATAAAATAAAATGTAGGTGTGGGATAAATGCAGAAAGTACAGAAGTGCCTCTTATGATGCAGCTCATCTGGCTTCAGCATCTGATCACTGTGTCCTGTCAAGTCAAAGAAATTAGAAGGGTTAAGCATGGAGTTAGATAAACTGCTAGCACAGAACACTACTTTCAGAAGAAATTATTTTTATTTTGGCAGGGAAATATGTTCATTCACTTCTTGCTTAGTATCTGCTCTGCACATAAGCTAATTCTCTTTAATAACTTTAAACAAGTGTTTTGAGGAACTCTGCCAAGTGCAGAGGCAGGTGATTTACAGACTTGTATTATTTTTCCACCACAGATTTAGGATAAAATTAACAAATTTCAAATCTACTTGCCTGGGCACTAAAGTTTGCTGGTATTTTAAATGCTTTTTATTCAAAATGGAGATTTAAAGGGTATTAGCTCTAATAAACCTTTCCTACTCCTTTGTTAAATGGATGTAATTGCAAGTATAATATCCTTCCACAATCAATTTTAAAAGTTGATTAAAGCTTATGAAGTCATTTACTTCTAATTAGGTGTTTTAAATGGAAGTTGTTTTCAACATTAACAAGATTATTTGTGTAATGAAAATTCCTATCTATTTACTCTGGATCGAAGCCAGAGGCTGAATAAGGAATTGCATATTGTAGTTTCTTCAGTATTTCTTTCTGCAAGTACAAGAGCCTTTTCAGTTCCCAGAGGTTACATAGTAATTTGACTCCCTTCTTTTGCTTGGGACACTTTTAAGCAAACCTCCTTACTTCAACCTCCACCCTGAGTTCTGTGAACCACTGAGAATTAAAAAAAAAAAAGCCAAACTCTGTCAAATCCCCTGAAAGTCTCAGATTGCTTTTAAAACAATGCATTTCAGCTCACAGCAAAAACTTTGTTTAACTCAGAAAAACTACTTGTTATTGCTACCTTGATAAAATTTGGCTTAATCAAAGCCAAATCCATTATCAAAGCTAAGCTAAAGCAAAATAAATGAAGGCGTCTGGTCTGCAGAAGCGGCTGCTCGAGTCAATCCCACTGAAGGTCCAAGTGCCCCAATACAACTTCAAACAACTCCACCAAGATAGTACAGAGCTTGTGGCAGGGTTAGTGGGCTGCAAGGCACCTCTGTTTTTCTACCCGTCTTCAGTTACTTTAAGGTTTTACAGAGAGTCTCCAAAAATCACTATTGCATTATCATAGTTTTCAGAAAATACTTAAAATTTGTATTTTGTACTATTTATACTTCTCCAGACTAATAGGCAGACATTTCATAGTCAGTGGATGTGCTATGGCCAGGCACAGCTGTGTGTTGTTCTTTACAGTGTGGCAGAGTTTAAATTTTAGATTTTAGCATCACCTACAGAAAATACTGCCATCATTTCTGGAAATGTGGAGATGATTTTCAAATAAATTCAGAGTAGGAATTATTTGGAATAATATAAAATCTTCATATGAACCCAGTGTGGAACCGCTCACCAAAATACCAAATCTTTGTAGTCATTTTCCTTGCAAAACAGAAAGGTAAAAGGTTCTACAGCTTACTGTCATATGATGTTGGGAAACTGATTGCCAACCTATAGGCTGTGACATCTTCAAGAAATTCCAGAGCCATTCAAAACACATCCTATTTATAGTTCATATGTACCAGCAAATCTAAAAGTAATTTAATAAACTGTGTAATTTTTCTTCAGAAATGATGCTGTCTTATCAAATAACACTTAGGCAAACAGTGTTGACAGTTCAACTGGATCATTTTATACCATATCTATTACAATTTTACTGTCTAATTATAAAACAGTCTTTGCTCCCTTTCTCAATATGTTGTCACTATTTTGGCTCTGAAAATGGGAAAACCCACTGATAGAATCTGTTGTCTTCATGAAGAGTTATTCTCAACTTTTTCTGAATCATCAGATTAACTTCTTCACCCCCTGCTGCTCCCAGTTAAATAAGGAGATGTGTTAAAATAGACACTTTCTCAAATCTTATGCCCTGCTTTCATAGCAACAGGCTGGGGTACTGATTTATCGTGTAAGGTGTTACATCCAAAGAATTTTTATAGGTAGAAGAGAATGTACTGTTACACAGCAGTACCAAACCTTCCTCAGGCTTGCAGTGCCTGTTTCCTGGAGGTGAATGTGGGAGAGGAAAACAAGTCACTGGGTGCTGAGGGCTCTGCTGGGAACAGTGCAATGCTCCTGGCAGGGGAGGCCCTCTCCTCTCTCTTAGGGGTCTGCTTGGGGATGATTTCATCCATTTTCCCATCTGCCTGCATCTTTCTCCCTGTTTCCCACGTTCACTTGTCCTGCATTTACCATCCTCAGTACCAACACAAAACCCAAGGTGCTCCCTTGTTGCTCTGCTTTCCTCCCTAAGTGGGAAGTGTTTTTCGCTTGTACAGTGAGATGCATCCTCTGTGGAAAATTCATTCAAGTTTTGCCCGTATTTCAATTCATGGAGCAGTGAAACTGATTTCATAATTTGCTTGTTAATATACTACATAAATGAATGTCTTTTTTTCTTTTTTTACTTCAGTCCAATTTGAGGTTTAAGAGAAAATATCAAACAAGGTAATCTGGGGTGATAAATAGCAAGCATCTGTTTCAGCATATGGCTTGACATAAAAGCTGCACTAAACTTTTTCAGCAAGTAGTAATTCTTTGGAAAAATTCAGCTGGACGTATAATTTTGATGAGCTTGCCTGAATGATGGAGTATTAAAATGCTTGCAGTTTAAAATCACTTTGTAGTTTGAAATGTTTGAGATTTGCCACACAAAATACTTAAATTTTATTTTGAAAATAGTTTTTTGTTTAGAAAACATCCAAATATTTCACTTTTTGTTTACAAAATGATAGTTTGAGATTGTGGTGAAACATGTTCATTCTGTGGTCAAATTACTGTTTTCACTATGCCCAGTAATTCTATTCTTTTTTATTCATTATTTTTAGGTTCAAAGGCCAACTTCCCTTCTTCCCTCCCAAATAATGTTATTTACAGTGTTCTCTTTTTCTTAAGTAACAGTTTGGCTAGTAAATGCTTCCTTCTTTTTTCTTTTTGGCAACTGTACACTTAGTCTTTCATTTTGCACATAGATGCAATTTTATAGCTAGAACTAACTTTCTAACTGGTTCTTTTTAGAAGGGAGTTTTGTCTTTAAAGCTGTAACTTAATGTTCAGCTTTAATTATAACATTTTTATTCTCTGTATTAGGGTCTGTTATCAAATACATGTTTTGATTTTGGGTGCTAGAAAACATTATTCAGTATACTGCAGGTGTAAGCACTGAAAAAAAACTTGCATTCATATATATCCATCCTTGTTAGATGTCCATGTTTTCTAATAAAGTACTTAATTTGGAATGGCATTGCCATTAGTCATGTGTTAGGATAAAACTTTCTGAAAGCAGTTGATCTGTCTTTTCTGTGTTTCTGTCCCTTAGAATTAATTGGTTTTGGTTTGGCTTCAATGTTTTACAGGACTCATTTAATTTCATCAGCTAGGAAGGCAAGTTAAGCAGGAAAAACTGATCTTTCCACAGTAACCTTGGTCAACTCTTCTAGTATTTCCTCTACTGTTTAACATGAAGGCTAATAACTCTCTAACATTCTTGGCTGACACTTCTTCCCTTCCACAGTTGTGTGTTAATTTGCCGTGTACAGCAGAAAAACAGGAGCAACCTTAGGTCAAAATTCAGTCCCATGAGGGAAATGCAGACTCTTTTGTTAATGCAATAGCATTTGGGTGCTATAGCAGTAGTTAATGCAATAGCATTGGGTGCAACTTGATCTTAATACTAAAATTGACCCCTCCTTTTTTTAAATAAAATCCAAGATGTAATTTTGGAATGAAAAGAGCAGCAAGTGAGAAAGAAAGGGCTAGTTTTTCAAAGGAAATGTCTATGTTTTTATGCTATATATAGTCTTGTACTTTTATATGGTCAAGATCAGTTGCAACTTTGCTTAGCATTCCTTAAGCTCCTGCCAGCTTATGGCTTTTTCTGAAACTCAGTATTTCTCAGTGTGGACTTTTCCTCCATCAGCTTATACACAGATAGCAAACCACCTCTGTGCACATCACTCCGTGAATTGCAGCAAGGTGTGCATAGGTATCCATTCATGGACCAGATAAATATTTCAATAAAATTGGTGGAAGTTTCTTGTCTGTTATGCCAATTTTAAACTTAATTTCACAGTGTGCTTTTAAGGAGATTCCTTCTGAGCTGTGTGTTGTTCAGGTGCCAGAACCTGTATTTCAAATCAGGCACTTTTTCTTTCCTACAGCAAGTCTGTTACCAAGCCAGTTTCTCACCTTGACGGTTGAGCTGGTTGTGAAGTCTTGCTGCACTTTGTATTAAGGAACGCTGTGGTTGATATTCTCTGCAGCAGAGCTGCTGTAATCTATCGGGAGCCCACATCTGCTGCCAGGGAGCAGATCCAGCTCTGCAGAGCAGCCTTGCAATTACAGCAGGGGCTCCGAGCAGCAGCCAGCAAATGGTTTTTCTAGCACCTGGGAGCTTGGGGTGGAAGATGCTTTTCCTAAGGACGCCAGCAAAAGATCCCTTGTGCTTGGCTTCCTGCAGGGTATTTAGCACTCAGATTTCAATCTTAATTGTCATGTTCATGAGGGAAACTCCCAGTAGTATTTCTGTGCCTTCAGCACATAAACAAAAATGCCTGCCAATGCTTTGGTGTCTCTTTGTGGGATGCAGTCTCTCATACTATCAAATGGTTTTCTGTGTAACTCCATGGCCAAACTATTAAATTATGATGGAAAAGGAAAACCTGGATGCATTGGAATACTTTGGGTTTTGGTTTTTTTACAGAGAATATGAAATAAGCAAAATCTTAATATAATTGAAAGTTGACTTAGACATCCCATATTAAGAAGAATCAAAGTCTTGTTTCTCCAAACAGTATTTATTTACTTACAGTCTTTTTACCATATAATTTATTTGGGAAAGTACATCTTTTGCACCACAAAAAACCCAAAAAACATAGTGCAAGTGTGTCAGGGGCAATGCTTTTTGGAAAAGATGACTTCTCCAGTTTCTTGGTTACCATTTATATTTGTAGTTGTAAGAGGTTTGTTTATATTGATGCCTTTATATATGTTGTGGGTGGGGGTTTTGTGTGTGTGTATATAAAAGTCATAATTTGAGGTAGCAATAAATCATTGACTAAATAGCTGTTGTGTTGTTGGGTGGATCCCACTTTTTGTCTTTGGCCACTGGTGACTCCATCCCTGACCTTCCTGTGAGCTGCTGGTGACAATGCAAATTCTCCAGGGGTTAGTCAAGGCACCTCTGAGGCTATTGCAGACTTGCTTCTTGGGCTCAAACCCAGTTCAGGTAGGGCTTTCAGAGTAAGGTGTCACATGGCCTCAGTAATGAGATTCTTACAGTAGCCCTAAAGGGCATGGCATGAATACACACTTGGAAAATATGTTCAGAATCATGTGGTAAAAAGGTAGCTCTGTAATGGAAGGTGTATAGGGAAAGGATTTATTTTATTGTCAGTCTCCCTTTCAAAGTCAAGGCAATGGATCATCTTCTCAGACTCCATAAATCTAGCTCCAGGTTATCCTCAGCAAAAACACTGAGCAGTGAATTGCCAGTGCCCTTTCATAATTGCAAATTCTTAATTAAGAAGGTTACAAGGAGGCGTGTAGAATGCCAACCTCAGCATGTAGCAGACTGCACTGCTCAGTAGAAGATTGTCAGTAGAAAGTTTTTGGTTCTTGTGGTTGGTGGTATTCAGTCTCACAGTTAGATAAAACTCATTGTTCTGTGGTGAAAGAAGATTATCTCACTCTTTAAAACTATGAGGAGCAAAAACTCAGAAGAAAGCATCAGGCTTACTGGGCAGTGCTTCTGCCTTGACTTAAAATCATTTTAGGAGGTGTAATAGCATTTTAGCCTGGTGATCCCATCATCCTCTTACTCTGAAGGTTTAATTTTCCAGTTAGAGAAATCAGAGAGAAAGAGGGCCTAAAGAATATTTCTAGACTCAACTATTGCTGAATACCACGATGTTTATGTGAGTTTACTTTAAATTAGCAAGAACCTTAAGTGAATAAGAAATAGTTTTGGTATCCATGTTTTTAAGAATTTTGCTAGACAGGGCTCTGACGTTTGCTTCTTTTGTTTTCTTTTCTACTTTTCTAGTTCATGACTACTTCTTGAAGCCCAAAGTATTGTTTTGTTGCCAGCAAAACACTCTTCTGCTTCACTTTTAAAATAGGACTTCTTCACAAAGTTACAGCTCATTGTCTTGCATAAGTACTTAAAGAAGGAAAAGATTTGCATTCTGATTCTCTGCTTTTATACCATGCACATCATTTACACCTGTCTAGATAAATGTAAAAAATAAAGCAACCACATTGTTGTTTTTGCTGATAAAACTCAGCAAAATGCTAGATATTTCAAGAATAGTAGATGTGCCATTAAAGCTTGCCAAGAACAAGAACACATAGAAAAGCAAGTATTAATATCTTTATGAACATCTTTATTCCTTTAAATATGGAATTCCTTTTCATAAAGACATTCAGAATTCAAACAAAGTGTCTTTTCCCTTTAAAGTAGCAATTCTTAAATTAAAATATTGAAAACATTAAAATGAACATTTTTCTTATTTCTCGTTTGTATTTTTTTGTCTGTAGCTAAAGTTGGTCCCTCATGAAGATTATGTTAATGGATTTTTTTACTAGTATGCTGATCAAAATTTTATATTAAACCCTGTAACTGCCTTTGCAGACAGTTACATATAAAATAATTTAAACATGAAACTGTATAACTGAAATAGTCTCCCCACAGAGGTAATTAATTTTAAAGGAAAACCCAAAAATTTAAGTTGATTCCTGTTAATTATACTACTCTCTCATAGCACAGAATGCTAAGGAAAGCCTTGAGCAAGTAGTTCTTGCTGCTTATATTTATAAATGTCTGAGTCTGTGTTCCTAAGGCCTTCCTTCAGCATTTTCCTCCCACAAAACTCACTTGGATATTTTGTATGTTTGTATTTGTAACCTGTATATAATGATGATGATGGTAATAATTTGACAGATGTAAAATCAAAACTCAGTTTTGCCACTCAAAGTCAGATGTAGGGCCATACTCCTGTCCTTTGGGAAAGAGAGTAGAGAGGAGTAGGATTGGGCTCTACAGAAGAGGACTCACTTTGGAAGGGGAGGGGTGTGATGAGGCAGGCTTCCCCTTTCACCTACTCCTGAGAGGGTGCTGAGCTAAAATAAAGACCACTGGTTCTGCAGAACAGCAAGTTGTGCTCCAGCTTCCCCCAGTAATAAGAGCTGCCCAGCAGCAGCAGCTCCTGGCACAGCACAAGTCACATGTGCTTTTCCAGCAGATGCACAAATATGTAAATATGGGAATGGAAAGCAGGGTGTCTTTTGCTCCTAACAGTTTCCTGCTTGCTTTCTGTGTGGCACAGTTGCAGCGACCTTGATCTTTGCAGATGTGCTTAGAAAATTTTGCCTCTTGATTTGTCTTATTTTTCTTTTGCACATTACAAATTGCAACGGGATTTGAGTTTTTTAAAACTCCAGTAAATTTCCTTGTTAGTTGCACCATTAAGCTTGCTGTTTCCATGTAAAAATTACAGTATTCTGTAACTTTGTATAGTTAAGTATTTACAAAATATGATCTTACTTGGTGAAGTCTGGTAAAGTACTACTCCATCAGGTTGCAGAGGAAGTCTTTTTGCTTGTAGTACCAACAAACCTAGACAGCTACTTCCATAACAGTGAAGATCACAGGGCTGAAATTTTGTTCTCTCAATGTGTATGCATCAACAGTAAAAGTTTTAGTGTAAATCAGAACCTTTTTTCTGCTATTCATTTTTATTAATTTTACTTGGAAGATATCTGAAGACCAAGCAGTAAAAATTCCTTGTAATACTCCCTCATTCCATGTGTGCTTCACAGCCTGCATAGGCCTAGGTCATAACCAGCTGTTCAGTTTTTAGGCAGAGCTCTGAGAAATTCCCAGTGCTGCTGTGACTACATGTTTCATGTTTAAAGCTGTATTCCCTCTGCAAAAGTTTGCAGGTGTCATTCAGCCCCATCTACAATGTAGTTTGTTTTGTTTTTGACAGAAACAGCTAAATTAAACCAATGCTGTAAATATATTGGTTTGGATTGCATTTTTTTAAACAAAAAAACATTCAAACTTGTTTTGGATAAGTGTTAATTATTAGTCATTTTACTTTTTGTAGGAGTTCTCTGGAATCTATCCTCCTGTGATGCACTGAAAATGCCAATCATCCAGGATGCTCTTGCAGTGTTGACCAATGCAGTGATCATCCCTCACTCTGGATGGGAAAACTCTCCACTCCAGGATGATCATAAAATACAGCTCCATTCATCACAGGTGCTGCGCAATGCCACTGGGTGCCTAAGGTGAGTTCTTCACAACCTTTGCTCTACTTAATCATCTTGCTTTTGTTTGAATTGGTATTTCTCATTCTTAGTCATCTCTAAATTAAATTATTGGTTTGTCTGTCAGCAAAGATGATGACTTTCAGGGATGTAAACTTAAAGTTGGAAATTAATTAGAATACAAGGTACAGTTTGTTAAAAAACTATCTTTAGAAGGGCTGTTGGGGGTTTTCTGTCTTTCTTTTATTAGCTGCTTTCATCCAAGTTTATATATTACATATTTTCTCCCTGATTTGATATTTGACATTTCTCCCTGATAGATTTGTCCTGTTTCTCCAATTGCTTAAATAAAGTCAGTAGGTCCTCACTATTGCATCCAATTTAATCAATACAAAAAAAATAAATATGTTCACAAAAAGTAACATGTCTTGAAAGTTCCAGATGCCATTGCTGGAGTTGGGATAAATATATAAAGTAGATTCTTTATGCTCTGGGAAGATGAGAATTTCAATAAGAGACCAAGCAATTCAACATTTTTTAACCAAAAGACTTCAACAGATCCTTAACTGTGATAACTGTTTATGTTTGTGTTTCTATGCCAAACTAGTATATGCAATGCAAAAGTGCATATATATAAATATGTGCAATTTGATCTGCCCATTCCTAAAAGTTACTGTATATGTGAGAATGAAAGTAGAATGAGAATTTCAGTTCTGACAAAATCTTACTAAAGGACTAGGTTATAGCAATTTCTGAATTCCAATGCAAATCATTTTCATGCAAAGTTTTAAGATAATAGGCAGGTTCTTTTATGTTCTTTTAAGGTTCTTTTCTCCAGGTATATGGGAGAAAATAATCTGTAATCTATACCAGAGACGTGAAAATAGATTAATTAATGTTACATCACAGAAAATTATGTAGTGAATAGTACGTGTCAGTAAGGCAATCTATGGGGCATGCTGCATCCAAAGCAGATATACATTAAAGAGCTAAATAAAAAAGAAAAAGTGATAGGAGGCAAAGTAAAATAGCAGTATTTTTTACCTATCTGTAACAAGCACCTTTTGTCTTTGTGCTCTTTCATCAAATGAAATGTCTCCCTTTCCAAAGTTATATTTGAAAAGTTTAAGGGAAAAAACAATAAATATTATTGACAGCTTATATGCAATCAGAAGAGAAGGAAAGTTAGACAATAGGAGCTTATATATTGCAAAGATGGAATTAAATGCAGTATTGCAGTATTGGACTTTAACACAGGTGTGATTATGTCAATACCAGCTATCTTGGGTATGTGACTGAAGCCAGATATTTGTATCTGAGTTGTTTTGACTTTTTTTGAAAAGTGTTTGGTATAATTGTGTTGCATTGCATTCAAATCACTACCAAAAAAAAAGTTACCATAATTGCTAGGAGGTGACAGAAGGTGTTACATGAAGATCTTTACTACATTAAAAGTCTCACTTTTCCAGTTTTAATGTGTCTCAGTTAAAGAGCTGCCTCTGAAAAAAACGTCTGGTACAAATTTGGGGCTTCACAGTGTCCCCTCTCTGAGTGAGCATGTCTGGGGTTGATCTCCCCTCACCATAAGCTCCATCTTCCTGTTAATTTTTCTCAACTGCTTCTCAGGGACCAATGCTCATCCCTGATCCTGCAAACTTCAGTTTTTCCTGCCTCTTAGTTGATGGATTCATTGCACTCTGGTCTTGAAATCTTTCTTCTTTCTTTTTTTTTTTTTTTTTCTTGTGAGTGTATGTGCACGCCCATTTGCAAACTGATGTGAGCTTACTGTAGCCTGCATTCTGGGTCAGCCTGAGGACTGGGGCCACGTGAGAAGGGTACGTTGCCTGATCTGATACACACTGCTTTGCAGCAAGGCTTACTACCGAGCGCTTGATGGGATGCTGTCATAGCAGAATGGCTTCTGGTCAGCTCGTGCAAAATAAGCTCATATCTGCCTGCAAAAGACTGTGCATATTATAACTCATGAATCCTTCCCAGGTAGCTGTAGCAGCAGCTCAAACTGCTGTCCTGAGCAGCTTGGTCTTCCTTCTAAGCCCAGGCCCTTCAATCATAGTACAGCTTTTTAATATCTTTCTGATATAAAATCCTCACTATTTCCCAAATGCATCTTTCTATCCTCTCTAATGGCTTCAGATATTTTTTTGGCCTCCATCCATCTTCTTTAGATAGTTCCATCCCACTGAGTCTGTGTAGATGCTCTTTAGCAGAGCGAGAACATTTGGAGAAGGTTGAAACTTCTACTTCACACCAGCAGTAACTTTTCTTGCTTACTTTTCCCCTGTCACTGTTGAAAATATCTTTATGCAAAATACCAAATCTGAGATTGTGCAAGAGAGGAATGTGCAAGCTCACCCCTGAGATGTTAACTGGTTTCTTCTGTTGAATTCATGTATTATACTGGGATTGTAGGCTGGAGGAAACAGCAAGTGTCAGAATGAAAAGATGAGGAAATTCTGTGAAGATAATTGGAATTTTCAGGTGAAATACACACCACCCTCAGTAAACTGAACAGCTTTCACACTTTCCACTTGGGTCTAGTTGCAGGACCTGTATTTCCATTTCAAGATCTCACTGAACAAAGGAGGTAAATCAAGAAGGTGTATTATGGTTGCTGGCTGAGGTTGTGCTGTGCTTATCTGCTAAAAGGAAAGTCCATTTTCATCTTCCATGGGAGAATTTCTTCTAAGACTCTAGTTTCGTTGTCCTCTGCTGTTTTCTTTTTCTGTTTTTGCTAGAGGGAACACAGTTAAAATTTGCTTGCATCGGGATTATCAGTGACAGTGCTCAGTGTCAGAGGAGGACTAGTAGTGTTCAGGATACCTGACAAATTCTGAATATCTAATGTTGGCAAATTTTAGAGACATCAGGTTGTATTACATAGGTTTAATGCTAACAAATATGCCAGGAGGATTTGGGTTTGGGGTTTTTTTCAGTCTTCTGTGACTTTAGTTGTCTGGTGTATTCACTGCTGAAAGCTTTAAATATGAGAGGTGATGTAATATAATCCATCCCATATACAATGCAAATAATATACAGGAATAATCAGGTCCTTTCTTGTGTTTTTATCACAACAGTATATGAATTATTCTTTCTGCTGATCTTTGCTGTTCTCAGTTTCTTTGTGAGAATATCTTACGATTTTTCAATTAAAAAGTTGGTTATTACCTGCAATTTTTAGTACTCATGCATCCTCATTATCTTTCTTAACCACATTCTTAAGTCTGTAACTCCAGTCACCCAGTAAGGCAGCTGAAATCACATAAAAAGCAGCATCAATATCATATTTCTTCTCCTGTAATTTTCTCTTTTCCTTAAAGATGTTATTTACAAACCACATTTTGCATACTTTTCTGATTTGAAAAAAGAAAGAAGTTTTAATACAATATTGTACAAATTAATTTTACATAACTGGAACACTTTGAAATTGTTTAGATAATTCAAAGATCTAAATATAGCATTATGGCTATCACTTACAAATTTAATATAAATATTCAGCTTTCATAAATTGCCAGACCTCAGTGTGACATGTTGGAGTAATCACCCAATTTAGTTGCCTCCCCACTGAGATGCTAGTACCTTATCTCATTAAGCTCTGGTAAAGTTAGACTTCTTTTTTTTCTTTTTGTATTTTAGCTGTGGCTATTCTACTTGTGTTAGAAAAATACTGTATCTTTGATTTATAGTTCCTGATTCACTTAAACTTATTAAGGATAGTCCAGTGAAAAGTGAATTTGTAATCCCAGTTGTTTATGGGAAGGGGTTTGCAATCCCCAATCTGAAATTTAAAAATGAACAGCAGAGACATTGGATAATGTTGTCTTAACCTGAAACTTCAAGCTTACTTATTACAAAACTCTAAATCCCTCTCCAGAGATTTATTTGAAAAAATTAGTAGACCAAAAACTCTTCAAGAATTTCTGCCTTATGTACAATCTGGAACTTTGTTTTTATATTAATTTAAAATTCATTTAAGTTAATAGAATATCATCTGAGGACTTTAAAGAATTTTAAGACCTTACTGTTATAAAATTTTATTGTGAATTTAGACACAAAATTATAAAATGCTTTTTAGTTCTTCCATGTTGTATTTAATCTTTAATAATACACTGGAAGTTCAGGGACAATTGTGAAAATCAAAGACCTATTAAAATATTTATCTTCACCCCATTGTTGATTAGAAATGGTAGTGTCATTCAAGTACTTATTTATTTAGAAAGCCCCATATTTCCAATTTTCTATACTTCCTTACTTGTAAAACTTTTAACAAAATACCTTTAATTATTTTTCAACTGAATAAATATGTAACAAGCTCTCAAAGTAGAAGAGCAAAGGGAAAAAGAGCTTTTAAAACATGACTCGAATAACTGACCCAGTAGTATTTTCTGGATAGATCAACTTTTGGAAGGAAAAAATTGCCTTGTTGAAACAATTTGTGTTAGCTGTGAAACCTGAATATCAAATGTTTTCAGCTGGTTTGCAGGTGAGTGATGTATTTCACAGACATTTACATTCAATGCATTTGTCTCACTATCTTATTTCTCTTCTAAACATTCAAAGTCTATTGACTCCTGTTCTTAGGAACTTCTGTACTTTCTTTTCAATAAAACATTCTGCTGCATACTGACAAAATAAAACATGGGAACAGCATCAGATAAATGTATTATTCATCATCTGTTTTGTTTCTAGAGAAACATGTGTAGACACATGTATGTGAAACATGTTTGAGACTAAACTGATGCATGTATGTATGTGCATATGTGCATATGTGTAGGTGTGTTTATACATTCAGATACAGAAGGGATGATTATGGAAGCCATAATACCTTTCTGGCTTTACTGCCTGCTGCAAGCTCTGAATATCTGCTGTTGAGTATAAATAGAGCTGGCTTCTTACAGTAGGAGCAGGACTGTTGCTGCTGATTTTGTGGTTCTCCTCCTGTTAACAGAGCAGGCATGTTTTGTCCATCTCTGTTGTTGCTGTGATGAGTATAGAGATTTCTGACTTAGCAACCTGCCTCAGTACTTTCTGTGCTTTTCTAGAAGCTAGGAGTGCTTCCCAGGCTCTGACCATGCAATTTTGTCCATCAGAAAGCCCACGTTTTCTGTCAGAAAGAAACCTGTCAGAATGCAAAGTTAGGAGAAAACTCAGATGAATTGTGTATTTCCACAGACAACCTGCTCAAGGGAGGACTGTTACTACAAGCAGTTCCCACAAGTCAGAATGGGAAAAAGCACCGGAAATAAGTCGGAGTCAGTCTGCAGGAAAATGTGTATTTCACCTTTCCAAGAATCTAGATTCCAGTCTAGAAAAGAGTCACAAACCAATTGAGAGGCCGCAACGATTGCATCCCAGTTAAGCCTAAAGTTTTGAAGGTGAATTTCTGCAAGTTATTGAACAGATTGTTCCTTCTTGAATGCTGCAATTGTTCATAAATGTAGCTGAAATAAAAATCTAATGTTCAGACTCAGAGGGAGAGAGAGATTTTGGTAGGAATAGATCAGTGTCCTCTGATTACTGCTGTAATACTTTTATTCAGAAGATACTCAAGGGAAAAGTACCAAGAGAATTAAATGTGTAGTTGTGTCAGATATTTAAGCACCCCACTTTTTCTTCACAGTGCAGTTATTCCTAATTTGCATATTCATGAACTAATTTATAGGGTTTATACGAGGTCATACTGTATTAATTATAGCAGTGGCATTCAAATAGCACTCTGAAGTGTAGTGCTTTTAATGATTCTTCAGCATTCCTAGTAAAAGCATTATTTCAACATACCAAATTGATGCTTCAAATTCTATATAGCTCTGGAAGTTTATTCTGCGTTCAATCTGATGAAAATCTTAAACAGAAATTTATATTTTAAACTGATATTATGGAATGCCCTTTGTATTTTTCTTTGGTCTGAAAAATAATACAATGTAAATCCAGCCACTTTTTACTTTCCTGTACTTAAAAACATAGAAGCTTTGGTGGCATACCTCCTTCCTGCATCATTTTATCTGGTAAAAGAGGTGGAGAGCTGCTCTGCAAAAATCTGTCTTCAAATGCAGAACAAACTCCCAATGTATTGATTTTGCACAGAGTAAATATGTCAACATAGATCTTCAAAATACTATGGAAGTGGTTCTTGGGCAAACAAGGAAACTCACTCATGGGTCAGTGGGGCTTCATGTTTGGACACCAAATAGAAATACTGGACCTATATGTTGAGAGTCTGCTAAGTGAGGACCTGGCTGAAATTTACTTCCTCTTTAACGTGAATGTATGTGGATGTCTTCAGGAAAATGTCCACAACTTGGCTGGGTGTCAGACATTTAAAAATATTTACTTACTGCTGTGGCAGGGGTATGTTCTTCCTGTATTTAAGTAATTTACTGTTTCTGGAAATTATAGACCTACATGTGAAAAGAATGAGTATGCCTTTTGCATTTTATGATATTTTTAAGCTCAGCAACAATGACAAAATTATAGTGTTGCTTCAAAGGCTGAATGGCTTATGATGTACCCTAGCCTTGAATGCAGGGGTTTTGAATATCTCAAGTATATTTTGAACAACTTGTATTTTTTCCAGCTTTTGATGATTTTAATTCCTTTCAGGTTGAGCACCTACTGTTAACTAGTGCCTAATGTGAAAATAAAAAGTCCACTCTTATCTTCATAGTTAGGTAGTGTTAATTTACATTTCCTTCTGCCAGAGGTTTAAGCCTTGTGGATGTGAATGCTTTGAAGAAAGTAAACAGTTCGTTTTGTGAAATGGCTTCAACTTTGTTGTTTGGATTTTTTGTCATTTCAGAACAGTTTTTATTTATGCAGCAGCAAGTGTTAGTTTGGCTGTAAAGAAGTATGATCTGAGTCTTAGTGTCCTGCTGGCTTGATTCTAGCTGACTCCTAAACACAGCTGACAATAACAGGTCTCCTTCTCACTGGCCAGCTGCAGAGCTGAGTATCACAGTGCCACTAATGTTTTCTTTTTGGGAAAACCCCCCCTAAGCCTGTGTGGTACCATGTGTATTTTAGAGTGCATCCATGCAGTCATTGTGTGGGAAGATAAAGAGATGGAGCCAATTTTTTCTTGGCTGTCTGGGCACATTGAGAAGAATAAACACAAGTGTCAGTGGGAATCAAGGTGTATCTTTGTTGTGGCTTTGCTGACTGTCAAAAATCCTGAATAGTCCTTCGTGAATGGGTACTTTAAAAAACTCATATGGTCTGGCTCCACAGAAAATATTATTTGTCTCAGCATGATAGAAAAGCTGATTGTGACAATTCTGTGGCACCACTCATGGTCACAGTGATTGATGATAGAGATGATGTTTTATTTACCCAAGAAAGATGAGAAACACAGTCATTCAGAGTTTGTATACCCACTCAATTTCACCAGAGATAACAAAATAATACTCAGTAACTTTGGGTTCTTTGGTGCTCATCGCATGATTTCTGTATTGACAAGGTTTTCTCTTCTTAAAACTATTTGCATTACTAGGCAATAGGAAAAAGGAGCATGTGAAAACACATGGCTCTGCCTAGTGAAGAAAAGGCAGGGTGTACTTCTGCAACTTTCCATCTTTTCTCATAATAAATAGCTTCAAATCTGAAGAAACTGCCTAGGAATGGGAGGATCATTTGGTCTCTGCTCAGTCAGAGGATTTGCAGTAGAGAGATGTATTTGAAGTATGCTAAGCTTGCTTCAGCCTTCTGGATAAGCCAGCCAAGATCACAGAATATAAACATTTTATCACCTCCTTCCAGAATGTTGTGGGCATGTGAACTGTTGGACTTGAGGCACAGGAGTAATTAATGCCAGCAACTCAAGTTAAGCCAGTGCTCAAATCTTTTCCTGTGTGAAGGCTTTGATGGCATTCCACATGTCTGGGAGTTGGTGAGCTACTGAGAGCTGGTGAGAAATGCTCTCCTGGAATGCTCTCCTGGAGTAAGTGTAGCTCTGAAGCCCCAAGAGCTGCAGTCCCTACTAACCACATTCACAAACTATGCACCTTTTATCTGTTTGGGAAATATTTTCCCAAGAACTCTCCTGATGAAGTAAATAAATAAAAACAATTTCTGGAGAGTGTGATAAAACAGGCTGCAGACTGGCAGGCCTGCTTAGTTTGCAGTCCACTCAGAATGTCTGAGCTGAGCACTGAAAAGCAGAAATTAATTTCCAAATACCATATTTTGTGAAATTTTGCCCAGTCAATGTTGAGATTGTGTTCTTATTATCATCACTGCAAATCTCCATAGAGGAGTTTTTAGCACTTTGGAAGACTTTTTGTTGATGTCTTTTGATGAAGAGAGGGCAGTCTAGTAAGAGCACCTTGAGAAATGGAGATGAAGACCTCTACTTGCAATAAAATGGATTCCCCCCTTTCTGAGAGGATTAGTAAAGTGGACAGTTAATTTGTGGGTAAACTGAAGGTTCTGGAAAGACTGGAGTGAAAAAAATGATGCTTTCCACTAATTCAATTCAATTCCATTGATTTTATCCAATTTGAGTATTTCCATGGTCATAATACAAACTAAAACTCACACAAGTGAAGTGAGATGATTTAAAGCTTGGCCAAGGTGGTGCTGATTTCCAGCTAAGCTTACTGATACACACAGCCTTGCAAACACTACCTCAGAAAGGCAACAGCAGCACAAATGCAGAGGATTTTTGTGTGTTCTGCCAGCAAAGTCTGTCCTAAGTTTCTGTCTGATATGGAAAACAGGGTGGCGGGCTGCCTCTTCAAAAATCAGTTAGAAATACTGGGGGGGGTTTGTATTCCAGGTGTTTTTTTCCTACTGTCTTCCCTAAATTAGTTTCATATACAGTATTTTCAAGGTCTTTATTACTGGTGAGAAGGTTTTCTTGGGAAAGAAGGAATACATTCAGTAAAAAAAATTAACCCATGTACTATGGAAGCATGTACTTATGCATAAGTATGTACTATGAGAACATTTAACATCTGCCTGATAGATGCCCTTTTACAAGAGCATATAGTGACAAGGAGGAATGCTTTCAAACTGAAAGAGAGTAGGTTTAGATAAGATGTTAGAAGGAAATTCTTTACTCTGAGGGTGTTAAGGCACTGGAACTGGTTGTCCAGAGAAATTGTGTGTGCCCCATCCCTGGAAGTGTTCAAGGCCAGGCTAGATGGGACTTCGAGCAACTTGGGATAGTGGAAAGTATCCCTGCCCATGGTTGGGAGGCTGCAGGCAGATGGTCTTTAGGGCCCCTTCCAACCTAGACCATTTTATGATTCTATAATGGTATTTTTATCTAGGATTGCAGACACTCCATGCAGACAATTTCTGTGACAAAATACTTCTGAAGTATTTGTCCTAGTGTAGCTTTTTTATATTCACAGCTCATTTCTTTTTGTCAAGTAGTAATTTATTACAGTTAGTTGGTTACAGCTTCAGTGTTTTCTCCTGAAGGACAGTAGTATTGTGAAACGCCTCCTTTTCTCCCCCTACTGTCATTCATCCATCTTTGTACTGGATTTACTGTGTACAAAAGAACAGTAAGTGTTTCAAAAATGATGGTCTCAAGAGGGCACAATGTAAGTATTGTGCCTATACAAATGTGAGTTTAGGGTTTTTTTTAATCCCCTAATGAAGTAAAAATGCCCACTAGAGTGCATAATAAAAATAATTACTTACAAAAAAATATTTATTTCCCTGTGTTCTCTTTAGATAATTTATTTGTGCTGAGCAAGTTTTTTAGTCAACTAGTCATACTGATTGACTTTGGTTGATTTTGATACCTGCTGTGTTTGGTTGCCAGACATCATATTAAGAAGGAGTGTCTTCTAATCCATTCAAATATGAGAAAATGCACAGTATTGCTTGCACTTCTGGTAGTTAGTTAGGTGTTAGAGTCAGCTACCTGTGCTTGTGGTCTACTTGCAGTCTACTTGCTTGTGGGCACTTGCAGTCAATGAAGAGAGAGACCTACAGCTGCCTGGCCTTGGGCACAGCTTGAGACCTCAGAGGTGTTTAAGTTTCTTAAACCCACAGAAATAAGGGCAATCTTATTTTTAGTTAAAAAACACAGTGGGAGGTCATCCTTTTTATAGCCTATGTGATAAAGGGAGCAGAGTAGAGAGTAGTGTTTCTGTTTGCATTCACTGACAGCATGACCAGAAACAAACATTTGTGAGTTAGTATGAATATTTACAGTGCACAATAGAAGGATCAACTGGGACAAATGGAAGAGAAGAATCAACCAAGACAAATTCAAGAAAGAGGGTGCAGCTTTATTAATTTAATATCAAGGATGTTGATGTAACTAGGGTGATATCTTCTGTGCTGGATATCAATCTGTTTTGGAAATAGTGTAGTCCTCCTTAGCCCACTCTTAGATGGAATCATGTCACCCTTCCTTGTCATTAGGTTGCAGAGGTTACTGAGGACACCTGGTCCACACACAAGGCATAGGATCCACTAACAAAATCAACAGGAGTGGTTGCCACTGGAATCACCAGCATTGAAATAGGGAAGAGGGAAATTCATATGAATTATACCATTTTCTGAACTGAAATTCTATACCATTTACAGAAATGACATGGGAGTTTTTAATTGTTTTTACAAGAACAATGTGTTTGCTTTTTTTGTTCCCTTTACCTTTTACAGAATTGGTAGGTTCTTTTTTGCCTTCACCTGGATTATACATGAGTCAGCTAAAAGAGTCCTTGGGCACTGAATTACTCAAAGATTTCCAAGACTTTATTATTATTATTATTATTAGTAGTAGTAGTAGTAGTAGTAGTAGTATTTTGTTTGGGCTTTAAAAAAAACTGGAGTAACTAAAGTTAAATAGGCAGCATTTCCATCTTGAAGGATTTCAGGAAAAAAAACTCATCTTCCTTTGATTATAAAAACAATTACAACTTATTTAGTTATCTAGTTATTTAACTAGACACCTGAATGAGGTACTGGTTGTTTAGAGGAATACTAGCACTGTATATATGTCACATTTGTGTATACAAAGATGATCTGTAAATAATTGGTTTCTTTTACCATTTTTTCCCCTGAATATGTAGGCACTTTAGGTGCTTTGCTAGTATGATTGTTTGTAATGAAAACGCATAATTTCTTGCTCATAAAACAGGATGTGTACATCTCTAGAGGGGATTATATGTATTTATATATATATATATATATATTTTTTTTTTTACTCTCTGGTCTGAATGATGGGGTAGAATTTATTTTAAGGCAGTGGGAAGTGATTGCATTAGCACAAGTATTTTATTCTAGAATCGTGACTCCACATATCATGAAACACATGGAAAGCATTAACTGATTAATTATCCCCTGTAATTCTCCAACATATCTGTCTGGATTATAATGCTTACAGTATCACTTCTGCTGGGGCTACATTTTGCCTGACCTTATGGCAGACATACAGTGTAATTACTAAATAGAGGCTAATTTATATAAACAAATGTTAGTTTTTCATAGCATGAGCCCTATCATTATATTTTATTGCTAGTGGATGTGTTATGTAGTCAGCCATTCTTCAACGGTTTGGGTAGACCATTATAGTAAATTATACTATAAACTAAAAAGATTAGAGTTTACAAGGTGAAAGTAGCATAATCCTTAGATATTATTTATATTTCCTCCCCTACAAATATGTGAGAGCTTCAACTGACCATACATTAGCAAAGTAAATATATTTTATTTTGTATGAGGGTACTTCAGGTATTTTCCAGTTAGTACAATTTGGGGGATTCTAATGCAAACCACAGCTTGTATCAGATGTAGTACATAAAAATAAATATGCAGGAACTGGAGTTTATTTAATACTGTGGTAACTGTCATGTACTGACCTTCATCTATCAAAAACTTCTGAGGTAGCTGCCATACAGTAAAAGTAATTGATTTCCATTGTATGTTTAAATTGACCTATTAGCTCCCATTCTTAAATCAAGTGCAGTAATGTATTATGAGGATAACAGTGAAACTATTCAGCAGTTTTCTTCTTGGTTTTGAATAGTACTAATAATAACATTTCGTTCTTTCTTTCCTTACTTTTTATTCTTAGATGAGGAAAGAAAGGAGGCTGATCATGTTTACAGTGGCATCAGAATACCTGGAGTTTTCATTGCTGTAGACATGCAGCAGTATTGGGAATGAGACTCTTGGCAGGCATCTAAGCTTATTCATACCCTTCCTGTTTAATAATTTCACATTTACTCCTCTCTGCTGGAGGTCTGTCCTTGTGCTGTTCATTTTTTCAAGTTCATGTATTCAGTAAGAAACAAATTATTAATCTATTTTATCAATAATAAATATTTGTTCATGTTAAAAATCTGCAGTGAGAAACAGAGTGGTTTCCAGCAGATGCCATTTGGGAGTTTGCTCTGCTTTTTTCCAGTTAGTGTGAAATTAAGTTAGTGGCCTCAGCACAACTCCTGCTGCTGTCTCACTTGAAGCAGTACTGCTGCTGCAGTCCTTGATAGCCAGGTAGGAAATAGGAATGATGTTGGCAGTGGAAGTGGAAGGTAACTTGCTGCACTGGGTATGTGTGCCCTGCAGCAGGCTCACATCAGCACTTTCAGCCAGCATTTGATATTTGATACCAACCTCTTGTGGGCCATGACTGTAGATTTAGGTTGTTATTCTCAACTCTGGTAGCATACTTTCAAGTTTAGGTTGGGTTGTTATCCATACCTGCCTAGCTATTTGATCATTCCTCCTGACCACAGCATCAAGGCACCCACAGCAGTCGCACACTCAGTGGATTTTGAATCCATTGTGAATCCATTTCAGAGCAGAAATGGGTGCACAAATCAGAAACAAACAAATAAAAATCCTCAAAACCAACCAAATCACCAAACAAAAAGCAATCAGCTTGCTGGGAACTTGGGGCAAATCACACTGCTGTACAGGCAGACTGGAGACAATGGCAGACGTCATTTGGGTAAACACAAAGTCTCCTGAAGCACAAGAAGAAACCAGAGTGGAAACCAGAACAACAAAGGACTATGAAAAGCTGCATTTGGAAATAAAATGAGGAAGATTAAAGACCAGCGGGAGGTAACTTGGGTTATAAAGGATCACAGCAGGGGATTTTACAGGCATATGTCTCCTAAAAGGAGAAAGAAGTTGAGAAGAATTTAAGTCCATTAATGCATGGGGAAGACAAATTAGTGATGGATGAAAGGGAAAAGACTGAAGAACTCAACACCTCTTGTGCCACAGTTTTATCAGGCAAATCCTGCTCCTAGATTCCTGCACATTTCAGTGTGTTTTAAGAAGAGCAAGGGGAAGCAGTATAAGGGCTATATGTATGTATGTATCAATGACATTGGATGGAATTTACCTAAGAGTGCTTCAAAAAAAGTTGATGCAGTTGTGAGGCATCCATCACACTGGTGTTTTGGGGAAGTGACTGAGAACTAGAGAAAGGCTAAAAATTAATCTGGCTTTGGGGAGAAGAAATATAGTCTAAGGATCACCTTTATCCCAAACCTTGGAAAAAATGTGGACTATGACTTTTTAGAATCCATTTCAAAGCAAATGATGGAGGAACAGCCAGCATGGATTTACCACTGGCAAATCAGTGGTAAATAGTGAGCATGATTGCCTTCTATGATAAAGTGTTTGTCCACGTGGATGAAGGGAGAGCACTGGTGGAGTATACTATTCCTTTATTGTTTTATTAGCCTAGGTTGTAAATCCTGACTAAGCAGCACATTTTTGAAAAGGAACTGGGGTTATAGGGGGCACCAATCCAAATATGAGCCAACAATGTGTTCTCATCCTGTATATGGCAGACTGAGATACCTCTGCGACCAGCAGGTGTGTGGAAGAGTATCTCCCTTTTCTTGGTAACTGCTATGGACATGTGAGCAACACTGTTTCCAGCTTTGGGCCCACTCCTTTCAAAGAGAAGTCTCAGAAACGGGAGAGGGTGCAGGGAAGAGGTCACAAGTTTCAGCTTGGGAAATTCAGATTGGATATTACACTTTACCAGGTAAGCAGTGTTGCACACTGGAACAGAGAGGTGGTGCAATGTGCATCCTTTGATCACTTCAAGGCTCTCCAACTAAACCACTGACCTTGTCTGGTCTTGATAATCCTTCCATAGGTAGCAGGCTGGACTCTGATGACTTCCCAATGGTTCTTCCGACCAACAGTTCTGAGATTACATGAGTGACTCCAGAGTTCAAGTCAAGCCCCTGGAAAACTGGGAATACAGAAAGTACAAGCTCTGAGACAAAATCCAGAACAGAACAAAATTCCCTTACTTCATTTCTCATGTCAGGGCCATTATTCCTCTTCCCTTGCATTGATCATGGAACACTTGCTGACAGAGGTGAGCAGGCTAATGGAAAACAACCCCAACAAACCCTTCTAAGCAAAACTGTCATTTACAGCAAGTAAATCCATTGTGTGTGGAGGATTCCTGCACACACAGTGAGTCCTGCAGGGGTAAAAAGTGACAGCACAGACAATATATCACAACCATTCTGTAAAAGGGGGCTGAGTTACAGATGCAGAGGCCAACCTTATTTAGGTATTATGTGAGTTTTCAGTGGTTGACTTTCTAACTGTACTGTTCTGTAAAGCATGTTACAACAATAACCTGACAAGCAATTGCAAGCATGCTTATTTTCAAATGTCAGCCAAACAGCTCAAGAAATATTTGTATTTGAAAATCTTATTTCAATTATGGTCATGTAGGCTAATAAGTGTTAATTTGGATTCTCTTAATAAATAAGTAAATAAATGGTATTTTGATGGTACTTTAAATTGATATGTGTAGTTACAATATTGGACATTTGTAATTAGATGTTCATTTAAATAGACAGTTTCAGAATTGCAGTTGCAAGCTGCTTTTGGTATTCTTTACATCAAGATGAAATTGCAGAGAAAAAGTATTGACCTTTACATTGCCATTTGTAAGTTTCTAAATTCAGTTAAATCTCCTTGAAATTGCAATCAAACTTTAAAATTCTATGCAAAATATTAATACTACAATTTTGAAGGAATGGACATAGAGGAAACACAGTAGATTTTTTTGTGCCTAACACAACTTTAGGATGTTTAGGTCTTATTTTTCAATCTCATTGAAACTTCCATATTTTCTGGAGTTCTCTGAACTCATATACTAAAATATTTCCAGAACTCTCTGCTGTTTGTTCAGGGTAACTTCACCATTGGTCTAAATAAATAAAGATAGTTGCATTTAACCTTTAAAGTACTTCAAGAGTTTATGCTTGTTACTGCTGTTCTTTTTGACATTATAGTAGTGATCAGTTTCTCTGGCATTGCTATTTTTTTGGCTGTCATGTTTTGTTCAGTTAACAGGGCAGATTTGTAAATCAAGTTTACAGCTGAGCAGACTTCCTGAATCTTCTGAGGCAAGTTATAGTGCCAGTTTTCAAGTGGACTTTGGGTTATAAATGTTTAAATTGAAGACCTAAGTGGTGTAACTTTTATTTGGGGAGAGAGGGGCAGGAGGCATATTGATACCATGACGTGATAGGAGGCTATAACAGATAACAAGGACAGATGTGTGAGGTTTTGCTGCCTCAATCAGTTTAATTAGGCATGTTTTGAGAAGAGGTGTGGATTGAATTTCAGGCATTCACCTACATGCAAGTGGCTTTGGCTGCAGCCATCACAGCAGTACCACTTCTTGGCAGATAATATTTGGAGAAGCCCAGCACATCCCCAAAAGTGTGGGAAAACACTAAAGTTTGTGTTTGCCATCTGCCAGGGTGCTGCTTTCCATGGAGATTCTCAAGAGAACATGACATGGGTGACAGTGGTGTTATGTGGCTTAATACCATGATGCTGAAGGCAACATTTTAGATAAAAAGGTGATGCAAGAGTGATAAGTGAAAAGCAGGCAGTTTAAGCAGGCTAAATTGAAGCTGGGTATGGATTACTTGTCTGTTGTAACCAAGAGTTTTGTCTTGGGGACTTGACGTCACTGTGGAATAGCAGAAAGCAAAGTACTGCAGAATAGTTGTTTCTCAGTAATTCTCCCAATGAATACTCTCAGGGTAGACCCTGTGTCTCCACAGGGATAAATACTGCATATGAAACACAGATAATTTCTCCAAAGCTTCCTCCAGTAGAATACAGTGCCTGAATGTTCCTGAAGTGTTCAGTGGCACCCATTGGTGCCAGTGGGTGTTTCTGGAGTGCAGGTGTGCAGTTCTTCCCTTCCTCTAAAGCCTGGTGAGGTTTTATACATTTAAGAAGTTCCCTGAGCTGTGATCAGAGTCACACTCACCTGCTGCCAGAGCCCAAGGATACAGGGAGTGGTGCTTGTGCCCAGCAAAGCCCCATCATTGTCTGATTCCAATTGCAGTAGGGGAGAGAGGGAGAGCCCCAGCTGAGGCCCCTCCAATACCTCTGCCTCACATGGTGGATAAGTAATTGGCTGGGTGGACTTAGACAGAGAGTTGTGTCAATGGCTCTATCTTCAGGGGGAGACTGGTGATCAGTGGTGCCCCTCAAGGCTCCATCTTGGGGCCCGTGCTCTTTAACATCAGTGATCAAGCACAGCCTCAGTAAATTTACAGATTACATGAAGCTGGGCAATTCAGTATACACAGAAGGAAAGGGTGTCATCCAGGGGGACCCAGACAAACTGGAGAAGTGGGCCCATGAGAACCTCATGAAGTTCAACAAGCCAAACTGCAAGGTGCCACACCCTGGGTCAGGGCAATCACAGATGTGAGTGCAGACTGGGAGAAGCCACTGAGAGCAGCCCTGCCAAGAATCACTTGGCAGTTCTGGTGGATGAAAAGCTGGATATGAGCCAAGAGTTTGTGCTTCCAGCCCAGGTCAGTGGTATCCTGGGCTGCATCAAAAGCAGTGTGGCCAGGAGTCAAGGGAGGCAACTCTCCCACACTGTTCTACTTTCCTGAGACAACAGCTGGAGTGTTGCATCCAGTTCTGGGGACCCCAACATCAGAAGGTCATGGGCCTGTTGGAGCAGGTGCAGAGGAAGGACATGGAGACAATCCGCTCTGGGCAGAAAGATGACTCAAGGATAAGGAACTGGAACATTGCAATACTCAATTCATACACGTACTACCTCGATGGAGTGTCATTTTACCAGAGCCACCTGATAAGAACAGAAGAAAAATTCCTCTCGTATCTGGTACTAACATATTTATTGCAGCAAGGTTTTGGCAATGGAAATCTCTGAACTGGGAAATAAGTACTAATCTTCCTAAAGTTACATTAAATGATTTGTAATCTTTATACCTAATACAGGAAATGTTACTGTAATTCAGGGAATTGTGTTTGCACTGTTTCAGAGGAAGCTATGTTTTCAAGTAACTGACAATTAACTGAGAATGGTAAAATAATAATTACAAAATTAGAATGAGTGTTTATTCATAAAAGAACAGGCACCTTTATAAGCTGTAATTATCATTTTGCTAATTTGGTCTGACTGGCAAATGAAGCATACAGAGGATGATTCTTTTCCCGGGCACAGTACCACTGCAGTCAAAGCACTGTTAGAGGTGAGGTTTGTTGTAAAAGCAGGTCACATGGCAGAAAGCACTGGTAGTGCTGAGTATCTCTTGATCAGGGAATTCTTCTTTTGTCAACTGAAGAGTAAAAACAACTGCAGAAATTTCTCAGCGTAGAAATCATTAATCAGAGACCGGGGCTGAAGTTTGCCACAGCATCAGTAACTTGTTACTTGGAACCAGCTCTCAGCTTTTTCTGGTTATTCAGTTTGCATCATATTTCCCCCCATTCTTTTTTATTGTCGGTGAATTGTGAGTTTCTAGAACACAATACACTCTGTCTCTTGGCCCAAGAAACATGTACCTATGTACATGTCCTCCTATATAAGGTGAAAATTGATGGAAACAGGATGCACAAAGGTGTATCATGAGAGAAAGAAGACTAATTCTGCAGAAAACTTTACTCAGTCAGATACACACAGCTCCTGCAAACTATATTTTTGGGGGAGAGGAAGGGTTGAGGGTGAGGTGTTCTTTTCTTTCACAGCATACAAGTGTTTCGGTGCACTTTATAGGAAGAATCAGGATGAGGCAAATGCAGTAATGTCTTAAATGCATATCCTTCTGGAGATGGGAGGGTGAAGGATAACAGTGTATTTCATGGCCAAGCAAATAACAAAGTAGAGAGTCTGCTACACATGTAAGAGTTTTGCGAGCATCGTAAGGCACCAGTGGAAAGTTTGAATTTGGCGTTTAGTTTAACAAGAATGAGCTAATTGATTTGAAGGGTATGTGTTAAAATGAAAAAGGAAAAATTAAATTTCAGACAATAAGTAATATCTGCCTCCTGAGCAGTTCCTGTGACCTACAAGAGAGCCAGGCATTAGGGCAGTGTAGGGTCTTGTAAGGAGTTTGCTCTGGAAGAAGGTTCAGGTTGTCAGATGCCAGCCCTGGGGTATCAGCCAAAGGGGTAGAGGGCATCAACAGTAACACTCATAGCAGAGTTAGTTCATTGTTCTGTAAGGCATGGGCTAGGTGGGGGTAAGTAGCGTTGTGGCAGAGTGATCCCCTGCCTTTTTTACAGGTTATTTCAAGCAGCAGTGATGCACAATGACTCATTAGGCCAAAGGGCACACTAAAGGGTCAGTTCCTTCACCATCCCTCAGTGTGCACATAAAGCTGTTTGGAGACAGGATGATGTGACATAATCTGAGGTAGGATGCTCACTGGCAATTTCAGTTTAACTGTCATGAAAATAGGACACGAACACACATATTTATTTCTTATGCTGAAGGCACATTTGGACAAAGCGTAAGAATTGTAATTTATTATGCATCCCATTATATATTTTTTACAATTAGGCAATTTATGCTAATGAGATTTTTTTTACAGGTATTTAGCTCAAAACATCAGAACACCCTGAGATGCTATTACTGGGAAACAGCATAGATACCTTGATGTTTTAAATGGAATTAAAGCATGAAAAAAAGAAAATTGAGGGTAGAGATTGTTCTAGAAATAAGAAAATGCAATTTTGCAGGAACAGTATCGTTTAATGAATTATGTGACTAGAAAGAAATAATATGAGCAAATAATTAATTAATTTAAGATGCGTAACTGAAAATTCAGAAGAGGAGCTGGTAACAGAGTGTGTGGATTATGACAGTAGAAGAACTTTCATACTGGTAACTAGTTTAGACAAGGAAAAGAGAGAAATGGCACATAAGCAGCATTTCTAAAGATTTTTAGTTTGGTAGGGGAGAAAGACACCTCCCAGATTTGTAGAGAGAGTCCAGCCAGAGAAATGTCAGTAGCGGTCAATTCACTGAGAGCATGGACAATCACACAGCTAAAAAGCATTTGTCTTCTACTTACTGTGCTGTAACTTAATTTTTTTCAGAGCAGCATTTCATACTTCTGATACTCTAATGAGTGTTCTGCTTTGTGACTTCTTACCCCCGTATTAAAATTTCTAAGTAGCTGATCAAAAACAGATGAAGCTAATAATCTAATGAACTGATTGGTGTTGTAATTAATTGTGCTCATCTGATTAGTCAACAACCAAAGCTGATTTACCCTCCTTTCTTCTCAAGGCACTGCAATGATAATGGTTTTTCAGGACTGCAAAATAGATGCAGGAAGGCACTTGAAACTCAGATGTGACAGAGAGATTGCTTTGTAGGTTAAGGGAATCATCTCACTTGAGCAATCACGATCCTATTTGTTTGTTCCTCCAGGTTGATAGGATTGTGTATTGCTTGTGGATTTTCTGGAACCTAATCTTTATTCATAAGATTTTTAGAGTGGTAACTTTGCTAAATATAGCTGTTTACATTGTTTCTGGTCTTATTTTTGCAATTATTTTTTTCACTGAGTTCTAAAACCAAAGCAATACTTTTGATTTATAAGACCTGAGAAGAAGTGCATTACTGATCATGCTTTTAAATGTTTTAAACTTAAGGGCAGAGACAAGCAGACTTACTGAGCTTAAGTGTCTACCAAAGTATATGAAAAGAATATGCAATATGTTGTAATACCTCATCCGAAACTTTTAGGATTGGTTTAGTAACACCAGTGTCAACTTAAAAATCAGCATATCTAATAGAAAAGTGGAAATCAGAGCATAAAAAGTAGAATCTTATGTCAAAGTGGAATCCAAAATTCATTTCTAATGCCATTGTTTATTCTCATATTTATACAACTAGAAAGTCACATCTGAACTGTCATCTAGCCCAAGTAGAATGTTCTAACAAGAGTAAGAAACCAAAATGAGTGTCATGGTATCCCATCCCAGTGTTTAAATTACTTTTTCCTCATACAGATCTCTCCTGAGTTACTATGTCTGAAACAAGCTCTATTTCTCTTTTTTTGGTTGTTTTTTGTTTTTTTCAAGATGTAGCTTCTGTGTTTGCCAAGAAACACTTTCACATCCCTTTATCATCAAACTAGGACAACCCATTTCAGCTTCCATCCTTTCAAAGTGTTTATTTGGAAATGTAAAATTACTGGGTTTATACCTGAATCGCAGATTTGTCTTCTTGCATCATGTTGTAGAAGGACTTTGACAGTTGTTGCACTTGGCTTTTTACTACATGTATTTGGTTGCTCTTAAACTGAATTTGTGTGGCCAGTGGGTCTATTTGACATATGGACTGTTTTCCATGTAACAGGCTATTCACTGGACATTTAAATGGGCTGTTCTTTTCTGGGAAACTAGCTGACTTCTTACTGTTCCATTTGTGTGTATGAGCCATAAAGGAGACCAAGACAGGGACCTACAATTTATGCATTAAAGCACTTTTTTCTTTTATAATTGTCAGTTAAGAGAATTTATGGACAACAGGACTCAGTGGAATGCAAGACACTCAAATGATTGATAAAGTTTTAATGCAGATATTGGACTTCAGATGACTTCTTTCTTTGCTTCTGTGAGGTAGTGCAATGACATTCTTTGCACAAAGACTACTGAGTATGCTGGACACCCAATTCTAAGTGCCTTATTAGAATGGAGCAGAGGATGCTCCAGAGGGTGCCAAATATCAGGTTCTGAGTTCATCATTACTTGAGAGAGGGGAGAAAGAATGCACAAATTAGTCCTTTAAGAAGGCAAGATATTTAACAAATAAACTTTAAAAAAGTATAACCTAAAGTCTGTTTTTTATAGGTTTTGCTCTTAGATTTTGGGGTGGTTTTTTCTGATTACAGAAATTATACTTGTGAAACTTTTTCATAGATGATGTTGCTGTTGTTGTTGTTGTTGTTGTTGTTGTTTAGGAGTTTCATTAAATAAGCAAAGTGGTCTGTTAAAAAAAGCATCATGCTTATATTTTTAATTAACTGTTAATTTTATGTGGTGTTCTGGTCCTTTTCTATTACTAGTCCCTAGTACTAAGCAATTTCAGGTAAAACCTGGCAGCAGGTCAGGAATGTATTTTGGCCCCATGTTGGATTCTGAAGTTGCACTTCTATCGTAACTCAGGCACTGAAATATCTCTGAGTGTATAGAAAAGAGGCTTGCATGTATTCTTGAAAAGCACAAGGGCTACACTGGGATTAAGTCAAGGGGAAAGAGCTGTCAAAACTAAGACTTTTTGTTTTTGTTTGTTAGTACTAGTTGTTCTTAAGATAAAAAAAAAGGTCAAATACTTCGAAGGATAGCAAGAAATTTCACACACTGTGAGAAGTTGGCTAAATTCCTTTTCCAAGTTTCAGGTCTGAATGAAAATCCTTTTTCCCAGCTGTTGTGTATGTTACAATTTTGACTGAAGGAGAGTGATTTTTCTTTACAGCTAAAATTATATTAGAGAAATAACATTCAAACAATTTTATAATGAGATCTCAGCAGTGTAAGGCATGCTGGTACACTCAGAATAATATTTTAGACATAGTAAATTACTGCCTTTTACAATAGTATATTTCTTTGATGCTTACTCCAAACTCCAAAGCATTTTGTCTGCTTCTTTTCAATTGTTCTTAAGAATGCAGTTGTAATGACAAGTTTTTTCCTGAGACTATAGCCAACAAAAAATAAAATGGGATATTTTTAGTCTTGTGGAAGTATTTTTGCTAGGGCAGCTCATACAAATCAAAAACTTTCCCACAGACCTAAACAGGAGAAATAGAGGTTTCATCTTTTAGTGGAGAAGAAAAGTAGACATAGAAATGATGTACAAATAATCTGAATTATAATACTTTAGAGATTACTTGAATGGTTAATGTAGAGAAAGGCAATTAAGAACATCTAAACACAACAGTGTATAAGCATTTGAAGAAAATAACCTGATAAACAAGAGATGGAATGAGATTCAATTGAAAACTGTTTATGTCTGATCAGTTTTGTTCTGAATAAGATAAGCTGAACAGAAGAATGAAAATGGACTACTTTTCAATGCTGAGGCATCTGACACAGTAATTTTGAGTTTTCCTGATGTCCAGAGTAGGTAACCAAGAAATAAATATGGAATGAGATCACTAATAGTTCCTCAGGGCATTCTCCCACTGGCCACACAGGTGTTTCACTGAGTGGTGGTGGCGGGGAGTGATACCAGCATTTAGCAGCCTCAGTGCCATCCTTCTCAAATCCTTCTTGTCCTGTTACTCTTTGATCCAAGCAAGGAGTAAGAGCTGTAGAGTCCTCTGGACAGTGGTTCTGTAGGAGTTGATGCTGGTATTTAATACTGGATCATCAAATGCTAAAGCTGTTGTATTTACATTCTTGCAATATTTAACACATATAAAGCTCCATTTAGCAACATTACAATTGTAAATGGAGAAAAGTGTTTTGACCTTGACATATTTAAACTATTCCCATTATGACCTTCAAAGTCTGTACCACAGCAGCTCTTCCCAGGGACAGTAAGTGACACAGTATTTCAGCTCTTTCTGAATGAACAGGTAGTGTATTAGAAGCTGTATAAACAGATGAGCATTAATGAGTGCAGTGATTTTTATGAAGTCAAATACTAAATGTCAGAAAAATTAAATATCAAAACAGAAATTCGATGCAGGTAGGATTTTTATACCATATTTAAAACATTCCCTCAATACACTTTGTGTAATTCTGTGTATTGTTGTTAAATAGAATTGCACATCAGATGAAAACAAAGCAGAAGAGGAGAGGGGTAGTTAGAAATTTTTTTTTCTTTCAGATGAGGCTGTGGCTGATTATACCAAATGCACCAACTGATACCAAAATTGTTTATGCCAGAAAATTTGGGGTGGTTTTGGGTTTGTTTTTATGGAGACAGTCTTTTAAGATGTTTCTTGCAGTTCATGTGCTTTCCCATCATGTATCTTTCAAAACTATCAAAATAGCAAAAAATTATGTTAGGAATCAACTAGCACAGAGTTAGGAGTTCACAAATCACATGGAGCAGTCATTAAAAACAATACATTTAGCCTTAGGATTGGACATGCAGAAGCACAGCAGTAAAAGACACCTGTTGAGTGCTTGACTTGGTAGGCTAATTGCTCTGATGTTTTGAAAACAACAGGTACTGCTGAACAATCAAAGCTAAATCACATTGTCATAGCATTTGACAGAAAGGTTAATAACCAAGACTGGATCCACATTAGACTGTCAGATGTTTGTCTAATTGCAAAGTATTCTTTTAAAGTGAAAGTGTTACCTAAGAGAGAAAGATCTCCTTTAGGCCAAATTCCTTGTTGACATAGAATGGTTTTCTTTAACTACAGTTGAGCTATTCTAATTAATGCAAGACAGTTTTCCAAACTTATATTATACCTAATCCACATGCAGGATTGCTAAACTCTGACAATCAGTTTATAGATTAAGAAGGCTATAAGTGGTGCTTAGAGTACTTAGCAAGAAGAAATCTTGCTGATTTTGGTGATACTCTGCTAAACTGTCATTCAGATCAGGAAAAGTTAAAGGGAGATCTGTGGCAGTGTGTTGGGTTGATGTGGCCAGAAATGTGTATTCTATCACCATCTGTTGAAGCTGGGGGGTCAGTGACCCTTATCTCCGTGGCACACAGTATCTGCTAATGGGCCATCTTTAAAACCAGGTGGGGCAATCATCTTTATCTTTTCCACAACCCACCCTCCCTCCAGGAAGATATCATCTGCTGTGGCCCATTAAGTCCCACTGTATGGCTGATAAAATTACATCATCCCACTGGGAGATGCTGCAGTCAGAGGGAGGAGTCAAGCCCTTCCTACCTAGATAAAAACTGAGGTTTTAGACAGCAAGATACCTTCTTTCCACTGGATTCCAGACCAAAGCCAGACCTTTCCACATCATCCCTGGACCTTCAGAGGAAAACTGCACTCTTCTGCAGGAGCAGTGCTTCAGCTGAAGCACATCTGCCACTGCAGTGGGACTGCAGCCACCATTTAATGGGACTGCTACCAACACCCTGACTGACAGGGTGTCAGGTTGCATTCTGACTCTGTCAGTGTTGGGATTATTCTTTGTAATACTGTATTTCTATTTTAATTTTTCCTAGTAAAGAACTTATTCCTAATTCCCATATCTTTACCTAAGAGCCCCTTAATTTCAAAATTATAATAATAATTTGGAAGAGGGGAGTTTACATTCTCCATTTCAAAGAAAAGCGTCTGCCTTTATTGGCAAACACCTGTCCTTCAAAACAAGACAGGCAGTGACTGAAAAATCTATTTTAATTTATTTTTACTTCCAAACTATAAGCTGATTTTATAATCACTGAAAACCTAATGCTTAGAAACTCTTGATAATGAAGAATGTGTTTTCTTAGGTTTTTTCATCTTGTGTTTTCTTAGGTTTTGTCTCACTGCCTTGTTTCAATGTCTATTTTGTCTGAGAAATAGCTAGTCTTATCAGCTAGTTTAGTTTTCAGCAGTAATTTTTAAAAGTCTTAGTGTACAGATAATGATAAAAAATCAGAATTTGTCTAAAAGTTACAATAGTAACCAAAACTACTATGGCTAGCCTGTTTATTCCATGTCCAAAGGCTGCACTGAGTAGTTACAGGTAAGCCAGTGTGGCTCAAGGTCTACTCCAATTGTATGCTCACACAGGGGCTGCTGACAGCTCTGAGCACACTTGATGGACACATGCATAGTGTTGATTGCTTCATTTTGTGTCTGTGTCACTGTATTAGACCCTTGCAGCAAAGAGCCTGAATGCTGACACAAACAGCTGGGATTGTACAGAAAAAGCAATAGCTCCTAGGGGATCATGTGTTACATTGCAGGCCAGCTCAGGATCATCACCACTGCACCCTCGGATGGGACTGGGGATGGCAGCTTGCCCCTGAGACAATGCTTGGTCCCCGAAGGAGAAATGCTCAGTCAATCAGACAGAAATAGAAACAGGCAGAGTATAAAAGAGCACATCTAAAGGAGGCTGGTTTCAGGGTGGGGTTTTGTTTGTTTGGGTTTTTAATTAAAATAAAAGTATTTAGTGTGCCAGTTGTAACTCAGTTGCTCAGTATTCTGAGGGCTTTTCCCTTGCTAGGTATCCTCAGGCAAACATAATCACAGTTGCTATAATAATAATGGGGTTGGTGTAATTCTTGATTCATGTAAACCTTTCCCCCTGCTGTGAGAAATCTCTTTTTGGTGACTATTATACATGTAGAAAAAATGAAAAAGATTGAGGCTTTTATGAGTAGTCCCTCTTACAAAACTTCTTGGAATATTTATATACTTGGAAGGCCCTTGAAGTTTCATGCCGAAGATAACTTGTGCTTTCCACCTAATTTAGGATATTATCCTTCCTGTGTCTCTTCTCTCTTATATCAGGCAAAAATATTACATATACTAGATATTAAACATACCTAGTTTATTCTTTTATTATGGGGCTTTGAGGAATACCTGTCTCAATTTCACCTTTGCTAGATATGTTATTAAACATATGTAGTATATTCTCTTTTTATCATGGGGCTTTGAGGAATACCTGTCTCAATTTCACCTTTGCTAAATGCAGAGTATTTGTTTTCAACCATTATCTTGCATGGATGCAATGAGATCTGCAATCCACAGACTGGTAGCTGCTACAGGAAAGGATGATGTGACCTGAGCATGCTAGGGAGAGCAGGTGCAGATGCTTTAATTCTGTCTTTGAGATGAATAAAACTGCCACTGGGAGTAGTGTCAACAGCTTGCTAAATACTCCCATATCCAGAGGTCATGTCTCAGCACGCTGGCTTGCCTTCTGGATGATCTTTCCATAGAAATCAATGTCCCTCCCCTGTATAAGGCAGATGATTTTAGTTATCCTAGAATCAGAAGGACATTGACCTGAACCTCTCACAGTTTGTATGAGTGTATGGAAAATAAGCCTAGAGCAGAAAGAAATGGTTTGGTACCACCCACCTTCCCCTACCTCAAAGCCTGACATTTGCATTGAAAAGCTAATGCAAGTGCCAGGGCTGACAGGAGTCAGGAGTGTGTTGCGCAGGGCACTCCTTTATACCACACCCTTCATATTCCTAGAGCCTTGAGTTGGCATGCCCTAGCTATGGAGGATCATGCCTGCTGAGCGTTTTCAGATGATGGTATGATAGTTGGCACATTTTCCTATGAAACTGAAGCTGGATTATTTTAGTTCTCTTCCCATTCCTAAGTAATTTGAAAGTCAGTCTGCCATTTGTTCAGAAAAGCAGTTTGATGAGCCATGGGTCTGAGCTCCTGCTCTATCTGTTCCTAGTGTTCCTCTCTTGAGAAAAAGATGTTTACATTAGCTGGGTTTTAGAGGTCTAACTGGGACCTTCTGACTAAACTGAGAGATATTCTTCAGCCCTCTGTATTCTTGGTATTCCTGTGTGACTGGATTCTATTTGAAATTAATTTTACTGGTTTATGGCTCACTGAAGGAATCCTTGCCCTATTAGATTCAAAATGACAGCCTATAGCTCACATATACCATGAGTAGAGTTTACACAAAGAATCCAAGTATACAGGATGATCAAGCTGGGCTGCATTTAGAATGGAAAAGTATTCTTTCCCTGAAAACTTATGCATTGTATCTCCACATCCTTTAAGACATCCCAAAAACATGGGTTCACCTGTTTGGAAAATGACACTGGAAAAATATGCACTGACTTAGTGGGACTAAGTAGTTACTACTAATGTTCCAATTTAAATCTGCACAGTGACCTGTAAATTCAGCAATTACGAATTACATCTTCTTCCTTGTAACACTGACAGCTACAGCATGTCCAAGTTAACAATGAGAAATAAGATGGCAGCATGAGATGGCAGCTCATGTAATCTGAACTTATCATTGCAGAACTGTGCAGCCTGAACATGGTGATATTAGAGACCCTCCATGAATGATCTCAGTTAACAGTTATTACTTCAGTAGAGGTGACATGAGACTAGCTAGATATTAGGATGTTTTTCTTTTGAAACAATAAACATTATTTCTGCCAAAATGATGATGCAAGGTTTGAATTTGTCTTGTTTTTTAGCTATTTCCTATGTAAATAAGTGCACCACATCTTGGGGAGGCCTACAATAGCTCCAAGTCAGTGCAGAAAGTTAACAGTGTTGTCATGGGAATTCAGAATATCTACCTCTTGATTACAGGAGCAACTGGAGCATAATGGGGAAGGATGATAAACAGAAGAACTCAACAGCTCGTTGATATAGAGCGAGGAAATGCATTGTCTGTGCAAGATGTGCCCCTGGTGTGTCTGTATTGCTTTGTGTACAGGCCTCATATTCTTTGTTTGCTGGAAATGAATGAGGCAGATAGCTTGCAGCTCAGGGACTATAAGGTTGTCTATATTGCTGTCTTGGTGGGGAGGAGTTTCTAGTGAACTTGGAGAGGAACTGAGAGGCTGACAGTCTCTGCAGGCTCTGGACAGTCAAGGTGGCATGCAACTGGATGTGATAGAGAGAAGGAAAAATCACCTCAATGAGAAGATCAGGGAGACTATATCTCTCTGTTTCTACTGGTGTCTAAATCAGTATGTTTTGAAAGTTTGCACTCAGTATATGTAAGTGCAGAAAATAAGCCTGGACACACTTGAAGATCTGTCTCTGTTTAAAAGGATTCAGGAATATTTCAGCCTTTCTTTTCATAGTAGTGCAAAAAAAAGGTGCGAAGCTGTGCTGACAACTCTTCCTCAGCATCCTTCTTTTTGTGCAGTTGCTCTTGGAGGGATGGATACAACTTTCTTTTTTCATCATAGAGTCATAGGATCATAAAATGATTTGGGTTGGAAGGCATCTTAAGGGCTTTTGAATTTAAACACCTTGCCATGGACAGCAACATCTTCAACTAGATCAGATTGCTCAAAGCCCCATACAGCCTGGCCTTGAGCACCAGTAGGGAATGGGCATCCACAACTTCTTTGGATAACCTGCACCAGTGCCTCAGTGCCTTCTCTCCATCTATATTTATCTACCTACCTCTGCCTTTATCTGCCTAGAGGGTAAGAAAATGAAATTTCAGATAGAAGTCAATAATCCTTCTTATCCTCACTATATGCTCCACAATGCACTTTTCCAGTCCATGATGCTACTTTTCCTTCATATTCTGCCCTTTTGAAATATCAGTGGAGCTCCTGCCTTTAAAAGGGGGTGGTCTACTCTGCTTTAGGTGGAGCCCCCAGCCCTGCAAATATAAGGCACAGGCACTGTTTGGGGAAAACCATGCTCTATATTTTTACCTTCTTATTTCTGCCACACAATGGTAAGTCAGAAGTTTCCATCACTTCAAAGGGAGTGATGCCCAGACCCTATTTCCTAGAAGAAAGTTTCCCCATGAACTGGAGGAAAACCCCTCACCTGCTTGCTGATCTCACAGCAGCAGAGACAGAGGAAGAGGTGTTGGAGTTCAGGCACCAGAGGAACCAGACAGCACAAAACTTGCAAGCTGTTTTGAAGGTCAGGCTTCTGATGTGTAATGTGGCAAAAATGAGGGGTTTCAAGGAGAGTAAATTTGTTTCTAGAGAGATACAAGAATTCATTCTAGTGCTCCAGGGCTATATGGTTTCTGTCAAGCTGTTTGCTGAGGTGAAGAGAACAGTATTGAATTAATTGGTCCAGTTTGTGTGTGGGAGAGCAGCATTAATTAGGACTGTGTGAGGATGCAAGTGTAGATGGTAAATCATATATGTTCAGGGGGCAGAGTCAATTAGGAACCTGCATTGGAGGGACTGGGAGATTGTCCAGTTATAAAACTCTCTCTTGTTTTGGAAGAATGGAAATGCTTTTGTTTTTAGAATAACAGGGAGACAGAACAGAATGAAGTAGATAGAGCAGAAAAAGAATTGCAAGGAAACCTAGCCTTAAGTCCTCTCATCTTCCTCCATCTGAAATTCTTTCCCCCTTCACAGGATTCTTCTGCTTTTCCCATCTTAAATGCAAAGGTCATTGAAAATGGTATAAAATATAGAAAGTGCCTTGCCTTCTTCCCAAATTCAAGGGCCAGTGTTCTCCCTTCCATTTCCACACATTAGCATTAAATATATAAGTCTGGTGTGTGTGCTTTTCATGTTCTTTCTTTGTATAAACTTAGTAGTAGGGAAAGAAGAGCTACACATGAGCCACCTCAACAAAAGGTTGTCTTCCCCTACTGAAGGAGACTGTGAAAAGTTTTATCCCATTCTTGAGATTGCTAATTCACCCATTTCCAAATCAAACCTGTTAGGCAAATTTGCATGCAGCTTTTCTCTGGGAGACAATGTTAGAATAGAGATTCTGTTTGTGTATGCTCATTCATACATACTTGTTTCTTTGTGTATCAATACTTTGAAATTTGTGGCACAATATGTTACATAGTGAATTTTGTTTTAATTGGATTTGTATAAATGTGTTCAGAAGGCCCTCTGGCCCCATTTAAGGAACACAAGAATTACAATATTATTATAATAATCAAAGACCTTAAGTTTTGCAATGTAAAATGAACTATGTAAAGAGAAGATTGAGGCATTAATGTTCTCTCAAAATGAAAGAGAAAAGGAAACACTCATGTAAAATGAGAGGCAAGCAGCAGCAGGTGTTTTATATTATGCTCTGATAATATTTTTCTCTCAGGTTAAGAGCCCTAACTACTGGGCTCTTCAATTCCTAGGAGATGTATTTGGCAAAACCTCTAGACTTTTAAAATCCTGATTTATATGTACATATGCACATTTTAAAAATGCTTTCAGGAAGGAAGGGAGCAAGGAAGGAAGGAAGGAAATTATCAGCCCTTCTCCAAATTTTGTTGGGCCATGAGTCTCCCCATGCAGGTGGGCGCATGCTGCTTGGCCACTCAGCCCCATCCTGGGGAGGACCTGATGCCTTCCATTTGTTCCCCTCTGCGTTACATTTCCTGAGCTCATGCGCAGCTGTCTCCATTATTCACAGCTCTGAGGTGATGAGAGGAAGAAAGCAAACGTGTGTTTTATCTGGCTGTGAGCTGTGAGCAGGTTTCAGGCGGGGCAGTGGGCAGGGGGCTGTGGAGATAGTGACCCTTGCTGTTGCCTTGCAGGAATGTCAGCTCTGCTGGAGAGGAGGCCCGCAGAAGAATGAGGGAGTGTGATGGCCTGACAGATGCATTGCTGTACGTGATCCAGTCTGCTCTGGGGAGCAGTGAAATTGATAGTAAGGTTTGTCGTCTTTGTCTTTTCAGCAGCACATCCAGGTATTCAGGGTACATGGGGACTGTAAAGAGACAATCTTTTCATGATACTCTTTTATAAATGCATTGTGAGAAATGTCTTAGCAAAACACAATTTAGCCCATCTTTTCCTTTTTTTTCTTTTCTGCTCAGCTGTTTATTTTAGTGTGCTTATCATTGTATTTGTGTCTACCTGTGTAGTGTGCACAGGTAAGCATGTCATCCTCTAAACTGAATTATTGAAGTAGAAAATATGATACTAGTTTGAGAAGAGCAAATATATCATATTCCATGGAAAGTTCCTTATATTGCTTTGCCAGTTTTACCTTTAAATTGATTTTCAGTACCCAGTATGAGAGCTAATGAGAGTGAGGTAGGCTTAGAAGGCAAACAAGCAAAAAAAAGGGGGAAATTAATAGGCAGTTTTGCAGTAAAACCAACATTATTTCTTCTTTGAAGAGGATCAATGAATGCTTTCAATAACAACTGTGTTTAGATGCCTCATTATGTCAACTTTACTTCTCTTAAAATGCTAAGATATGAACAAGCTTCTCCAGAGGTGAAAGGCACTCCCTAATTAAAAAGACTCCAAGCATTTACAAATTGAAGATTTGTAATGTATTAAAGTATTCCAGAGAAGAAGAAAAAGGCCAGTTTCTTTTGCTTTCAGTGTACTGTGCTAAATTAATTACAGTTGCTGCTCTAGGGCAACCTTGGTCCATTTGCAAACCCCTAGGAATTGCAGGAGAGCAGCCTTTTATGCAGCAAGGTTTTAAAGCCCACTGGTTTGTATTTCCAAATACTTCACAGAGTTGTCTGTGGACCCCAATGGGTTAATAGATTAGAGAGGAATAATGTCCAGGTGTCTCTGGTCACTATCTGAATCAATAGATGAAATTTGCCTGTGAATTCACAGGACAGAGAGGGAAATTAAGAGAGGTTCATAGCATGAGATGCTGGGTTAACAGCATGGCTTTGGTTTGGGTTTTTGGATTTTGGTTTTTTCAAAAAGAAAACAAAATCGCCAAAACGCATTAGCTTGTAATCAGTTTTCCATTAATAGAAGTTTAGTAGAGGGATGCTTGGAGGACACTCAGCCACAAGGCAGGCACAATACCTGGCAGGGTGTTTGCCTGACCAGGGTTTTGGGCAAACTTGGCTGTCTCCAGCCCCCACTGCCCCACCCAGACACTTCCTGCAAAGCAGCCCTCAAACACAGGGGTGTTTTTCATTTCATTAGCTTCAGAGAAGCTTAAATGTAGCTAGAGTAGAAAAACTAGTGAACTTATCCCCCTTATGATGAATCTGAAGACATAATAAGGAATACAAAGATCCTTGAAAGTCAAGGAGGACTGAAGTCGGTCCAGCTGTGTGGTAAGAACCAGCTTTCTTGGCTTGGAGGAGTTTACCTTAATAGAGAAGATGTTGATTGCATTTGAGCCTTGGATGTTTGCTTATCAGTTTTTGGATTAAGGTAACATTGTCCTTGTGAGGAACTCAGCTTACGTTTTCCACAAAATGAGAATTTTAAATGCAAAAACTATGATTTTGAAAAGGAAAATTAAAGTTTAGTATTCTAATCAATAAATGAAAATATTCAACTTCATCATGCTATAACAAAATTGAATAAAATTCATAAAAAAATCAGAGGCAGCAAACTTTAAAAAATAAATGGGATGTTTGCAAAGCTTTCAGCTATAAAAGATGCACTAAGAATACTTTCTAGACACAGACACACGCATACATATTTCTACATGTGTTTATATATTTGGCAGAATTTTCAAATTAGTACAATATAAATATTCCTGTATAGATTGAATTCCATATCACCTCTGAAACTTCATGTCATCACCAAAAACATGTGCTGAATGCATCCGTGGCAGAAGCTCATGCTGTACATGAAATAAAATGAAGCCCCATCTGTTTGCCTCACTGGTGAATGTGGCAGAATACTTTAGAGCTGAAGGCCTCACAGTCACTCCATTGTGGGTTAATGGTGCAAAAGAGCTGGGATGTAGTGGCTATTTCATTTTATCTCCATGGAGTATTAGGAACAGTTGAAATAAATATAAATAGATAGAGAATAGCTTTTTTAACCATGCTTTCCTTGTGTGCAGAAAATTAGGCTCATATCCTTCTTATTAGGGATAATCAAACCAAATTGAACCAAGTCAATGAGTAGGTTTCACATCTAAACTGAACTTCTTTTAGACTTGGAGAAATTAGGTTGAATTACAAGAAAATTTTCTTCCACTGAGTCTCATCCATTTATGGATTCCTGCTTGCATCTTCTACAGAAGGCACAGCTGACCTATTAGGTGGATAAATGGATGGAAGGAAAGGCTGCATACAAGGTATCTGTCTGCAGCCTGGCTAGAAGCAGTAAAAGCAGCAAGACAAATTTCTGGTCCTAAGTTCTGGGACTGGAGAAACATCATATGTTCATGCTAGAAATGCTTGTGAAATGGAACTCAGATCCCAATTTTATGGCAATTTACATAGAATTTTTGCCAGAAAGTAGGTTATTTCTGGTTTTAAAAGGACAAAACCCAGAATCTATTGCCATTTCTGTTTGTAGCATTTTCTATTCACTGAGGTGGGAGTTTTCTGACATTCGGAGTGTTCAGGTTCTCTTGATTACTTTTTACCTTGACATCTCTTTCACATGGGGCTCCAGTGTGAAATTCAGAACAACAATAAAAAAACTCCCAGAAAAGTATTTTCCAGGCTACTAATTTGTTACCATAAAAATTTCTGAATCTCTTCACCTGGGGAACACTCAGAAATGTGCACATAAGAATTGTGCTGGAAAAATGCACATGCAAAGACAGATTAAATTCCTTCTGCTTCATATTCAGAGTGAGCAAGGGGAGGATTTTAATCTTTTTCTGGTTTTGTTTTCTGTATTTTTCTTTCTGTCATACTTTTCAGACCGTTGAAAACTGTGTGTGCATTTTGAGGAACCTCTCATACAGGCTAGCTGCAGAAACATCTCAGGGACAGCAGATGGGAACAGATGAACTTGATGGATTACTCTGTGGTGATGCCAATGGAAAAGACGCAGAGAGTTCAGGGTGCTGGGGGAAGAAGAAGAAGAAAAAGAAATCACAAGATCAGGTAATGAAAGTTATTTGCAGCTGTGTTGTGAGTAGTTGAAGTACCCATCATTTAAAATGTAAATAATTAATGCACTGTATTGGAAATTAAATGCATGATGCATAATATACAAAACTGTTGCCCTTGTTAATTAGCTGAGAACTGAAAGCAGAACATAGCTCTGGAGTAATGAAATATGTTTGCTTGAGAAATTGTACATTATGTGGTGCACCTGGAAACTGTAGTCATGGGTATACTCTGAATGCCATAAATACTGTAAAATGCTCTTTGAAAGGAAGCCATTTCTCATGAAAAGTGCAATCTGCATATACTTTACACTGTACTTCCACAGAGCCACGTGTGTGTAGAAAGGCTTTGATGCAAACAAACATCAGGCTTGTATATATGCACTCACTTGCTTCCAAGTTAATCTTGTACCATGTCTCTGCACATTGGGAGAAAACTGTACAGGACTGAATCAAGTAATATGAGTGAATGTTATAAAAGCATTCATATTTTTATATATTTAATGGTGTTACCTAAGTGAAATTGAAAAGCAACGTCTTGATTGCTTCTTCAAGTTATTTGACAGGTTATAATTTTAGGTGGGTTCATATTTAAAGAGTATTTATCTCCTTTTTTATCCCATTAAGAACTTAAAAATTAGGGAATACTGACAATTATGTTGCAGAGAAACTTGTATCAGTACACACAGCAAATGGCAGTAAGAATGGCTACTGATTTTTGGGCTTTTTCAGACAGCCTGTGCTGGCAGCAATAAGTTTTCCACCTCCTCCTACACTTAGTCACTTTTTTGCATTGTGGTCTGTTTCTGTTTCAGATTGCTCAAAGAAAATATTTATTTGAGTAAGCAATTAAGTGCATGGGGTATTTGAATAAATTATGTAAACCAGTACTGAAAATATTCCTGATTTCCTAAAGCTAAATTGTGTCAATGTGGATAAGTTATAGCAACATTACTAAGCTAAAACTTAGATACTGAAAAATGCAGCATTCATGACTAGTAAGGCTAAGTTCATCTACTCTTGTGGTTAAACACCCCATCATCAGATAACTTGAATTTATTATGGTCTTTTGTTGGGATTCCTGTATTAGGCTACTGTGAGATTAAAAGTGTCAAAGCAAACTAATTGTACCCCATATAAAGTAGTCATCATCCCTGTTACTGAATTAACATTTCACATGCTGTGCTTGCAGTTAATCAGAGTGCAGGAGCAAAAAATAGCGTGTCTGGGTATGGATGCATCACACTTCAACTTGGCTTGCTCTTTGGTGCTCTGTTTACTAACACATGCACACACTCACTATCTGAAGTCTTTTTTAAGTCTTCTTCTTCTGTTTCTTCTGTGACTTTTGGATCTCAGATTCATAGTTTTAACTCTGTACTGTTGACTCTTTCAGTATTCTCATAGGGCTTCTCTGTACTTTAATGATTCCCTTAAAAACATTTTTTTTCTCCTCCAGGCCAAAGAACTGAGTCTGATTATCTCATTATACGTGTAAAGATGTACGTGTATACTGTACACTGCTCTTTGATATTTTTGTCTGTTTCTATGAGTGCTCATTATCAGCATGTTGCATGTGAAAGGTCTCCTCAGAGCTGTTAGTGTTGGCCTCATGGAAGAGTTTTACATAATTTTTTAAATCCAAAGAATAATAAAACTACACACGTATTTTCAGGTTTATGATCACTAGGCTTTTCCGTGCCAAGGACATAAATTTACTCTTTCCAGAAATGATTCTGTTGTGCATAGAACTGCTTTGTATTCCAAGTATTAGAAACATTTTTCTAATGGTGTTTTCTTCTTTAATCTAATTTCCTTTAAATCCAGACATCCTACTTCATCTTGCCATATTCAAGTTCTGACATGTGGATATTATTCAGTTCAGGAATTTTAAGGGGGGGCCTTCTGAGCCTTCTGCAGGTTATTTTCACCTCATAATCCTCAACTGTTGTTGAACATTCCAAATGATTTGATTATATTATCAAATTAATATATTCTCAAGTTAACTAGAGTGACATTAAAAACAATAGCAGCAAGATCACTGTGCCAGAAACAGCTCTCCCAACTTACCCTCAAAAATGGAAAAGAAAAGCAATTTTTTTTCATGTAACCACATTTATATCAATAGCATAAAATAACTCCAACTGTGATAAGAGTAAATGTAACTTCTGTTTCCGTTTATTTTGCAAAAATAAGTACAGAAGTATGTTCAGAGGCACTTGTCCAGTGTGGACACAATTGTCCAGTTGTGTAAAAAGATTAGTTCTTTCTGCTTCTTTGTCTTCATGGTTCCTTTAATGCTTGAGAGTTTTATCTTTTTGGGCAAAGCACCGGGCACAGGCACATCACTGACAGTTGTGACACTTCAGTACCAGGGAGTTGTATCCAGTCCATGGTTGCTACATTTTACATCCCCAGAAAATATATGTTCAGGGTATGGGTATTTTTTTTTCTTTTTTTGGCAATGCATGGGGTTTTTGAATAACAAAATTTCTGTGTCAGTCTTTCTCAGAATATAAGATATACAAAACAGTGTGGAGAAAAAAATTGTTCAGATTTTAGTGAATGGAATTTTGAATTTTTCCTATTACATTATTGCTGTAATTTAGTTTCTTCATTATTATGTGTATTTTCCTGAACTCCATTTGTGCATTTATGAGGTAGTCTTTATTTTTTGGATAAAAATATTAGTAAAAAAATAGTAGCAAAACTATTATAGTTGCAAAAGAAAAACAGATCTATCATTTTAGACAGAGGATGTGGATGAAGATGCAGTTTTTCATACTTTAAAAAAATCCCTTACAGAGCAGGGGAGTTTCTTTCTTAAGCCATAAAACAGTGGAAACTTGATATTAAAGTCACTTTCTCATGGGTTTTGTTTATAATGAAAGTACAAGTTAATTTCTTCATTTTATGAGTTAGGGAGCAAGTATTCCAAATTTTTCTAAGTCATGTTTCAGTTGTAGTCACATGTAAATTACTTGATGGAAAGAACAGAATTGAGTGGTAATATAAGATATGGTTTCTTTCAAAGGCCTTTCAAGAACAAACTGGAATTTATTTTTTGTTAATGGCATCAGTTGTCTATCAGTTGTTATAATGGCAACTTCTGTACATCTTGGAATCAAGTAAGCGATGTGTCTTTGTTCAGATCATAGGTCTAATGACACCTTTTAAATTACTTTATTTAAAGAGTTCCCTTAGGATCACAAGAAACAAGTGTTCTCCACATTTCAAAATAAAGGTGGGTGGTGTTAAAAGAGCCCACAATCATTTCAGCAGAGCTGAGAGAGGCTCTTGAGGCATCTGCTTCATCACACAAATTGAATGTTAGAGGAGGCCCAAACCTTCTGAAGGTTTGTGATAAAATCTAGGCATAGCACTGGTTTTATCTATGGAAACACAGCCAAACTTCTCTTCAGGCCTCAGGAAAAGTAAGTGGAACTCACCTGATTTCTGTGTCAAACCTCTAGGACTGTAATTCTCTGCTGTTTTGTTAGTTTTTCTCTGCTGCTTACCTGTGATCAGCTGGTACTGAACCCTCACCCCAATAAGCTCTCCAGCCACAGACCCCTTCATCTCTGACTAGGACCTTGTAGACATCAACCTCTCTTGTATTGTCACTCTTCAAATGGAAACTGATTCTTCAACTGCTGAAAATGGTCATGCTGCTGGCATGCTCACTGCTGCCAACAGGTTTATTCTTTGAGCTGTATAAGCAACAAGCATTATGACAAGAAGCAGTTAGGGCAAATCAGGTGTATGGTCCAACTTCAGTAAAAAAAACCTGTCAGGGAGTTGTCATTAATCCTTATTTTATTTCTTGTTATTCAGCCCATTATGTATACATGTGGTGCAATTTCATTTATTTTCCTTTCTTCCCTAAGACAAACCAGTTGTCTTCTTGGCTTCATGCTTATCTTGAGTTCCCCATCTGTGATCATTCTTGTCAAACCAGAATCTAGCCCAAAGTCTGTTTTTTGATTGGAAGTGACACTTCTGAAATGAGCCTGACCTTCTTTTTCACCTTCTGTCAGGAGCCTTAAGGTATAACAGCAACATTTCAAGTTATATATCATTAAGAATTGACTGGCACACCTCTTTAGCATGCTTGCTAAATGGCCTATAAATTCTTCATTCTAGATGAAATAGTAGGTTTAAGGCAATAATATTTCAAAAAGCATAAAAAATAAACCTGCCAGATATGTCTTTTCATGTCGTGAGAACAGTATTTTACCAAGTAGGCTTCATACTCTACCAAGCCATACCCAGCTAATAGGCACAGAAACAGAGAAATGGTGGCAGCTCTTGAGTTTAACCATGAATTTGAACTGTGATTAGGGATGAAAGTCTGTGTTGCCAATACAGAGCACAGAAAGCATCCTTGCACAGAAAGAATATTATTTCCACTTGTTGCTTCCTCATCTTGCACGAGGTGGTTATGTCAAATGTTGAGTAGCAAGAATCAGCTATCTTGGGCGATTCCTTACAGAGCATTTTGAAAACCATTTCTACTTTCTTGCTTGCATACACAGCATCTTCCAGATGCTCTGTGAGTCTCTCAGTGTCACGTATGGCCAATTTGTTTTCAAAGTCAAAACTGCAGGGTTATTAAATATAATTTGTATTTGTCAGTTTGTGGAATATACTGCAAAGCCAGTTAGTTTCAGCTTCCTGCAGAGAGAAGAAGAGCATGCAGTGACATGCCAAGGACTGTTTTCCCAGCTTTAACTCCATCCCCCTTCATTTGGGAAGGGTCTGTTTTTAAGCAAAGAGAAAATGCACAAATTGAATTAATATTTTTTTCTTTTTTCTAACCATAATATTAAAATGTTTAATAAAGGCATTGACAATTATTTTAAGAGTGTAATGTATAATGTAAAGTACAATTTAGATTTATTAATATCTAAGATTAATTATAATGATTCAATACATTGAAATGTTTTGAAAGCATTTAGAACACTTTTTCTATAATTGTAAATGCTGTTGCATCAAAGTGGAGGAGGGTACCAGTATTTATGCAATGAGCTCTGCTCTCTCCCACCATGCTCTCTGTGTCAGTTTAACACCTGCATTTATATTCACCACCTTTATTTAGGCCTGGATATCTAAATTGACTTGATGTAAACAGTGGTATTCCTGCCTGCTTAGTGTCAGCTGCATGGATTCTGAAATCAAGCTCTGTGACTTGGGTGTATTTTTGTTGCTGAATTTCTGATTTCTGCTCTTGACAGCATTGGCCAATTCACCTCTTGAACCAAAGTGTCCAAAAGAGGTTATTGGACTGACATGTCTAGAGAGAGCTGACAGAGACTGTCACAGCCACTAAGACATGCAGGATGAGATACCAGTGTCTTCTTAGGTGGCTTGTTAATTTAAAAGTCTTTGGCATTTCTGAAATGGTTTTAGTAAGCACTATGTAATTGCTCTTGTGAATTTTATCACTGCTGCTACAGTGTTACCAGACTATCCCAAACGTTTAGGATCATGTGAGAGAGATCTAGATGGTTTTAGACATTCCTAGGATTTGTTTTAATTTTTTCCTAAATTTTTTTAGTAGTGGAATTTTATACAGATTGGGGGAAAGGAGGTATTCATATGTAATAAAACACTGTTGTTTTGTTATCACAGAAAAACCTATTGTCATGTGATACCTATTTAAAAGCAAACCCCACCAATTTAAGGTTGTTACTACAAACCCCAAAATCTGCAGAGTGTACTTCTCTTGCTGAGCTGAAGCCTTCCCACATATTTAGTACAATTGCACTACAAATATGGATTTACTTTTATTAAAATTAGAAAGGTGGTAGTAGATAATCTGTTGTGTGGCACAGGAGAGCATCTCGATGAGTGATCTTTTTCTCCTCTCCTTACAATTACAAAAACTTGGAAATTTTTTTAGAGTACTCTTACTATCAAAAGTCTGTTGTTCTTAAAAAATCTTGGTATTTGGCTTTTTATTTTTTTTTACTTTCATCCTTTTTTTGCACCAATCTCAGGAAATGAGAGATTTGTATCTCACCCACGTAACAAGCAGTTTCTCAGCGTCAACCACAATATATGTGGGTAATTTCAGCTGAAGAAGGGAAGCCTGGAAGGAATATTTGTTTATGACTTTTTTTTTTCCCCTTAGTATAAGCTAGGAAGAGTAATTGCATGTTGGTCTCTTTTTCAGAAACTCCTACTGCAGCCTCAGTCTATTTTAGATAGACCTTCCTGATCATTCCTGATGGGCTGCAACAGTACAGTAACTTCCAGTAATTTACTGGGTGGAGATGTTTACTGGGTGAGGATGCTGCCTCAACTCATTACAGCTCATCAATATTCAGCAATGCAAACTGCAAAGCAACTTCTGCCACCATGCCTTAACCACTATTTTGGATACGGACTCTAATACTACTCGGGAAATTTTTTTTTTTTCCCCTCAGGTGTTTGATATTTATGAAATACGAAATAAATGAATGAAGATCAGGCAAATCTCCTTTGCAATAGCTTCTTTGCTTACTTTTGTCAGTTCTTCATGCCCTGCAACAGTTGGGCTGTACAGCTTCAGGTGCTGGTCTCAGCTACACAAAAGACACCAGAAGCCACTCAGCCCTACAGTGAAGAGGCTGCCCCAGGCACAGCAGGTGTTGTGGTTTAACCCCAGTCAGCAGCCAAACCCACACAGCCGCTCGCTCAGTGGGGTGGGGGCGAAGGAGTGAGAGTGAGAAAATGCGTAGGTTGAGGTAAAAGCAGTTTAATGGGGAAAGCAAAAGCCCCCCCTGCAAGCAAAGCAAAGGAAGGAATTCATTCGTGCTTCCCATGGGCAGGCATGAACACTTCCCATCTTCAGCCATCCCCTGGAAAGCAGGGCTTCATCATGCGTAAGGATTTGGGTAAACAAACCCCATCCCTCCAAATATCCTCCCTTTCTTCTTGTTCCCCATAGCTTTGTATCCTGAGCTTGACACCATGTGGTATGGAGTGTCCCCTTGGTCAGTTGGGGTCAGCTGTCCTGGCTGTATTCCCTCCCAGCTCTGTGCATCCCCATTCTCCTCGCTGGTGGGGTGGGGTGAGGAGCAGAAAAGGCTGTGTCAGTGTTACTCAGCAGTGACTAAAACATCCCTGGGTTATCAACACTGTTTCCAGCACAAATCCAAAACATGGCCCTACACCAACTACTGTAAAGGTAATTAGCCCAGCCAAAACCAGCACGCTGTGGTGAACAGTCACACCCTCCCTGTGCAGCCACAGCTGGGCACACACACTGCATCTGAAAAGCAGTGCAGGACATTTTCCAGGGTCACTGAATTTCCTGTGCTTTCACTGCACATGTATGTGTGGTAACAAAGATTTTGATCATTACTACAGGGACTCTGAGGCATCACAGCATCTTGGGAAGAAGGTCTTCCCTCACAGTTGGTGATAAATTAATGCAATCATGCTGAAAGTGAGTTGCAAGAAGGGCAGGGAAATACAGTAATTTGTCTCCTTTCTTTTTTTTTAATGTTTTCTCATTACTGGGCAGAATGGCAAAACAACATTAAATATTAATTTATCTGCTAGATCATTTTTAGTGCTTTATATGTACCAGCACAGCATGAACATGTATATAGGGCTCTATTTATGTCAGCTGATTTCCAGTAGTCCTTGGGATTGTAAGGGTGTAAATAACTGAGCAGAAGAATAAATTATACCCCCACATAGGCATGTACCCCCTCATATGGTAGATCTGATACATTTGATGCATTTCATGTAGTTTGTCCTTGAAATAATATACCCTGTGCAAACACTCTTCAGTTGCATAATGCATAATTTGTGCAAGTTGGAATGAGACAGTGAAGACTTGAATTGGTACCCTTGGACATCTCAAGTCATTCATTAGTGGACTTACAAAACCTAAACCTGATGTGAGGTCAGATTTGACCTGTAAGCTATGTCTCTCATTTGTTTTCCAAAAAAATATGACAGTGTGAATGATTGAATTCTGAGAGTTAAAATAAGAAGCAGGCTTTAATGTATTTTTTATGAGCTGGAAAGAACTCATTTCTGGCAAGGCTGGTGATTTATGAGGAGGAGACAGAAGAACTGAGTCACATGCACTGAAAACAATCTATTGGTTTAAAGGCAGAAATTTATTAAAAATTTCAAAGACACAGTCCCATAACAGTGTCATGTGAAGGCATTGTTTCTCCAGAAGGCATTTGTCCTCTACTTTCTCAGCCATCACTGGGCATTGCTATGCCAGTCCTTTTAAACTATGATGACATTTGTCCAGCATAGTGAGTTTCACATCTGAGCTGCTTTCTGCTTTTTGGTAACTGCTCCTGTGTGTGAAATGGTTCCTCTAGCTTTCCACTTTGGTATTTCTTCTGCTTTAATTTAGAAAAAAATAGCAGGTTCCATTCCTAAAGGTATTAATCAAACAAATCTTTGTTGAAATTGGGTAGTTGTTATTAGGGAAGATTTAATTGATTGTCCCTTAAAATATAAGTATTTTATTTTTAAAGTTAGTGTAAATAAAATTGTGATTGATACTTGCTGAAAACAAGAGGTTCTAGGTTTTTCCCAGTGCAAGTATTATTGTGCATTCATAACTAGTTAAATTAACTGTTGCAGATTTAAACTAGGAGTTAATTTGACTTATGCTATATTTGTATGTTTAATAGATGCTTAATGTTACGGTACAGATTTTTTGTTTATATGGACACAATAATCTCTAACCCAAGGTACGAAAAGATTTACTTTTTAGTGTATTATGCAATGTGGACGTGTCAGAGGTGTTAGAAAAGATATTTTATTAAGAAGTTAAGGCTTGCTCCTAACAATGGCACTAGTACCATTAATTATTAAAATTTCCTTATCTGTACAAACCAAAAAAATATCAAAACCAATAATTATAGGAGCAGATTTCCATTTAAAATTTTCTTGACATCTTACTTTTATTTAAAAGGCAAAAAGAAAGTCTGTGTATTTTCCTTTGAGCTGTTTCATATGTAGGTGCAAGTGTTTTGTGTTCCACTGGAGAGGAGAATCCCTGTCCTCCTGGAATAAAGTATTTATTTCTGGTAAGAGTAGGTTTTGTGCAGCAACCTGCCCATTGTTCAGGATTAAATATTACACATTTTGAATCTCGCACTTGGGTTGTTTTTCATGGCAAAGTTTTGTGTGTGGTGAGAGGAACAGTGTGTTTCATGAGAGCTGGTTCTACCAATTGCACTGGAGTCTCAGACCACACAGCTGGCTGCCTGAATAGCTCCTGCCCTTTTTTTCATGGGAAGCCAGAAGTTGTGGGATTGAGGAAGACTTGTCACACCTGTGCCTTTTGTGGGATGGCGGGCTCATGGCTGTGAATGATACCATTTTCCATAGTAGAATTTTGTGTTGTTTCATGGGATGAGAGAGAATGAGGAGAAATGAAAAGGATGTGAAAAGAAAATCTAGTTCTAGATTTGCCTCTTAGGATAACGTTCATTGGGTTGTTCCCTCTCAAAAAAAATACATGCAGTGTAAAGTGTTTTTGTTATGTCAGCTAGCTAAAACATTGGGATTTCTGCCAATCTTACAGCTTGTCTGTAAAGAATGTTGAGTAGGAAATTTGGTTCATCCATGAAGAATCACATGATGTCAGAAATTGAGAACATCTGTTTATGGGCAGATGCCTTCACAGATGTTACAGTTTCAACTGAGGCAATTCTCAAATGTATTTCACTGTTCCTTGCTGACAGTCTGATTTGTGCTTTCCAACAGTGGGATGGCGTAGGACCTCTCCCAGACTGTGCAGAACCACCCAAAGGAATCCAGATGCTGTGGCACCCTTCAATAGTCAAACCCTACCTCACACTTCTTTCTGAGTGCTCAAATCCAGACACGCTGGAGGGGGCAGCAGGGGCACTGCAGAACTTGGCTGCTGGGAGTTGGAAGGTAGGAATATTAACCCAATACATATTTCCTCTTCAGTTCTGAAGCCACCCTTCAGCTCACAGCAGGTTGGTGATATAAATGTATCTAATTGCTTCTGGTAGTGGAATAACTTTCTGTTCTCATAGAACTATCTGAAGTCAAATTTGAGATAGTATTTCAAGTCCTAGGTAGTCATAGCATAGCAAATGTCAGCATACAGCAGCAAAGATCACATCAGTCAAGTATGAAAAATTGCCACTGAAAACCAATATCCAAATGTGGAGAATGAGGAGAAGCAGTTCTTTGTGAACCTGGGTGTCAGAGCCATGAAAAATGAGCCAAAAATGTCACCAGTGACAATCAAATGAAACCATATTGTTTTGTCACTGCAGAAACTGATGGACGTTCTGTCCCTTAGGAGAAGCCAGAGCAAGATATAAATGATGTGGCACCAACAGAAGTAATCTTAGCACCTACTTTTTTAAAAAATAAGGCATTATTAAAACACATTCATAATATGATTAATTATATATGAGCGAGGAAGGATGCAATCAAGGTGCTGTACTCTGGCTAATCCTATTTTTCTATAGGAAAAAACTATATTCAAAAGCACCATTTTTCTTCTTTGTATTATTTGCAATATGCCAAGTAAAAATTAAAGAAAATGCTTGCAAATTTAGAGCAGATCAGTCAAATTCAAATTAACAGTGAACTTTGTTTACTTTTTAGGGCAACTTCCGTGATGGTAAACTGGTTTAATTGGGCTAAAAGTACTGTTTAATCCTATGGTGTAACTATGTTGCATTGATTTTAAATTAATTTTCAGCAGGAATTTTTCTCTTTACAATGGAAACAGTCATGTTTGGGAAAATGCACTGATCAAAGTTATGTCTCAGAAGGTATCCTATTGGGTTTTGAGCAGTTGGGCATTCATATGTGATATGTAAATATCAATTTAATTAGGCATTCATTTTGAAATGTTAGTGCTGACACTAAGAAATTGTTTTCTTTTTCCCATAAAGTTTTATTGGAAGTTGGGTTGGCACACTCACTAGCTCTTCCAAAGCATATGATGGTTTGGTTTTTTACAATTGTGTTCCACCAGACTTATGTCTTCAACTGTTGCAATCAGTGGCATGTAAAATGATTTAACAGAATATCTGCTCGGTGGTTTTTTTGTCCTATGTAAGCACTGTGCCTGAAAATCATTATGGTTTTATTATTCTCATGTTATAGACTGCTTCAGATGGTGTGATCCTGGCAGAGAAATGCAATAAATGTGTTCTATCCATCTGGGAATGGGTGTAGCCCTGGTCCAAATGAGAAAACAATGCATACATGTTTGCCAGGACTAATAGAAGTGCTAAATTCCAAGTGGTGTCCCTTCTCTCATTTCTAAAAAATCTGTATACCTGTCATCCTTTAGTTGGCAGAAGCGTACAGGGAGAGGAAGGGAGGCCCTGCAGAGCTCTTTGGCGAGTGCTGGCTTAGAAAAACTGTTTTTGGACTTTAATACTATCTGTGCTGATACCATGGGAAAAGCTGAGTTGTTCTCATATTGCTCTATTTTTCTAAAGATTCACCAATTCTATTACAAGGGATGTGCAGACACAGAATGAATATCCTTAATTTCACATGTCATACTAGCCATTTTTGTGAGGAGAGTAATCCTCTTTGGGGATTACATAAGCATTGATGTTTCCACCTTTTGACCTCTCCTTTCCACTGCTGCAGTTCAGATATAAAATGACTGAAATAAAAGATAGAAAACTCTTAAAAGAAGAGGTTATTCCTAAGAGAGATCTAATTTTTTTGAGTTCCTCCAACAAATGGTAATTGTATAAAGAATGTAATTTTTTTTTTTTACTTGAATTCTGTCAAGAAGAACTTTATGATGGAATAAAAGAGAGAAGAGCAAACTGTATGAAGATAAACAATGTTGCTATTAATATTAATAGCAAAAGCAGTTGTGAGTTTTTTTCCAATTAGCATTATTTTAATGCCAGAAGAATCACAGACTATTTGAAGCACCCAGCCTACCGGGTATGCTCACACACTACAGAAGATACAGTCTCTTCTGGAAAAAAATGAAATGCAGTTGATACACTTGCATAATTCTTTCCTAGCTGTTTCACCCTTTTGGTTCCTCTGTACAAAGCTGTCTAATCCTCTTGGGTGGCCAAGAGGTAATATTTTAACACAGGCAGTGCTTAGCCAGTGTTATTATAGAGGGAAAGTGAGCAGATAAAAGGAAGCCTGAGTAATTTTAAAAAAATAAAAAGTTGTGTAGGGGATTTAGATAAATGTCTACCACTAGAATTAACAGATGATATGTGTCTAAATCCCCTAGACTACTTTGGAGAATATCAGGCACAAAGAGAAAGCAGCAGTATGTAGCTTTAAGGATTAATAACTCAGAAGGGCTGAAAGTTTTCATTAATTTAGGGAATATAGTTTTCTCAGGGACACATACACATAAAATCAACACATGGACATGGTGAAACATAATCTGTAGGACATTTTTAGCACTGCTTCAGTTGCAGGAATTCCTTCTGAAGCCTAATACTAACATAAAAGAAAAAATTGTGACATACTTATAGTTACGTACAATTTTTCTATGTCAAAATGAAACACTTTGGACTAAAGTCTTGACATATATTACCCATCTGCAAAGTAAAACTTGAGAGTTTTTAATAATGATTAATGAAATATTTGGTCAGTGCAATTATTATTAGACCAAGCACAGTCTGTAACAAATCAAAAAAGGGTCATCTTGGTGGCAAATATATTAAGAGATCCAAATTAAGGTTTGTCAATAAAACAGGGTACTGATTCTGAGGTATGAGGAAGAATATTTTCAATGTGAAAATTTCACCTGGCATAATATATGACCACGTATCTTGACTTTGGTGTATATTCTGGTTTTGAAAAAGACTGACAGCTTGTATACAAAGCAGAACTCATTTTGGAAGAGACTGTTTCAGATAAACACAGACATGTCGTCACATAAGGAGGACACTAGTATTGGAATCTGAAGGAGAAGAACCATCTCTGTCATGGAAAATTACATGCATATCTTTACAGAGAGATCTTTTTTTGTTCATGTGCTTTCTTGATGCATCTGTGAAAAATAGGATTGGCCCTTCTGGAATAATATCTCTAGAGACAGCCAATACATAAGTCTTTTGGAAAGACTGGACAAATTAACATTTTCCACATGGCTGTCAGGGTATCACATTGCCTAAGGTCTAACTGCTGCCCTGCACAGTGACCTGTGACCCCAGCAGGGGGTCACTGCATGTCCCCCTCCTGACAGGGGTGGTGGCTGCCAGTACTGCACACCCCAAGCACAGCAATGACACACACCTGACAGCAATGGGGCAGTTGGTCAGCCCTGGATCTGCACCCACCTACCACCTTCTGCAGAGCTCCATTGCTACATGTGACTGTAAGGGTTGCTGTTTTAGAGAAGTCATCGCTTCCCAAAACATTTTATCCCATCAAATCATGATCGTGGTAATTTCACAGTATCCTGAATATCCTGCAGACAGAAGGAACAACACATGAAAAGCATGGCCATTGGTTTTGGCTTTGCTTCCTCTCATTGCCACTCTTAAGATTTTTTTTTTTCCAAAGACTAGGGTTTTTGTAATTATGCTTAATATGAACTTGAATATTAAAGCTGCTTAGAAATATGAAATAATAAAACTAGGGAAACACTTTCCTCATCAATCTTAGCTGGAGTTTTCCCTGAACAAATAAGGTTTGAGACATGCCTTTGGAAGCAGCGCAAACTCTTTATTTCCCATTAGGTATTAACTTTCACTGGGAGCTCTGTTATTTTTCTTCACCACTTAATTTGTGTTTAACCAAATTTGTGCAAAAATGTAGAATAAGAAAAAAGGAGACTTTCCGACTCCCTCAGCTCTATTCTGAAGACAGTTGTCTGCTTCTTAAGAAATCTCTCCCACTATAACTCTTCAAACCAGAAGTTCTTTCTGCAACCTCATATAATTTTTTTAATGCCTTGGATTGAAAAAATTACATGGTTTAAAATTACAAGAGTGATCCTGTAAAAGATTATCCTTTTATATGTAGTCTGGCATTAGTACTTCTCCTCAGATGGTGGAAATAAAAGTGCTAAGTTCTTTTTAGTTTTCACCTTGGTCAATTGGCTATTAGCACATTAAATCTCCTGAGCTTGTAAAAAGTTATATGCAAATTGTCCTCAAGTTAACAATGTCAAGCATCTAAGGTTATGTCCCTTCTGAATAAAATTTCCCTCTCAGAAAGAAAGGAAATATTAGGATATCTGCTTATTACTGCATCTGTGTGTATGTATCTGACAGCTGAATTTAGGCTGATGTCAGTTTATCTGCCAGACATGACTGCAATAGTGCAGGACCTGTGGCTCTGAACTCACAGAAACATGAAGGAGCTAAGATTGGCAGGGACCTGTGGAGGTCATCCGGTCCAACCCCTGCTTAAGCAAGGCCACCTAGAGCCATGGTCCCATGCTTGGGACCATGTCCAGATGGTTTTCTGGATGTGCCCAAGGCTGGAGACTCTACAACCTCTCTGGGCACCTGTGCCAGTGCTCAGTCCCCCTCGCAAGTGAAAAAGCCATTTCTGCTGTTCTGCAAAAGTCCTGTGTTTCAGTTATTGCCCATTGCCTCTGGTCCTACATTACCTTTTCTATTAGATGCAGCTGGTAGCACAGTGTTATCACCACAAGTGCATTTACTTCGTTTTGTCAAACCCTTAAAAATAGTTTCTTCATCCATATGATCCTTCAAAAAAAAAGTACTATCATGACTTATATAGACAATGCCTATCTTTCAAAACCAGGAAACAAGATTTACTCTATTTCTTCTAGCAACACAATGGCTTACATTGGGACAGATAGCACACCTGCCTTGGTTAGTCTCTTCTGTGCCCTCAGTCTTCTGTCTCAGTTATTTTACAGGCTCTATGAACTCCCTCATCTGCTTTAATGGCAGGATGGCCAACTTCCTTTTGCACACTATTGCTGATAACAGGCCAGGATGCCCTTGGCCTGCTGGGCCACCTTCTGACCACTCTGGCCCAGCCTGTAGCTCTGCCTGGGGTTGTGATCCAAGGGTAAGAGGATTAGGTACCTCAGCCTTTTCCTCATCCCCTGTCACTGTGTTTCCCCCTACCTCCAATAAGGGAATGAGATTCTCCTTAGCCTTCTTTTTGTTGGTGCTGTGTTTATAGAAACATTTTGTTGTCTTTCACAGCAGTAGCCAGATTAAGTTCTAGCTGGACTTTGGCCTTTCTGATTTTCTCCCTGAATACTCAGAACATCCATGAAGTCCTCCTGAATTCTCTTCTTCCAAAGGGGAGTGAAAAACTCTGCTCATTTTTTCCTGTGCTCCAGAAAAGCTCTTTGTTCAGCCAAGCTGCTGCTCTTCCCCACTGGCTCATCATTTAGCATACAGGAATGACTTGTTTCTGTCAGCAACAGGAACAAGCTTTTAACATTTCCTACTTGGCAATTATCTAGCCTTCCTGGACTTCTTTGCTCTTCAGTACTGTCTCCTAAGTTACTCTGTGAACCAGTCTCCAACATAGCCCAAAGTTTGTCTTCTGCAAGTCCAAGGTGGCAGTTCTGCTGACCCTCCTCCTTTCTTATCCTTTGACTGTAACGTGAGGAGCAAGTGCTGGTTTCTTGAGGTCAGTATCAGTCTCATCAAACTGTATCATTCCTTGGCTGGTTCTTTCTAGCTCCTTTCCTTTCTGTTCCATGTTTGATCAGACTTTTTGGTTAGACTACTGAATGTCCTTGCCTTTGATCCCTAATATACAGGTACAGTACCCATGTGAATGGGGTTTATGGGTCATTGGCCTGATCTCTTGAGATAGATTAGATGCTGTCTTGGTCTTTGTTCCTTAGACAAGCAACTGCATTTATTTTGTTAATTCCACACTAGGGAAACCTGACTCTCATAGGAGCAAGAGCTCCATTAAGTAAATTATTAGATAAGGAAACTGAAAACATAAAAGGGACCAATTTAGACACAAGGTCAGTGCAGCTGCTTCAAAGAGTAGTATGAGAAAGAGTTTCAAGCTCCTTACTATCCAGACACTTGAAGATAATGAGTAATTATTTTCTAAAGCAACAGACATCTAGGTTATCAGTCTTCCCTTATCAGGCAAGGACATATTGTGGGTTTCTTGCCAGACTTTTCTGATGACTCTAGTTATTTCTGTATTAACCCTCTGAAGTTTCATCAGATTGTTCCAGGAGAAAGTTTTTTTTTTTTTTTTTTATTGCAGTGAAAACACTTACTTTCATTTTCTCCAAAATAGTAGTATTATGAATCTTTATGTGATAGGATGCAGAAGACCACTTATAACATCCTGTGTAATCAACAAAGTCAATTTTTTAAATAACCAATGCTTTATTCTGTAAGAATTCCAATGCTTTATTCTGTCAAGAATTCTTACCTGGGTAGAGACACATCATAAATGAGGCAGCATCAAGTTAAAGGGAGATGTATTGGCAGACAGAAGACAAAATTGAAGAGACAGGACAGTATTTTAAAAGCAAGGCCTGCTGCTGCAAACACTTGTATTACAGACCTCATGAGGAAATCACCGTGGACATCTGTATGTGGAACGGGAGCACAGTAGTTCATAGTGTCTTCATATTAAAAGCAATCCCTTACTAAAAGTGGTTTACTTCCCATGAGATGTATCACTTTTGTCTCAAATCTTTTCTTTTTTAATTATGTTAGTTGCAATGTTTGGAAAACTGAGTGTAAAAGTTCTCAGATCATCCTGGAAACACTACTTGTAGTGCAGAATCAAGAATGATGATTTGCAAGGGCAGTTCCTTCCTGTTTTACCTCCCTGTTTAAGATAACTTCTGTTGACACTCTTTTAGTTTATTTATTTAACTTTGTATCTTTACCCACTGGATTTTTTCCTTTCTCTTAAAGCTTGACTATGTTTGTGGAACAAGAGAAAAGTAACCAGTTAACACTTCCTCTTGTCCCAACACAAAGATATAGAGAACTTACTGGTGGTGTACCAGATAGGATCATTTCTGAGAATAGAACTCTGCAATCATGTGGTAGAAAGTCCTTGAGAAGTCTCTTTCTGCTCTCCTCAGAAACTGCAGAAAGTTAACCAAGATTTCAGAGCTTTGCTCTCTGTCAGGTCATATAACTTCTTAGGTATCCAAACAGAGTTGAGTAAAGTAGATCTGTAATTTTCAAATATAAAAATATTTCCCCTTTTTTTCCTGATAGGTATATTACATTGATCTCTGATCAGACAGAGAGGAATATTAATCTTTAATTGCTCATTGATCTTTGATTATTCAACATGCAGTTCTCTTTCATGGTCTGCTATTTTACTACTGTTAGCATGGGCTCTTCCTAAGCCTTTCCTAGCAGACCTCAAGTATCTCTAATCTTTCTGGTACTCTAATTTGCTGAGTAATTTAGTTTGCTTTGTCATTCCTGCTGCCCTGATTTAGCTCCCATGTTATAGTTTACGTCTCAGTAGTTCCCTTTAATATTCAGTAACTCAATAGTCTTTGCTCATGGTGTTGAACTGTACCAGTACAATGCAAATTCTAGTCAAAGCTGAAGTATGTGATGAAATATGCTGCAGATACTTTGGGAACACTGATGTCAATGGCAGAAAAGTGAATCCATTCAGAATGTCAAGTGTATACAGTTGTTGGTATTTCTTACATTTTAGGGGGGAATTTATTTTAATAGTTTTTTTCTCTTTCATTTTATGATGGAAATTTCTTCATTGTTCAGTTTGGTCTCCTGTGTTGCTGCTTCGTAGGGAAATAAAGAAAACCATATGAAACACCAAAAGGAGTTAACTGAATAAATGCTTTTCAGTTTTTCTGAAAAATATAAATGAGTTTTATCTAGAGTAATTACTCTTTTCTTGAGTTTCAGCCTAATATAATCTTAAATCCCTAGAGGCATTCACTTCTGCAAACGGTAACTGACAACCAAAAAAATAATTTGCAGGTTTACTCTCTTTTTCTACCTAATTACTGTGATGAAAATAAAAAGGAAACTACTAATGAAAGTGGACATAGAGCTCTACTATGTACCTTCAAAGTGATGTGTAGTAGTTATGTCCCCCGAATTCCATTATTGGTAAAGTGTATTCATGCACAGACTGTGGCTCCTTTGCTTGTCTCTGATAATTTAGCCTCAATCTGATGCAACAACAATGACTTTATTTTATTTTCTAGCTGCTTGTTCCTGCTAAAGTGTTTGCTGTTCCCACAGGAATGCTTTTGCTTTACAAACTGAGCAGCTATTTGATCGCTGACGCTGCCACTGATTTGTGCAGTAACAGGATGATTAAGCGTATTAGCAGAGTGCCTAATTTACTTACTGATAGGCAAAAAACCCTTTGTCTCTTTTCTTTTTTATGATTTTTCATCTCTTCGCTTTTATACTTCACTGAGCTCATATTAGCAATTGACCCAGAGTGAGGAAATGCAGGCACTCCACAATGGCTTGAGGCAAACGGAAGGATCATCAGTATACACAAGGCTGAATCAATTTCTCCATTCTCTGCAAGAATGAAATAGCCTTCTGAGGCATCTCAATTTGAGCTTTCCTGAAATCCACACAGCCAGCGTAATTGCTTGCAGTGACTTGTCCTAATTGGCAGCTTAAGGAAAGAGAACCAGACAGTTCATACCACTTTCCACATGGAAGGTTCTCCAGAGACCATTGAAACAATTAAAAGCGTTTCTCTCTCTCTGCCTAAGGTTCATGACTTGAAACAGCAGATGAAATGATAGCAAATCACATATTGAGGAGTCTGTGAGCTTTTTTCCAAAGTGGATGACATCCTCTGGAAAAAGACAGCTTGGGAGGGAGAGGAGTACACAGGGGAGAGGAGAGGTTTTGTACATAACTTTTCTGTGGTCCTCCTCCCATTGTTTTATATGTATGTGTGCATGTGTGCAACTGTAAAACATAATATCTGGATCTTTCCCCTGTGAAAGCTTTGGAGCTCTGCTTTTTACTGTTGTAATCAAATTAATTGGTTCATTACAGATCCTGAAGGCTTTAGTAAGGAGGTTTATATTTTTTTCTTTCGTGCTTAGTTATTTCAGTGTTTCTCCTACAATATCTCCTACTCTCCCTAGGTTTAAAAGCAAAACGTTCCCTAATTTGTTCCCCTTAAACTTTTGGGTTGGAATGGATGATGAAAGTACTACATCCCAAGAAATCTGTTGTAAACCTGGCTTTATGAAACAAGTGCTTATGTTTTCTCGTGGTAGATGACTTAAAAAAATCAAAGGAAAGCTGTTTACTGAGGTTTTAGTATGGAGGTTTTTAACTTGTAGTGAATAATCTACAGGATCATTTTTGATTCTGCTTGGTATTGAATAGACACAGATATGTTTTTTTCTCTCAAAACAAACACCCCCACTGGTTCCCATGTAGCCCATTCTGGAGATGCTACATCTGTGATGTACTTCTGCAATGAACAACAGCATCTTTCAGAATATTCTCAGCTAGCTTGAACTCTCACCTCAACCAGACAGGCTCACTTCTTTCTCAAAATATTCTCACTGCTACCTTGAACTCTCATGCTGATGGTCACCTTGTAATCACAGCAGATTCAACAGATGCTTCCCCTGGGTGAGATGTACAAAATAGAGCATTTTTTAAGTGCAAGGAAGGTATTGCTCATTTCTCAGCTGCAGGTGAGAATGCATCTAAATGGCAGGTAAATACATATTTATTAAACCAGGAAGGTTAGAAATATCCATTTGTTGTTTCCATAGCATCCTTTATATTGAATATCCCATTAAAATCAGTGTACAGGAAAGAAACTGTTTTTCAGAAAATACTTCCTTTTAAACCCATTTATCTTTAAGATCTGTTTTAGTTTTTTATCTGATGGTAATCCTATACACTGGTTCTAGAGAAGAGACTGGAGGAGAAAGCATAGAATAAGACCAACCAGGAGTCCTGCTATCACTTATCTCCCCTAAGTTGTTTGCTTTGCTGCAGAAAATGACAGCACATTTGTGTTTTAGACACATTATTGTGCTCAAGAATGCTGAGAACCCCTTGTCCAACTTAAATGACTAGAAAGCTTATCATAACCATTATCACTTCCATCTACAGCGAAGTGCAGCCGACTGGCTTTTGTATGCACAGTTACTACAGAGGAAAATTAATAAAAAAACTCTTGTTATTTTCCTTTTTCTCAATTTCCCCTGAATTATATCACCTGGAATAAATTTGCACTTCAGACATTGCAGCACTGTAATTCTTGTCTATCTCCATATCTGCTGTTTTTATCATAAATATATATTCTGGTTTTTGCTGTTCAGGGCATGGATCCTATATAAACAGATGCTTTTAAAGTGAGCTCTTCAGCTGGGATAGGCAGAGGCCATATGCAGGGGTTAAGCATGGTCTGCTGACAATGAATGCACTAACCTTTTTTGATTTTACTCTGCCTGGCTGTGGAGTAATGCTATTGCAATGTAGTTATTCTTTACAGTGAGATGTCTTTGTCATAAGAGAAGGGCCATCTAGACCAGAGAATCCGAAGGCTTATCATCATAGTTTCTGTAATATTTGAAATATTTCAAAAACAAAGACCTTCCAGAACTTGTCTTCACCTTCCAGGTACAATGGCAAGATAAGTGTCCATGCCATAGCACTGAAAGGAAGGAGACATTCTGCATCAATAATTTCCTTTCAACTGTCAGTACAAGAGGCATGAATGTGAACTTTATGAAAATTCCAGAGGAGACCATGAAGTGAAAGGAATGTGTGCCTATGGATGGCTTGTTTTGAAGAGGGCTATTCTGAGGAGACCTGTACATCCACAGGTGTCCAAACATCTTAACTTTGGCAGTACCCATATATTTTAAACCCACAAGATCACAGCTGCTGTCTTGTTTACATGTTTTGCAACTGCTGGAGATAACAGTGGAATGGAAAACAGGGTAGTATAACTGATCTTTCACCCCTTCGTGTGCTGGGAACCCCAAGTTGTGCAGCTGTGTATGGACCTTCTACTCAGAGCACGCCACACAGATCCCTTGCTCACTGACATGATCATCTTTAGAGCTCCTAAAGGGTTTCTTGAAAGTAAACAACTCTATTCATCATTTCTACTGTCAAATAAAAAGGATGTTTACATGAGAACATACTGCTCACTTTGATACAAAGACAAGACCGTGCCAAGGGTGTCATGACCAGCTGTCAAGTGGGAAATGCCTGCAGGTTTCTCTGGTAGAATCAGCCTGTACGTTTGTCCTGCAGCCACGAGGTACCTGCAGCCAGGCACAGCACCGGCACACACCACTCTCAGCTCTTGAGAGAATCACTAACACTTCAATGTACAATAGTATTCCAGTTAGGATTGCTACAGCTGCCAGAAACAGGCATGTAGTTACTTCTGAACAAGTTAACAATCACAAGAGAAATTATAATGGTGTTTTCCTGTTTATAGACTGAATAATTCTTATGACAGCAACAAAGAATACTCAGACCTCTTGAACTTGTTTTGTAATGCATATTTTGTAAAATAAATGTTGTTGGTTTAGCAGTAAACAAGCATCATTAGATGTTGCATACAAAACACTGGTGAAAAGTGAGTCATCTGCAGACTTGGGCTGTGTAAATGTAATCAGGTGTGCTGGGAGTGAAGTCAATTCATCACTTAATTTCTCTGTCACCATAAAAAAAAAAAAAAAAAAGAGTGCTGATTGCCAAATCAAGTGGTTGCCTAGCATCATCAGTGCAATTATTTCCACTCTTTTGAGTCTCACATCCAAATGCTTCTGTTAGCCCTTACTCTGTTGTAAGCTGAGATGCCTCACTGTTTGTGGTGGATTCCTCACGTTGTTCTCACTCTCTGTCCCCTGTGTCTTTGCAGTGGTCAGTGTACATCCGTGCTGCTGTCCGCAAGGAGAAAGGATTGCCAATACTGGTGGAGCTGCTCCGGATAGACAATGACCGGGTGGTATGTGCAGTTGCTACAGCTTTACGAAACATGGCCTTAGATGTCAGAAATAAAGAGTTAATAGGTATGTTCTTTCCAAACAATCAATATATTCTGTGGGTTTGGGGGTTGTTTTTTTCCCAGTTTGCAGAAGAATGAGCACAATGGAAATTATTTTCACATTTCTAGAACGATTTCTTTAATTCTTTCTCTAGTGTGTCATATTCAGATTTTATGTGACAGCTTGCTAGTATGTATCAAGTAATTGTTAAATTAATTAAACATCATGCAGTGTTTCTTGATCTCTCATGCTGTAATCTCTGTAAGAAAAGCAATGGCTTTGTTCTGCTTTAGCATTTCATTCTTAGGCTGGCAGTAGCACTTGCATCTTCCAGATCAGGGATCTAAGCAGAGCACCCCTTCCTGATCCTCAGATTACCTATTGCAAGTACTTTGGAGTCATGAAGTAACAAGTCATAAAAATTTTAAGAAGGTTACAGTAATTTACTGGGCAGATTAGTAGCTCCAGTAAGAGAATTGGGAGACTCTTGCTTTACCAACAAATATGCTGTTAAGGAGAAGAACAATAATTTATGTCAGTCATTGCCCCTGAATTCTGATCGTATGGTAAGCACACATTTGGGGGTTTGGACGTGTTTTATTTTGTTCAGGCATTTTTTGGGCTTTTTTAGCTTATATTCATCCAAACACTGTGGGTCATTGAGCTTTTATTTTCATATTGAAAAATAATAATTTCCTTGATTTTTAATCATTTCAACAATCATAATCAATTTATTTCTATTTCTGTACATGAAGAGTCTATTTTCTGTTAATTTTTCCTAACTTGTTGATTTGTTATAATTAGAGCATATTTCTTCCTTGCTTTTAATTACAGAATTATATAAATAGATAATATGATCATAATGTTTATTATTTGCATCCAGTGCTGTCTTAGGGTTAATGCTTCATTACAGCAGTGCTCTGCAAATTGTTAAAACAAGGCAATCACTCCTTTCATGTTGGGAGGAGTGTCTCATTGTACTGATGTTCCCAGATCTGCAAATTGCATTTAGGAATGTAACAGTGTACATTTAAAATTGAGCTGTCTTATACTGATGTGCCATTCAAAATACTGGCCAAATTATGGATAGTAAATTTGCACAACCTCAACATTTTAATATTTTATTAAATTCTTAAAAACACATCATAAAAGCAAAGATAAATTATAAAAATGTGGGAACATTTAGTTGAATATAATAGCCTAATATATTTATTTACGTAGCCAGCTAATAATAGCTGTAGAGTGCTGCTCTGATTTATGTTATTTGTAGAGTTATTCTGAGAAACTGTACTTCATAATTGCAATAATAATTTGCTGCAGCTTAAAAACAGTCCAGACATGCCAATATGACAGGGGAGTTATGATTGTAATTCCTGAACCATTTCAGCTGTGATCTTTGTATGTTCATTTCTTTGGCTTTCATCATTGAACTTCAAAGAAACAGTAATAGCGGTCATTACTGCTCTTGTTCTCTAGTGTTTTTTAGCAAATAGGGCCTATTAGAGAGCTGGTTTTTAGAAATGCTAAACATCAGCAGTGGTCAAGGATTTTAACTCATGTTGTAGTCCATCCATTTTTGTGATATTGCACTTCCATGTATTGTGTATGTATTGCAGGATGCCTTAGCTGTTGTTTTGCAAAGGAAGCATCAAAAGGAGCTTATGCTTTATCATGGTAGTTCCTCAAGCATCCTTCTGCCTAGGCAAAATCGACATGCTATTTATCTTTCCTCTTTCTGATTTTTGTTAGTACATCAGGTTCTTGTGGTGACACACTGCCTCACAAGCTGGAGTTTTCCCCATAAGATAACCTTTTCTAACGGAGAAATTTCCAACTGTATGTATAGTAAAGTTACACAGCTAGAATTGAGTTGTTTGGGGGGGTTAATTCCTTTTATAAAGCTTCCTTTTCAGTAGTGCTGTCATTCCATTCCCGGCTGACATTTTTTTACTCAAGTGTGCCAAAAAATGATATATTTATTTCTGTTGCTACCAGACAGCACATAAATCAGTATTGAGGCACCTGGAAAATACACTAGAAAGCTTGCTAAAATCCAAATTCACCTGTACTGAGCTGCAAAGCAAACAAAAAGACCCTTTTCTCAATGGCCAGAAGTTTCATACTAGATTTCATTGAATTGACCAATCTGTTTCGTTTTTCACATAGATCTATCAACTGTGTTGTTATATTGCTAAAGGTTGGTGTGAGGCTTCTCCTAAAATTTATCTGAGCCATCCCCACAGCAACATTTTCTTTGTTTATGTTAAGGTCTTCTTCCTGGGTTTCATTTCAGGCATGCTCCATGTCTTTAAAAGGACTTTCTTTTTTCTTCCTTTTCATTGCTTTTGCAATGTGCCACATGTCCCTTGGCCAAGACAGCAGACATATTCATCCCTCTCCTTCCCAGAATTAAACTGCACTCAAAACTATGGTAAATCTGGCCTACTTAGTACTGGAATAGTAATGCAATACTCAGTTTTCTCTCCTTGAGCACACTGCCCAGGTGTATTCCTGGTTACCTGTTAGACTACATTCATTTTCACTTTACTTCCAGGACCTTTGTCTGCGTAAAATAGTACACAGTCTTTGTTGCTTCCCAAGAGTGCACCCAAGGGAAAGGTTTCTCAGCCTTTGCTCTCTCCCAGCTGAGGGAAAGATCCATTACTGATATTGCCTGTTTTGTTCTTCCTTAATTTCAGTGATCTAGGCTCACAGCATCCCTGTGTCCCTCAAAAACACAACATTTTTCCACTTCTATTCATGTGCTCAGCATTTCAGAAGGCTTCCTTTCCTTCCTTGGAGCAGGTTTTGTCTCTGCTAAAATTCTCCATGAGTCCATTAACTTCTGCTCTCAACCCCAGTAGATGCCACTGAGTTGACAAAAATCACTTTTATTTGCTTTTGACTGTTTACTTAGGCAGAAGAAAATCACTTTAATCCCACAGATCCTCTAAAAGCTATGTTGATGACCTCTGTGCAGTTATGTCATCCTTGTGTTCTTTCCCTCTTCTTCATCTGTCCCTTTCTCTCAGAAAAAAAAGGCGAGGAAGGGAAAGTAGAATAACAAACCCACCCTTCTGTGTTGCTTAGGGCTATACTGGTGGCTTAGTTTGAGGATGTGACATTATTGTCTTTCTGCTGGGAATGCAGTTTTTAACTTGAGGATTACCTGCAGACCTCTTGATTCTGGCAGTGCGGGTCAGGCCAGTGCCTCACTCCAAAGCTGTCCCACTGTCTTCCCTACAGTGAGTACACCTACAGACTTCCATTCTCTAAAGCCACCTTTTGTTGGAATGGTATCAGAAATTGCTGACTTAATACAGTTTCTTTAATTAGAGGAAACTTGGATCAGCTGTATGGGGCAGAAAAGTTTGAAAGTAAATGTCCTGGTTTGGAGGACAGGTGTCTGCTAAGAAAGGCCGAAGACTCTATTTGAAATGGAGAATGTCAACCCCCTCTCTCCAAAGTATTATAAATTTGAAATGAAGGGGGCTCTCAGGCAAAGATATGGGAATTAGGAATAACAGTTCTTTACTAAGAAAATTAAAATAGAAATACAGTATTACAAAGAACAATCCCAAAACACTGACAGATTCAGAATCCAACCTGATACCCTGTCAGTCAGGGTGTTGGTAGCAGTCCCATTAAATGGTGGCTGCAGTCCCACTGCAGTGGCAGATGTGCTTCAGCTGAAGCAGTGCTCCTGCAGAAGAGTGCAGTTTTCTTCTGAAGGTCCAAGGATGATGTGGAAAGGTCTGGCTTTAGTCTGGAATCCAGTGGAAAGAAGGTATCTTGCTGTCCAAAATCTCAGTTTTTATCTAGGTAGGAAAGGCTTGGCTCCTCCCTCTGACTGGAGCATCTCCTAATGTGATGATGTAATTTTATCAGCCATGCGTGGGACTTAATGGCCCGTTAGCAGATGATATCTTCCTGGAGGGAGGGTGGGTTGTGGAACAGATAAAGATGACTGCCTCACCTGGTTTTAAAGATGGCCCATTAGCAGATACTGTGTGCCACGGAGATAAGGGTCACTGACCCACCCAGCTTCAACAGATAGTGATAGAATACACATTTCTGGCCACATCCTGTATTGCAACCCAAGACAGTAAACCTGTCTCCTATAAGCAGTATCTTTGCAGGATGAATTGTTGCAGTCTGCCCCAGCAACCTGCAGTGATTTCTGGTTCAAACACCTTCCACACAGTCCTCTGGACTTCTAGGAAACTTTCTGTGGGTTACCTGAGCCTGCACTGTAGACTTGTGTCCTTAGGAGTCTCTCAGCCAGCACTGGTGCAGCAGCCTCCCTTCTTGCTATTCCCTCTACCCACTCTGCATGTGAGAAGGCTTTCCAAATCAGAATTCCACATTCAGTCCTGGGAAACAAGCCAGCTTCCTATTTCTTTTATCTGAAAGACAGCATTTTCTTCTTTGTTCCCATCCACAACCTCTTTAACAAAAGAGATTTATGCATTTTACAGTTAATTGAAAATGATGTGACTTGTTATTCTACATAAACAAGCAGGCACAGACTATCCCTGTCTGAAATTTTTAAAGGATGACTATTCCCAGAATTTGCATTTTCCTTGTTCTTGTGTGTGCACAGCATTTACCTTTTATTTTAAGTGGCAATTACTGTGGCATTTTAAAGTGCAATAGGTGGTCTTTCAAACAAGTTAGGCTGATTTTTCAAGCTGCCGCAGATGAGAAATTTGTCACTATTCGTGTTCTGCAGAATATGTACAATATAGGATCTATCCTCTTGAAGAAAAAATTTGGAGTTTGTATTAGCACTGTTCAGTGGTAAGTCCACAGGGCTTTGGAAAGAAAGCAGAGCTGGAGGTAAAATGTATAAAACTTGGATGCATAGTTTTGTGCTTCAGGTCTTTCTGTCACTTTCATTTTATCCTGACAGTGGTTCCTAATGCCATTCTGGGTCACTGTTGATTAAGAGGAATATTGTACAAGTAATTGAAGAGCACCATTCTTTCTCTTGGCCTCTTGGTCTGCATTTTTGCAGTTAAATAAAAGATTTTTTTTCTTTTTTTAGAGACTGATAGTATTTTAATCACTCAGCCTTGGAAGAAAGTGGGACAGTTACACCTAAAGGTTTTTGTTTTTCTCTTGTACTGTGTAGAAAACAAGTCCTTGCATATCTATGCCCTTAAAATGTTTAAAGAATACAGGTGTCTATTCAAGGCTCTAGATTCTATGGAGTTCGATGGCAGAAGTGCTGAAGTGCTGAAATAATTAAAACATCCTTGTTGTGGCTATCATTGTAGAAGCTTTATTCAGATAAGTAAAGATAGTGGTATGATTTCTTCTGTCTTCACATGGTTTTGAATTATGTCTCAAAACAGGGCCTGTAGCAGAGGTAATTTTAAAATAATTGTTCCTTACTTGGGGACTGTGTGTCAGTACTGAATTATTCTCTTTTCACTATTTGTCTGTCAGTAATGCAGTTATACATAAAAAATTGAATAATAGCATATCAATTAAATTATTACTTAATAGGTGCTGGAAACTGCTTACTCTTTCTAGGTGTCTAAAAGTTCAGTGTCTGAGATAAGAGACCTGTAATAGACACCCTTATTGGTGACTGAGAGATTCACAGAAAGTGACTTACTTTGTCTAAATTGTGATAAGGTGGAAATTAACCTGTATTACCATATCACCGTTGTTTAGCAGTGAAAACATTGAAGTGTGTAAATTGTCAGTGTATGTCTTGTGATCTCATAGCAATGTGAGTCAGTTTGAGTGCCTGGTGTTTGTTTCAAAGTTTCATTGCTAAACTTGAGAAAGTTTGACTGAATGATATATCAGGAGTTCACAACTCTAATGAATTGTTAGATTTGCAGAATAATTCATGTTGAAAAGAACCTCACAAGGTCCCTTGTGCAGCTTTGTACTCAAAGAAAGATCAGGTATTTATTTCAAAGTGTGATATAAACATTTGGAAATACTGTGAGGCTGAAAATGCATCAGAAGCAAGTATTTGCATTCTCAGAGCAGAACATGGCTCTTCTGGTGTATAAACAGCTATATGGGGTCCTCCTGTCTTAGAACACAGTCACATTTTGTTTCAGGATTAGTAATAAATCCAAGTCAAATGAGTTCCCAGTTTTGCAGTTACAGGAACAGCAGCTAAGTCCTAGTAATGTACATTGATAGGGAATATGGGGATGTGTTGGGAGATGATCAATCAAATATGCAGCTTTCATCCCACTTAAGAGTGTCTACATGCAGCTTTCTCCTATTTTTAGATGTGAGCATTTCTGAATTTCTCACACATGCATCTGCTGACAGTGAGAGACACTGAATTTTTTTATTGAATTTTTAATTGACATATAAAGTATCTTAGTCACTGGAATTTTAAATTGACATCAATTCACAATGCAGAAGATGCCAGAAAGCACTAATCTGCCAATTGTTCAGAAGAAGGTGAAGACATAATATATCCTGCAATTTGTTTAATTTGTGTCAGTATTTATTACACTTCATTTTTTCTGTTTGATAGTTGAGCTGTGCAAAACAATAAACAGATACCTGAATGAGAACAGGCTGTCATCGAGAGGTTGAGGAAGTTGATTTAATGTATTAAATGTATTGTCATGCATTAGTAACTGTTGCTCCTTACTGTGTGTCAATGAAGAGAAAAATGCTAGTTAAGTTAGTGAAGGAGTAATTAAACTATGATGTTTTATACCACCTGTATGGCAACATCTGGACTCCCTGATTTATAATGTTATATAAATAAGTTAGCTGAGAATTTAATCTGATATATATTTAAATATTTTTTCCACTGTAGTGTAAAAGCCTTGTGTCAAAGAGATATTGACCTTTCATGTGCCTTAGCCCTTACTTGCATGTTGCTTTTTGCTCTGTAGTTCTTCAGATATATTTCTGACAAGCAGACCTGGTAATTACAGAGGTTAGAAACAATTTTCAGCCTCAGTCATTTCTTATTAAATAACATTCTCGTGTGAAGAGATTTAGGAGGAAAACCAGCATTGGTAAAACTACATTCTTACTTTTAGTATCAAAGTCAAGATCAAGCACTTTCAAAATTAGATTAACTCTTCTACATCTGAACTTTCCTATTGCTTAAGTACACCTGTCTGGGTTTGGAGGGATTTTTCTCTTCCATGAACCATCTGAAAAAAAAATGGTGTTTCAAGTAGGCAGCCGGGTTCTGAACAGTAGAGAGAAAATGGCACCTCTAGGTGTTCATCCCACTTTATCGCATAAAGTGTTTGATCTTACAGTCTGATGGGTCCTGTGTGAGAACCTAGAGAAGTAGCCAGAGACTCAGTGGCCAACTTTTGTGTAGCTGAAGATAGGGAAGTAGTATCCCATGAGAAGCTGTTCTGGTAATACAGACTAAACACTGTCCTGCTCCCCTTTAATTAGGTCAGTAGACTTGGCAAAGGCAATTAGTGAAAAAGCACTACAATTCTCATTGTTACCCGGAATAGCAGAAATAACTGCATGCGGGTTCAAATCTAGGATAATGAGGGATACTGCTTTCACAGATCTGTTTTCCCTTGTGATGCTGAGTCAAAGAATCATTTCATCTCTGTCATAGTAAGATCAAGATGCTTTGCAAATTGTAACCATAACCCAGCCATAGGTCAGCTATTCCTTCTAGTGGAATAAACTGTGGGGAAATGCCTGTAAAATGCCTGTATTTCTATTTTAAGTGCTGTAATCAAGAGAATAATCTTCAGTATTGCACCGTGACAGCTTCTCTAGATGATGATGGTAATGTTAAATGATGCCATATAGTGCTTTAAGGTTTATAAACCTTGAAATCTTTATTATAGGATTTATCATTTTATGTTCACATTCAGTGTTACTTAAGATTGAATTCTGAGTGCAAGTCATAAAAGTTGCAAAATCTGGTAGAGGTAGCCCAGGAGAGCCTAGATTAATTGAAACTGCCAAAAACACCACCACCTCCAAAACCAGCTGAGGGATGTGTCACTTCACTTCACTTCCCTGATGTGCTTTTCACACATAAGAAAGTGCCCTGACCTGCACCTTACATTTTGTTTGAGATAAACAATTTCTTTTCCCTTCTGTTCTTCTGTACAAGGTAGCAAACTATTAAACTGTAACTGTATCAGCTTTTCTCACTCAGAAGATTGACATTTCAAACAATTTAATATTAATTTTCATCTCTGTTTCTCAGTATGTTCATGCTGAGAAGTGCCACTTACTTTTTGATAATTTGGAGTTCTGATCTAAAAAGTGCGTATAAATTAGCCACGTATTCCATAAAATATACAAAGGTAGAAATGCAAATTTCAGAAACTGACAAAGTAATTTTTTAATCACTTTTAAATCCATGAGAATGGAAAAGCAGTTTTGAAAATCCAAGTTTCATGACAGCCTTACAGTAACAGGTAAGTGTATCAAAACATGTTTCTAGCCTATTCTGTATCAACTTAGATTGATAAAATACCAAGCTAATTTTATTCTCTGTGAGATTCAAAGTAATGTCTTTCCTGAAATACATATCACCTTAAGTGATTTTTAAATGATAGAAGTGACATATATGGCATTTTTTACTAAGAGCACATTTCTTTGAAGAAACTCAAATTCCCATTCATGACACATGTCAGTGCAAGAGAGTAGAACATGGCAGGTGAATTAGCATTTGATAAAGGGAAGTAATGTTGTTTTCTTCTCACATGTGAAGACCCTGAGAGCGGTTCAGGGGCACTGTAGTTTCAAAAGGTCTTGAAGGTGGATCTGAGAAATGGAAAAGAATTTAAACCAGGAAGAAAAGAAAGGATGAGTGAGTATTGGTTAAATTTAGACTACCTATAGATGATTTTCAATCATATTAGCATTAATTTTCTCTGTGCATTTGTATCCTTGCACTCTGTAAATTAGTGCAGTTGTTGCTGCAAAATCTCATTCAATCCTAGTTCCCAAGTTAGATGTTGACAGGTGAAGTGGGCAGTACATAATGGCCCTTTACCTTGTGTGGTTTTTGAGAGATACTTCCACTTCTATTTTAGTGTCCCCAAAGCTGTTTTCTTCATGTTTTAGAGTGCTTAAAAAGAAAAATGCTAAGGACAAAACCCAAACACCATTCACAAAGCTGACACTGGTAGAAAATTCTGATTGCAGGGACCTAAGCTATGTCCTTGCACAGGAGGACTAATTGTAGGCTAACACAGAAGTAAAACACCTGCAAATATGCAACACATATGTTTGTCATCATCTAGATTAAAAAATGCACCACAGAATGTCTCATTTTCCCTGGATAAAAAAATGTGACTGTCGGGGTTTAGAAGTGGTGTTCCTTAATTTAGTGCTTCCACTAAAGTGAAAAACGACAAGCTGCTTCCCTGTCCCCATCCCCTCCAGTGAGAGACAAATGGCAGACATACCAAGCTGAGATAAGAACAATTTACTGGAAACCACAAGGAGATAAGAAGAAGGACAGTAACAGCAACAAAGTTGATAACAAAAAGATACGAAATTGATACAAAAAGAGGATATCTTACAGGCAGAAATTGCACTCCAGCCAGAACAGTGAACAAAACAGTGAACAGACTTTCCTTGTCCATGCTTTTTCCCTCAAACCCAAGACAGTGATGGAATCTAATAACACCATATCTTGGCCACACCCACACAGCTCCAGGCTCTGCCCCACCACAGCTACTGGAAAAAATTAGCTCTGTCCTTGACTGAAAGTAGGATAACAGCACAGATAGAAGATACCAGAGAGTTTGAAGAATTTAGAAATAGTAAAAACTGTGTATGTCTGGATTCTTACAACTGGTATTTTAACTAAATCTCAGTGCAGTTAAATTGAATTTAGTTTTTCTTTCTATTCCTGTACATTAGGTGCTTATACAATATTCCTGATTCTTAGCACTTGCCCAGTATGGGCAGAAGGTGATGGTACATTTTTGTTGAGTTATAGCACTCTGTGCCAAAATACCAATGTATACATCTGTTGGTTTAGTCTTTGTTGGATTCAAGGAAGGCAGTCATTCACATACTTGTTAGTTTCTGCATGCCATCCTCAGAGGCCTCTGTTTTCTTACAGTATTATTGGTCCTCATTGAGTACTTTCATGTAGGATTTTTTAGCTTCTAAGAACCAAGTCATACCCTGGATGTTTCCATAATTTATTGTGGGTTTTAGTGTAAAGGCCCTTGTTTCAGTTAACACGAGTAAAATGCCAAATATCCTCTTAATTACAGAAAGCAGAATAATGGTCTTTTGCTGCAGCCTTTGCAAATGAATGCTTGTGTTTCCTAATGGATATTGTACCTTTATGTGCATGTAGTACCTCTCAAAAGGCACTGCCTGGGACTGGTTGGAAGCACTGTCACTGTGTCTTAGCTTTCTGGTCATTTTTGGGCTCTTGGTTTTGGTATTGGTTAAATAAGTCTCAGAAAATATCCACTTCCACCCCTACTTAACAAGCAGTGTTTTAAAAAAACAAAATCTGCTATTTCATGCTTATAACTGATGGAATTGAACAGCAGCAGTTTTGTAATACACAGTTACAAAATATTAAAAGGGTAACAAATTCTGATCATCTGAGATAAGTGAAGGAATAATCAATTTGCTGAGGGGCCTTATTATCATAATTCCAGAAGGTAAGACTGTGATTCTGCTACTTCATATCTCGATGGGCTCAATTAAACAAAAGTAAAGAAATGTAGTTTTCCTCCCAAGGAAAGCCTAGAGAACCCTTAGACTCAGCTTCAAAGCCCCATTGATCTCTCCATGGCATCTCTATAAAATTACTTGAAATCTGGTATTACTGATACAATCTTCAGTGTTATTATGTTTTTCATTTTCCTTTCACTTTCTCTTGTGGCTGTGTTATGCAAGAGGTTGTGTGAAATGAAAAAGATTCAATGACTACCCCCTAGAGTTAGCAATTTTATATATATAGTATTATATTTTATAATGATAGATTGGACTTAAGGAATTGACTTAAGAAAGAATTGAGATGCCTTAATGCTTAAATCCGTGCTTTTTGTATAGATATGTAATATGAGTAGTGTAATTTGAAAGACCAGGTTAAGACAAAAGAAAACAGCATGTTGTTGGCACTTATAATTGAAGGACTTTATTTTTTAAAAAAGGAACAAGATGATTGAATATTTTGGATACTGGTGATTTATGAAGCTTGATCAATGTGGAGGGAAATAATCAACAATTAATGAAATTCACAATTGCTTGTCTTTGTGATCTCATCTGTTAAGTAATTGCTAACAGTCTGGGATACGTATACTGTGAAATTCCTTTGGTCACTAGATGATACTGTGCCAGTTTACTTCCTTTTAATCCATGTAGGCCTAGAAAATTAAGTTAACTGGGTAACTTTAGAAAATACACTTTAAAAATAAAGTAACTTTTTCAGGTTGTAGGGAGGGCTTCAGTCTGCAAGTGCAATAAAGACAAAATTCAGTATTATTGGATCTATTTGGCTTGGAAGGGACCTCCAGAGCTCAGGCTGCTCCAGTAACAGAAGGTGGCTTAGGACTTTATCCAGCTGATGAGATGGAGGTTACTCAACCTCCTTGGCCACCTGTTCTGTTGATTGCCCACCAAAATTAGTCTTTCTTTTATCAGTTGGAATTTCCTGTGTTCCAGCACGTCTTTTGCTTCTTTTTCTTAGACTGTGGAGCTCTTAAGACAATCCTGACCCCATCTTCTCCACACCATTCTATTAAGTAGTTGTGAGTAATAGCAAGATCTCTCCATAACCTTCCTTTTTGGCCCAGATGATGCAGTTTTTGTCTGCATGTGTTCCAGTTCCCGAGCTGTCTTTGTGGTGTTCCACTGAACTTGTTCCAGTATTTTGCAATGCCTTTTTGTAATGGGCAGAAAAAAACTGCATGTGGCACTCTAAGTGTAGTGTAAATGCAGAATTGTTTGAGTGAGAGGAAGAATCATATCTCTGTTGGGTTGGCTAGACTCCATGTAATAAAGCCCAGGATGTCATTGGCCTTCTGCGCTGCAAGGGCCCATTCTGGACTTGTGCTCAGCTTGTCTACCAGCACTTCTAGGTTTCAGATTTTTTTTTTAAACTTGCTTTCTAACCAGCTGACACCCATCTGTGTGTTGGTACAGGGGCTTATTTAATCTTGAGTGTGTTTGCCTGTATTGAACTTTTTTGCTATTCAGCTGTCCATCTGAATAGCAGTCCTGCCCTTCAGTGTATTGACTACTCCTCCCAACATCACACTGTCCACTGTCTTCCTCTCTGTCCTGTCCTTCAGGCTGTTGATAAAGATGTGAAACAGTCTTGCCCCCAGTGACACCACCTGTGGGGCACCTCTAAATAACCATCTGCCAGTTGGATTTCATACTGGCAATGAAACCCTTTCATCCAGCCAGTTTTCTGCCCACATCTCATCTACTTATCTGGTCAAAAATCTCAGTAAGGGCACTAAATGGAGTAAGGGTACACTGGCATGTTTGTTATTTCAAGCAGCATAAAGTCTGTAATTCCTAAATTAAAAGTGGATAAACACAATTTAAATGTCTTTAACCTCAATGAAATCATTGCAGATACTTAAGTTACTTCAGGACAAGGTTCACCAAATTTTAAACCACAGTTTCAGTGTGGCAGTGTAGTGTATAAGCTTCAGGGAATAACCATCTTCTTGTGGAATCAGGGCCATAATAGGATAATTGTAATTAAATTCACTTAAACACAAGAAGTTTGTGAGTGGGAATTGTAATAGTAGCTCAATTTGTGGCATTTTTAGTAAGGCATTGTACTTGCAGATTTTAAAAGGGAAATACTCTGGAATGTCATAGAATATCCTGAGTTAGAAGAGACCTGCAAGGATAATTGAGTCAAACTCCTGGCCCTGCTCAGGACTGGGCCCACAAGTCACACCATGTGCCTGAGAGTATTGTCCAAACACTTAAACTCTCTCAAGCTGGTGCTGTGACTGCTTCCTTGGGGAACCTGTTCCAGTGCCCAACCACCCTCTGGGTGAAGAACCTTTTCCTAACATTTAACTTTGTCTTTGGAATTGATTACTTTCGAATCAGTGGAAATAAATACGATTTCTCTAGTGTTCAACAGTGATGCCTATTATTAAACTAATCACATGTAGACTAATAGATTCTGATCTGATACATAATTCAACTGTATAGCAATAACATGAATTTTAAATTATTTCAGACACCTGGAAAAATTGGTTGTAAGGAATGTAGTCAGAACACTCTTATGTACAAAGGCATTTCGATTCTGTCCTTTAAAATAACTTACTTCAGATTGACCTCTGAATATAATCTGCAAAAGTATCTGCTTATTAAATTGGCATAGAGTGCCTTTAACCTAATCTTTATTTATATAAATATATACACACTGCAACACTCTGTGTGTGTGGGCCTGTGCATCTGTGTGCTTATTTGTATTTAGGTAGGTTTTTTTCCAGCCTTTAACCCACACCAAAGAGGAAGAGAAGCTGTGCTAAGGAGTGCACGTGCATGTAGAAAATTACTCCCTTCATGTAAAACACACATTGTATTATGGTGTACAATTGCAACAGCTAGAAGAAAAGTTTGTTGCTGTCAGCTTAATCATCTCATGGGAGCTAGAATTAATTTTTCCATCAAGTTCCTGAGAAGCAGGATTCAACTCAGGGTAACAAAGCATCATTATTAAGATAGGGTGAGTAGGCTGCATAAGTACTAGTTACCATACAATGCCAAACAATGCTAAGGTCTGCTTTAAATCAATTAATTAAATAGGAGAGTGAAGTGAAAGTACAAGTGGTTCTTACCATGTTAATAACATCTAGGTAAAATTCTTAGGTGCCTGATGGTAAATTAAGAACTGAATTTCTGTTTTCAGTCATGACATAGGCATTAAATGGACTGTTCTAAAGGACTAATAGTTTATTATGAAAAACAGAGTTGGATGCCAATTAATTCACTTTGATCCTTTGAAAATGTTGTACTTATCCCATTAAGTACATTTAATAGAAATAAATTCATTTTAAATATATTATATAATTCAGTTCTTTTTTTAATAGTGGAATTTCTATTTTTACTCTGAAAATTATAGGTTCTCAGCTGATGGAGTTAGCATATTTAGGAAACTACAGCTCCCTAACCTAACACATAGTAATTCACCATGAGGCAGTCAGTGATGAAATACCCTCCTGCTTTTAGGTTCTGTTCAGCCCCTCATTAACACATCACATCGACATTGAACCAACACTCCCTCACTAATCTGACAAAATGAGCTGGGGGAGCAAAAAGATTACTGTTTCCTTTTACAGACAAGTTTCGTTAAATGCAACAAATTCAAATGAGTCAGTTGAGCAGCTGACCTGGGAGGAGAAAAAACTGTGACTTGCCCCAGTAGTGCTTATGAGGCTCAAAATGATAAATTTTCACACTTGCATACTGGAGATCTGCCCACAGCCTGAAAATTATTTAATTTTGTTAGAATCCAGCCACCAAGAATCCTATCTTAGTATTATTGCACCACTGTAAACTGTTGCTTTACTAAAAACTCTCCCTCCCCCTTCTTCCCTCCCTGCCTCCCTCCCTCCCAGAACAAAACAACTAGTTTCATGAATTCCTTCATGTCTTACTGGAAAATTAGAATACCAAAACATATAAGCTGTGTTCCTTGGACAGACAAAAGCAGGGTCCTTTAGAATATAATGGTATCAGATAAGCTGGCAAGCTGGCATGTATAATTTCTCTATATTGGTATTAAATCTTCAGCAGCTAGAGTTGTTATCCTCTGCTTGTACAATGCTATACCATAATGTCTAAATCAAGCCCCAAAGAAAAGGCCATGTCTCCTTCTCTCTTGTGAGCCACTAACAATCTGAAATACCAAGTACATCACAAGCAAAGCCTTTGAGACAGGGGGTTCTGAGGATGGATTTTTGTGCATTATCCAGTGTAGTTAAATCTATTCTTCTGCCTTGGGATTGAATATGTATATGCCTTATACTGAAAAGCTTAGCTTCTTCCTAGGGAGACTGAAATTCATCTCGTTCAGTTGTAGCCCTGTTCAAGCATCTTTCATTCACTAGGACTTTTCTGATAAGCTGTGCTCAGCTTACAGAAACTTCAAAGCTGAGGCAAAGTTATTAAGAGGGAGAAAAGAACTGCACCTCAAGTTCAATCTTCAAACAATACAAAAATCGATTAAGAGTCAGAGATTAGCTTCATTGTAACCCTTCCCACATTCTCATGAAAATTAAATGTTGTCTCTTTCCTTCCCCATTTTATTCTAAAATCTACTTAAAACGTAAGACATCAGTAACTGTTAGTCTGGCAACATTAATAGCAAGCTGCATTTTGGAGCCCTGTGGCTAGAGATTAGTTGTAGAGTTGCCACCAAAGTAAACAAAGTAAGAGAATAAAATTATTTACAAAGCAAATACTAAAAAGCCTCATCTTGAAGCTGGAAGAGTTCATTTGCTGCAATCATCCCTGAGGAGGAAAACACTAAGTCTTAGGTGGCTTCTTGAGTTGGACATTGGCCTATCTTGCCTTGGTTTCTGTGACTTCATTCAGTGAATGAATAATCATATGTGGCTTTGTCATTGTGAGAGACAATTATTGTGCAGAAAATGTCTGGACATCACCCACTAAAAGGAATTCTAAAAAGCTTATCATTATTACAAAACTGATGGAAGTACTTTCAGAAGCAGTGGTACTAATTTGGAAGTTAGGGTGGCATGGGCTTTTTAACCAGTCCTGGGGCAGAGCCTAGATTGGATTGCAGTGGGAACCCAGGAGAAAGCATCTAAGGTGAGCTGTTCACACACTAATCTTCCTGGAAAGAGCAGCAGCTGACCCAGGAGCCAAGTCACCTGAAGGCTGTGAACAAAAAAAAAAGAATTATTTTCTGGATTATGAAGAGGAGTGGAGGAACGTAAGATATCTCAGCTTTTTGTTTCACCTGATTCTGAAAGAAAGAGAGCAGACAACAATGAGCAAGAAAAGGATGGTGGTCAAGTATACTCAAGGAATTGTGCAATTAGAAAATATAAAGAAAATATTCAGAGACTTGGATCTGGGGACTCATATTGTGAATCTGCCATTTTTCATCTAGGTTGTTTCCTTGCATCTCTTTTTCTCCCTTTCTTCCCTGTACCAGGAAGTTAAGTGGTTCATTCCTTTTGCAAGATAATATTATCATCCAACAAGTATTGCACTCATTCACAAGCTGAAAGGGTACTTCACCTAAGGAGTATATTTACAGGGCCCTGAACCACAGAGACTTCAAGCAGAGGTCTCAAGCCATTATGATCCTGAAGAAGATGCAGAGTATTATCAAAAGCAGCTATCATATTTTGACTGCAGGAGTTTTGAAAATAAGCTCCGTTTGCAGGTTTCTGCCAGCCATCATTCTGAGCCCACTAAACCAAATCATTTGCAGAATCAGCTGAAATTCACCAGTTATACTATAAAGAAACCAACTGGTGCTGAATCAATTGATAGACCTGTTGGTAAAAAGCTCTGTGAGCCAATCCATCAAGTTACAGCTCCACCTCCTACTCCTTCAAAATACAGCATCCACAACCTCAGTCAATTGGTAGTCCTGTCCCATCTCTCCCACCACATCACAAGCCTCCACTTTCTGAAGTTAACTCTCTGCCTGACCCTCCTCCATCTCAGAATAAGCCAGCAATTTTCAGATCCTCTAGAGGGGACATGGTGCAGTTCACTTTTTATCCTCAGAAAAGCTTCCCTGACAAAGGCCCTGTTAAAGGAACTAACAGATTCAGAAAACACTCACTCCTTCTTGCAACTGCTTTACAATAAAACCTTACCTAGTGCTGTTAGGCCCTTTGAGCACAAGTTTGGAAGTCCTAAACCCAAACACAATCTCTTTGACAAGTGAAGTTCAACATAAATCACAGTCACCATCAATATCTCCAAATTCTCTGCAATCAGTTTCAAAAGCACACAGCTTATTGCAGCTTGCCAAGTTTGACAGTGGAATGGATGCAATACCTTCAGTGAACAGGTTCAGCAATCCTAAGTATCAGCCCAATAATGGTAATGCTATTCCTAAAGCCATTCCTATAAGCCCTTTAGCACTCAAGGATGAGAAGGAGCACCACAGACACACTGTTGGCAGCCACAGCAGGAGGTGTATTTAACAGCTATGGTGGTGTATTCAGCTCCATAAGGACTGGAGTTAGTATTTTTATTCCACAGGGTGTATTCCAGATGGACAAGAGCAGGAAATCTGTTTCGAAGTCTGCAGAGACAGCGCTTCCACTTTTGGTCAAAGAGAAAAGTGAAATGCTTCTTAGCCCCTCAGTAATATCAGGGCCTCATGGATTAACATTCCTGAAATCAGTGGAACTGTGCCTGATGTACTGTGACCCCAAAACCTGTCAGAACAAGTCCCTTCATGGAGATCCAGACTATCTCATTGAAGGAAACTTTCTCAGTCCTAACTGACCATAAAGTTAGTTCAGTGAATAAAAAATGGGAAACTGAGGGGGACCTCACATATAAGGTGAACCACTCTCAGGGCCACTTAAGAGCAGCTTGAAAGCTGAATTTGGAATTCAGAAACAATAAGAGTTACCATATGAACCAGTTCTTTCTTCTCATTTTGGACACTTGACTTGCAATTTTTTTTGTTCCAGTTCTTTAAGTAGGTCATATGAAGACCTCATCCTAAACATACATCCAGGGACTTTGCTTTTTCTGCCATCTCTTGGTGACCTGCAGTCTCCAGTAGCAGTCTCTTCTGCCATGTGTGTTATGCATGAAGACATTGAGTAAGAATGATGCCACTGCAGTACATTAGCATAAAGAACACAGCACTGTTCCTTGTTTGCAGGTTGAAGAGGCATAGTTAGAGTAGCTGAATATATAATTAAAGCTGAGATGGCAGTCAGTTCAGTCTGTATTCCTGGCTACTCTTGTTGTTTCCATTTGGGCTCATTCTGGTTGGTCCCTGTCTTTCCTGAAGTCTGCCATTCAGAGTAGTTGTATTTCTCCATAAGTTCTGCACAGAGGACCACATCTTCTGTATGTTCTGCCAGTAGTAGTTGTTAATATACCCCTGAATAGCTGTCTTTGTCACAGCAACCCATCTTGTAACACATGCCTATCTTATGATCTTCTCTCACTTCCTGATCCTATCCTCCAGAATTGCTACTCAGTAAATTGTTCTTCATTCTTTATTTCTGCAGATAAACATCTACTGCCTCTCTGTAATAATATTATCCATTTTACTTCAATGAATTCCTTCTTCCAGAATCAAGATAACTGAAATCTAAACCAGTCCTCAAACTATTTTTCAGCCTCTGTCCTTGTCTCTGTCACCATCCATACCAACTGACTGACACAGCATGGATACAGACCCAGGATAGAAGATCGTCTACAGAAATTAATTCATACTTTTTCTACAGAATTCTTTTGATAAATGCTTATATTTCTACAATGAACCGGTATCATCTGTTTTGAATAGCACCATCCAAACATTTTTTTCATCCTATTTGCACAAGTTCCATCTTAGTTTCCATTCCTGTTCTGTCAATTAATACAGATTTTCTCCTCTGTACTAGTTAATCTTTCCTATTGCATACTCTTGCTGCCTTCATATCCCAGAATATATTCATATCAAAAAGAATGATGTCCATTTTCGTCTTTTTGTAGCTAAAATTTTGGTTAAAATTTGTACTGGGAGAGGAGACTAAACAACTGTGCACACATGAAGACACACATTCATCATTAAATGTTTCTTCCATTAAGAGTAATAATCTTTTTGACAGGAGAGTGGCAGAGGGACTATATGTGCCATCTGTTGTATTATGTCAACTATGTGAGATACAATGCATGTATTTTTTAACAGTTTTCTATTGACCTGCAGTTGTCTCATGATGGTTTTGCATTGTATTTTTACATTTGTTTTGGACAGGGAGGTAAGCTTAGATAAACTCCTGATGTCCTTTACAACCTCAGTTATTCTGGTTCTACATGTAATTTTTAAATTTACTTGATATCAATAAAGGCATTTTTTCATGTGTATCTACATAAAGTCAAATACTTCAAAGAATTATAGGGGTGGCGTTATCAGATTCAGTCTCTGAAAGGAGAAATAATTCCAGGAAAAAGAGAACTTGAACATAAAATGACAGATTTATCTACTTTCATTTGCTTTCAGAAGAGGATTTCACAGCTCAAAAGTGGGCCAGGTTCCAAGATATTCTTCATTATATTTACTTTTAATGTTTGAAATAAATATGTGCTAAGGATATATTTCAGACATTTTCAAAGATAAGAATATGTGTGTCAATAATTCTGGAAACTAAGAGCTATCCAGTAGAATATCTCGTAATTGGTAAGAGAGTGCTTTATATTAATGATCTTTAAAGAATCTTTTCAGCATAGTTTTTCTGCTATAAATTTGATACAACATGACTGCAAATGTGCTTTGTATGGCTGTTTATATTAGATAAGGAGCTCATGTTTAAATGAATGCGTGGCTGCACAGTATTGCTGTTAACTGTGTCTCACTCAAAAACTGATATGCGAATACTAATATTCTCCTTCCCTCATGTTTTCTCACAAAAAGTTTCATTTATTGAGTGGATTTTTTTGGGGAGTAGTACTATGATATTTAAGATCCATTTAGTTTAATGGTGCCATTTAAATAGAGTGTTTAGCATAATTGTTAAAAGGAAGACCACTTGCTAGTGCATTGCATCATATTTGATTCATAGGCAGGAATTTTAATTGGGTGTTTCTGCTAAATCAAGCTGGGAACCAGCTTGAGCTGCAGGAGAAGCAGGACTAACAGGAGTAAAATCTTTAATTTTCTCACATAGTGAAGACTAATGTTTGGTTGAGTGATAAATGGAGCCTTACGTCACTGCTCCTGCTCAGCTTTATGAGAGCAAGATCATGCCAAAAAACTGGTTTCTTTTTTGACAATTACAAACATTTGTGTCAGCTTATTTTCTACTTTTACCAGCTTAATTGGTCTTGTGTTTTGTTATTGGTTCAGAAGTTGTATTTGTGCTGTTGGGGGCGAGGATTAGGGTCTGGGATTGGGGTAGGAGGTGGGGGAGAGGTGGGGGCTGGGAGTCAGGCTTGGGGTTAGTGATCAGAGTTAGTGTAAAGGCTCAACAAGCACAGTCTAACACCCAAAGCCCACTTACAGCCACAAAATCAACCCTTCCTTGCTGGCCCAGCTCTCTCACACCCTTTGTGTGAGTTTCACATGCCAGCCTCCAGGTCCTGCCTATTCAAGTGCTGTGCATGAGGACCCTCAGGGATTCAGCTGAAGCATTCTGTGCTCCTGGAGCTCTGCCCATCTCCCACCTCCCAAGCACAAACACCCTACAGCTGGGGTCAGAAAAGGGACTCAGTGTGCAGGGTCAAGAAGGTGGGCTTAGGCTTTGGGAATCTGCCTAGGGCTAGGAGGTTGTGCCTGCCTTTTGGGGAGAGGGATTAGCCTTTAGAGTTACAGAAGGGCTTTGAGTCAGGCTTTGGAGTTCCATGAGGAGTTTCTGGTAAGCATTTGTGGTGTTGGTTGAGGGTGGGAGTCACAGTGAGGGCTGTGATTAGTGTTAGGGACAGCAGATTAGGGCTGCCATCAGAATAAGGATGTGGGGTAGGGATAAGATAGAGGGTTTCAGATTTGGGTTTTGGCCTTTGTGATAGAGCTTGGGGTTAGGGTTTAGTGAAGGATGCTGGGGTAAAGTATGGGGTGAGGTTACACAAGCTTTGTGTAAGTGGCCAGAGTTGGGTAAGGGCTTAAACAGTGTGGTCTTGAATTTGCTGTACCCACTGCATTGCCATCACTTTCATTGTCAAGACAAATCTAAACCAGTCCTAGAGTCAGCAGCATGCCCCAGCAGCAAAGTGAGCCAGGAGCCTCCTGGGCTGTCAGGAGCGTTAGCAGCAGGTCAGTGAAGATGGTCATGCCCCTCTGCTCAGCCCTGGTGAGGCTGCACATGGGGCACCAAGTCCAGTTCTGGGGCTCTCCAGTCCAGGAGAGGCACAGACATACTGGAGAAATTCAGTAAAGGGCCCTAAGAATAGTTATGGGCCTGGAGCATCTCTCCTGTGAGGAGAGGCTCAGGGAGCAGGTACTGTTCAGCCTAGAGGAGAGGAGGCTCAGTGAGATCTTAAACATTGTTTAAATGTCTGAGAGGTGGGTGTAAAGAGGACAGAGCCAGACTCTTCTTGGTGGTGCCCAGTGTCAGGACAAGAGTTCATGAGCACAAATTGAAATACAGGAAATTCTATCTGAGTGTAAGAAAGCACTGAGCTGAACCTGCATTGAGCAGATTGGTTAAATTACGTTATCTCTAGAGAATCCTGGCAACCTCAGCTGTTCTGTGATTTGTAAGGAAATTATTTGCATAAATTTGTGTTTCATTTTTGCTAGAAGCATCAAGGTCCACAGTCAAGCATGACTTTGCTAGGGGCCTCATTCATTCATGGTTGCATTTCAGTTTTACACACTTAGCCCTTTGGGGAATACAAATGGAGACGGGCTAATCTTTCTGACAGGGAGCTTAGTCATTTAATTAATCTGTGAGTGATCCTGCTATTTTATGGCTGTTCTTGCATTTTATTCAAGGTACAGGCTGTAACCTTTTCTTCTGAGAAGTTCGTTGCAACCTTAACAAAGATAAAAATGTTCCTAGTCCAAATTTACAGATTTTGCAGCATAAGGTCTGTGTACCAAAAGAATGTGCCATGGTGGTGTTCAGAGTTCACCTGCTGTTTGGTGAATCTAATGTGCATTTTGAGAAAAATAAATTTTCTCATTACTTACTTGTCTCAGGAGAAAAGTTACAGGGTCTTAGATTGTGTGCTACTCAGAGTGCTCTTAAAGTGGTATGTTTTATACATTATTTGCATTTCATAACTCAGGATTATTTTAGTAAATCATCAGTGCTAATTTTAATTAGAGGAAAATGCTTCTATTAGCATGAGAATATGCAAAGTCATGTATTTGTGTATAAAGTTTGTCAAGGTGACACTGACAAAAAAGGTTGCTCTCACAAAGGAAACATGACATTCTGCAGATTCATGGTTTTCAGAGGAGCAGTCTGTCAATAAATATTTTACCTTTGGTAATATTGTCCTCTGAATCTCCTGTGATTAGGAGGCCAGCATTTTATCTGACCTGTTACCTGTTTTGTTTAGCTAACAAGCATTTCTTTTTCAGCCTTGTTTTTCTGTTGTCGTTACATCAAATCTTTTCCAGCACTCCAAGCCTGATCTCCCATCCCTCCCCTGCAGTGCAGAGTGTAGTTTATATTCTGCCACGTCTCAGGGAAGCAGCAAGGCTGCTGAGTACATGTAAAATTTTCAGTCTGACTCCTCCCTAGTCTTTCAGAGCATTCTGATCATTTAACATAAGACATTGGAGCCTGGAAGCCAGCTGCTCTCTGCCAGATTTGTCTTTTCCATAAATCTGGAGGGGGAAGAAGACTTTTGCAATATTTGCTCAATTCTCCCCCTCTCTTTGGAAGTAACTGAGATAAGCCAATGTTGGAGAAGTCAGTGAACTTGAAGGACCTAAGAGGTTTTGGGCTTTGCCTTAAGCAAGTCTCCTCTGTCCAGCCTAGCTCCAAGAAGGAGATGAAGCCCAGCGTAGCAAGTTTAACATATGGACTCTCTGACTCTTGCCATGTGGGCAATTGCATCTCCATGGAGGTAAGAAAAGGGAACTGAGTAGATGCACAGTCCTGAAAATCCTCTTGCCATGTGTTACTGAGTTGTAGGTGAGCAGCTGTGACTCAGGTTAAAAAGCAACAGTTTAATGACACTGAGCAACCTCAAATGAATGTCTGGAGGCAAGGGTTCTTTGAGGGCCACTAGAGAGACTTGATCAGCTACTAGCCTGAAGGTGACACCTGGAGCTGTTACTTTGAAAGGATCAGCAGTAGCACAACCCAAAACCAAGTCACATTATGAACTGTTTGACTCCCACCTCCTGAGGAAGCACAAACAGAACTGTGCTCCAGTAGATCTGTACTCTGATGGGACTAGGATTCGTTTGACACAATTTCTTTAAACACAACTAATAATGAGCTGTACTCTGATTATCTGTGCTCTGATGGGACTAGGATTCATTTGACACAATTTCTTTAAACACAGCTAATAATGAGCTGTATGCCTTAGATGAGCTGGGAGACTTTTTTATGAGAAATGTAAGAACTAGTAGCATTGTAGTCAAAACAATAATATACTACTCATTTGTTAAAGAAGGTTATTGGCTGCATTTTTGCCCTTCCTATGGGAACACAGAACCTGCTTTATCTCTGCATCATATCCTTGCTTACATACTTACTGTATTCAGGTCTTATATTGTAGTAGCTTTAGGTGATTTAAAATATAGAACTACAATAGAATTTGCTCTTTTCCAGTGGTTATGTTGCTAAGAAGACAAAACACTGTAGGGACCAGGAATTTAACCAAGTCAGAACATTAGTAATATTTGCAAACTTAATTGACCTCCAAAAAATACCTGTTAAACCAACTACATGTCCACTTTCTGCATGAGTAATGTGAGAGGCCCTGTTTCTAATAAATGTACTTACAGCTTCATTACCCCAGTAGACCTTTGGATGGTCTAGTTTAGTTATACTAGTGCATTAGTAATTCAACAGATGAACACTTTTCATGAGATATTGGCTAACAATTGCAAATTGCAGGGAAAAAAATCAAATACTGTATCATATTTCTACCCATTCATGGATTAATTGTCTTATCATAACTATTCCATGTAGACTTTTCATGGTGATGACTTAAGAAATATTTGAACACTGAAGAATAGATGAACATTGCAGTATGACTTGAAGTGGTTTTGATGTCTGTTGGAAAAGTTTTTAAAAGACACTACCACTTTACCAAGATTTTTATTTATTGAGCTAATACATTTACATCTATGTTTTTTATTTAACCTTTAGTAACAGAGTAGATCATGAGGATCTCTTTTATTTCTCTTAATATGAAACTTAAAAAACTTAAATGTTTTCACCATTGTGTTGTATATAAAAGCATGCAAAAACAATCAGTCTTTCAGACCATACCATGGGGAAAAATTTCTTCTTGAGTTTCAGGCAGTATTATAGCACTAAAGAAGCAGAAAAGAGTAGCAAATAAATTGCAATTCCTTCATGGACACTTAAAACAGGATAATGTCTAGTTGCAATTTCCTCTGACTACTCCTGTCAGAATCTTGTTCTGTTTTGGACACAAAATAAAAACCAAAGTGGAAAGGAAAAGCTACTTTTTTATGCATCCAGTTTCATACCCTTTAACATTGGTAGACAGGCTCATTAATTTCAGAGGGTGTTGGATCAGGCTATAGATCTGGAAGCCTAAACTTACTTTTCCAAAAATGGACTACATTTTTATTTCTTCACTATGCCCTAATTTGAGGTCCCTTGAATCAGACTATTAACAAAATATTATCCTATCTCACAAAAATAATGCAGATAAAACTAAAATTCCACTCAACACTCACATAACGCTTTTCCTCTTCAAAGTATTTTAGCATCACTGATTAATCATAGCATTAATTAAATGACTATATTTTTTTTCCAAAAGCTCTGTTCTCTGCAGGGAGCATGGAAGAGCATAGCAAGGGACTAAAACCAGCTCCAGTAATCAGAAAACTTAGCCTGCAGCAATTAAACTGAGGAATCACTTCCCTTGCTGAATCTTTTTTACCTTGGGCTAGTGGAAAGATGAAAGGAAAGATGACAGTGCAGTCTAAACAAGAAATAAATCTGTTGCCTGTAAAGGAGCTGCTTAATTGGATATATTTGCACTACCTGAATCAATAGGTAGGCTAACAACTCCTTTCCATGCATTTTCAAGTTTGTATACCTGGCAGGAAATGCAAGCAAAATTAATTAGAAAATAAATTATTTGAGTTATTGCACACATGGACTCCATCCACTCTGGGTATAAAATCCAAACATGCAAGAATAAATTCCTTGGATCCAACAACAGTTAAGCCTGAGGTTGTCATTTTTGTTCTCAGACAACCCTCCAGAGCTGAGACTGCAAGGGAGACAGCCAAAGCCACCACCCAAATCCTTTTTTCTGGCCAAGAGAGCAGAAACAGCAGAATACTTGGAATATCTCAGATTGTTTGCCTTAAAAAATGCTGCTTTCTTCACTGCTGAGGGTGACAAATAGAGTCTTATTAGTGGAGATTTTTCTCCTTCTGTGGACCCAGCAGTTGTTTGGCATACCAGGTCAGCAGATAATTAGGCAGGTCAAGCTGAGCTTAAACTGAGTCATTTTTATAGTCCCAGCATGGGTGAGACAGTCAACAAATTAGCGCTTGCACCTCTTCCCAGATTCATCTTCATAAACCATGTTGCAAGTCAGAGAGCACACCCTTGAGTTGGGCTGCCTGCATTTGGTGGTTGCTTCACTTCTCCAGCATGAAGAGAGGGAGGATTGCTTGACTGATACATGGATAAGTGTTCAGAACAGAAGCCATGCACTATGCTGGGTGAGAGGTGTTGTTACAAACAGAAAATCCATTTGGCCACATAAATCTATTTCAGTATTAGTTTTCTGACTGTTTTGCAGCGAACACATATGTCCCTGAAGACATCTGGTTTCTCCAGAAACCCACATGGCAGGCAGCATGCATCCCATGAAAATTGCCAAAAGGACAGCAGCAGAGAAGGAAGAAGCAGAGATGTTCAGCAGGGTCTCAATGCAGTGCTCTACCTTTGGCACTACCTCGGACAGAGGCAGCTGAAGAGCTTCTGCATGAGAAGTGCAGACATGGATCTAGCCTTTAAAGCACATCTTAGCAGGTTATGGTCAGCCAAAGAGCCCTGGAAGTTCTTCACTCTAATTTTTACGATAAATGCTGTTATGAAGTCTGAATATCTGTAGTCTCACTGTGTGAGAGAAGCAGAATATGAAGGAGTTCCATTGAAAGAGGAGTAAAATCAGGATTAGAAGTAACAACAGATTAAATAGCTGCCTGTGGAATTCAGATATACAGGAGAGGCAACAAAAGTAGTACAAGAGCAATAGCTTTTTAATACACTGGTGTTTTTGAGTCTAAAATCTATGCATGCAAACTAGCTAAAATGTCCTTTAGTTCAGAACATTAAAAAGCATGAGTCTGTGGTGGGTAGGGGTGGGACTGGGAATGCAGGGTTGTGACAAAAGTGGGATCTAGCTGACCATCAGAGTGTAGGTATTTAAACCAAAATGAGGAGAGATTGGAAAAGCTTGGCAAACAAGGGAGACGCAGAGATTCACAAGACGTGGCAAAGGATGATGGAAGTTCAGAGTTAAGAGCCAAAGGTTTGAGGGGATGCAGATCAAAGAAGAAGAAATATTTGTCATGTAGTAGAGGAGAGAAGGGGTAGCCCTGAGAAGATGAGTTGAACACAAGGAAAGTAATCAGCTGGAGGAAGGCAGGAAACATACGAAATGGAAAAGTTATGTTTCTGGAAGCAGAGATGCTGAAGGAGGAGGGTAACTGAGTTAAAGTACTGTTACAGGAAAGAAAATCTATGAAGGATCTGAGAAAGCATATTGCTGAAAAGCAGTGATTGCATTACACCCAGTTGTGATTTCCCATGGCATGTTCAGGTTCAAAATACCAAAATGCTTCTTTTTTGTCTTTGTCCAATGCTAATAGTTTCTATACATGCTGCTCTTTCATCCTTGCTGTGGATGTGCCCTTTGTCATTCCTTGTTCTCCCCGTACCTTTCTTTTGCAAAATATAGAACCAACATCTTTAATCTTTTTCAAAAGATAAAAGCTTCTATATTGGTAAGCCTTTTAGATATTGGATTCTTTTACAAGCAAATCTCAACTGACATTGCCACACAGTTACTGGTGTTCTACGTGCTTTCATCATTATGTGGTAGTTTGAGGTTGCTTCCCTAAAACTAAAAGATGACTATTCATGCTCCCTGTAGGGCTTTATATGCTACAGTGCTGATGGCTGAATTTATTCTTGATAAAAAAGGTTTTTAAAAAAGAAAACCAATGACTGACACATCACGTATAATGCATCAGGGAAGACACTGTTCCTCTTTGTTGTAGTCCATACCAAATACCAATCTGATGTCTTGAAATTTTGCTGCCTGTCATCAGAGATGATGAAAACCTGAAAGTGTGTATCATTTATCTGAAGTGAAGAGGGAATCTGAGACCTCCACCTGATTCTTTGTTCAGTTTCAGCAGCCATGAGCAAAGTGCACCTGGATCCTTGAGGGCACAGGAGGGCATGTGTGTGTAATGGTTTTTATTCTTTCTTTATTCTCAAAAAATAATTTATCTCTACAGAGTCTTAAAATTTAAATTAAAAAAAAACTTGCAAGGAAATGATGTCTGGTATTGTTCTCTAGCTCAAAGTACTCATTATCCTAACTTAATTGGCAAGTTGTGTTTAATGTGAAGCAGCTAAAACAGTGGCTTCCAGCCCATGAGGTTTGAGGTGCTTACTAAAACCAGTTTAACTCATCACTCTTTTCTTTATAAATGATTGAGCTGAGGTGATAGCTTTTTTTGATAGGTGCAATAGCAGAACTGTAGTAAATTACCATTATGTAGTGCAATTTGTATTTATTTTGAAGTGGCAGAGATTACAGATGTTTGTACATGTCACTAACCTAAGAAGTAAAAGGACCTGAGTACCTAACCAAACAATGTTTTTGACCAAACATTGAGAATGATATCTAGATGTCTAGAGATAAATGTTAAACTTTAAGGACCAAAGGGTATCCAATTTTGTTTACATCTGCTTTTCCAGAAGCCTGTATGTCTTCCATAGATCTACTAACTGTGCAGGTATCTCAGATGTCCAGAGGATTTTGAAACCATGTTTCCCCTATCTGTTTGGACATATAAATTTCCCCCTATTTACCTGAAAATTGTTTAATCATTTTCTTTACACTTACCATCCCAAAGTGATCCAGAATCATCTGTTCTCTGACACTTCCTGGAAGAAGTGGGGCTCATGCTGTTTGGGGCATGCTTTTCAGTCCTGCTGCTCCAGGGTTTTTCCACTTTCTTCTTCCAGTAGCAACTGATGCGCACTAGTCTTAGGAGTAAAAACAGACATGTTGTGGTGGGGAGCATCACAGACCATGAGCCAGACCATGGGGGCTTGGCAGTAGGCACTACCTTGGAGTATCTTAAACCTGCTCTGTCCACAGCTGAAGTCATGTCAAATGAGGGGCCCCAGAGGGAGGAAAGAGAGACTGCTGTGTGCAAACTGTGGGACTTGCAGTCCTTCACATGCAATGTACCTACAGTCAGCACTGCTACAGACTGTGTCTTACAGAGCCAGGTGGAGAGCAAAGTCACTGGCTCAGTGGTTGCAGTAGAAAGCAGTCATGTCATTTACTGGTGAGCCAGAGGGCATTAAACTTTGTGCTGGCTATGACCCCTATTTCAGGTTATGCTACTCTGTCTTCTTTATAAACCTCCTTTTAAAAGGGGTCCTCTTTTATAAATTAACATTGCCTCATAAGGTGGATTTTTTCTTACTCTTCACTCACCTTTCCTGCTGCTCCCCAAAGTCAGAGGGTAATCATTTACTCAGTAGGTCAAGTGTCTCTCAACCTCAGTATTGAAGCCTTTTTTGCTTTCAAAGATATAGATTTGTGTCTCCTTCCATCTGCTGCCTTTACTTCTGGCCCAGCAATTCTAGCATTACCCTGCTTCATATATTTGGGCTCGCTTCCTATCCTGTCCCACAAAAAATCACGTGTTTGGCTCTAAGACTCAGTATGACAGCATTCCTCATCTCTTAGTGTATTTTGCCTTTAAAATTCAGGGTAGGTTTCCCCCTTGAGTCTTTCACTGGTGAAAGAAAATCTTACTATGCAAACTAGCACACCTTTACCCGCTGAAATGACATGAGGCTGACTGCTGCTCTGAAGCCTACACTATAACTTGTATTGTCCAAGTCCAGAGTCTGCTACATATTGCAATAAGCATAATCATCCTTTTTTTATGGGCTCTTAGACCCCCTCTTGCACCTCAGTATGTACTGAAAGTTTCCAGTGTTCAGAGTAGGCACAGGGCTCTTCTGGAGCAGCGACAGCTGGACCCTGGGGGCAGTTCCAGGTGCTGCACAAGTGCCAGTAGTGGTGATATATTACAGCTTAGAACAGTGGTATCTGACAGTGGAAGTGTGGTACAGTAGCCATGTTTCTGCCACTGCTGTTGTGTGATGAATACACTCTAATTTATTAGACTACCAGTTGAATAATACACTGACTTATGACCAAAATCTGTTCCTTACAAATTAAGTAGACAAGTTTTGGCACATTTATAAAGTAATGATTGTAAGTAATAATAAAAGCTCTCCCAGTCATACTTTTTCCAGAAGTCTATGAAATACTGAAGTTGAGTAGTATTAAAAACACAGGGGTGGTGAAAGTGCCCAAAACCACATACATCTAAGTGGAGCACACATGTTAGCACAAAGAGAAGAGAATTTACAAATATTCTGACTGCAGGCACCAGTAGTTCTGGAATAGGAAATCTGTGCCATTACGACAAAGAAAGTATGGCAGCATTTTGCCATTTTTATGTTAAGTAGCTACATGATGTGAATTAATAGATATCTTTGGAGAGGAGAATAGTGAACAATTACTTTTATAGAAAAAGATCTGTCTCTAAGACAGGGGTCTTACTTTGAATTAACACCTGTTTGGGGTTTCTTGTTTCTTTAATAGGTCAGTTTTCCTAATCTTGTACTCTCAGACTAGGAACCATGTCACAACCATTTAATAAATTTGCCAATGTGTCAAAGGCATTGTTCAGAGATGAGTGAAAATGGAAGTGGATTCAATGATATTACAGCAGCAGTGAACTTGTCTCAAGGCAATAGTAGGGAAATATTTCCAGAAGTAGAACCTTATCTGTGATGATTTTGCTCTGGTTTAATCTACCAGAAGAATAGTTTGCTCTGCTGTTTGGTTCTGAAGGCAGAATCTCTCTTAGGACAGATATTTTATTCTCTTATGTGAAAAGTTGCCTGAATTAAGTAATGGAGGCAGGTATTAAGGTGCTGAGACTTTTATCATGCAAAGGAAAAGACATTAAATCTTCATTGTTGAAATAATAAGCAGATGCTATCATCTCACAGTCAAAGACTTAGTGCATGGTGTTAGATGAATCACCTTCTTAATATGAAAATGATGGAAGTCTTATCTTAGAAAAATAACTTTTAAATATATAGTATTAGAAAAATGCTCTTCCAAGCACCCACAAGATAATCCCTTTCCTGTTAGGTCAATTTTATGTCTTCCTTCCTTCCTTTAAAAGTGAAATTAAACAAATAAATAAGTTTTCTTTTTTCCTTGTCAAGCTGTTGGCTATGTTTAATCATATTATGTAAATCCTCTTTAAAAGCTTCAAATCAGTTTTGGGTCTTACAATGTGTAATGTTGTTCAAATACTAAAAATAAAAATAAAAAATCAATTTGTTTGTAGATTAAAGTAGTTCTGCATAAACCCTAATGAAAATTACCAAGGCTATTTATTTTTAATATAATCCTCACACACATCCGCCTCTCTTCCCAGCATCCTCATCAGTTCTCACTTCTTCCATTCAGGGAGGCTTCTTGTGTTGCAAACTGAATTGCCCAGCTCTCCTGCTAGTGGTGCTAGATAATAGTAGGTGCTAGGTAACATTTTACTGATGTTCCAGCACTGGTTTCCATTACACATTTCAGTCTGCTTTCAGAAGAGGTGCTTAGCACAGAAAAACATAATTCTAAGTAAATCTGCAAAATGTAACATACACCAGTGCAGAAGTAAGGATCACAGTTGTTTTGGGCTGATGCAACATTACCTGTGGTAAGACTTCACATTCACACCACTGTAGAGCAAGGTTTCTTCTGAGATAGGAGAAGTTAACCAATAACTGATGGGGTTTTTTCTGTGAATGTACTACAGTGGTTTATTAACTATTTGTATAGTTTTAGACAAACTTCTCACAGTATAAAGAATAGTCCTTGACTGTCAACTTCCATGGCTTAATTCATTACAAAGCAAATTTCCTGCTTTTTCAATATATTTTCATATAGGTAGCACAGTGTTCAAAGTACTCTTTGAACACTCAAAGTACTCAAAGAACCACAGAAAATGTACTAACAGTTACAATTGTTAATGGGTTTTAAGGCCCACGTAAACAGTGGCTTGGATCAGCTCTGTAGCCCAGGCACCCCCTTCTTCTTCCAGCTGGTGTGCCAGCTGTGTTTGGTGAACCTCTGGAAAGACATTCTGATGTCCTTGGCATCAAATGCCCGTGGGATTGTGGTCAGTTGCTTTACCCAAATGGGTGAGCACTATATTGGAAGCAGCATTTGTGTCTTTCGCTGCCTCCTGGGGACAGGGCAGGGAGAGGGAAGCCCCAACAGGCAGCTCCTGGAAGGGGGGCAGTGACATTGCAGGTTCTGGTAGGGGGGTCTCCACACTGGACACCAGCTTGCACAGCTGCCACAGATGGAATACAGTGACTGGGTTTTAGACTGATGAAATATGAGTCTTCTGGCACTTGGTGTATCCAAGGGTTAAATTTGATGCAATTCTTGGGGGAGAAAGAAGGGGAAGGCAATTAAAAAACTCCACTAAACCCACTCAGAATATATTTTCCTTTATATATGCATCTGATTAAGAATTGAATGGTAATATTAGGGTGGAATTACTACAACTGCTCAGAATAAGGAATGCTGTACTATCCCACTGTTACACATTATCTAAAAAAAAGCCTGTTTTATTGTTTTGAAGTGTCTAATACTGACTTGATCTTCTCACACCTAACTGAAGGGTGTGCACAGCAGAAATGTTAGAAGCTGCTGAGCATTGGTATGTCCAGAATGCTTATACCCTGCTTGATTGTGTCTGTTTTAGTTTTCCAACTGGGCTTTCCCTGATAGCCTTTATTTATTGTAAGGAGTATCTTGTGTGTCTAGGCATGTGTACTGGTGTGAATACTACTGCATGGAATACTAAACCATTTCCAGGAAAGAAATCTGCCTGGGGCAGCCATCCAGATTTCCTTACACCCATTGCTCTGGGATGCAATCTTTGGCTGCTAATGAAATTATCATCATGAACTGATTCCACCAGAGGACTGAGATGCTCTGTTGCAATTTAAGTGAGGTCCAAAAAGAAGAAATAATATTGGTCTATTCTGGATGTGTACACAGAGTAAAGCAAAAAGTCTCACTGATAGGATTTTTCTACTTGTACTTACTCCAGACCAGTGGCAGACACTGCTCTAGAATAGTAAAAGCTACATCAAATCATAGTTTATTTTTTGAAACATCAGCTTAATTTGATATGTGTTGCAAACTGAAGTAATCACTATAAGTGATATACAGCTATTAATGTGTTCAGAACAGACAGATGCAGGTGAAAATAGCATTTTAGAGTTTTTTGCAACAGTATTTCATAAATGTGTTGGGGAAAGTAAGATTTTCAGTTTGCTCAATTTCTGAAAGAAGTGCTAACAGCTGTTCTATGTCTGATGTTAATAATATTGCTTAAAATTGTAACAGTGCAAGTAAATTAAATATTAAGTTCAAAGAAATAAAAATGTTTGAGGACAGGATTTGTATTTGTATTGCACCACACTGGTAAGATTCAAATCCTACTGTACACATTTTTTAGGCAGTCTAATACTTTTTATAATCAGGAATGTTTTTACATAGTATAAAATGAGTATTTTCTAACACCTCACATTACCACAAAATCTATTTGATAATCTTTAACAGTTCAATACAGAGATTAAGCTTTTATCTGTATTATGAATATTCTGTTCAAATTACTCACTGTAGTTCTACCACAGCAGGCAAAATTGTGAGAAATAAAAATGGTTCAATGTCTAATAGTAAAAAGATGTGATTTTCCTCTTGCGTTTACTTTCAAATATAGATACAAGCAACTGAATTTATGAATTTGGAAATAAGATTTTTAATAAGTACACATAAACACTAATTGATCAGAACATTTTTAGGTTATCCATAAAATCCGATTAAATTACCATATCATATACAATAATCAAACCTGATCATTCACAAAATGTGATGTAGAGTAGATTACTAATTATGTTTATATTTCCTAATTTTCCTGTCCTTTTCATGCTGTGTGATACACTCATGGTGATTGCTGTATGCAAATTCCTGGCACAGCTGCACTGAAGGTGATTCAGAGTTGTTTCACTGACCTCAATAATAACCTCATCAGACCTTTGCCTTCTCTGATCTTCTCTTCATCATACTGGAGGATTGAGCAGCCATTCACCATAACAGCAATCCTCTAGAAGTGATGTGAGGCTTCTAGTGTATCTGTGCTGGTTCTAATCCTACCATATATACATTTATATCTATATACCTAGATCATATATATATTCTCAGAAGCTGCTTTTTTACTATTTTCACAAGCACTACATGGCTTTTAGGAGTAATTTTGAAAAAGAAATCTGTTTATTTAAGCATGAAAAAGAATTATAATAATCTTAGAATTATTTAGGTTGAAAAAGATCATCAAGCCCAGACATAATTGACAGCATTTCTTTTTCTTTAAATGTTTGATGTGACCATTTTAAAAATTCCTTTCATTTTAGGAGATTTTAAGTTCTGGAGGTTAGTGTTTTATTCAGTAAAACCTTGCAAAATGCCAGATTGGAATAGATGTCAGAAAGGCTCCTTTTCTGGTCAGTACCATGCATACAGCTAAGGATATGTGAAAAAGGTGGTATCCTCTTGAGCAACACAGTCTAAGAAACACTAACAAACTGAGTTAAATTCCTGCATGTAGAATCAAATTAACCTTGTAAGTGAAGAAGTCTTCAGAGAAGACCTTTTCCCAAATAACATCACTGGGTTTGCCTTCACTGTTGTGGTTTTAACAACTGATGCACATTCCATTTATGGTAACAAGCTGTGAGTTGTTTGGTGGGAGATGAGGACTTGCCAAGTTCTGTGAACTGTGGTATTCAGGTTATCTTTGTGTGTATACTTGGCCTTTACCATCATAGTTCCATTCTCTTAGGGGTGTGATGCAGCCATATGGGAAGTCTCTGACTGATGCAGTGTGGAAGTATTAACAGAGTCCATAATGTGTGAAATGCTTGAACGTGCAATCATATAAATATGGCTTGCTCCAAAATAATACCAGTGTCCGATGAGATTACGTGCAATGATGCAAATGGTGCTATGAGTCGTGCGTGTTTTCCCTGTACTTCTCCGTCACCCTTTATTGCTCTATCTTCTGAATTCTCCCTTCATTTTCTTTCAACAAAGGCAAGTATGCCATGAGGGATCTGGTCCACCGACTGCCAGGCGCTAACAACAGCAACAGCTCAGCAAGCAAGGCCATGTCTGATGACACCGTCACTGCCATTTGCTGCACTCTGCATGAAGTCATCACTAAAAACATGGAGAATGCCAAGGCCTTACGAGACGCAGGCGGCATTGAGAAACTGGTTGGCATATCTAAGAGTAAAGGAGACAAGTATGTTTTGCAAATCACCTTGCACCTTTTTAACCTCTCCAGTAGTTATTACTAGTCCTGAATGTGTTTGCCTTCCCTGTGCAATCATGAGTTGAATCCTTTAGTTACATCAGAAATCACAATGCCCAGTGTGAAGGGTGACAAGAAACAGACAATGCCAATACCAAAAGTCTCCCTTTGCTTTGGTTTATTGCTGTGCCATCAGCAGTGCAGGGAGTGCACTCTATGTGCATTTTAAAGAAGAGTAATTGTCTGCAGTAACCCCTGCCTCTAAGCAATTGCAGAAGATCCTGATAAGCATTAGGGTCAGAGTAGTTGGATTGCACCCTGCACAAGGTGTGACATGCAGGTGGAGGGGCCCTTTGAAAGGAACCACAGTTCTGGTACTGTTCCTCTTGATCTAGGAGTAAAGAATGTAAAGTCACTGTCCCTCTTCACAGCACCCTTTTCCCTGCCACCAGCTTGGTAGTAGATCCATGGATTTTGACTGGTTGCTTCTAAGAGAGAAGGCTGCTTGGTGGGGCAAAAAATATCTTGCGACATTTTCAGAACAGCTTTGGTTTCATCTTGTCTGTTTGGCTATGTACACACCCTTCATGAAGAGTTCACTCTTTATCCTTCTTTTGCCTAAAACAGATAGCCTGGTTCTCATATTTGTCAACCTGATGAAGTATAGTGCAATGGGACTGTGGCAGTTTGAAAACAAAAAGCCTTCACTGTAGTGTACAAAACCCATCAGTCCACCTACTCGGAGCTGTCATCACACAGCCTACTGCAGCATCAGAGCTCTTAAAGAGCCCCACAAAGCCAGGCCACAACCTGAAGGAAAGATTTATGCACCCTACATTTGGTATGAGAACTTGTGCTCACCTATGTGATTGGAGCATTGCCAATATAATTTAATCACATTTCTTTTCCTCTCTTGTCACCCTTTTCCTTTCATACCAAATTCATTATTGAAACATTCTTGCATTCAAGTTGTAAGGGGTAAAAAGTAGTGTGACCAAGTATGTGATTCCAGTTGTGGGAGCTCCCCATGCTCTGCCAATTTATTTATATTTGCATTTTTGTATTATTAAATCTACCTAAAATTTTAATTCATATTTTCTGGATGAAATGTACTGACATTGCAAGCAGGTTCATATCTATTTCTCTTAAGTCAAATGTGTATTTCCTCAGAATAATGCATTTGTCTACCTGTTCATTATCTGGTAAAGAATATTAATACCTGTTGAGTCTGGAATTTTTGAATTATCATGGGCAGCTTTAGGAGGTTCCAAGGGCATTATTCCCTGTCTGAATATCCCCCATAACTGTGAAAGACATATATTTCTAATTATTGTAGAGCAAAGTAATTCCAAAATGCCCTTCCAAGTCATGATACGTATGCCTCCTCTCAAGTACTTTGACCTGCAGTCCCGTGTTATTATTTTTACAGGTTACACAGTTCTAGAGCAAGAAAACCTGTCAACACACAGTGCTGCAAATGCCCATCTTAAGTAAAAGCTCAGTTTTTCAGCTTTCAGAAATGACAGTACTGTGTGCTATTGGTTTGGTTTGATTTCTTACAGGTTTAAACAATTCATTGTTTGAAAGCTGAAATTGCTGGTTGGTTGTTGGACTGATAGAAAATTCTGACATGCTCACTTTGATACAGTAAATCACTTCTGTGTGAACTCATTTTGCCCAGTATGAAGCAACTGCTTCTGAATGTGCAGGATGCTGAACTGGCCATGCATCCTGGTATGTATCAGTGCCAGTAGTGTGGGGCTGGCCCTGATAGCCTTTGTAATATGCCCAGGGCTTGAACGGTCTCCCTGTATGACCACATGAGAGAACAGGTGTTCATGAGGTTGTTTATATTGGCCAAGCCCATATCAGCTTCACATAGCTCCTGCCTCTCCTCAGTGCTCATGGAGTGGTGGGCACAGTTATTTTCTTGGTTACTCCATGCTTACCAGCACCCTACTAGCCCTTCTAGCACAGCTGGAAGTATAATAAAAGCAATTACGCTTGAAAGAGCTTATCAAAATCCTGTTTATTCACCAATTTCCCACCTACTGCTGTACTCTGAGTGAGAAATGGAATCGAAGTAGGAAAAAAGCACCAAATAAATTACTAGGGAAATCTTGTATTAATGAATCAGTTGTGTCATAACAACACTTTACCAGCTTGCATGTCAGCCTACCAGTGATCCTTTTCAGAAGTCACAGAATGAACCAAAGCCTGACCCCTGCCCAAAGCAGTAACTTATGTTTGCTGCTGGTTTTCTGGTTTCTCTTTGATGTTTCAAACCATATGACTCTTCTGAGTAAAACATAAATCACCTCAGTGACTGCCCTGAACTCCATCAGTCCTCACTCTGGACTTTGGCCTTTGCAAGGTTTTCTAGTGTTCTACTGCTTTATATGTATTTTTGATCCTGCACAGTGTATGCTTCCTTAATGGGCTGGGTTGACTTCCTGGTTCTTTTCTATTTTGACCCTTCCTCACTGAGATGAATACTCTCTGATTTTTTTAAATTTTTTTCTTTTGCTTTTTTAAATTATATTTTTTAATTACCTATTCCAGAAGGAATATATGACACCAGCTGATTGTAACAATAGTTTAGACCGTCTTTAAAAACTTGTCTGAAGAGAAAGACCATGTGAAGTGACATGGTTTTCCACATGACATTGTATTGCTGTCAATAAAGGATAATGGTGTGAGCAAAATCCTAGTCCACATTTGGATTCCTAATGAAATTTATCGTAATTTTTTGTAATTAGTTGTATTTCAGCATCTTGGCTCTGCATTTCAAAACCAGTGCTCATCACCCATCTAGAGTTTCTTTTGGCCATGCTGAGAGGACCTTAATGTGTTCTGCACACTGTCCTGAGCTGGAATTCAGCGGCTTGCAGAGAAAGAAATTCTGCTCTGACTCCTTGTCCTTTATGCCAAAAGTTGTAGCTTGCCTTAGATGTACATAGTGCCAGCTGGGTCCTCAACAATTTTGCCAGTGCTCCTGTTCCTCTTACTATGCTCTCAGCAGAAATCCCTGTGTGAGCTGGGATGCACAAGTTTTGCCCCTCACTGATTGATTAGTACTATAGAAAGAAGATATATTGCCCTTGCTTGAAAACACATTGGTCTCCATCCAAGATGCTAAGCAAAGATCTTCTGGTATACTTGAAACACAATTTATTTGTGGGTTTAAATCCATAGTGATGCATTTGAAAATTGGAATGAATGGTGTCCTTTACTGAACAGTCTCTTTCTCACTCTTTTTTTCTCTCTCTCTTCCATTTTAATATATGTGTGTAACAGGCATTCGCCTAAAGTGGTGAAAGCAGCATCTCAGGTCCTCAATAGTATGTGGCAGTACAGAGACCTGAGAAGTCTCTACAAGAAGGTAAGGCTTGAGTTTTTTCTAGATTTATCATCTTTCCTACTGTTACCCAAATTTGGGGGCTGAGAGACTTTAGACCAAAATATTTGTTTATGTGAGTGGAAATTCACTTGGAGTTTTAAGTTTCAGATACTTGGAGTTCTTATGTTTTCTGTAATTTCTACTTTTAGCATAAAAATGTCTTTTGAAAATATGTGTGGTGGTGAAAACGGGGTGTGAATTTGATTTTAAAATAGATTTGTACAAAAGATGCTGGATCTGACAGCCCTGGAGAGTGAAATCCTCTGTTTATAGAACAAGTGTATGTATGCTCTCCTACTGGAACAGTCCTTCTTACACCTCCTCACCTTTTTCTGAGGAGATTACCAGATTTCCAGCCCTTCAGCTCCCAAATTTCCTCATGAGAATGTAAACAAGAGTATCTGAAGAAGTGATGCTTAGGGACCAGCTGCATATGGAGCTGGGCTGAAACCTGTTAGCATTGTTTCAAATCAGCCAGCAGACAGTGGCATCACGCACTTGGTTTTCAGACAGTCTGTTGAGTCCATAGTACCATGCCATTCCCACAGGCGTGCTACCCTCTTGAAAATGACTTGCAGTAGAGTAATATAACACTGTGAAACAGCATTCTATATAGCTTTTTAAACATAAATGTCTACTTAGTAAATGAAAACATTTACAGTAATTCTTGCTGGATATTTCCAAACTGAGTTACATTCCATGTGAGTGTCAGCCTGAAGATTTAGTTCTTCAATGTCTTCTTGCTGGGAATGTAACATCTTATGTAAGTGATATTTGTATTTGGAATCTCATCAGACAGAGCTAAGACTTCATGTAGCATCTTCAGTTCAGGCCCTAGTGAAAACTGAGAGATAAGGATGGTGAAGTAGGGAGGATTCACAGTGGTGTGGTCTGTGTATTGCATGTATTCTGCACAAGAAAATAGCTTAGTTCATGAAATGTATGCACCAAATCTCAAGCTAGCAGAAGCTGACCTTCTGTGTGAAATGCTGTTCTTTTGCATGCCTCAGCCCTGCTTGTGTCAAGTCTGAGGAGTGAGGAAGATGATTATTGAGTCTCTCCCATTGTTCACTTCCAGTATTTTCAGTCATCCTTGGCAGCCCTAGGGATACCATCTGTGAAGACGTTCCAAGTAACAAGCTGGTCCTCAAGTGTCCCATTAAGAGGTGGGAACAAACATGAGCTAGAGTAGGCTTTTCTTGATCCAAGGCAGTACCACGCTGCAAGTGTGCATAGCCTGACTTCTGTGTGTGTGGGTGGCTGCACTGAAGAGGCTGAGCTGTTCTGCACCATCATCTCTTAGAGGTTCTTACAATATCTGGCTCATGTCCAGCCTTCTGTCTGTATATTTATGCTGTGATGGAAAAGCAGTTTCTGAGGTTGCTCCATGCAGGAGGTAATAATGTTTGTGCTGTGTGGCTGCTGAGTTTACTGCTACCTAAGGGACACTGTTGGCTGCTGGTGTGACTGCTGGTGATGGACTTAAATACTAAGCATGCTCAGGTACTAAGTACCTTGCATGCTTACAAGAGCATTTTCCATGGCCACAAATACATACTTGTGAAATGGAAAATAGGACAGGCTAACTTTCAGAGGTAGCTTCCAGGACACTCATAGCAGACAGATCATCTACATTACCAGGAAGAGAATTGTATTAATGTTTATATTACTTAATTCCTACACAAAATCTTAAAATGAAGATCAGTCTCTGCTACATATTTTTATACTACTTATATGCCACTATATGTGCTGTTAAGCCTTGTATAAATCTGGGTTCTTGTAATCAAAATGTTCAGATAGTTAATTATAAATACTCCTTTTTGTTGAAATATATACAATAATCTTTATTAAATTATAATATTTAATGAATTTGCCTGTAATAGGCTGACTCTTACACTGGCTGTCTCAGTTTAACCACTATTGGAAGGCAATGATTATGGTTTTATGATAGGAAAATTTGAGAAGTTTGCATTATACTAATAGTCAGCTACTTAGGTAATATAAAAATACTGGATCAATGGAATCTTTGTTTTGTCCCATTAAAATATATATGTACCAGTAAAAATGAATGAACATACAGTGTAATATGACCACCATTTTGCAGTATCTGGCAATTGCACATCCTTTTTTGAAGTACAGGTAAATCCCATTGCATAACCATCAGCTATTTGCTCCCATGTGCTGAAGTATCTATACAATTGCTTTCAAAGAATTGGCCAACAGAGACACAATTTTGTATTGTAATGCAAGGAAATTGCAAGCATCCCATTATAGTTAGGTGAAAGCAGCAGCACTTATCTTCTGTTTGAGAAACAATGTAACCACATAGCTTGAATTGTGGTATATTTTAAAGCTACATGTTCACAATAAAGTAAGAAATTGTAAAAAGAATAGAAGTATTATTTTTTGTATTAATGGGCAAAGAAGGCAATACATATTTACTGCTGATATAGTAGCAGTCAGTATATTTAGTCCAAGTATGACTGAATCAGCAAAAACACTAAAACCTCTTTCATTTTTCTGATTTTGCTCAACATTGCTAGGAACATCCTACAGCCAGCAGAAACTGCAGCATAAACTGCACTGTCAGAAATCCAGAGTTGGGGGATTGTTTGTGGATGCTCTGTTTTTTGTGGATGCACTGTGCACTGTGTTTGCAGAGCCATGCCACAACCTGTACCCTCCACTGGCAGGTTGTCTCCAGTGTCTGGGGATTTCCGGTCATGGCTGTGTTGTGGCTTTAGTGGGACACACAGACTCTTTAGGTTGGGCTGCTGTGGAAAAGGCATAGAAAGTAAACAGCATTCAGATGTGTGAGTGAGGTGATAGTGTTAGATAGTCCTCTGTAGGCTTGTGCTTGGGTGGAAAAAAATCAATTTTGCTCCCTGGTGTGGTTCACTACCCTAACACAGTCCACAAGGAAAAGTTGTAAAATGCATCAATATTTCTGGTCCTAAAACTGTAGTAAAAAAAAAGAAGACTTGACAGACAAGGAGGAAGTAATTAATTTAGTCTTGAAATTAAGGAGTTGCCAGTGACTCCAAAAGTTTCAGGTCCTTCATTATGCAAGAGCACATAGGAAATACTGCTTAATTTACAAGCAATAGCTGGTATAGAAATCTAGTCTGAAAAAGTCCACCAAGAGGAAAACAACGTTCAGGTTCAGTCACATTTAGACAGTGATTAGATTATTTAGTGTGATTAATTTCTAGAAAAAAGGGGACCACATTTTTCATCAGTAGTGGAAATATGGTCTCCCAAAGACAGTATCATCATTTTCAAACCTCTTTGTTTTCTACAATCAAGACATATATTCATAAATGATCATTTATCTGTCTCTGTTTTCATGAATCTGTTCCAAATTACTAAAAATCTGATTTTCAAACATCCTTAATGGTCCCATGGCCCAAAGGCCCATGGGTGGGTCAGTGGCTCAACACTTTGGAAAAACAAGGTACGGGAGCTATCCCATAGCTTGTTCCTATGCTTCAAACTCCTGGTACACCCCTCCTCTTCAAGTGTCTTGGCAACCTGTATTTTAGAGTTAGCAGGAGAAATAAGGGCTGCTTACAGTGCCCAGAAAGAGAGATCCTGTTCCCTTTATGCTTCGCCTCTTAAGCAAGGTGCAAGGAGCTACTACATGGCTTCTTTAAATGCACCTATTTTTGACTCAGTATCACTGTCCCCCACTCCAGTCTCTAGGGTATTCACTGGTTGAAGATTTGGGGACGCCTGAGAAAGTATAGATGTGACTATAAGAGAGCAAATTTCCATTAGCTGGTAAACTCTTCTATATGTCAAGAAAATAACCAACTACTTTTAAATACAGATAGCTTGTTAAATTACATGAGGAAATTTGAGCAAAAGGGTTGTGCTAAGTGAGCTTAACATGAAAGAAAATTTATTAGCTAAAAACAATCTTCAATTAGCATTAAATGAGTGTAGTATTAAAGAGCTGGAGGAATTGTCAGGAAGAATATGTTTTCTATTAATTGGTTTGCTTTGCCTAACAACTCAGGCTCCAACAAAATATGTTTACTTTCTATCATTATGTTTACACTTACTCTGTCTTCCAGTGTATAAGTAGAGGTCATGATGAATTTGTAGAAAATATTTTTCTTTCCCATTTATTGTGGTAGGTTTCTGTTCTGCACGGAATATTAGAAACATTTGTCCCATTCGCCTGCCATCTGAATAAAAACACCACCCAAAGCTGGAAACCAGGGAGGCTGTTGGGGACAGTTGTCCTTCAATGTGTGTTATGCCATTTACAGCAGGGATACTTTTGTGATAGGCATTTAATGGAGTCACTCTCAAGATGGCCTCATCTGTCATTAGTTGGAAAAAATACATAGAATTGCCTGAAGTCTTCAAAGCAGTTAAGGCAGCATGGATATAGTAAAAGTCTTGCATTTCATATGACTTTCAGAATAATAAGAAGATGACTTTATGAGAAAGTCCTTTACAACTAAATGTTCTATGAAAATTGACAGCATTTAACTTCAAAACCCTAATCTCAAGGAGTTTTAGAATCTAAAGTCTTTTCTTAAATAAAATATACCTACTCACCTTTTAAAAATGTTAATTACAGTCTCCTATCATGTAGACTTGGGACACATCATTTGGATTTTCTTCTGGTAAGATTATTATTATCAGTCAGACATCCCCCAAAAGGAAGTTGGTTTATCTAGTGAAAAGGTCTGTGCAGAACTTAAACCCTACATTAAAGACCTAAATTCTAAATCCAGAGCGGAAAAATTCCTCAAAAATAGTGGCTTGACTTAAAGGAACTTTTCACGTGTTCAGATTGTTCATGAGCATATGTACTTTGCAGTGCTGATCTTTCAGCAAGGCTTAATTTATTTCTGTACAATTGGCAAAAGCTTTTTCAGATTAATATGTCACCCTCTTAGAAAAAGGATGAATTAATTTAAGATAAACCCCCTTCTATAATATGAAGCTAAAGTATCATTATAGAGAAGGCATTGTCTAGAGCCCATTTTTATATTAACTATGAAAATGCAAGTACCTGATTAATAAATGATTGACTGATTGATTGATTTATGGCAGTGGGCGTCCCCAAGCTTCAGTGTGACTGATGACAGAGGATTTTCACCAACCCACGACTCTGGGTCATGGCACGCTCAGCACACTCTCTCCCAGAGCCAAGAAACCAGAATCTATTCCCCAACCCAGGTATTCTGGCTGTCAGCTGACCAGTCTTGAATTGTTGTGTTTCATGCATACTGAGATTTGTGCCCAAAGCAGTTCTACAGGAGACCTTTGAATCTAAAGTAACAAAGCCTAACTGAAGAATATACTTTTAAGTTGCACAGTTTAATTCCCTGAACCCTGTGGGTTCTAGATGGAAAATGTCTAAATTCACTTAGGGGGAGAGTATGTTCAAGGAAGGTGTGCAGGGTTCTGCTCTCTCTGAGGACAGCACATACCAGTGAGAGGGACAAGTGCATTACATGCAGTTCCCTGACAATCCTTCTAGCATTTCTCTGATCTTTTTCCTGACTGTCTGAACCTTTCAAAGAGAAAGGAGGCTGCTGATAAGCACTATGTTGCAACAGCAGATTAAATTTATTGAGCACATTGTTTTGTTTTCTGGCACAATGGCATATCTTTAAAAAAAAGCAATAGCTGGACATTTCAATAAAGGGATCCCAGGTAAACTGGCACATCTGTAGAAAAAACAGTGTGTCCAAGAGTCAATTAAATTCCTAAACCACTAATTTTCAAAATTTCTGTTAAGAGTGATAGTGTATGTTTCCTTCAGACAGAATTATAGGGGATGAGAATTAGCGGGACTGGCTTTTTTTTTTTTTTTTTTTTTTGTTTTTGTTAGAGGCAGTCTTTAATTTAAGGTACTAAAATTTCATTTCCTTAAGCAAGTGTATTTTTTTTTCCTTTTAATTTTTTTTCCTTAATAAAATATTACTTTGTGGTATTATGGCAAAACCAAAATACTTTCTGCATATGCACAACATCCTAGTAAGTCCATGGAGGGACTGTGTTTATGTCTGTGTATTATGCATGTTTATATATATATATATAATTATTATACATATACAGACATATATGCACAGTCATACACATATTTTGTATATGATCTCTGATAAAATATTTAGAGGAAATTGGAATTTACTTGTTTTTTCTGGCTCCACAGAACATAGTAGCTATGCTATTTCTTACATGTTTTTGGTTTTTTGCACTAAGTTTGACTGGAAAAGAGAAGACATCAGAGAAGATCTCATTTAAATACTCCAGACATAAATATCTTTCAAGGTTAGGGTAAATCTTTTTCATCTTTAGCTAACGGGGGTATAGTTAAAACACCCAGCATTTCATCATCTGATGTATTACATTACTTTCTTTTGTTAATTAGGAACTAGGCAAAGCCCTAATTTGACTTTAAATAAAGGAAATGTGGAAATTGTCTGCTGAAGGAAAGTACTCTCAAGCCTTTTTAAAGCATCTTCTGAATAATTTTAGTACAAAGAGATTATATAACCAATATAACAATATAGTCTTCAAATGTATACTTTTTTTCTTTCTTAAGAAACATGTGATTTGCCTTTAGTTGAGCATTTTAAATGTGGCTTGCTTATCAGTTGGCAATCTTGTGAAATACTGAATCGTGAAATTGTCATTGGATTCAGTACTAGAGAAGAAGTTGGCATTACTGATTTGTGTGTGTGTGCATTCTTAATTCTGCATTTTATGCTGAATATTACATTCCAGTATTCATGTAAGATAGGTTTGCCTATCCCAATGAATCCACAAATATGAAGAATTTCATCATTAAAGCAAAGGCTTACTTTGTATTCTGCAGGAAATAATAGGTAGTTGCTGCAGAGCAAAGAATAATATGGTAATATTTTCCCATTATTTCTTGGAGACATGAAAACCTCTTCAGTGAGCAATGATTTGATAGTCTTGAACTTCATTTTTACCTTGATGCTACTTTTTCAACATCATTTGAATGAGGCAGCAGCACCATATATGTAAACTCACCATTTAACTTATTTCCTCTCTTGATTGCATAAACCTTCCCAGGGATTGTTTTTTTAAGAATCATTCTAACCTCTGGCAAGAAAATTTTAACATTTCTGGCTTTTTGATTGCCAATTGCCTGCTTGAATAGCACCCTATTTGTCTATACAATAGGAATTTACATATCATGAGAAAAGTCATGAATCCTAAAGGGGAAATTGTGCAAATAAATTGAACTGACACATAGAGGTAAACTCTTTGGCTTATGCAGAAGTAGTCAGGACTATTCACACAGGGAAGAAGTGATGTTAAAACCACTCTTGACTTTTTGAAAATAAAGAAAAATCTCATCAGTTGCCTAAACATACATCGTTTTCACCTGGCTACGCTACCATTTGAAATCTTTTGGCTACTTTTTTAAAAACAACAAATTTTTTAAAGTGCAAAATATTACAAAATACCAAGTCAAACTGAATGTTGTTTTGATTTCATTTTCATGTCCATAATTATCATTTCACTTGTGGTGTCAAGTGAGTATGTTCTGATTTCCTCAGCTTTTTCATAATCTCAAGTAATAATTTTATAGGTCCTTTTAAATTTCAGTTTATTAACAATCTCAAACAGTACTAGAAAGATAGAAAGTGATTACTATTATAAAAATATATGTTGCATGGCCTAAAGAGTGTAGAAAATACTTTGCAATCCAAAATATTCATGTTCTTACCTATATCACAATGACAACACATGGAGGAATATCAAATCATGTTTTAGTAGCATTTGTTAGAAAGAGATGCTCTCAAATGTTTTCCTTCAGGATTCCATAATGTACTATGTATTAACAATCAGCATTTATTTTAAAAATTTTGCATTTTGCGTAGTCAAAGTCTTTTGTGATGCCCTCGACAAAGATTTATTTACTATGCTGTATTCCCTTCCATTACTTTAGTTATGTTTCAGTATTTACAAGTTTCTCTTTGAAACAGTTTCCATGTCTATGATATTGAAAATAATGAATAGTAATCTAAGATAGTCTGGGCTGAACTGAAAATTCAATACCAATGATCATTTTTCATGAAAACAGACCTGCCCTTACTTGTACTATTCAATAAAGAATGAGATTATTTAAAAAATCAGGCATGATAACTGAGCAAAACTAGTGGATTTTTTTTTTTGCAAATATTTGTGTTTCTGTTGGGCAGCTTATCTGTATGTTTGGTTGTAAATACCTCTATATACATACATGTATACACAAACAGGCTGTGTGGATGTAAAACTTAAACACAACACAGTGGGCTTAGAGGACACTGCCTTTAAGTATGATGCCCACAATAGTCATATGGATATTGTGTAAAGTTTCTTCACCCAGAGGGTGTTTGGGCACTGGAACAGGCTCCCCAGGGAAGTGGTCCCAGCACCAGCCTGGCAGAGTTCAAGAAGGGTTTGGACGCTGCTCTCAGGCACATGGTGTGACTCTTGGGGTGGTCCTCTGCAGGGGAAAGAGTTGGACTTGATGATCCTGATAGGGTCCCTTCTAACTCAGGAGAATCTGTGATTCTGTAATTCTATATCCAAGCAAAGAGACCTTGGGAATGTGTAAAGAAATAAACCTTAATGGTTTTAGTTGTGAGCTTAGAAGGTATCTACAGCTATAGTTGACTGTTGCTTTTCCCCTGAGGGCATTAGGGGCATGATAGTACTTCCCTCTAGCATTGAGCATTGTAGCAAGCAATAATTCAACAACCAAATTTAACAGTAATTCTTCCAGATAATCACTAAGGAGTGCATGGAAGCTGGCACCATTTTCATCCAAAATCTACTAGACTCAAGAGGTGCTAAACAAATGAGAAAAGAATCAAAGTTTACCCAAACAATTCTCTAGGATGAGCCATACATATGTGACACCAAAGCATCCTCAGCATGGATGCTGGGTCTCATGGTAAGCTCTAGCTGATTCATAAGGCAATGATTAGGTACTGTTTAGTTAAAAACTCAAGTCCATTCCAAGGTTGCTAAGTACAGATTTAGAAGAGAGAAATCTAATTTCATACTTCTGTAATATCTGTTCCCAAAGTACTCCACCCTTGAACTTCTCTGAAGAAAAGAAAATTTAAAATGCAGCCCAGGAGTCAGTATCTTTAACTTAAAGCCTTCTTTCTGAAGGGAATTGTATAACTGAAGTTTCTGAAATATCCTTAGGGTAGAGCTGTGAGGAGGCATCCAGAATCCAGAAGGTTATGCATAGGTCACATATACAGATGTTTTTTCAAAAGTATGGTACCTCAGAATAAAATAGGATTTTAATATTTGAGTAGAAAATAGAGATTTAAGAAAATTAACTTCATATCTTTTGGTACTGGGAACATTTTTAGTCCATTTAAATAATGTATTAAATATTTTAAAACTAATATAAACATTAATTAATGGCAAACAACGTTTAGCTGGATTCATATGTACAATACTGAAAAAAAAATCCAAAGTCTTTCTGAAGACTTTCAAAAGTGTTTTAAAGATACATGCAAAAAGAAAGTATTTTTTATAGATGTCAATATTTTTCTCCAAAATACATTCACGGAATATTATTTCTACTATTCTGAACAAAATGTCATATTTGACATTAACTTGTATGTTTAGTATTTGCATATCTAGGTTTGAGTGCAGATCAAAGTAGATGTGCAGTAAAAGTACGGGTGAGAAACTCAGTTCCTCTCAACAGACTTGAACAGAATTGTTGGATGGTGTTGGATGGCTGCTTATAGAGTTGGAAATGAATCAGATCAGTAGAACTTTTACTTGCAGTAATAACACACTCATGGAGCACAGAGGGGAGGGAAATAATTTAATTCCTGTGTCAATCACAGCATGTTTCTGTCTCAGAGGTAAATAGTTGAGCTGGGATAGTCAATGCATAACAGTGGGTATCTTTTGCTGATGCTGAGCTGTGTTGCTGTACTTGCACTGTCATCTCTTCTGGGTTCTGTAAGGACATTAAAAGTGTTTGTTCAGTACAGCCAATACATGTTAATTCAGTCAAAGTTCAATGAAATATTAAGATGCTCCATCAATATCTTACTTTCAGTTCTTTGATGTTCTACATGATCTAATAAAGGGTGGGGGGAAAATACTAGGAAGTCCTTCTCATTTCTTCCTTCTTCTCTTCCTAAAACTGCTAACAGCATTCAAAAATGCCCTAAATATGTCTGCCATTTCAGACTTTAAAAAAGAAAGAAACCTTTTATTTTGAAAGGAGTCTCTTTTGTAGTATGTGTGCTTTGTTCTGAGTGTTTTACTTCCTTTACTTGCTGATAGTTTGTCTTGATGAAAGAGCTGTAGCTACTTCTTCCTGCAAAAAGTAGAAATGAGAACTGTCACTGGAAGTTTCTGAATTGGTTTTATTCATTTTGATTGTACAGAGTGCTTTTAGAGAAAGTTGAGGATCCTCTGAACTGGGAGTTGTAGTCTTTGGTCCAACAGCGTGTTTCTCTTTGAGTTAACAATACTTACTTGGTGAATCAGAAACTGTTAAAGGTGTATCAGTAAAAACTAATGTGCATTTCTCATTCTTAATGTCCATGTGTGCTGGTGAACTACATGTTCAAAGCAGAATATCTTTAAATTCACACAGCTTAGCAGTAATCACTCAGATCTCTAACTCTCTGATTTAAGTGTATTACGCACAAACTTTTGACCTAAAACCAAGGACAGTGTGAGTTCTTCTGGTCAGTTTTCTGAAGGGGCACTGATTCCCATTATGTCAGACAGCTCCACATTTGAATAAAATGATCCTCTGTTTTCAACTGCACTGCTGCTCTTTGGGAAGCACAAACTTCTAGTGGCTCTTGATAACAGTCAGTATCATCAGTACTACCGTTCTTTACCATAAGGGAGAATGGTGCAAATTCTACTCTGATAACAATTTTTTTCATGTTTTACACTCAAAGGTATAATAGAAGAGTTGTATCTGGTTTTTTTTTAATAGTTTAATGCATGAAAAATAAGAGTAAGAGGTGTTGATTGATTTGTAGCCTTTGGAAGGACAGTAGATTTAAGAAACTGACCTTGAACATGAAGTAGTACTTGAAATTCTGTGGCGAAGAGCCAGAGTTTGAATTTCTAGATCATATAAATGTTAAGATAGGTGGAATTGCATTACTGGAATGAAAATTACAATACAAATCAAAAATCATTGTACACATTTTCTTGCAAGCAAGTTTTTTTTGTACATGCAAGATATAAGCAAGCACAGTTCTTTTGTGATTCTAACAATTTAAATTATATACCTTATGCAGGAGAAAATAGAAGAACAGAAATTCTAGCTGAAGAGCCAAGTACTGCCTTCATTTCCTCTAAAATATATTAAAACAATTTTATTTCTGTATAAGAGGCAAAGTGATGCTTTGAGAAATGAATTTATTTCATTTTACTGCAGAATTTTGAAAGTTTTATTTTTTGGTTGCATATAACCACAGCAAAATGAATAATGAACTCTGCTGTATCTGAAATCTTGTCCTTCATGCTTTGCCTCACATACCATTCTCCTTTCTTGCAGCTATTTTATTCATCAGATTAGGTCTTGTAATCTTTGCAATTCACACAACAGGAAATCAATAATTAATTATGGATAGGTAAAGCAATGCCTCACTGATTGCCTAAAACATCCAAGACTTGCACTTTATAAAACCACCGGGGATAGTTTCCTTGCTGTTTCTCACTTGAATGGATCTGGCAAGTAATTAGCACTATCTCTCCCTCATCATGTGTCTCTTCATAGCTAAAATCAAGGGATGAGGTGTAAAATTAAAGGTACAAGGTCCGTGATTAGAAGATGATAACAGTGTACATCAAAAAGTGCATTTGGAAAAAGAGAAAAGTCACCAAGGCCATCCATGGTATTTTGAAATTTTAAAAATGGATGATACTCTCAGAAGAATGTAGTACCCCTTGCACTGCAATGGAAGAGAAAAACAGGGAGAGAAAATATTGTAGATTATTTTGAGGTGGAATGCTGACAGTAGGAGAATAATGGCCTTGCTTTCAGAGAAGCCGAGATGGAGGCTGGGAGGTATGTGTCTCATTTCGAAAAAAATGAGTTTAACCACCGATTCTGAAAATGTCACTTCAAAGAGCCTACAGAAAACTTAATAATCCTCAGCCAGTGCCAGACAGTTTTGCTGCAGTTAATGACTGTCTGACTAGGAGCCCTTCTTTAAGCCTCATGCTGCCCTAAATACGTATTTCAATATGTATTTGTCTTTCAGCTTCTTAAGCAATTGAACTTCTGCTGTGTCTGGGATGTGAAACGGTCACTTATAAGTAAAAGCCATTTGTACACTAAATTCAGAGTAAGAGCACAAGAAGTGCTGAGGTCAAGCCCACTGCACCAGAGAGGAGACAGAAGCACTGTGTGTGTCACACAGCTGCACCAGCTGTGGAGCCACATGGCAGCCCCAGCGTGTGGCACTGGGACAGGGACTGAGAGTCCCTGGAGAGGTGGCTGCTCCAGTGGAGCTTGGGCACCTGCCCTGCCTGGCCCTGCCCTGCCTGGCCCTGCCCTGCCCTGCCTGGCCCTGCCCTGCCCTGCCTGGCCCTGCCTGCTGCTGCTGTTTGCCTTGGCTCAAGTGAGGCACTGCTTCCATGGGGCTTTCAGCAGAGTCTCCATCCTCTCCCCCCAGTTAGGTCTGTGCAGGGAGGAAGGGAGTGGCCTTCCTCAGGGGCTCACCCAGGAGTGGTGAGCCTCACACTCCCAGCATGACCTTTAACCAGCAAACAAATGGCTTCATCCTCATCATGAAAAGGCATGGGAAGCAAGCTGTGCTTTCCTTTAACCACTTTGGCTAACTTCTCATCCTGTCACCAAATCCTGCTCTTTTATCCAAATTAATGTAATATTTTGAAAGCCCCAAAACTTGCTGATTTTCTCTTTTTAAAATAATCTTCTGGCTTCCGTAAGTTCTGGAAAGCAGACTATAAGCACAAATACTAAAATCTTCGAATTAAGATGAGCTTCAGTGATGCATGTCTTCACTTTGGGTCTGCTGATTTTGAGTGCTTGGCTTATAGCTCTTCAGGAGAGATGGGGAAATAGGACACTTGGGGTCAGCAGCCCTTTTGAAGCCTTTGAAATCATTCCAGAATGAGGGATTTAAACCAAACAGACGTGTAAGCTGGGAGAACACTAGGATCTTCTGGGATCAATCCCTACTCTTCTCTTGAAGAATGTATCTTGATTTACCTCTTTGGAAGCAAAAGATAACATCCTAGGATTAAAAATGTTAGTACTCATTAGAATTGTAGAGTAACTGATGTCAGTAAAATAAAGTTTATTTGTAATACATGGTAAAGCAGATCAATGCCCAGGAATTCTTTTCTGGTTTTGAGTTTTTCTGGAAACAACACAAGCAAATCCAGAAAGAGCAATACTTTCAGGAGTCCCTGTTAATAGGATTTGACAGTGTAAATCCAATCTGAATTTGTAAATTCAAAGAAAAAAATTTAAAAAACACTTTTGGGTTTAAATTAGATAGTTTATCTAAAACTGGTTGGTTTGTTTTTCAGGAGTGTTTCTAGAGTTTTTGAAGCTGTAAGAATTTAGTTGAAATCCCTCTTCCAAAGTAAATACTCTTCAAGTAAGAAAGGCAGGGGCTTTTTTAGAGAACTGTTGTTTGGGCATCTCTTCCTCAGCAGCACAGGGTGACATTTCCTTGTCACCTCCTCCAGTGGTGCACAAGTCCTGTTGGTGGGGACTAGTTAGCTTCCTCCTTGTTGCCATGGGGCTGGCTTGGTATCTTTGTTCAGAAACACCGGGAAATGTATTTATTCTTTCTGTTTTATTAAAACAAAATAATATGATCCCTGATTGAAACCCTAATGATAAGTAAGGGTAGTTTTTGGTGATCATAAAAAAATGCATTATTTTGAAAATCCCATGTGAGAGCTCATTGAGATATTTTTGTGGATCACCCCAACCTTGTGACCATTTCAGATTTCTCACCACAGTCAACTCATACACATAATTTTCATATGGCAATGTAGGTAGATTAGTTGATCCAGTTCTAATTTCTGCTGTGTCCTATTAGGGTTGTGACAGCAAATTCCCACTGAAGAATTGCCCAGACCTGTGTAAGTCTGATGAGCCTTGACTTAGTTCACATCAGATTTGTCTTCTGCTGTAGACAGCGTCACACTGGTGCACACACCAGTCGAGATGTTTCATTTAACCTGACAGAGCTGCTTTAGCTTATGAAGGAAGCAACAGCAGCAACTCAGAGCAGTCTGGCTGAGTTTCAAAGTGAGTAGATCCCACGTTACATACTTACAGGCACTTTGCCTTGTTGCTCTGTCACCTCTAACACCACAGTGGGTCTAGTTACTCCCTGCAAGAGGTTCTCTATCAAAATTTCACATTTCTACAGCTTATAACCACTATGGGAACAGTTATTACTGCAATTAATATCCTGGAACCAGTAAAAAACTGGCTTAAGGAAGTAGGATTATGGAGCAAGTCTGGTCCTGGGTGCTTCAAGTTGTCTGTAAAATGTGTGTTAAATCAGGTTACAAAAGGATCAGACCTGAAGCAAGAAGCTACATGCTGGAGAGGCTGTAAATTTCAGGAAGGCAGGACACAGTTATCTATAGTTTTTCAGGCTTTTGCTGTTTTTTTAATTTGATTTGTTGCATAAGTTTTGATTTTTTTCTCTCTAGTAGGAATTTTCTGTTTACAGGAAGTTGCTGATAATGGCCAGGAGTCTGAGCAGACTCTTCAACATTGGAAGATACTGAGCCATCATACATGATACAGTTTTTCTAGAGCACTCAGTGCTTTTCAAGTCAGTGTCTTATAACAGCTAATCAACATCATCAGTCAGAGGACAGAGCTTGTTTTCACTTTTGCTACATGGCTATTAGCTCATGGACTGTTGTGGGATTTCTTTTTGAGTGGATCCTGTGAGGTATCCAGGTTAGGCACCATACCCTCCCTGACTCCTGGACATTCCTTGGCCACCTCAGTCCTCTATTGTCTGTGAATTCTTTAGGCAGGAGCTCTGGTTCCCTGTTGGGTCAACATGTTGTCAGTTCCCATCAGGGCTTAATTTAATTCAGTCCTCACAATGTTGCTGTACTACAGGAGAGAAAACAGTGTGTCTGATATCATCCACCTCCACAAATCACCTCCTCAAGTCAAAAGACTCCACTACCAGTGACAATAGGTGTTTGGCACAATAAGTTTAGTCACCCTAACAAAATAATTATTTTCGCATGAGCCTAATGAAAATTATTTATTTTCAAAATGACTGAAAGTTGAGCAGGGAGATAAAAAACCTGTTCCCCCCTTAAGCCCAGTAAAAAAGTGATCAGAGATTACAAAATCACTTTCATTTTCTATAGCAACCATCCGACTCCCATCCCAGTTTTAATCCTCAGCTTTTCCAAGAGCATGTTGTCAGAAATATGTTGCTGCCAATCAAGCTTTAACATTTGGACTTTATGAAGTATAGTTGATATAACAGTATAATGGATATATTCAGTATATTCAAGATATACACAAATGGCCAGTAGAAGATGTGTTGGGAGGATTTATAATGGTATTTCTATACTCTGTTCTCTGTCCTGTAGTGTGCAGTTGCCACCTATTAATTAATTACTACCATTTAGCAAATACATCCATTCTGTAACAGAATTGCATTGAATTGCTTTCCAATTTGTAAAATCTTCTTGTCTTACTCTCTCTCTCCTAGAACACATTTGTGGTTAGTAAATTGGTTTCTTAAATTCAGTCTCACATACTTAGGTCTTGAGTTAGCTTTCTTCTCTGCAGGACACCACTGTATACTGTACCTTTAAGTACCCAAATCAATTTAATTAAATTTCATTACAGGCAGTAGACCTGAAACAAACTAATGAAAGCAGCCATCATTTCAGGTGGTATTTATCTAGCCATTAAATTGAAAATACCCCCTTTAGGGTCTTAATTTCAATATTTAATACTAATAGCTTTTGGAATTGTTGATGGGGATAGTTTTAATAAATTTGTTACAAACTGTTTACCTTTTCAAGGAAAGAAGCTTGTTCCTTGCACAGAAGGAAGCTAAAGATAAATAACTTTAAAGTCTTAGGGTTTTGAAATACTGTGAGGTCTAGGAGCTGCCCACAGTCTGTTGAAAAAACACCATGAAAGTCATCATACAGTGATAGGAGTATGCCTTGTTTAGTCAAAAGCAATGCCAGGTCAGTACAAAACTTGTCTTAAAGTTTATTGTTTACCTCACTTGTCGTATTGAGCTGATCTGGCTTGCCAGCTTGAGAGTTTGTAGCAGAATTTATTTGAAGATGTCATTATAAGCACTACTGTCACCCTAGAGAAAAATGAAAATTTGCAGGGAAGAGAAGAAGGGAAAACATCCGCTGCAGGAAAGACTGCTAGTGCCAGCAGGTGAACAGCTCTCCTTGGTGCTCAGGCACCTTGCAGTGCTGTGTCTGAGGCAGCAGCATTGACAAAGTACCTGTTGTTTCCTGTGCAGCTAACTGGTGCCATGTGCTGCTCCTGCAGAGTCCATGGGACGGTGCAGGTGCCAGGGATTTATTTCATCCACTTCCCGTCAGAACCAGGCTGCAGGTATTAATGTATACAATGCTGATGGAATGGGCAGCAGCAAGAAAGACTCAGGGAAAGACTCTCATCACTTTTCTCTGAATGATACACCAGGGCTTTACTTGAGGGAGGCAAGAGTGCAAAAGGAGAGTATACTTGGCCATGAATTTATACACATCCACAGAAGTGGAAGCATTTCTACTTTGCTCTATGTAAGCATGGTGGGTGTCTCTTCTTTTGCAGGCAGAGAGTAATAAATAGTGCATCCCTTTTCCTTTTGTCAGATCTGAAGTCTGTCCCCTTCATAGCTTTCCCTTGCTCAGTCTGTTTAGAAGAAAATTTATTTTTAACAGAAATAAATTCTCTTGTAGAAAACTACAATGGAATGAGATACAGTCACCTTTCTTGTAAGAAATTCTGACCCCAGAGAAGGAGAAAGAAGGAAACCGTTTTTTTTAATCAGGATAAAGGCATGGGCTTCTCACATGTTTGTTCCTCCAGTGTTGTAACAGAGAAATCAATGTACAAGTTATTGTTAACCAGAGACAGAAAAATAAGACTATATGTGTTATTTGTCATCTTGATGCTTGGATAAGATTATTGGACTTAAACTATTCATTGTAACTCTAACTATAAACTATTATGTCTTCTTTAAAATACATGTATTTTATATATATATATATATATATGTACATATCATATATAGTAATTTCTAATATGATTTAAGAAGTTAGGGCTTCATAGATGTTTTCCTTCCATTGTCATGAACCTCCTCCCTCTAGCTTGGAGAATGTGGTTTGTGAAGAAACTTAATTTTGCAGACTATATATAGACTGGAAAGGTTGTATATAGAAAATTTTGCTCTAAGGAAGTGGTATTAAAGATCAATTATTTCTGTTTTCAAGTTACTCTTACTATTTTTTATCAGTTAACTAAATTTCTCCTTTGTATTTTCTTATATGATTATGATTAAATATGAGGTGTAATTCAGTGAACTGCCCTAAACATGAGTGATAGAGATCAAAGAGTCACTACTGACTCCAGGAAAAGTCCCGACTGTACTGGAAAAGCCATAGCCCAGATCTCACTCTTCCTCATTTTTGTCTTCAAAATTGCCGGTGCAGTAGACCCCTGTTTGTACAAGCGCATTGCATGAGGAGCACAGACATTCAGCACCTGTAGTTAGGTGTCACCTCTGTCTGTCCTAATTTGTTTATAGAATTTCCCTCTGTGTATGTGTATCTCCTTTCCTCCTGCTGTGTCGCAGTCTTGCTGAGTTCTCTTTTCTAAGAGTCTCATGGAAAGGGGATTTTCCAGCCACCTTCTCTTCCGAGAGCCAGGTGCCCATGGTACCTGTGGAAGGAACAAAGTCAGACAGATACCTTGAGCAAAGACAGAGCATGGGAAGGGGTGGGATTCATTGCTGGATGTGTGGAGTAGCTGAGTTAGGGAGTGGGAATGTTCTTTATTACCCTAACCATGAATTATTCTTCTGTAAGCAAGAGGAAAATTCCAGCTGGTTTTTGGTAATGTTTTATTGTGGTTTTTTTTTTAATTCAGCATTTCATTGCAAAACTTTTTTTTTAGCACCATGCCTGGTGCTTGACTCAATTTCCACTGAGCTCAACAGAAAGTGGGAATTGTTAAAACTGTGAGGCTGGGAAATCTCAGTGTTACTGATTTAAAGGTAGCATTAAGCATTGATAAAGACAATTGCAATCTATCAATACTGAAGGCATTTGAAATATTGTCATTTAATAAGAACACTATCAGAAGTCAGTTTATGCTCTCATGATAGTTTCAAACTATATGTAATACATTTTTAAAAATGTGAAGTACATTATTTTGGATTATTGCATTATGTTATGGTGCAGAAATAAAACATGAATTATTTAAACTTTCCCTTTTTTATTTTTGAACTAGCTGTTTCTAGTATTTGTATTACTTTGCTGCATTTTTTAATACATCAACGTTAACACAGTTTTAAATAGAAGGAATAGAATTTTCATTCTGTATGCCTTGAAGAAAACTGGAACAAGGAAAATGCATTGATTCTTTTTCTCTCATGTCTGAGCAAAAGGACAGTTATAACTAAGCTAAATAGATTTGCAGTCTGGTAATCGTGGAACTTCCCAGTCTACTTTTTCCAAAACCTTCTTATAAAATGGAAAATATTTCAAAGCAGAATTCTGTTTACAGTATGAAAATAGAGGGGTGGAAAAAAATGCAGAACTATTAAACAAATTGCCTAAAACAGTGTTAATAATTTGAGTCTTTCTGAGATGTGTTATTTTATAGAACTTTCTACGTTTATATTTAACCTTGCTGTGTCAGTGCAGTCAGCACATCCTGTCCTGCACCACTAACTATATTTACCACCCAGTGGCAGGAAGAAGACAGCAGCCTACTGGTGTATCCGTAGTGGGAGCACCGGACAAAAATACTCTGCTTAAGGCGGGGAGCTGCGCGGCGTTTTTGCTGACTTGTCACGATTCTTGGTGTTGCAGGATGGATGGTCACAGTATCACTTTGTAGCCTCATCTTCAACAATAGAGCGGGATCGGCAGAGACCGTACTCCTCGTCCCGCACGCCCTCCATCTCTCCCGTGCGCATGTCTCCGAACAACCGCTCAGGTAAGGCTGGCCAGGCCAGGGCAGCAACGCCCCCATCACTGCCCCGACATCTGCATTTCTTGTTAGCTCTGCTGGAAGGGCACAAAGTGTGTTCTTTGCTGTCACCAAATCACCTGTTCAAAACAAAATTTTACTTCTTTTCACGGGGAAGTTTTACGAAAGAAAGATTATACCATAAAATTTTGTTGTAAATTCTCCCAAAGTGTTTTCTTGATGGGGGTTACCTGACTGGGTCTCAGGGTAATGACATCCATTGGTAGCACCAGGAAATTCTGTTGCTCACTTTGCTAGTTAGGAAAGCCACTATGTGATTTATGACCATTTTGCACACTTAGCAGAAGTTTAAAGACCCACATCACTTTTTTGTCAACTTTTATTCTGGTGTGTGTGTGTGTACATATGCATATATAAGTTTCACAGATTGGTCTACACATCTTCCTTGTAACATTGATAGCATATTTACACCAGCTATTATCAATTCTATATGATCTGCACAATGAACTAATGTAAGTATCTCAACTAATGCTGTAGCACAAATTAATTTTTCTGTCTAGAAATTGGGTAATCTTTCCCTCACTTTGTTCTAAGGTAGAACATACCTTCATTAGATAAAGCCATTCCCAGTGAAAAATTTTCAAGATAAACAGAGTGCACTGTCAGTCTTTCAGTGGCCTTTCTGCTGCTTGTTCAATCAAATGCTGTCATTTCGTAGGTACACCAAGAGGTTAGGATTAAAATTGCCAAATTTATGATTACTGTTATGCCATAGTTTGTTTTTTAAAGAAAATTGTACTGCTAATTATCTAGAAGTCTTATTATCTAATTATTTTAGTCCTGCAGAGCAGCAACTGAGGAGATGTGAAAATGTAGCCAGAAGTACATTGAGAGCTGCTATTGTGTTTTTAAAATCTCCCATTACACAAGTCCATAAAGGACTCTTGTTCCTGCTTTTTCTTCAGTAAAATCTCATCTTGACTGTAAATGCAAGGTACTTGAAATGTCTGGCCCTGAGATCTTAGTTCGGTCTCTTGCCAGAACTATCTTCTCACTTCTGTTACTCTAATTTTTGGATGAAATTTTACTGCTGTCATCAGTTATCATAAGACTGGAAAAGCACAAATAAGAATGGCTGTTTCTAAAGGAAGAAGAGCCCATGTCATTACACACCAGTCAGCTCAATGTCAGTCAAGAAAATTGCTGGAACAAATAATCAGAACCTGAGCAGCTTGAAGGTAGTAGGAGCATAAGTTAAATTACTTAACTCTAGAAGTATCTATTTCTACATAATAATTTAGGTTGCTGTGTCTCGTAGCATCCATATCAAATGCAAGCATTGATTCAATTCCAAATCAGTACGTACAATATCCTGTGATCAGTAACACTCTATTACACAACATTTTTATGGACAAGCCTAAGGCAACAGTTGGACAGCTAGCCAACAGTTCAGAAAACATCCTGTGAGGTAAATAAGAAATTTACTGAAAACCATTCTCAAGGAAAGGGTATTGTTTATTGCCAAAATGGCAGAATGCTGTGCTTGGAGCCTAGGCTGGGTTCAGTACTCTTCAGTGGTTTTAGTAATGACCCAGATAATATGCGAAAGTTACTTATTACTTTTGTGGGTGACACAAACCTGGTGAAAGTCATGTTCCTTGAAGGGTATTATTGAAATTCAAAATGATCCTGAGAAATTGGAGGTAAAGTTCAAAGGGAAAAAATAACTAATCCTTTAAAAATAAATTATAAGGAGAATGACTAGATGAAAGTTCTTTAGAAATTGTCTGGGGATTTTTGTCAGTTGCACATGTGAATTGGAAGGTGGGAAAATCAGGATATGAGAATATACTGAATGGACTGTAATTGTTTAACTCAAGTATAAGAGACATGAGATGGAGACAGTGGGAGGAGGTACACACTAAGTCTTCAAGCATGTAACAGTCAGCCATGAAGAGGAATGGTGTGAACATTTTCTGCTTTCATAGCAGACAAATGGAAATAATGAGCAGCAAGGAGTGAGGCTAGACATCAGGGAACATTTTGTAGCAGTGGGGAAAAGAGAGCCCTGGAAAAGACTGCTTGGAGCAGTTATGTGATCTCTGTCATCAGAGATCTTCAGTTCCAGATTAAAATCTGTCAAGAACTACGTTCCTATACTGGATCCTACCTTGGGGTAAAAAGTTGAAGTAAATGAACTCACACCATCCCATCCATCCCTAGGACTGGGTGTTAGCAGGCTCAAACTACTGTAGAGAGCTCTGTATTCTTTTCTGTATGCTTTAAGAATTAGACAAGAAAAACATTAAATCAATTTTCAGTCTAATATCAACCGAAGTCTTTGCTTCAAGTGAAAACTCTGAAAGAGGGTGCTTCTGCATTTTAATGCTTGCCAGAAAGTAGCTTTCCTCTCATGGGAAGAGAGAGGGAATTCCCACAGGGAACAGAGAGAGATGATTTTATCTGTATTAGTCAATTTTGTTCCAAACACTAGAGTTTTTATAACCATTACCAGAAATGAAACAAAAATGTGAACAAAATGTGTCTCTCTGATAGCAGCTTTTTCAAGGTTTGCATTCTGGCCTGCTCCCCATTAGATTCAAGCTGCCATTAGCTGATTTGGTAGTTTAACGTCATGTTTCTTTATATCTGCCGGATTATCAGCTTTAGATTTACATCACTATTGACAAACAGTCTAAAAGCAATCCCTAATTCTAATGGCTTCATAAGAAAGAACATCTGTCCCGTATTTGGCTCTGTAAATTCAGAGGCCAGGGCCAGCAAAACCAATTGAAGCACAATTCAACATCACTTGTCCTTCCCTACTCCATACTTGAGTGCAAGTACTTCACTGTTGCTTAACTAAAAAAGGTAGCATAGTTTAGAGATGCTGGAAGATACGCCTCAAGGTCAAGCTTCACAAAGAGTTTGCATTACATTTTTTTTATTATTTTTCTTGTTTTTGAACAAAGGCATTGTTACTGTTTTTGAGCTTCTTTTTACAAATTAAATACCTGGGTGGAGGCAGGGGAGTGTGTGGGGGTAAGCACCAGCACTTTAGTAATTTTTGTACCACCATGCCCTTATCTTTGCCCCTTATGTGCCCCCTCTGGGGGGCTCTGCCACTCACCCTGTGCTCCTTCTCCTGCCCTCCACAACAGGGAAAGTGCACTTTATCTACCAACACCTAAATATATTGAAGACAGTTTACTTGAAAGCCATTAATTTTTTCCTTTGCTTTTCTCCTTTTCCTAAGAATTGCAAGCTCTAAGACGTCATAATCAGTATCAGTGATCACCTCCACATTCTGGAGTGTGTGAGACTTGAGTATAAAACACAGTTCTCTTTTTTGTTACCTGTACTTTCCTCCTTTTAGCTGTACCATGAGTATAGGCGATGAAGGATTTGGTTTTAATAAAATCAGCTTAAAGTAATGGTTACTTCATTGGCAGTTATTCACACATATAGATGTTTAAAGACAGAGAAATTATTTGAGTTACCTTTGTTAGGCATTCTTTGGTATATGTTTTCTAGAGGGGAAAAAGGATCTTTTCTTCTCTTTTCCCTCAGAATAATTTAATTAGTTTGTTCATTTTCAAGAGAAAAGGAAGAAAACAATTTTATAAAGGTTTTTTTCACACAGTTGAAACTTAACAGTCTTTTCAATGGAAATATAGTAACCATTCTGAGGAAAAAATGAAAGTGCCTGTACCTGAAAGTTACAATTTAAAGGAACTGTAAAGCAAAAGGACAAAAAAAAAATTGTTGTACTTTTTTTTTTTTAATAGCGATCATCTTAGATGTTGGATGTAAGTAAAAAGAAATTTAACATTCAGAAATAAATCTATGTTTACAGTTGATTTTCCAATGAATACATTTTGACCTTGAAATGACAGCATCTCTTCCTTCATAATGTGGTAGTGTTTCTTCAGTCAGTTTCATGTTAGAAAACTAACAAACTTTACTGAAATGCCTACTCAAGAGTTAAACTCTACATTCAGTCATATATGATTTTAAAAAAATCCATTTTTGTTATCTAGCAAGTGCCCCAGCCTCACCTCGGGAAATGATCAGCCTAAAAGAAAGAAAAACAGACTATGAGTCAACTGGAACTAACGCCACTTACCATGGAAGTAAGGGAGAACACACTTCTAGGAAAGACACCATGACAGGTGAGATTTTGCTTGCAGAGTGTATATAAAAATCAGCTGTGACAGAACCCTGATTTTATAGGATTGGCTGGGCCTGTTGCACTGTGGAAAAAGAGTCAACCTGCTTTGGTTAATTCCCAAGTTTTAGTTACCTTGAGAAATAAAACTGATGATATATTCAAATGAATACAATACTATGTGAAAATTATTTGTGAATGCCATGGTTCACAGAAGACAGACTCTGAATCCAATTTTGCATGTCTGTCTCAACTTCACGTTTGTTTTCATTTCAGAAGGAAGTTGGTTCATCACTTTGAATTAAGTGGTATATTTGAGCATGTGCAGTGATCCCTAACGTGTCTTTTGCAGGGAATGCTCTCCAGGAAAGGTTAACTTACTTTGTATGTCAGTATTCATAGGAAATTTGTGGCTCTCTGTGAAGTTTATCCGTGTTACTTTCTCAACTGGGCTGATTTGAATGTAGTAATTTTCTCTGTATGTTGTGGCATCTGTTGCAGGTTTCTTTGAAGGCCTCTCTTTCCAGTGAACTCATTAATGTCTTAGCATTTCAGTAATTAGGAAATTTTGAGTGCTTTTCTCAGTGCTGTACCTCTTCATTAATTCTCTTGCAAAATACATGTTGGTCTCCATCACCATTGTACAGGCTTATATAACCATTATTGAACTTTTTATGACGTTTATGTAGTGCCAAGCATCCTGGTCTCCTCTTCTCCAAATGCTGCCTCAGGGCAGGCAGAAAATCTCAGTGAGAAGTCTGAATGCCTGTTACCTTCTCCCATGCCCTCTGTAGAGGTCTGGCTCAGAGGCAGAATGGGTTGTTCACCAGGAACATGGTGACTCAGCATCAATCCATGTATAAGATCCATCCTTCAAGACTGTATTCAGGATATGAAGATACACACGATGCATCTACTATGTTATATGTGATTGTGTAATCGAATCCTAAAGACCAGCCTTGGAAATTGTGTGAAAATGCAATATGGTATGTTAATTAGTCTGAAGGTGAAAATCTGAAGAGAAGAATGACGGTCAAGAGCATTTGGAAACCACAAAAATAAGGAGTGTCCTGAATGATTTCTGTGGGGTGCTACAGGAGAATGCAGAAGATTCAGTCAAGGTACTGCATTTTATGTGTCTGTAATGTTTTGAGTGTGTATAGTCACTGCACAAGGTGGTTTTCTGTAAAAATTCATTGGCCCTTACTTGGCTGATTGTGAAGGAGAGGACTGAAGTCTTTTCAGCCATTTGTCAAGGATCCATAAAGGGTGAACCTCAGGAATAAGAGTAAGAGCATCAGGCTGAAAAGGAAAAGGCAGAAACACTACTTTTTTGTTGTAGCTGTATCTCTAAATTCAGACTAGCAAGTTATATCATAAAGTTCACAAAATACATGCTGAAAATTTGGTTTCCTTGCAGATAGTTTTGTCTCTATCCACATATTAAAAAAATGGGCTTTACTTTTTCCTCACCCCTTTTCATTTTTTTTACTGTGGTGTTTTTTTCTCCCATTCCTACTTTCCTTATTTTCTTTCTCTTGCAATATCATTTTCAGATTATGAGACTTGTACTGCCTCAGCAGCCTTTACTCTTCTTTGATTTTTGCATTGTGTTCTCCTCTAACATTTTCTTCTATTTTGTCTATTTCTATTGATTATTTGGGTGGAATTTTAGCAAGGAAACTTGAAACTCTTAGCAGCATGCTCAACTATCAATTGTCTTTCCAGCTCCTGAGTTCAGTGAGGGAAAAAAATCAAACTAATTCAAATTAAAAAGTGTAATATTTCACAGTCTTACATGACCAATGTACAAATAAATATGGAATTAACAAGTAACTTTCTCTCTTTCAGATCACCAAATTTCTGCACGTTCGGGCTAAGCTCAAATTAAGCACCATTATAAGAACGAAAGAAAATGACAGAAGGAGTTTTGCTCGTCAACATTCAACATGGAATTTGTGTAACAGAATTGTAGCTCATTAAATAATAAATATTTTATTAAAAACCCATATAAAATCAATATTTGTGGTTTTGTGAGACATTTTGACTTTACTTGAGCGGCCTAATGCAAGTTAATGTAGCAAGTTTCTTGCGATGCCTTGCGTTTCATTTTGTGCATCAGACAGTGCATTGCAGTCGATACATCCATGGGGATGGGACTTAGATGAATGTTTTCTCAGGTTCCACCTGGCAAAATGTACACATATTTTGATCTACTCTTCTACTTTTGTGCCAAGCTGATGTATTACACAAAGCTTTCTTTGACTTACAGATTTTACACAGTGTATAGTCACAGCTGTAGTCCCAGTTTATCTATGACTGTCTCCATGCTCTTCTCCAAAGCTCTTCTCAGTTTATAGTTGAAAAATTTTATGACCTTTGGGCTGGGACTGGAATAAAGGTTTTTTGATGGATTTTGGAAGTAGGAATGTTGGCTTCCTGCCATCCTGAGGATTTGTTGAGAAACCTCTGGGGAAGGTGGAGAATCTATGAAGTAAACAGTTTGGCTGAAGATGATAACTTACATTGATTTCACGAGGATAGCTAAAGAAATAGAGGCACAGTATCAAAGTTCTCATTGCCCTCTTCACAGGTTTATGATGCCTTTTATATTTTCTGTCTATTTTCTCCTCTCTGTAGAAAGTAATAACCAATAATAAAATTTTGTCACCTAAAGTATATTTTTAAGACAAAAACTATTATATTCAGTTTAGAAAAACGGGAACTATAAGTGCACATGATAATGTTATTTATGCCATGGTGTTTTCCTTCAGAACAGGGAAGATAAGGTTCCTGTGTACCATCATGGGACTCCTTTGAGGTGTCTTTTACTTTCTTAGTTCCCTCACTGAACTAATATGTACATCATAGTCTACATGCTGTGTTTTCTCTTCCAGCAGCAGAAGAAACTTCTGATTAATTTATTTTACCTTTGGTTATAAAGAATCAATCAGGAATACTTTTGTTATTTAAACTTATTGGCAAGTCCACTCATATTCAGAACACAAAAAAAAATACCAGGAGGTGTTACAGATGCTCAGGATTATTATTATTATTACTTTCAGAAACTATAATGCTCTGTAATCTTTTCTCATGCTCTTACTTCATTTTTCACTGTGCAAGAAGGTGGCAGTGGTAGTGACAAGTAGTGATTTCTGTTACCTAAGATTTGTGAGGTACAGAAGCATTTTCCTTTACTCTCTTGAACTAATTTTTTTTAAATGAGGAGCTGCTGCTTAGAGCAGAAAAAGCATGTTGCACAATACCAGATGAGGACCTGTCCAGCTGAGCTGTCCTTTCTTGTTATCAGGTTGTGTATCAGAGGGCACAATGCTAGCATCTTGTTATTCCAAAGTACCTGTAGATGTGTTCAGAATAAATACTTCCAAGATCTGAAAGCTGAATATTAAGCCAAGAATCAAGTGACTGGAATATATGGGGATGAATTTGTCACGTAAACCACTGAGTAACATGATTTGCAGTTTTTGTCATCTTTAAAGAAAACTGCTATGGGGAATTATGTGACTTCTTTTAACCAGTATCACCTAGAAGACTGAACAGAAAGGAGAAATAAAGGTGTTTTTCTGTAATGTCCTTTATGCAATTGAACCACAAAGTACTGCAGGTTGGTAGTAGTATTAATTTTAGAATATTCACAATTTTGCCTACCAGAAAGTGCTTCTTCAGTATTATCATGTACTGATGTTTAGAGACTGCATAAAATGTGCACATAAACACACACGCTGATCACTCCTCTATTAATTTAATTTTCAGCTAGTTCTCACATCTCTGTGAAGAAATATGGCTGAAGAAACATCTCTTACTTCTTTCACTCCTTTCCCTTCTATTGCCATTTTTATTTTAAAAAATACTTAATTTATTTTTCTTTCTATTTGTTTTACAATTTTATTATGATAGTACATGTACAATATTATCAGGAAAAATCAGATATTTACCACACAATATCAGTCCATTCACCTAGCTTATTATCTCCTTTCTTTTATATTTGTCCTCTGCTTTTGGACAGCAAGAGTCAGCTGCTCACTGAAACATGGCAGAGTGGGAATGGAGTTCCCAGGAATGTCGCCTGCATTTTCAGAGACAGGTACTGGAGCAGGGCTGCATTCATTGCTAGCAGCTACATTGCTTGACTTGCATTTTCTCAGAATCAGAATCAGAATCAGAATTATCTCAACCTCCAAGCTAGCCTAAGCCAAGATTTCTTAATCTTGAGCTCCTGGCATTTATTTTCAAACATTTTATGTCTCATTGGTTTTAGTGGTTTAAGAAAAGATTACTTAGGGTTTGAGGTTGGGTTGTTTTTTCATTTTAAACTTTTGAATTTGTATCCCCATCACTGCAGTAAAATCAGCGACACAGAGCTTGCAACTATTTTCCTAAGCTGAAACTATCCATTTTCTGTTGTGGAATATGTGATCCAAGAGACCGTAAAACTTCAATCTGGTATGTGACATTTGTGAGCACATCAGTGCAAATGTCACAGTAGTGCACTGGACAGCTGCACACCAACTCTGAGCTGTTTCTAGGTTTATAATAGTTATGGCTAATAGCAGCACATATGTACCACATGTGTTTTTATATATCAGTATGGAAAGGTCATGACCTCCCTCTTAATGTCTGATTGCCTGAAGAAGCAGCATACAGATTAGCATGCATCCAGTTTGCTGTTTGTCATCAGATTCTTCGTAATACCCTCAGATGTTACACCTTGTACCAGTCTTTTACTCTTGACAGCAAACAACCATGAGCTGCATTGACCTGTCTGAACTCGGTATGTTCAGTCATATCTGACTAGAAACTCACACACATGAAACTTCAAATCACTTGTCTTGGCACATATATTCATTTAAAAAACTGGTTACAAGTTCTTCTTCCATCTAAGACAGACCAATACATTGAATGTCACTTTAATGTTTCTTCAAGAACTAGGACTTCACAAAATGGGTATCTGAAACACTTGAGTATCTTTAGATTTTGAGAAGAGGAATCTGTATAACAAAGCAACTTCTGGTGTTTTGTGAGACAAGCAAGAAAATCAGGAAAACAGCATTAAAAAGATGATACCAAGGAAAGATCTGGCAGCTGCACTACCACGAGTCGTGTTGTCATGAGATGCACCATAAAGAGCAATGTTGATGCAGACTTCTCTAATACTAAAGACTCATCAGGAGGAGTATTTTCAAACACTACAGCAGAGGCTTCAGCTGGAAAATAAAGAAACATACTGAAATAACAGTCAAATCTCAAAAATCCCTTAAGTGACAAAATGTATCCTGAACAGTGAGAACCTCTGCAGATCAACTCTTTGGCATTAACACTGACAACCAAAGAGAACTACTCTAGCACTACTTTCCATCATTTCCCCTGTTTCTATCCTTGACAGCCTATTGGTATACATGTAGAATCAAGAGTATCTACCAACCAGCATCTGTCACTAGAGTTCGTATTCTTGCCACCTTGGAAAAGGGTCATGCTGCACTTGGAGACCTCCAGGGCTCTTCTCTGTTTCTTACACAGGACTCTGCACTTTCTTAATTACTGCATCCAGCTCTTCAAGGAGCAAGAGGGGTTTCATCCCTAACAGTTAATGGTTTTGAAGTGAAGTCTCTTTTTCCAGCTGTTAAAACTCATCAAGCCACCATATAAGCCTTCTCTGTCCTGTTTTCACAAACATGGTGCAGATCTTTAAGAAAAACCATCTGAGATCTGTAAAGCAGCAGCATGGAGCAATGCAGCAAATTGCCAAAAATTATACCCTCAGCATGGAACCCAAGGCAGATGTGAAGATCAGAATTTATGTATTCCAGTAAGCTTTGGCTGAAGGCCATGCCATTCCTTTCTCCAGAAAGGGTGCAATGATGGGAGGAAAGGTAGAGGAAGTTTTGTGTACAGAGGTCCGTGCTTGCACATTGCCAAAGGAAGAAAGAGTGCTTACATCCTCAGTGCCGTGGTTCTTCCTAGTGGTGTGACTAGCATGGATCCCATACCCAGGACCCCATATCCAGCTTTTCAGCTCGGCTGCTCGGTGTTTAGTCAAGAGTTTTGAGCTGTGAAAGTTTTAAAAAAGCCACTCTTGGTGCCTCCAGGTTTTATACCATCATACAGAGAGACCTGAGAGAAGTCGCAAGCCACATGTTTCAGTTCCACTGATGACTCTGATTCACAGCTACTCAATTTTTACTTTCAGGCCTGTTCTTTTATAGTAAGAGTTCTCATAACAGCATTCAATCATAGAATGTCTGGAACGTTAATAATGTGTGAAAAGTGTGCAGCAGCCACACAAAATGTAACCTTCATAGTCTTTCAAACATGAGAAGTACCCACAGTCTTTTGAGTCCTAATGGCAAACTAAGCTTCAGCTACATTGCCAAATGAGAGGGATCAGTGAAGTCAGCTTTGCAAGGAAAATCCTTTGCTTTTCATTTGGGGTTTTTTGGGATGGGGTCGGAAATAAATTTTTGCAAGACTTTATATTATCCTCCTTCTCTTTAGAAATACTTCCAGTCTCAAACTCGTAGCTCAGTTTTGTCAGTGCATTTGAGTAGTAGGACATCTGACAAGAAAGTAGCAGCAGTGATAGCAGTCATGGATTTGAGATTATCTTGGCCAGACCTCTTTAATGTAACTACATTTTACTTTGTGCTTAACTTGTTTGTTACTTATATTTAATCACTGTATGCTTGAATAATTTCATGATAATGCAAAATGGCTATAGAATTAATAATCTACATTGCCCAACTGAAGTAAAAGAACTAAAATGTTTCTTAATCTCAATATTTACAACTGCCATTTGTTGCATGTGTTACATAAGCCCATCTATAATCTAAAATTTATTATTGAATGCTAGCTTTATATGAAATTATTTTGTTTATGCATGTAAGAAGTGCACAGGATTGTTATGAACATGACATGGAGCCTGTTGCCATAATAAATGAATACCAAAGAGATGTATGTACACCAAAGCAAAGATGGTGACCATTCAGTGGAAAGTCTGCAGATGCTTTTAAAGACTTTGGTGTGTGAGAAAACAGGCTTTGTACGATGTATTTAATGAAAAATTCCCTTGAAGGCCAAAGAGGTGTTTGGTAAACCTGCTTTTTCCTTCCTTTTTTCTCTCTGCAGCTCAGAACACTGGAATCTCAACTCTGTACAGGAATTCATATGGTGCACCTGCTGAAGATATCAAACATAACCAGGTTAGTACAGAGGCTAAAATGTTACTGTTCCAGATGGCAAAAGACTGATGCAACATCATGTATGGAAATGGAAGAAAAATACCAGAAATTTAAAATTATCACAAATAAACAGATTGCTTCATGTAGAATTTTACTTCTCTGTCCAAATTAAACACCTGTGTTTGAATGTGGGAAATGAAATGAGGTCCTGAAGGTCAGTTGCACCTTGATAGCAGTTCTAGAAATAGAAACTAGAGTAGATAAACTCCTTTGTGCAGTTGTAATATCGGGTCCAAACTTGTAAGACCACTTGTGGGACTGCTAAAAGTAATGAACTTAGGCAGCCTTTTTCAATCCCTTCATAAAGTACAATATAGATATTTGTTTTGAACAAATATCAGGGAATTTGGGCCATAGCAGTGCAACTGTTCCTGCCATCTTGAGGGGCGATTACTAACATATGCAGAGCAGCAGGTTCCACAAAGTGTTCTTACATCAGTGTCTGAGCATCAGTATTCCCAGAAGTAACCATGTGAGGAATGGCAGGCTGCATTATTTTGCAGTCACAAAGTCTGCCCAAACTTACAGAAGTTACATGAAGCAGAAGATAGTCTTCTAGGATAGTCAGCATGTGTTTATACATTTCAGATTTCAATAAAGTCCCAACTGTAAAATCAGAGATTCACTAGGGATGCCTGAAAAAAAATGTAACCTTGGGTTAGAGGATCATATTTTATTTTTATTTTTTTATCTGCTTATCATAAACATTTCAGCTTTAAGGCAACTAGCTGGAATGTACCAACAGCACAGCATTGTCAATATGAAGTGCTGGGGAGGTGTTAAGGAGGTGCTTTACAGTAGGAGAAGAACACATTTCAGGGCACTTTTCTCATGTCAGTGCTCTGAAGACTGTAAATGCTTTTTAAGGATATGGTGTCACCTCTTCCCCTAAGCCAGGGGAAAGACAGTCTTAAGTCAAAGGCAGCTGCAAAATGTTTAGCATCTTTGGAGTGTAAATTGATTGCATACAAATTCTTCAAGGCTGAGTTTTGGTCATTATTTGCATTATACAGCTGCAAGTTACACACAGATTGTAGTAACAAAAGTGAAGTATAAGCTATGCTGCATGAACTACTTTTGACATAAACCAGCACCTTTTGCAGCAGTAGTATTAAATAATAAATATATTTTATCATAATAATGCTATTAAATAAATGTAAAGAAATAAAATGACAAGGCAGAGCTGTAGAATTAATTCACTATTAAAGTAGTGCTTTGAGCAGAAGTGAAGATAATGCACAATTTTGTATTTTTAGCACAAGAAATATGAGATTTACTCCTTCCATCCTGTTGCCTGCAGTAAGTTGTATCTAACAATCACTGGGTATTGCTGTCTTTCAGGTTTCAACACAGCCAGTTCCACAGGAGCCCAGCAGAAAAGATTATGAACCATATCAGTCATTTCAGAATTCAACAAGAAACTATGACGAGTCCTTCTTTGAGGACCAAGTGCATCATCGTCCGCCTGCAAGCGAATACAACATGCACCTGGGACTAAAGTCAACTGGCAACTACGTCGACTTCTACTCAGCTGCTCGTCCCTATAGTGAACTTAACTATGAAACAAGCCACTATCCAGCCTCTCCCGACTCCTGGGTTTGAGACTTGGGCAGATACAAAAGCTCCAGGAACTGTGCATGTGCATGCATACCACGAGACATTTTTTTTCCTGCAAATTTAGTTTGTTAAAGCCTGTTCCATAGGAAGGCACAGATAACCAGTATGGAAAAAAATAAGAGATTTTTTTTTAGAAGGCTAAAAGATACGAAAGCTAAACCTGGGAGTAATTAGAAAGAAATATATATATATACATATATATATTTTACAGTGTGGGGCAACTTTACTGTTGGCCTGTAGAGTCTAAAGTTCAGTGCTGTATATTGAACGTGGCTGAAGGAAGGAGGAAGAACATGACAGTGGATCTGGGTCAAGAGTTAAGCACAAGTTACTGAGCAGCGTACATACTTTATGGGGAACAGCTTCTCACACTTTGTTTAATATCCTCATTCATTGTGAATCTAGGCTTCAAGTTGCATTTGGGGTTTCCTCTGTACAGCAAGATGTTTCTTGCCTTTTGTTAATGCATTGTTGTAAAGTATTTGATGTACATTACAGATAAAAAGAAGAAGGTGCATTGTGTATATTACACCAATGCCACAGTGTTTCTTCATCTATGGTTCTAAATATTGCTTCAATTTCAAATTTTGAAAGATGTATGAATTTCCAGTTTTTTTGTTTTCTTTACCCCGGTGCGTTTTAACAAAAAAAAAAATCAAAAAAAAAAATCAAAAAAACAAAAAGGAATATTTAGCAGTATTGTTTGTTCTGATATGTGAATTTGTTTGTGGCAACTCAAAAAAAAGGCATTCAGCAGTTTCTGACAATTAACATTCATCATTCCACACTCCTTGTCAACAAAGTGCTTTTTCACTGCCTAAAATTTTAGATGTAGATATTTGAAATAGATTTTTTTCATTTATACCAGTTTTCTTTATGATGATACAGTGTTAAAAGAAAATAAATTACAATTGATCTGTCATCCATATTTGCTAAGAATGTCTATTTCCAAGAACCTACCATACAAATACACATTCTTACTCGTGTGTGTCCACGTATGCATAGTACTCTGTGTGCGTGTGTTTGAGCGTGTGTGTTTGTGTGGCATAAGACTCCTTTTCATCCAATGTTCTCCTTGTTAAGCTTCAATTTTTGTTTGATTTTCAGTTACTTTTAAACAGTGGAAACTCCAGTATGTGCTTTCTTTTACTCACTTCCGTAACCATCGACAGCAATTCAACATTGCTAGGCCACATGCTCACAAAAGAAGGGGTAGCTGATGTTTTATCACCAATTCCATCACCCTTAGGTGCCATTTCCTTTAAAAGGCATCTTTTGATCTCCTCTTGAGGAAATTCCATTTTCTCCAGCCACCAAGCAGTAAGTGCTCAAGGAAGGCAGTTTGATCTTGCCATCTCCCTGAGGGAATGAAAAACTAAGACCCATCAGACTTTAACCTGGACTCTCCAAACTCTTTAGACTACAGAAGGGTCCAATTTTTGAACCATTAGGACAATCATTTCTTTTAACCCATACCAAAAATAAAACCCAACACCCAGAACACATTCCTCAAATAAGAAAATAAAGACCATTTCTGTGCATTTAAAGTGAAATTCTAAAAAATGTAAGGGACAGAGAATTTTTTTTTTTAAATTATTATTTTAAAATAAAGTAACAGCTACATAGGCTAGGAGGCCAGAAGAGCTGGCATATTCTTAGCTCTTGTAATGCTGGAAGGAAAAAAAAGAAGCATTTCTTCATTTCTGTGATTCAGGCAACAAACAGTTCAGCATTCAATTTTCAGAGCATAAGACCCATCACTAATGGAGTAGTTGTAAATTGCTTAAATTGCAATAAGGGATTTGTTTTAGGTTGCAAACATTTCTGTGGTTAGTCACTGTAATAGTTTTAACATCACCTGGCACACTTCTGGCTGTGTGCAGGGGGAGAAGTCTCTCACAAGTCATCACCTGCTCTATAGGACGCAGCCCAAGTAGTTCATGCAGGCAGGTATTGTGATGTAGAATTGGTTTATTGGTAATCTAGGACTATAGTTTAATCTTTTTGGCAGCTTTTCCCAGTGTACGATATGTAACCTTTGCTCTTTGTAGTAAACATGGGGAAAAAAATAGCATGCAAAAAAATTTTTAAAAAATTTCAGAAAGGGTGGGTGGGAGGGGCACAGTGGGCCAGATGTATAGTGAGGTAGATAAAAATACTATTCATAGTTTTGGACACAGGTTGTTTATATTTTATTTATTACATTGATTTTAATAAGTGGCATTTGCAGTGCTCTTTTGAACAAAGCACGTTTTCAGTATAAAAACTTTTTTTTAATAAAGAATGTCACTCACAACTGGAAGTTCTTCTTGACTGCCTGACAAACAGCAGGCTTGTGCAGCTCTCCAGGCACAGGTTTGCCAGCAGGCCAAGGGGATGCATCGTTCTGTTCAAAGTTCTTAGGACAGGAGATTGTTGTAAGTTGGATATATTTCCATTCTTCAAACTACTGAAATGCCCACATTGCCCTCTTTCAGCTCCTCTTAGGAATTACTTGGAGTCAAATGTTGACCATTGCTCAAGTGAGAGATTCTGGATTGATGATGTGGCATAAAATACCTTTTGTCTATACTTTGTGTTGGTTTGTTTCCATTTTTCTGTAGTGGCAAGTGCTCCGACTGATAACGTTCACTCTTGCTGTACTGGGTTTTGAGAAGGTGTTGAATTACCTGGCTTCTTTTCCAGGCTTGGAAATACAACACTGCCGCCATACTGAGCAAGATATATATGATGCATTCTTTTTAATACTGAGGAAAGTATCATTACCTATTGCTGTTCCCTTCATTCTTGTACTAAATCACACACAGAAATAGAGAAAGAACAAAACTGTTCAAAAAAATTGTATAAAATGCAATTGATGTACTGTAAAATGTCGGATTTTTTTTTTTTTTTTTTTTTTAACAAGCTTCGTATTAGAATCTTGTTCAGCTGTGTAGAGCTATATAAATCTCACTGTTTTATTAAATGCTGTTTATGGTCTGGAAGGAATGGTTAACCTATCTCAAGATTTAACAAATTTGCACTAACATGAGCAATATTGATTTGAGAAAAAATAATATGAATTCAATATTTAAAAGATAAACTATGATTTTAAAGGTATATTAACACTGAAAGTACATTTTGACAAATAACATATTTAAGCCCAAAATATAAATGGTTATGTCAGATAACACAAAAAGAACTATAACAATATAGACTGAGAAAAAAAAAAATGTTTCACTGTACATGTTGCTAACATGTACAAAGACAAACTCATATTGACGTATTTTCTATTAATAAATCCTACTGTATTGTGGAGAATTGCTGGTCATAGTGCAGTATGTTTAAACTCAGAAGTTGACTCCATAGAAGCTGCCCAGCTTCACACAGCAAACAGATCCTTGTGATTTAGGTATTTTTAATGTTAATTGGATAACTTTCAGCTCTCAAGTCAGTCATTGCCCCGTCCCTGTCCACAAGGTTGATGAGCACAACCTGCTCTACATCAACCAGCCAAGGGGAAAGATATTTTTGAGAACACCCAGTTCACCCCCAATTATGTCTGCAAAGGCTCAGCTGCTGCCACTAGTAGAGAGAGTTTATCTACACCCCTAGAAAAACCCTGAAAACCTCAAGGCTGGTGCCGCTGGACAGGAGCATGCTGTAAAATATATGAGCTTGGCTATGGGTTACATTGACCACAGCCAAGAAACAAAGAGTAAAACATTAATTTACTCATGCACTGCTGGAAGACCCAGCACACAGTGCATGTAAAGGCTCAGGAATAAATGTTTCTCAGGTTCCATGAGCTTGCAGAAGGGTCTCAGCAGGAGACTTGCAACTCAAATCAGAAATGCTGACTTTTTTTTTATACCTTGGCACAGCACAGGCTGTGCACGCCAGTGCATGGCAAGGGAGGCTTTCTCATCTCCTCTGTCACTGTTACTCATCTACTCTTCCAGCAGACAGAAAGAGCCCTAAGTTTAGAGTTATTACTTGTATCATGAGTGGGAGAGATGGAGATGGCAATCCAAACCAGGGGGAGGAAACAGAAGGGCCTAAAAATGCACTCAGAGTTTGTGCATGAAGACAGAGCTGCACCCATAATTACTAACAGTGGAATTGACCCAATGAGATTTTATGCAGCAAGATCTTCAATTATTACCATCAGGTTAATGTAATGAGCATTTAATAGTAGCAGTGCAATGCATGCAAAGCTTTTTGCTAGAAAAGTGGGAGGGAGCAGCAGAGAGAAGTCACAGGAGCACTGGGCACTTCCAGCTTCAGCCAGCAGATGCTGGGCATGTGGGCAGAGGCTGCTTACTGCTGTGAAGGGGAAGGGAGAGGGATGACCCTTGAGAAAAAATTTTAGGTCCAAGCCTTTCAGACTCAGTCAAAATCACATCAACTAAAACAGAGGCCACTTTTGCAAACCTCCCCCTTGCCCCACCATCCTCAGTGGCAGAGTGAGGTTCCCCCTAGCAGACACGTGGAAGTGGTGCACATGGGAGCAATCCTATGAAGGGCCCAGCTGGCAAAGGCCCTTTTCTCTCAGCTGGAAAATACCTGGTACAGATGTGTGTCTGACAGCTGCCAGGGCCAGGGCTGAGCTTGTCAAGCAGCTGCAGCCACTTGCAATTTGAAGTCCAGCATTTTCCCTGGAGGTCAGATGGGCACCAGCATCTGCCAAAGAGCTGTGCAGTCCTGGCTCTTTCCCAGGGACTAGACAGTTTCTAAATAGTGGCCTAAAGCCAGTTTCAGACATTTAGGCTGAAAGGGTGAGATTTGCATTTCATCCCTAGGCAAGCCTGTGGTTGAAACCTGTAAGGAGAAGGGCACCCCCACCTTCCAGGCTATTCTAAAACACAGGTGAGAAGAGCTGCTCTGGTTATTGCACACCTTTTGACAACCTGTGTTAGCAGCACTTGCTTCTGACTCATGCTCTACTCTTCTGAGGGCCAAACCAAACAGCTCCACATAACACAAACATTTCTACTTCCTTCCCAGTGCTCCCCCTGGATATTGCACCATCTCAGCTGGGACACATCAGTAAAAAAAGCAGCACACCACAAGTCCAGCAAGGCACATGCATGGGTACTGGTGCTAGTCAGGTGCAGTGCTCTAGCAGGACACCATGCCAATTCATTATTATTAAACCTAATTCTCAGTCAAACTCACTTTAGTATTTTTAATGCAATTTTAAAAGCAGTTTCCTTCCTCTGTGAGCATTGGTATTGCTTTGCCAGAAGAAAGCTCATGTTAAACTCTTGCAACTTGTAAATGTTTCGTTTACATCCAATTTCAAAGCCCATGGAAGTCCCTGGAAAGATTTCCATTAGCTTCACCAGGCCCAAGTGACAACAGGTGAAGAATTGGTACAACATTCTCAAAGGATGTGCACATCAAGGTCACTCTTGCCAGCATATCAAAGGCTGCAACCTTCTAATAGCTAACAGGAAGAAAAAGTTATTTGCTAGTACCTGTCTGTGAGAATTTACTCTAGAGCCCTTACCTCTCTGCACTCTTACTTTCACTGCTTTCAGACAGTAACATAGATAGAAGTTACTCACAGTGACTGATAGTTGCAGTTAATTTCGGTAGTTGGATAAGTAGTTTCAGATGCTTCCAAGCAAGTAAAATCTGAAACTTGCCACTAAACCTAGGAAAACAAAATAGCAGTGGTTTGCTGATTCATTATTTTTTCACAAATACAATTAAAATAGCAAATCTGGCTACGGGGGCTGATTTTTACATAATTTATTTATTTTACATTAATGTTACATAAGCAGAAAATATTGATAACTAAACATCAAAACAGTTTAATAGCATCAAACCTGAAAAGTTGCAGCATAGAATTCAGGCTACTGTGTGCAGACACAATCAATTATTACCTCTGTCATCAAGGGAAAGAGAGGAAAAAAAAGCCTCTACCATCATTTAAAGCCTAACATCTTCTGTAGTAAATACAAGTCCATTTTGAAAAAGACTTCTACTCTTTCCTTCTGAAAAACACCGCCAAAAACAAACACACACCACCCCAAAACCTCTCAACCTTTTTCTTAAGCTACCCTGGGTCTGACTTTTTTATTGGGGTGGCAGGAAGGGAGGAGAATTTGCACTGTTTGCAATATTTGAACATAATGTTGTGTTGCTTTTGTTTCTGTCTAAGGTCTGTGGATGTGGGCAAGAGCACCACCCACTGTAGTGCTGTAGGAGCATTAAGCAAATCAAAATATGCCAAATAGCAGCTGCATTGCCAAATGTGACAGCCACCACTTCCAATACCCTGGCTACCACTGCAGGCTTGTCATCATGGGAAAGAAAAAAGAGAGTGTCAGCCTCCTGTTACACAGATGCACCAGCACTCAGTGCAGAGTGACAAGAGTGAGCTTTTCAGTGCCAAAGCTGCTCAAGACAGGCTAGGGGGGCTGCCCTCTGCCACAGGCTGAGTGGGACACGCTGGGAGCACCATGGGAAGGAGGATATGCAGATAAATGGCAGGCACAGTGAGCAAAATTGGGCAGAAGCATCTCAGACCTCAGCAGGGCACAAGCACTGGGGCCAAGGAGCTGGTGATGGCTGGGAGTGCTGAGGGTGCTGCAGCTTCAAGGGACTCAGAGCTGATGGGCACTGCTGCCTTACTCTGCTCCTGAAGCTCAGCCAAGGACATTCCTGACCCAGATTTTTGCTTTACTTTCAGTTAGAATGGTTTAAGAGGTGACCAGTTTGATTTGGTTTTTTTTTTTTTTTTTTTTTTATTTTTCTTCTGGTCCTTTTTGTAGCAATGCAACGCTTCATAGAATGATGGAATGGTTGAAGGGACCTTAAAAGTTGTTTAGTCCAAATTCCCTCTCGGAGGCAGGGGCACCTTCCACTAGACCAGGTTTCTCAGAGCCCCATCCAACCTGGCCTTAAACACTTCCAGGGATGGGACACCCACAACTTCTCTGAGCAACCTGTCCCAGTGTCTCACCACCTTCACAGTGAAGAATTTGTTCCTAACATCTAACCCCAATCTCCTGTCTTTTAGTTTAATACCTCTGCACTTGTCCCACCACTCTCTGCCTTTAGTTAGAATGGTTTGAGCTTACCTTTTGGGTTTGTTTTGTTCAGTTCCTTGTGATAATGCAGCAGTTGTTGTGGTCTGCTGCAATTACCAAAACCCAGGTGCAGTGCCAATGCTTGCACGTCAGCAGCTCAGTCCCTCTTGCAGTCACAGTTTATCTGTAACATAGTGGAAAAAAAAAAAAGAGAAATCTCAGTTACTAGATTATATGTTCTGAACAAACTAAAGAGATGTTTAATATGCATGGTTTGCTGGTGCATTAGAGCACGGGCACAGCTCCCAGCCCTGAGCCAGGCGCTGGCTGGGCACAGCAGGAAGGTGTTTGGGCAGAAGTGCCAGAGTGGGGACACCCTGACCACGGGTTCCTCACAGCCCCCACCGAGGAGAAAAGCTCTCTGCCAGCATATGGACATCTCTAGTGGCTTCTGGGGAATGTAAAGCTGGAAACCAGAGACCAGGAGACTTAACACTAAAGTTGTTTACATAGTAAAGTCTGAGCTATCCTTCCCACTGTTAAGGTCTGTAGCTTGGGGGTTTGGACTTTTTTTGTTTGTTTGTTTTTTGCTTTTATTAATACGGTTTAGGGCAATAACATTTTTGATGTAACCACTTGTGGAATATGTTTTGAATAAGCAAGAAGAAAAGTGACATTAATAAATGTAATTTTAAAACACACAGCTGGAGACAAGTTGGTTTGATTTCCTAACATTTGATGCATATTGTGTAGTTTAAGATAATGATTTGGTTTAACAACACTGTGATGAAAATGCAAATTATATACTCTAATAGACTGTGAAATTCCAGGTCTATCAGCTATGTATACCATACATAGCTAATTAATGACTGTTCAAATCAGCAAAATTAAGGTTAAAGAGGTGTTAAAAGACAGGAAGATTGTGGAGCTGCTTCACATAGTGACAGATGATGGTTGTCAGTCATCTCATCTCTGACATGCCACAGTTTAAGTATGATGTTTGTCTGCTGTACTAACTTTGATTTTTAAAATAAAACTAGTTTTATAAACCAGTCACAACTAAGCCTGACCTGCTGGACAGAGGGATGTAAAAAGTGGGAAGTGAATTATGTAGTCTTTTGCTGTGTTTCCAATACCATGTCCAGAGACCATGAATTATCCCAGAAAAACTGGGACTCTTTTACTTCCAAGGATTTACTCTGTGCCTTGCTGATGGCACTTATTGCCTCTCACAAGACCATCTGTCAAGGCACTGTTGGAACCCCTCTGAAATTTCAGGAATATTTTCCTGAAATCTCAGCAAATTTGGGAAGCAAATCAGCAGCTTTGCATCGTGGCACAACCGAACTCCTGAACTCCTTGCTCCAAGGGCTTTGTCCACCACACACAGGGCTAGAAGAGCAGAAAGGGGATGTGACTGCCCCAGCCTATTTGAAATAAATCACCACATGGGACTAGAAGCATCTAAAACTGTCTAATGACCCCATAGCTTTTTTTTTTTTTTTTTTTTTTTGGGGGTACTCCAGTAGCAAAGGGTGCACCATGGCAAAAGGAGAAATTCAGCTTATTGCATGCAGAAAAGATTTCAGCCTAATTTTCTTCCCCTCAGCACCTCTGAGGGTGCTGAAGCTAGTGTTTTATTAACAACTCTCTTAAATGTACCCCTGCTCCCCTTACTGCCAGTCACATCCTTGCAGTCTTACCTAGATCCTGTACCTGGTTCAATGAGCCAGGTGTGAAATAGTGCCACCAGGAAGTGAAGTGAACTGAGGCTCAACAAAGTCAAAGCAGTTTGATGTAATGGAGGAGACTTGCAAGGCAAAGATCCTGAGATGGTTTCAAGTACCCCCTGAAAAAAGAGTCCCCTTGTCACAGAAAGGGATGAAAGGCAACATTTCTGCAGAGGAGACAGTGGTGCATTGAGTCTGCCAGGTCCTTGCACAGCTGCAAGTGTTTGCTGGACATGCATTTCAGTGCCTTTGCTCAGGACAGGAGGCACCAGCCACTCTTCCTTCCCCAGAGGAGATGGCACTGCCATCATCTTATCCTCTGGCACAGTTTGAGTGGCCACAGCAGGACAGCAACAGAGCTTGTCCCATGCATGGGTCCACTGGCAGAGGTGCAGGAGCTAAGGAGAGCCATGGGGGAATGAAGACCTCACTGAACTCAGACAATGGGACAGAGACACACCAAGGTCTGCAAGGCTGTCAAACAAAAAGGCTATTAATGGCAATCATGCATTTGTACAGTTACATGAAATTCCAATGTTTATAACAATAACAGAATATTTTAAGCCTCAGACCTTGTCTGGATGTGTCTGGGTGTTAACCCATTTTAGCAGTACATGGAATAACTGTCCTAGAAACTTTTGTAGCAGCAGCTCTGCTATCCATCTTTCTTTGGCTGTCTCAGGATTTATATGTCTTAGCTGAGGTTTTGCTTAGCCTTGCACAATTGTGTGGTTTCAGCAGTCAGCATGAGCAAAAGTACTCATTCAAATACTGGAGGGATAAAATATTACCAATTAAAAGAGTTGCAGATTAAGACATGAACAGCATGTGAAGAGTGAGGAAAGGAGGACAAGAGCATCCAAGGCCAAGCTAATGCCACTCACAGAGCATGGGTGTGCCCACAGACCAAGCAACCTGTAACAGGAACAGGATGTTCACTGGTAAGCAGCAAATATGTAAAGGAGATGCTGCATTTTCCTTTCCAAGCAGGGGTACCAGAACAGGATGCTCTGGGCAGAAGGAGCTCTGGTCTGACATTTCTCAGGCCTGGAAAGCTTAGGCAAGGGAAATGAGCTTAGGTCTGAATGTGTGTCTGTTCTTCACATATGTGAGATCATGTTAAAACAACATAAAAAATCAGGAAGCTCTGCCAAGTTGTTGGTGTGCACCACCAAGCATCCAAAACCTTTAAATCAGTGTAGCATCCATGTCTGTCCCAGCATGAAAACCAGAAGGGGAGTTACTTTTTCCTAGCACACTTATGATTGTGAATTTATAGGTGAGGACATCTAAAATTATTTTAATAAGGTACTGCTTCAGTCAGTTCTCAGCTCTCAAAGTCACAGAATTGCTCAATTCTGGTTTTGTTTCATTTTGCCGGAAAAGAAAAATTCCTTTGGGCAAATCAAAAAATCAAAGGTTCTCAGGAGAGGAAAATGCCAAATGGCATTCTTTCCTGGTGGAATATGATGGGAAAGGATTCAGTAGCATGTGGAACAAGTCTGTTGAAGTTTTCTAAAAGTCTGTTGAGCTATGTTTTCTAAAAGATGAATGGAATATCCTTTTCCTATGGCCTGATGAAGCTGACTCAGATTAGGACAGATACTTTAAAATATAGACAGAATTCAGTGTAAATAGAAGCAATCAAATCCTGTTGTTCTCATCTGTGTTCTTTATGCTGTTATTATTGTCCTCTGAAAGGATGATGGATTTTTTTTTTTATGTGCTTGATAATTGATTTGCATTATTATTGAATTTCCTTAATGTTGATAGAGCTAAGTAGAATGATATGGATTATATTGATTTTTCTGGAAACAGACTATTCATCTGCAATTTCTATTAATTCTGTGAAGATGTTAACACCTTACAGTGATAATCAAATAATGCATAACTGGCTTTCTATTGCTTTCAGGAGGCACCAAGAATGAAGTGTGATCAATTCATAAAGTTCAATAGGCATTGGAGTTTTGTCCTTTGTTAAACACTCTGAAGGGTCTTCATAAAAGCATAAATGGATTTACATCAGAGAGTGCCTAGAGCTTTTTATCATGGGTCAAGTTTAGTTCCAGAATTCACTTACTCATCCATTCAAAGTCAATAAACATTTTATGTTGCAGGGAGCATCTCTGTTTTGGACTCCACAGATATGATGTAGGCTGGAGGAAAGAGAAATTCTGAATAAGGACAAACATACAATTTAACTGAGCTCTTCATCTAGATATGTGTTTTCTGAAAAATGCATGCACAGGGACTTGTTGAAGAGGGTTTCATAAATTTCTCTAATTCAGTATTACTTTTCAGTCTTGAAGGGAAACTGCACTCATTAGAAAAATCTTCCTTGCCTGGGTTTGCACAGCAAACTATGAAGAATCTGTATGGCCATTTTGCACATCAGGATCTTATGGCTCACAATCTTTTTGTAGTGATGTAACCAAATTAAATTGTATTTGCCTAATCTAACACTTGTTAGCATAAGAAGATTTCTTTTGTCAAGATATTTTCCAGATGGATTCCTGAAGTGCCTGTATGAGGGAGGTTTGGCTTATGATGTTGACTAGAGCTAGAATGTCCATTATGTCCAATAAAATAAGAAAGATAAGCCTGCAGCATTTATCAAAATGGCAGTTCAGTTTCTCTGTATCACCCCTGCCACTAATTAGCTCTCATTTTTTTGTTTATATCTTACACAAGAATAATTTCTTTTTCATGAGAAAACAATTTTCCCCTTATCAGTTCTAAAGGGTTAAGTAGCTTTTTCACCACTCTTAGGAACATAACTGCAACCTTGAGTCTTCTGTGAAAGCCTTTCTTTCCTTCAAGGGCATGCTGACTACATTCATCCAATTTTGCTGCTCTGATTTGCATATTAAAGAATTGTTTCTTCTTGCAGAAAAACAGTGTGAGCAAAATCCATGGCTTTTGATGCCAACTGAAAGCTAGATTAATGTTAGGGAAAATAATTACAGAATCCAAAATAATATATAAGGTACTAGAGAACTAACAAGGCAGTAGCTAGTCACAGGGTTAACAGCTTGAAGAGAGAGCTCTGCTTCAAAGGCTTTTATCTGCCAACAGATGTCTGTAAAAGAAAATCATCATGGGAACGCCACGCTGTATCTGTAGAGCAGAGCTGGGAGGGCAAGGATTACCCACACACAAAACCACATCCCAAAACAGACAAGAGTCACAAAGCCAATACTTGGTGGCAGTTTGCAGAACAAATTGAGGATTTGGTAAATGCTGTGGACTTTCATTTGAAAAGTCCAGCTTTTACACCCAGCTTGCAGCCCTCTTTTGCCCATGCTAAAGCAGGCAATATGATGTTTGTCTTATGAAGAGTTTAACGTGCAGCCTGACCGATGGCCATCATTCGATCAATGTGATCATAAGCTTGGGCACTGAAGGTTTTGGAACAAAGCTTTTTGATGGCTTCCAAAGGCTGGTGAGAGAGCCAGACACCAGCACCTTACTGTCTGTCTAGACATAGTCTTTGCATGTGTGGAGACTGAAATTTTCCTGTGAGAAGAAGAGGAAACTGAACGTGTCTATAATACAGGTTATTTGCCTGTGTTTGAGATGCCAAATATATGTCCCCTGTGTTTTGTATTCCCAAAGAGTTCAGCATTGTTGGATTATGTCAGATTTTTAGAAAAGAGGCAAAAATCCTAACTGTTCTTCTGTAGAACAGTTCTCCTTGGTTGAAGTAAGCAACATTTACATGATTCCTTGCCATGCCTGTAGTCAACTAGCTTCTAAAAATTTCATTGCTTCTAAATCCTGTCTGAATGTGAAGTCTATGGCCTCTCACAATTGTCTCTTTGTCTGTTATTTTCAGAGTGTCCTACTAATGCAGGTGCATATATACAACCCAGATTAAGTTCTGACTTCTTTTTTTTTAATGGTCCAGCTTGTCTGGAGCAACCTGAATTAAAAGACGTTTATGGCTTCTTTTTTTTCCCTTTCACAGGGCAGCCAAGCATTTGATCATTTATATGGCATAATTTACAGGAATTAAAGCACACTGATTTTCTACACAATCTTTAAAGAATAGAGCCAATCTGACCTGTACTTACACCACAGAGCTAAAGTGCAGTGAAAAAGGAACCAGAAAGAGGTATTAGAACTGCACCCTCTAAGGTCTTGTCCTTTGCTGTCATTTGTGGAGAATTCTTTTCACTTCTGTCAAGGCTTCAGTCTTGCCAATGATCACCCTAACTCGTGCCTAAATAAGAAAGTCTTGCCATAGTTAACATTTAGCTAAAATGGCATCACAAGCTTTTGCATCTCATTCTGTTGTAGCATGTTCTGTGGTAGTTCTCCTCATATCTTCTCTCTTTGGAGCACCTTTTATGGTGAAGGTGACACATACAAAGTTCTCCAAACCAGTTTGCTTGTTCTCATTCCCTTACATATACCTTTTCCATTTCTACAAAACCATTTCAGGAGTTGTCTTTTTTCTCTGCATTTTCAAGAAAATAAATACAGCAAGTTTTCCACTCTCTCCTGTCATGAAACTGTCTAACACATCTAAATTTCAGTCTCTCTACAGATGCTTCCAGTAATCTATGCCAAGGCTTCATATTCTGCAGCACCATTTCACTTGAATAATTTGTGCTGAGCTTAACACTTTTCCATATTTAAACAGATACTCTGCAAAGCTTTTACAGCATTGGTTTAGTGCTTTCTTAGACTTAGGAAAGCAATCAAACATGTCTTCCATAACAAGGCATCTCAGCAAATGTATTGGCACTTCATCAAGAGACTTTCCTCACTTTGATATTCCTACCTGTTTTTATGACTTGCTCCTTCTAAATACAGCCTATCTCATCCCAGTTGGATTTTTATTATTTAATTCCTCTCCTGCATTCTATTCATGTGGTACTCTTGCAAAATAATCGCTCCAAGCATTGATAATTAATTCAGCATTCATTTCCAATATACCTTATTTACCTCTTACATAAGCAAGTGTGTTTGTATCCTTTATCATTTGCTCTCCTACCTCGATGAGCTTGCAATTTTTATTTTTCTGTCTTGAGTCTTCCCCCTCCCTGCAGAGGTATAAAATTCACTGATAGCTCCACTTTTAGCTGACACTGCTGCTTCAGCTTCCATTTCTGCTTGTCATATTTTACCAAATTCAAGTGATTGTTCCAATCTTTTCAACTCAACAGGCTCTTTTACTTGAGTTTTTCATAAACAATCTACTTTATTATCCAATTCAGTTCTGATATTAGTCCTGGGAGTTTTTGGAAGAAAACCCACCTATAATTCCAGCTCTGCCCCATTTATGTTGATTGAATTTAACAGACCATGGACATCAGAGGTGCAAAATGGGGATTAGGTGTATGAAGTAGGATGCCTTCTTGCCCACCCAGTGGGTTTGTCTCTGTAATTTTTCTCAGGTTCTGATGGTGTTCTAGACAGCAATGAGTTCCTTTGCCCCAAATGCCTGTAAGAGGCAAAACACTATTACATGGATGAAGAATCAAGGTAATGCAAAGCATACAGATAAACCTAACAAGCATTAAAAAAATTATAAAATGCTCAGCACTTTAAAGCTTCAGACATAATTTTCATGGGCAGATACTTTTTCAGAAGATCTCATTAGCAAACATGAGTTCCTTTTGAAAAATTTCTCCCTGACCCTCTTCCATAAAATGTGTCTTCTACCAAACAGCTGATGGTCTGCACAGAATGTTTGCAGTAATGCCAGCAGAAATGGGCACCATATCCTCACTCTTTATGTTTGTTTCTACAGCCCAAAATCCTTCCACTGTGCAATCCTTGTTTTGTCTAGCTGCTGTGCATAAAACTCAACAATAAAACAGAGAGAAAAAGAAGTTGGCTTTCTGAAGAAGAAAGATTAATCATGTCTGCAATATCTCAGTGGTGCAATGGAAAATAATATCAGTGGGGCAGCAGAAAGCTGTGTGCAACTGCTACTTGCAGCCAAGAAGAGAGAAATGGGATAACCTCTAACCAGAACATCTAAAGCTCTGTCATGTCACTTGAGTGTTAATTTAATTTTTTGACAAGGTTACTTTAATTAGTTGGCAGATGATAGAAAGAAACCTGACAGGCAAGCATAACCTGACAGGTCCTGAATTCCTGCTGTCCCTCTGCCTTTTCATTTTGAGTTGAAATTTGGGCTAAAATTTGCATTGCCATGAGGCTAAATGTTGGCATGGAAGTTCCTGCACCAGATGTTTGTTTCACCTTTAGGAGATTTTGGATGTATACTTAAAATATTTTAACAACAACAACAATAGAAATGGACAAGAGCTTAAATTTTAAAGAACCCAAGCCAAGACTGACCTTTTCCAGTTTTAGTCAGCAAGAAAGGACTGTCCAAGTCTTCCTAATTTGAAAACACCTATTATTCTCTAAAAGACAATGAGTGTGATAAAATATAAAAATTAAACAGTTTTCAGGGTCAGAGAGGAAAAATATAAAATAGATTTCAGGGGAGGGGGGAAACTGTGTAAATCTGTTTTTACTTTTACTATGAGCTAAACAATTTTATCATATTTAAAATCTCAATTCACTGTACAATTAGGACAGCAGGCTTTCTTATTTTAAGTCTTCTGGTGGTGAGCACTGGGCCTGAGAAATGGGAATTACAAGTACCACATCTGGGACTGACACTTATCATTTGGCCTTGATGCTGCAGGTATTTCTGCATGTGAGTCCCACTGCCTTCATGAAGAGACCCAAGGTGCTACAGGACCATTTGGAGGTGTTAAGCTGCACAGGACTGTGCATTATTTCCAGGATCAGAGTCCTAACTTCCCACCTGGGTTTTGAAGTGCAAAATGTGCCTCCATGCCCTGAGGGTGAGCAGGGGCCTCAGTTTCCTCCGTCACTTATAGGTAAATCAGTGGAACTTCTGCTTTAAACTATTTTATTTTCCCTTAAGTTGATCTGATTTTGTACACTCCCTGGAGCCCAAATGCCAGACATTGTATTTAAGACCTGAAAAACGTTTTTATGACAATCCTGTTTTGTAATGTTGTTCTGATTTATAGTAGTCTCTAGACTTGTGGTCTCTAGATTTGGTCTCTTGTACAGCTGGAGGGTTCATTGCCACCTTCACTCCTGACTGGGCAACAATAATTTCAGAGCTTCTTCAGAAATAATGATGTCTTAAACCTAATGCTTTTTGGTTATAAAAAACCCAGAAATATCAGAAATACTGACTTTTCATTATTAGGGGATTGCATTTCAAAAAAATTAGTCGGGTTCCTCGTAAAGTCAGTGCTAAACTTGACTATATAACCAACATACAAGCATATAACTTTATTTACTATTACTCAAAAAAAAATTTGGAATATTTAAAAGATTTAGTTCTAGTTCTCTGAGAACAGTTTCTCAAATTTTATTTCCATTTTATATCATCATCTTGATGTCTATTTACAGCACCTGGCATGGAATCTATAAATAATAACCCCACTTTCAAAGCAAAAGTTCTTTTCTAAAGGAAAAAAAAAAAAAGCAGAAACAAATCTAATCCCCAAACTCAACTCTGTTAACATTAAAACAACATTGTAGGGCTGTTTTTTTTTAAATAACAATAGCCAAGACATTGAAATCAAAAGTTAATGTTGGCATGCAGAGGTAAAGTGAAAATGAAATTAACAGAATATTTTAAGAGTGCTATTAAAGCATTATGCATTGTTATTCATATATATTCATGGTTTGTGTGTGTGTGTGTATGTGTGTAGGCATATTTGGTACCTGAGTATTTATTTCAGTGTCTGGCTTAGCACAATTCTGATACTGGTAATGAACCAACCCAATTTGATCTTAAAGCATGTTATCCACAGATTCATGATAACATCACAGATTGAAACCTGAACCATTAAGATTTCCAAGATAATTCTAGAACAAGAAAATAATGGAGACAGCACTTAATATAACCTACACACCCCCTGCTATGTCCCAGTCCTGCTGGCCCAGGGAACATTCCTCTTTCCCAGCAGGAAGATGCTTCAACATCCTGGTGTCCTTCCCAAATAAGAGCCACATAAAGGTAGGGAAATCCACCATCAGTTTCTGAACAAGCTCTGATGGGAGCAATAAGAAGAGGTGGGAGGCAGGGCACAGAAAATGCCTTTGCTTGACAAAGGACACAGCCTCAGTTTCTCCTGCTCAATTATTCTCCATGACTTAAATTTCCTGGTTATTGCAAGGTATCACATGCAAAACAGGGCAATTATCATCTCTAGTTTCTACCCTACACTCAAAACCATTCAAACATTTCTTGACAGTAATTAAGTAAATGAAGTTCTACAGGCTCTGATATAATTGTGAAAAGACAGAGTTCTCAGATTTCTTGTTTTTCTTTAAAATTTCTTTAATTTTGTAATTAAATATTTTTTTCATCACTTTGCAAAAGTCTCACATCATTTGCACAGAAATAGATTTTAGTAACTGCTCTGAGCACATGCTTTGAAGAATTAACTACTGTGTAAAAGATAATAATTTATATTTTCAGAAAAAACCCTACAAGGTTTTTAACTGAAAGATCCATCTGAGCAGGCTGCCAGTTTGCTGTCTCTTAGTGCACTCATATGGGACAACTGGGAGAAGTTACTCACTTCCCACCCTTAGTGAATTGTCTCAGACTACCTCAGATAGATGAGGTTTTCCTTTTCTCTTTGGGGAAGGGAAGAGTTTGGGTATTGCTAATTGCTCCATGCATGAGCTGAAATGCTGCTGACTAAATGAAGTTCAGGAGTGCAGTTGTGTTTTTGCTTATTAACTTGTACCTGTCATGAAATAGGTGGGAGGCCAGTGTTTCAGGCACGTTTTTCCTCACATTTTACAATCAATTCCTCCAGGACACATTTCCTACACATACAACATTACATAAAATATTGCCCAAATGTTTACTGGTTCTGTTGGAAAGCAAATGAAAGACTTCCCTCCAAGACATTTTTCTTTATTGGAAGGAGGAGCACTGATGGGATTCCTAGCAGAGCTAATTAACTAAAATATTATCTTGCAAACACCATTCCAGTTGCACAGGTCAATATGATGCTTTTGAGATGCTGTCTCAAGGCCAAGTGCCCCAATGCAAAATATGAAATAGACATCACTTCACAGGTGGCTTTATAGCAGTGCCATACAGATATGACAGTGATAAACTGATAGTGGAATAACTGAGAAATCCCAGCCATTACAAGCTATTTTTCAAATCAACTACTAGGCTGCATGGGAATTGGCAAGTCCAAGTGTGAGGAAGGCATGATTTGAAGTCTGTGTACACATTGCTAAAAGGCAGGTGCAATTGCACCTCTCCATCACTGCCCTTAATAAATACCTAACTTAGTTTTATGAATTGACTCTGTGAGCACATCGTTAACCAGCACAGGGTAAATTCATCATGGTGAGCAAGATAAACACAGAGAGATCCACCATGGGGAAGGGAATGTGACTAATGGGTGTGGAGGGTGGAGAAGAATTTAAAACTACAATGCAGCTACAGTACAGGGTGTTGGGCTGCCAGGAATGCTGTATTTCAAAAAGAAAAAGAAAGTTAAGAGCAGACAGCTGTCAGAGTCCTGTGATTTTGGAGAAGGAGTCAGAGCTGCTTCTTTGAGAAAGAACATGAAATGGAAAATAAAGAAGAGAAATTGTGTTGTCTGGGAAGATAATGTGAGTGGGGGAGGTTCAGACAGGAAAACAGTTGTTTATTTTCAAACCAAGAAACTCCACATGGAAATATTAGCAGTGAAATCAGAGAAAAACTCTTAAGCAGAATGTATTAACTGGTTAACTTGTGAGTTTATTTTGAAAATATAGAATATGCATGCATATTTGCTTGTGCATGCATATGTACAGGGATACATGCATGTATGAATGCACATTTTCATATGTATGTGTGTATTTTTAAGTATTTTTGTATATACAGACTCACCTTCATTTCCACACACAGCAGATGTCTGATTGCCATTTCCAGACCTGCTGCATACTTTGAGCACTTTGCCACCTGCTTTAAGAATAAAGTGGGATATTGAGCAGGAATTTAAGCAATGTGTTCCATTAATCCAACTAAAAGGCAAATCAACATAAACAATTAGTAAAACCATGCCTATTGTCCCTTTTTTATCTTCAGAGTATGGCAAGGAACATGGATACAAGGCTTAGTGATTTTTCCTTTTACCAAATAGCCAACAAAGTGGGCAAAAGACAAAAAAAACCACAGTAACAGTAGTGCAGTTGGTTGGCACCCAAAATGTTCTATTTTAGAAATATCTCATACAGGGCAATTATGAAAATAGAAACACACTATTCCAGTTGCATGATAAATTTCTCAATTTTCCAAATGCTGAATATAATCCAAGGTGGAAAAGTTTTACTGTTCCTTTATTTTTATTCTCTTCCCAGGTTTTATTCTACTCAAACAATCAGAGAAACTGTAAACTGGAAAATAGCTCTGGTACGAATCACTGCAGAGAAATTCACAATATGCTGCCTGAGAATTTTATCAAAGAATCTTCACAAGCCCTTTACAGCACCTATGTATCGCTTTTACCATCTTTTTATCAACAAGTATTCAGATTAAAAATATTTTTGAAAGATTACCATAAAACTGGGCCTCTGCATGTCATTATCAATTTATAGTCAGAAGAAAAATGCCACAATTACCATATGATTTCTTTGTGGGCTTGGGAGACATTAAAAATGTTGTGGCAGCAGAAAAAATATTCCACCCAAATACTCTTTTAGTTAGTTTTTCTCTTGTTTTAAATATAAAATTAAATATGGAAGTATAGAAGGAAATAGAAGTGAATGGATAACTGGAAAGTTCTCATTTACATTTGAAAATCCTTTTTTTATTCTGTCAGGAAATTGGATAGTTAAAATAATCAGCATTAAACACAACCAACAAATAATCCTCATTATGCTATATTATCTTGAAATCCCTTTTGCTAACCTTGAGATGAAAACTTACATGTTACATAAGCATAACACTTGACACAGCCATGCCTATAGGCACCACAAGATGGTTTACAAAGTCTTAAATTATGTATATTGTAGGTTATTCACTCCATGAATAAACTATTAAATCAGAAGTTCAAACTTCAGCAGTTATGCAAATCTGTGACTGCAGTCTGTGCTGTAGCACTGAGGTGGCAAGTTGAGGATGACGGGTTCGTGAAGTTTTATCAAAAGCCAAACCTCAAATGCACTAGCACAAATACTTTTGAGAGTGTCGGGATGAAAAACTTTCTCAGTGCTGCAATGCTCTTGGTAGACTTCAGACCAAAGATGTATTTAAAAATTACATGTATTCAATGAATTATTTGCTTATGTGATTGTTGCCAAATCAGTAGAGAGAAACATCATTGCAAACTTGAATGAATATTCATATGGCACAAATAAACAATGAATACCCATCATGGCAAGCTGACAAAAATTATGCTAAAATTATGTTGAAATTAGTTTGGGAACAAATTCAAATTCATAGCCTGTTGGCAAATGCTTTGCTAAAAGAAAAAGAGCTACAATTGTCATAAAACCATTTGCATACTTCAAATGTTGCACTGAGTTATTTTATTTAGCCATAAGGACTCTGAGACTTTCAAGTCTGAAATCAATTCCCATGGGAAATAAACAGGTTTTAGAAGATGTGCTGATTAATTGCCTTTGGTTCCCAACATTAACCCTCTTAGCAAGACAGATGAACATGTTGGCTCTACAGAGTCTCTCATTTAAATGCTATTACATATCCTAGGATAACATCACTGGGAATTACAAGGTATTAATTTTCAATTCCTGTTCCAATATGGAACCTAAGCTGAACTTTTATTTTCTGTCCACATCAGCTGATCATTAAGGTGGAAGTTTAGCAGGCAGCCATCCTTATTCTGGCCTGACTTTTTCCTACCTTTGGTTCAAAATTCCCTTCAATCACTGGAGCCCATTAGCACCTGCTATGCCTCTCAGCCAGACTCTAATTCACTCAGCACTTGTTGGCTTTTCCATCAGCTGGCTGTTTTTGCAAACACACCCACTTTTCTTTGGTTTCACTGTGCCCCTTCCAGCACCAGTTTATTATCTACTCTATCAAACCATTTCCATTTAACCCATCTTGGAAGACAGCTGCATTGTCAGATGCCCAGTTTGCCTCGGAGGAGTTTTTCTTACTGAGATAGAACTTTTTGTAGGAGGGAGCTTAAGATGTAGTTAGTTTCTAGGGGGCTGTAAGTTTGTGCTTTTATTAATAGTACTGAATTTCTTCAGTTTTCAAATACACCACTTTCCTTACATTGCCTGAATCACTACTGAATAAATTAGAGAAGGCAAATAATTTTCTGTTTGTGTGTTTTTAGACTAAAGGCAATTTTCAACCCCCAAAAGAGGTAAAAAGATGCAAATACATGTGTTTAGCCATCACTGGGGCTGATAACTAATGGCAATGTGTGCTTTATTATGCAAGTTGAATGGTGCTTACTTGTCACCACATCCCTGGACATACTACCCACAACATCACTGTGGTCCTTAAATAAGGGATTGTACTCTACACTTAACTAAGAGACCATTTTGGAGAAAAATTTTCAAGTATCCGCAGCCATCACATAGTCAAAATCTGTTTCTTTTATCAAGCCAGTAATTTTTCAAATAAAAGCAAGAGGCTGCAACACTGAACTCTATTATAATGACTTCACTTACAAGATTTCCATAAACTCAGCAAAGCTCCAACTAATTATCACAGCCTTACAATGTGGAGATGAAGGCTGCTTAGAGGAAAAGCTTTTTAGAAAGGCAGTATGGAATGAAGGCAGGAGTTGAAAACCCAGTCATAAAACCAACACTTTAAGCCTAATTAAAGCAGGAAAATTTTGCCTATAAAAAATCAACCCCACTATTGATACATTGAGAAGTAGCTGGGAGAATATTCTCAACTGAATTATGACAGCTGAAATCTTATAGGTATTTGAAAAAACAGCATAAATTTGATGGAATACTCACTAATCCTGCCAAAACTTTACCCTTCTTTATCTTCTTGGCTCTGCTTTGCCTGGGATTGCAGCTTTGTTCTGTCTCCATTCACAAATGTGAGCAGGAGTATTGTAATGAACCTGGGCTTTTCTGAGTTTAAAAGCTGCTTGGGGAATTCACTGCAGGAAAAGGTCCAGGCAAATCCTCCTCACATTTGTACACCATCTGGAGTCCTGTCACATGCATTTTTGAGCATGTGGTGGTAAATGCTGAAGGGCCTTTGTCCCATTAGACTTCAATTTACATGCCCTTGCTCTGTAAGGGTCTCTGGGTAGCACTGCTTCCAAGAAACATATCTGGAGGTCTCCAGCCTTTCTCTCAGGCACGCTCATCCCCTGTGTCTCTGACCTTGCACTCTCATTGAGGGATAACTAAGGAGTGCCCTATCTCTCTTTCACAGCACTGCACCCAGATCATGAGCAGCCCCACAACTCAGCAACCAATTCCAACTGAGTCATGACAAAGCCTTCTCATTTTCTCTCTGAAACAAATCCAACTGCAGCATCTAAGATTAAAAAGTCTGTCACACTGTAATATTGAAATCCTTACATATTTGCATTACCTAGAGTCTGATGGCTAATCTGTGCAGTAGGCTGTTGTGAACTTCATGGTCTCTGCTTTGACATCAATAGGTTTTCTAATTTCAAAACTACAGCTGTTGCTAAAATCCCATCAGGCGAAACCAGCCACCTTTACTCCACCCCCCCCCTTGCAGGAATTTGGAGGTGACATTGTTTGTGACATTGTGAAATGGATTTGTCTGATGTGATTCTCTCACCTGCATGTGGGCTGAACCCTTGCAGTGCTTGTGCTACTTGTATGCTCTGCTACTTTCCTTGGGTGATGACAGTAACTTGGATGCCAAGGTAAATTTCTTTTTTTCTGTTTGGTATTGCTGCCAACACTGCAGAATACATCACTTAGCCCTTAAGCCAGTCACAAATTATTTGTTTTCATCTCCTTTGGTACTCCCTGTTAACACAGACAAGGCCAGTCCCATGTCAGTAAAGCAGATGCCTACTTAACTGAAAACCAGTGAAACCATCAGAATTAAAAACTGAAGGCACTTTCTGTGTCATTCATGCCAGGTGCTGCTTGCAGACCCCGAGCAAGGGGCTGCTTTCATTCTCCCAGGTGTGCTCCTGCCTTCCAGAGGATTCAGTTTTCCTCTGATTTAAAGTGCTTATTCATGCTTTCTAGGTGGGCTTTTTCTGTGGTGCTGTGCTGGGTTTTTTTCCCCCTAGTTGCACACTAGGTTCAGTGATCACTGGAGAGATCTGACAGAGGTGAGCTGCCCAAAATGTTTAAGCTGTACCTGAACATTACACAGAGGAGCCATCCACCATTACCAGGCCAGGCATGTTTGCTTCTTGCTCCCCTGCTGATGGGACCACAAGTATAATGGACACTTTTTTTTTCTGCTGCAAATACACCAAAGGATTTGCAGGAAAGTTTCCTGTCTGCCTTTTTTTCCAGCAGGACAAAGCTAGCAGCATGACACTGCTATGACATTGATAAAACCCCATTTTTTTCCATTTGAAGAAGGTGCTACCACTCTTTTTCCTTACATTTGCAGCTACAGTCCCCTTTCTGGTCAATGCAGACAGATTCTGTGCACAGGAACTTGAATTGCTGGTGTCTTGAAAGGCAAAACAGCCTCTCCTCTTGACTGATGGAAAGAAGAGATATGTAAAACAGATCCATTGAGCATGCCTTCTATAAATGTATCTGTGGGGATATTCTTCATACTCTACCTCTGTGCTCTGTACTTTTATAGAGACAATTCATTCACAAGTGAGGAAGATTAGGTCATTGAGGAACTGAAAATTTAATTTAATTTCCCCCAGTTTCTAGTTAGGAATGAAAGCCAGTGTTTTATTAGTAATTTGAATTTTGAAAATTTGAGATTTGAATTTACTGCTGACCCTTACTGCTGCCAGTCAGGTCCTGAGGCATGGACACAGACATCACAAAACGAGGATGTTGTAGGTGCAGCTAATCCTGTAATCCAAGGCACCTGCATCTACAAAGGGCTGAAAGAATGTCTGAACTGTCTTTTTGCACAATTTAGGCATGACCTGACACAAAAGCATGTCAGATTCCCAAGAATTTTGGATGCTGACTAGGGTAGGAGAGTAGATTTATAGGACAAAGTGCCATCAAAACATTTCTGATTGTTGTGACTTCATGTGTAAGTAATATGTTAGGTGTTTTCATTCACTCCCTTTTAATTTGGCCTTTCAGCACTAAAAATAGCTATTGGAACATTACTGTGCAGTAACTTTTAAAGCCCACATCAAGAACCTCTCACAGTACAATATCCATGTTAAATAAGAGGGACACAGAGAGAAGGAAAACCAGAACAGTGAAACATGTCTAAATCTTCAAGGCTTTATTAAATTAGAAACTCAAAGTTGAAAAAAGAAAAAAAGAGGAAAAAGAAAAAAAAAGGGAAGGGAAGGGAAGGGAAGGGAAGGAAGGGAAGGAAGGAAGGGAAGGAAGGGAAGGGAAGGAAGGAAGGGAAGGGAAGGGAAGGGAAGGGAAGGAAGGGAAGGGAAGGAAGGGAAGGGAAGGGAAGGGAAGGGAAGGGAAGGGAAGGAAGGAAGGGAAGAAGGAAGGGAAGGAAGGAAGGAAGGGAAGGGAAGGGAAGGGAAGAAGGGAAGGAAGGGAAGGGAAGGGAAGGGAAGGAAGGGAAGGAAGGAAGGAAGGGAAGGGAAGGGAAGGGAAGGGAAGGGAAGGGAAGGGAAGGGAAGGGAAAAAAACCCAACCAACCAACCAACAAAAAAACCAAACCCATCCCAAATACCTCTATTTCATGCAGTGGCTAGAAATGCTATCTTGTAACTTACCTTACCTTGTTAAATATGACAGCAGGTGTCATCTAGAATCATAAAGAAAATAGCAATAAATCTCAATAGCCTCTAAGAGTTTGGCTGTTGAAAGCCTGAGTGTTCTACTATGGTAAAAAGTTGAAAAAATTCGTGATTTCATATAAAGCCATATACACTGTAACACCTGGGGTTTCGCTCCTGTTTTGTAAATATAAAATATTTTCCAATCATTGTATTGAGGACTTCACCTGTGCTACTGGAGATTTTACTGGTCATGGCTCATTGTCTCTCAGTAGCATGGAGTTCAGCTCTGGTCCTCAGGCTGGTCTAATATTAAAAGCAAACAGTGCCAGGCAATAATGAGAAAGAGCAATAGTTGCCAGACATGACCAGTGGAGAGACAGACTTAACAAAATGTTTACATGCAGGAAACATATATATATATGAATATATCTGCTTTATATTGTGAGCCAAAATCTGTGGTTTGAAGGAGGTGAACACACCAGCCTTTTTGAGTTCTTAATTGCCACAGTAATGGAAGCAGAAGTAAAAGCACTTGCAATTATGGAAGTTACCTTCCATTGCCTCCCCTTTAAAGTCTTTGCCCTTGTAGAAAGTGACAGAAATGCACAGTGAATTAATTCCCTTCTTCTACATGGTCAAGAGAAACACTCTGCCAGGAAACAAGCAAACCAACCCAAGTCATACTGTGATTAACAAATTAAATACAGAATTAATCTCTTCCTGTCTTCAGGGATTAGCTGACAAGTACTCCTCTTGTAGTTACCCTAATTGGTGGATAGGCTCGTGTCTGAGCTGGATGACCTACTTAACTCTGTGTCACTCACAATTATTTCCATGAATTTGGTGTATTTAAGACAATTTCTATTTTTTTGTTTACAAATATAATTTGTTGATTATGCAATAAATGAAGTGTCTCTTTGCCTACATTTTATAGACTGGTGGTAATGGAGATCTCCTAATTACCTTTACTACATTATGTATTAAGAATATGTAAAATGCCCCACGGGTACAGATTAACAATCCCATAGAGGTGGCACATGACTGCCACTATCTACAGCCCACCCTCCTCATGCTCCTCCATCAGAACTGTGTGAGAGATGCCAGAGGGCATGCAGCCCTGCTTGTTCTGTTTGATAGGTGTGTGTGTAAACCTGCAGATTCTGAATTTGGCTGGAGCCCTCCCCCACTGGACCTGCTGGCCCTGTCTGCCTCCACAATAGCCCACAGCAAAGACCACCAGGTGCTCACCACCCACAGCCCAGAGAGGTGCTGTCATTTCTCCATTTTAATTCAGTCTCCTACCAATTTCCATACCAATACCAGTACTTCATGGGATCCAGTTACCAGCCCAGTTATATATTTAGTTCATCTTCTGCCTCTGTGATTTGTAAACCTCAGTCTTATGCCCCATCCACCTCCTCCAATAATCACACAAGAACCACAGCCTCTCCAGTCATTCCTTATGAAGAAACCCCTATATCCCTTTGATCACTGCAGTTTTTCTTCTCTGTACCTTCTCTAAGAACACCATGCTCACTGACTTTTCTGGCTGCTGTTGCACAGCAGGTCAGTGAATTTGGAAAACAGCCAGCAATGGCTCCAAAATATCTCTTCTGGGTTGTAGCTGTCTGTCCTGAGTTGCAACAGTATTTTATGATTCCTTATCAAATCTTCTCTTAATACTCTTTCCAGTTACAGCCAAGACCATTTGCAATTCCATTCACATAGGCAGCAGCTCCAACTCTCTGATGATCTGCTGCTCTTCTCAAGCCAACTGCTTCTGTTTCAGTTATGCTCCTTTTGAAATGAAGAATATAGTCTGATTGGGCTATCCAAGGCAAGGAGAGCAAGATGTGGCATTTCTAAAATACTTTCTATGTTGCACTGTGGCATTTCTGAAATACTTTTTCTCTTGCACTCTTCATTTTCCTTTGTATACTCTAACTTCCCAATCTGAAACCTTATTTGGTATTGAAACCATGTGTTGTTTGACATACAAAGTATAGCCTAAGCAGCTTCTTCATTTTATAGCACAGAATGATTCCCATTTAAGAAATTTCAGCATATCCAGAAACTATGGAGTATTGTCTCCATGAATTTCGGTGCCACGAAATGACAACTTTTTTATAGAGTTTGAAGTTCTTCACAAATATTTCTAGAATATGGAACAACATGCTGTGCTCTTTTATTCACTCACATTCCTCTTCCAAGCCAATCAAGACCTCAAGCAGGTCTATCAGGATGAGCTGCACACATGTCCATGTATTTCCACCTTGTTCTTTACCTGTAGAAGTGGTTTTGTAGATGGTAGGGCTTCTTGCAAGCACTGTACCACTTATCACAGCATGTATCTCTTGAAATACCTATGTGCTGGAACAAGTACATGAAATTTATGAGTAGGTTTGAATAAATATTGTCCCAAGAAGCTCCAGCCTAACCCAGCTATAACGTATATCAAGACTGAGTAGCAACATGCAAAAGTGATTTTAAAAAAGGAGAGTGTGCCTAACAGGAACTTTTTATCTAAGAAGGTAAGAAACATTTTTAAGGGCTAGAGACCCACAGAGATTTTTGGAAGATAGACTTGAAAAGAGGTTACACAACCACACAGAATAATGTCAGGAGAATGAAAGAGTGAAGAATTTTTCTGAGTCTTAGAAATCATGGTCTGTAGCAAACCCTAACTTTTGCCTTCCAAGGAAAGTTGAAAGCAATAAATGCTAACCTGAAAAGCAGAAAAGCATGTCAAAGGTGTTTGGGGTTTTGCTGGAGTTTTTTTGGTTTCTTGCTTGCTTGGTTGGCTGGTTGATTAGTTGGTTTGTTTTGGGGTTTTTTTGTTCTTCAGTCAAGCTTTGTAATTTCTTATGTATATATGGTATATCACATATTTGTGTACTATACATTGTTTATTAGCATAAATATAGCTCAGCATTCATATTTTTAAATTATATATTCAAAATGTAAATTTCATAAAAACTAAAAAATATATGCCTTGTCATTCTTTAGGCAGCACTTTTGCAAGAGGTACTGAGCAATAAAGATTTTCTTTCACTGAAGGAGCAAACCAGTCTCAAGATATCATATCACAATGTTTTTCTCCAAAATGATTTCCACTCATCTGCTGCTCTTTTGTTTGAAGGAGTCTCTGATTACTGACAGCCTTCTTCTAACTGAATAGCAATGGCCAAAAAGAGAAGAACCCTCTAAAATTAGTTGCCAGCTGGACTTTTCTTTGGATTTGGGACTGCTCTTTGATAAGCAGTTGGCTTTCCTTCCCTAGCTTGCCAGTGGCATCTTTAAACATCTGTTGCATTAAAGAAGTCACATCATGGAGCACACTGGGCATTGGCCTTAAGCCCCATAATCTCTTAAAGAATGGCCCGTCCTATTACAGGGACAAAGGTATTTTTACTGATATTTTACACTATTTTAGGAAGGTTTGCTGTTTTTTTTTTAAATCAGTTTTCTGGGAAGAACCAAAGAATTATGTGTATTTCTGTCAAGTATCGGCCTCTTAGCCATGGACCAAATAGACACACAAATCAACACCCTTGGCAGCTCTGTGAATGTTTGGAATCACATCTATCCACTTCCAAGGAAGCTACTTGTCTAAACTTTCATTCAGTGCCTTGAAAAACCAAGGCAAACAGCACTGCTGTGTCTCAGTGATCTTCTGCTCATTTATCACATCTTCATTCTTACAGACTAGACCAAGGCATGACGTATGATATTTGTTGAGATTGCAGCAGCTCCTGTACCATTAAATGCTTTCTAATAGTGTGTCTAGGGTATCTCCTGGGCTGTGTGCCTTCCATCATCTCTCTGGCAACTGACTGGCTTCGAAGGAAGGCTTAAAATTGTAAGACCTCTGACTACCAGTCCGCTTTTTCCCATCAGCTGGAGCAGCAGAATGACTCTGGCAGGCAGGCTCATCTGGATGCCACTGGTGAGGAAGGCAGTTGTGGGCACTGGTGCAAGTATTTCAGGGGGCAGAGCTCAGACCCAGCTGTGGTGGATGCCTCAGAGTACAAACTGTGCTGCTGTCTCCTGAGAACTCCTCTGCTTTTAGATTTGGACATATGGAACAACAGATTGGTGGACAGGGAAACTGGTTAAGTCAATCTGTAAATTTACTCACATTAAGTCCAATCAATCTTCCTGAATAATGATTAACATACTTACAGTTGAAAGGTCTGCTTTCAAGTGAAATGTCACTGTTTTGTGGTCTTTGGACAGATTGTTATATGGGAATGTTTTTGCAGGCTGCTAGAAACCTACTGTCATTGCTGCTAAGCATTTTGCCTAGTGATGTGTAGCATATTTTCTCTTTAAAGTGCTCTGTGGTTGTAAGCCTACTTGTTAAAAGATGTCACCTTTCTTGAGAAAAACAAAAGAACAAAAAGTATAAAAATGGCTTTCAGCAGTGCAAACAATATTTAGCCCCATAATGCTATGAAGGAGACCAAAGCCCAGAACAAGATTTGCTGATGTAGATTCCAGGACACCAAGATGTGACTAATACATCTCTCAAACTTGTCCCCTCTTACCTCTTAATGTTGGAACTATGTCTACACTGTTCTTCAGAGGACATTTTAATACCATATATCAAGCAGAGTAACCATCCAGCTCTAAATAGAATCAAATGTGCATTTAAAGCAAGTGAGTAACATCAAACTCTTTCTAAATAAGTTTAAGAGTTTGATAAGTCTAATAGGAAAATACCTATCTTTAACACTAATGCAGAGCTGAAATGAACAGAGAAGAGGTCTTGATTAATAAATAAATAATAAATCTATTTGGATTCCTTTTATAAACTTTTTTTTTTTACATCTGGGATATTGTCTTCTACTTACAGCATTATCACTTTGTTTGGAAATTGCAATTCAAAACCATAAACACATACCATTCTAGAGCTGCAATGACCAAGTAACCTGGCTAATGAGAAAGGCAAATTAGGTATGGTCTAAAAGGTGCTGCAGTGAATTGTGCATCTGTGCTGTGGAGCCACAGTGAGTTATGTGCTGCTGTAAATTCAGAGGTCATTTCTCTTATGGTAGCAGAGTCATGTGCATTTGCAAAAGAGCACCTGTCTCTGCTTCCCAATGCTGCTGGGAACTCACTTTCTTTCACATGCAGCAGCAGCAACAAGCACAAAGCTGCACATATTTATACATTTATGACTCTTAATACCATGCTGGGCTGGTGCACACCAAACAATGCACAGAACTTTTCTGATTTGAGTGAGTTACTGGGAGCTGGGTAAAAATAGGACATGTAAAGTGTAGGTTAAAAGGAGTGAGGAAAAAAAGGGAAGAAATGTTTTTTTATGTATTTATGCATTTATGCAATTTGGTGCACGTTTGCTGTCATGCAAGATGGACAAGGATACACTTTTCATATGTACTACAGTAGACAGAATACAAATGATCTGCTATGCTTATAGAGCCAACCTATAATACTGATTTCCTTTCATCTCAAATCATGATTCCTGACTTTTAAAGATCAAGAATCTGGGCTCTCACTGAAAAATTCAAAGCTGTCATTGAATACAGTACACTGGAAAACAGAACACCATGTAGGGTCACAGTTCCTTCCCAACATGACTGTGCATTCAAAGTTGTTATGAAACCTATTTACAGATGCAGAGGAGCATAACTGAAGGATGTTTGAAAATAATAAAAGTCTTCAAAATAATGATCAGAGGGATTAGATATAATTATACCTGAAGAGCATCCAGAGATATGGAAACCTTGTTTATCTGTCTAGTTCAGTTCATACATATGAAGAAGCCTACCCAGGTCCTGGATGGATCTCCTGAGAGACAGAATGCAAGAGGACTTCCCACAGAACACACAGCAACTACAAATGTCTGAAGATTTGGTTCTCTGTATGCAGCATACAAGCTGCTGACAGAGACCTGCTTAAACTACACAGGACAGGAAAGAAGTGCCTGGAGCCAGGAATTTTGCACTGATCCACAAAGCAGAGAGAACATGGATAGCACAATATCCAGCAGCAACTGGAATATCTTTTTTATTAATGATGGAAGCTTCTGTTGGAATAATGTGTTGCAAAATGGAAACTGCCTAATTATATTATGAATAGGCCCCATGTGATCTACCATTTGGTTATCTATACATATGTTTTTTAAAAATTAAAGAGTCAGTCTTGGAAAGATTATGCTGCACTTTGAATAGTTTACCTTTCAGTAGAGATTACAGAAAATAGTTTGTGGAGTCCATAGAGACTGTATTACACAATGCATAAGACAAAGTAATGGATACCATTTAAATCAACAAAGGAAAATGTAGAGGGCTGATCTGGAAATCATAGGAGTTTATTTTCTTATACACTATCTATTCCAAGTTGAAGAAGAGGGAAGAAGCAAAGTGATAATTTTGAGGTAATAAATAACAGTGATATGTGAAACGTAAAAAAGACTAAAAACCCTTCTAAATCTAAACTTTTAGTATTATTTGTAAGCCTCTAGTGTGCTAACCATGTATCTGTGTGAAGAGCAGAGAGCCACACCACTTCCTAGGAATACTGGTGGAGTGGGAGGAAAACAGGAAACATAGGATGATGGACAGATTCCCCTTCTCTGAGGAGGGATAATGTGGTGCATCATCTGGCTGGAGGGAGCCTTACAAAGTTGTCCTTCCAGATATCCTGACATCAGAGCTGTAGAACAGAACAATAAGACCATAGTGGTCTTTCACAGCAAGCAGTTTTCACACAACTTCTCTGGAGTATTTGCAAGGATTCAGGTTCACATACCCAAGAGCCAGCTGGGAAATGTATTGTGAGTTTCTTCCTGGATTTGTTTAAACATAAGGGTCTTCTGCTGAGGGTCCTGGAGAAAGTTTTATGAAAATAGCTAGATAGAGCCTTAGGTCACCCTACAGAACAGCTTGCCCATTTTTCTCAGAAGTGACTGCTGTCCTCAGCAGCATACAAGCTGGGGGCATTTAAATCAGACAGGGGGATTCTGGGAAAAACCTGCTTTTTGTGCCCTGCTTGTTTCGATTTTGAGAATTAGAATCACTTCTGGCAACCAAGGCTTCCTTTTTGCACATAAATCCTGGCTTTCAGACCTAGGTTTTAATCATAAGCACTACATAAGCCTGAAAATAATTGGACATTTTGCAGTTGCATGCTGCAGTTCTGGATAAATGTGATATATCACTTGGAGATCAGATATAAATATGAAATTGGATTGAATGACTTAATCTTGTGCACTGGTGTGTTGAGACTACAGCCATTAATGACTACAGAATGCCCAGAAATTAAGAATTCAATTAAGAAATTAACTGAAATTAGGGAAATTTCAGGATAAAATAGGTCTAGCCCCCTGATGCTGCTGGTGGTTCACTGACAAGACTATTTATATTGGTTTTCTTATGTTTATGCTGGCATTTTAAGAACTACAGGCAGTTGTACTCAAAATGCCTTCACAAGAAAAGTGTTATTGCAGCTGCAAGTTCATGGCAGTCCAAGGCAAGCACAGCCAGAATGCTCTGTCACTTTAGCTTGTACCACTGTGTCCATGTGCTGATCTACATGTGCAGCTGCCTGGGAACCTGATTTTCCACTGTGTGGGAAGCTGCATAATTTTACAGAAAAAAACACCTTCTGGATAGAAAACAACAAAAGTTAATGTCTGTGGAACAGTGGGGGAGGCTATGAGTATTTGATCAGAAGGAAGGGAGCTCACAGCACTGTCTGTGGTTTTATGCTTTCCATATTAATATCTTCATATCCATATTCTGGGTTGTGACACCCTCCCTTGAAGTTTTGCTCATGGTGCCTGTGATGGAAAGAGATAAGAAGAACTAAAAAGAGGGGGTAAAGAACAGAAGACTCTCCAGACAGCAGCACCTGTGCTAGGCTGAAACTCAGTAACTTCTCCCTTCTTTACAAAGTGGGGCTGTCATCACACTTTGCAGTTGCCACAGGGCAAGGGTAAAAAGCCAAGAGCACTGTAGCAATTACTGCTTCTACTGCTCACATTAACAACCAGAGCATGTAAATGGTCTTCCCTTGCCAGATACCAGGCGATAAATGAAATTTCGAGGGTCTGATGTGCAAAAATTCCAAGGTCACTCGACCCGAGGAGGATAAATTACAATAAGCTTCTCTATAAATAGCAACTTCAGTGACCTGTTGTTGCAATTCTGGGTGAGTTATCAGTGATGCATTTTCAAGTATTTGCCATTAAGAATATGCATCATATTGAACTTCAGACTGTAGAGGTTGTAGCTCTTTTCCTTCTTTAGACAAAGAGATGAGACACATCCCATCAAGCTGCAGCCAGTATAAGGCATCTAGTTTAAGGCAGTTATTTAGGCTGCCCCTGTAACAAAGAGGGATTCATCTTTGTATCAAATGAATTGACTTATGGAGGTCCCTATTTTCTTTCTAGTTAACTTTGAAGGGAGCTTAAACTACTGTCCTTATCCAAGGATCTGTATTTTAGAATGATAAAGTGTGAATTCCATGATTGTGTTTAGTGATATCCAGTGCCAGTGTAGTCACTAGGCATGACATTATATCTTATCCTACAGGGTTAATAAAATGAAGGGTGATACATGTACTAGATAGGGACATCTGAAAAACAAATGTTGCTAAATTCATGTAGGGAGAAAAGGACAAATTATGGCAAACACCAGGCAAACAAAAGACATTCGTGTGAGAGTGGAAAGCACCATTGAGTGGTGCTGCCACGTGAGCTGGTTCTCCCTTCCTCCATCAGCAAGAGTCAAGAAGTTGTGTTTGTGTGTTTGTTAAATGCAAATGGAAGTGATGCAACAGGCAATCCTTCTTGTCCAGCAGTCTCCAAGTCTTCAAAAATTGTCTAAAAGAAAGGTAAAAGTACGTATAGTCTCATAATTCTGGGAGCTGAGTGAGGCTTTAAAAATTTCTTCCAAGGGAAGAAAAAGCAAGAAAAAACCATAACAACATGACATATGACACCCTTATCTGCTGCCTCCAAATAATTTCAGGAATGCCAAGGGCTGCCCCTTCTCTCATGAATACATCAATGTATAAACATCAATGTAATTCCACTGTAGCAGCCTTCATCTCTCTTCCAAAAACCCGACGGGATGGTTTACACTGTCATAAGTATGGGCCCTCTTCTTCTATTGATTACAAATTTTCCATCCCAACAATAACAATTATTTCAGTGTAAATATTCCTAACTTTTTACAGTACAGGAAAGAAGAAGCTAATAAATGTGATGATTAATTCTTTGTCAGTCATAAACCATTTAAGTAGGGCATATTCTCTATTGGGTTTTCAGTGATACTGAGGGAACATGAACCTGCATTGTTTAATATCAATTTACTGCTAAACAAAGCCTCTTCTGACTTCAGTGTGGCTCATGAATAGCAAATTAATCAAATTTGGAACTGTTTGTTTGGTCTTTAAAATGATTTAATCAGACATACCTCATTTAGAAAGTAATTTAATAAGAGAGGTAAAGTAACAGTTAACACTGCTTCAATGTTGAAGCAGATTGTTTAGATGAACTGTTTTATGAATCCAATATGCAGTATATAAAAATGCAGACCTATCATCCTGCTCTTTTTGGATCAATAACCTCAACAAGTTCCTAATAACATGTTTCATATAAAGCATTCAGACAAAAGTTTCTTATCATTCTGTTTTGTGAAAATAAATGTTTGCATTCAATACACATTTTTAATACACAATGTATCAAAAAATCAGTGTGGGTCAGACTAATAATAATTCACAAAATCTGAATCATTGATTTTACAGGAGCTACTCCAGCTCATTCCAGTGACTGATGCATCCCCAGGCAATGCATTGTAGAAGAGGAAAAAATGCAACAGGAAAATCATTCTCTGTGGAGAAATGACTAGTTATGAGTAATAACTTGTCAGCACTTACTCCATAAGGAAGTTTACTCCTGTTTACAGAGCAGGACAAAAATGCCTGGCCACTCTGGCAATGTTGTCACAGGAAAAAAAAAGGAGAGAGATGCTAAGAAGATCCGGGTTTCCCAACAAGTGTTGGGAAAAGTATGTTCTAAAATGTATGCCTTAAAAAGTGCATTACAACTACTACAGAAAAGGTGCAAATAATGAAGAAAAGCCATTGCCTGTATCTCTACATTGAAATTATTGATTGCTCCTAAGCAAAAACCTTCATGTTTCAGCAGGCACCAAGAAAGGACACAGTTGGGACATAATGTAGTCTCTTTTTTTTTTTAGTTGATAATTTTTATTACATAATTTAGGATTGCATGTATCTATCTTCAGCTGAGAGAAGTAAACTCTTGTTGGGTACCCAAACAGGAACTCTATAATGAATGAGTCAATCAGGCATACAATGAAGACTTTCCTAAAATGTGTAATGGGTGTCTTCTTGATATCAGATGATGTTTGCATGAGGAATCATCACCCTCTCAGCTCTCCCATACTCCCTACCAGCCCTCCTGTGCTAACCTCACCCTCCCTGGCCCCTCTTCACACATTCAGCATCATGTCATGCTCCTCACCCTGTCAAAAAATGCCCACAACTCTGCAAACTTTCTTCCACACTTCACTGATTCTGCCCTTCTTCCTTCAGATCTACCAGTGTCTTGTGTTCTGTCAGACCCTCATACTCAAGGAAGCAGAAACTATGATGCATCCCTGCTAGAGATGTGCTTTTTAGGTGGTGTTTTTAAAAATTCAGAAGGCTAAGAGGCACTGGCATTATGTACAGCTGACAGGATACTGGCTCTTGGCTCCACCTCTGTTTACAGAGACATAAAGAGAGCTGCAATGGGGCAAGCCAAGCATCTGTCTAATCTGGTTCAGCAGCTAACAACAGCAAACATACATGGAAGAGGCTATAAAGAAACAATGACAATATTTTCTTAAAATTTTCTCATAGTTGTAACCATGTAAATAAGATTTTTGACACTAAGAAGTAAAAGGATACAAGTTTTAGCTGTGGCATCACATTGACTGGAGGCCATGTGCCTGTTGCATCCCTGAATTTTCTTAGCTCTGGGAGTGCCCAAGGCAGGATATTGGCATCCTTGTGTAGTCACTGGGGGACAAACAGCTTCTCCAAACTTTGTCTGGGAAACAGGGAAAAGGAGGTAGGCTGTGATAAAACTTTATATAAAAGTATCCCCAGAGACCCAGGGCTGAGGGGAAGGAGATCTCTGGCCATCCTCACACTGCTCACAGCAAACACATCAAGGCAGTGATTACTTGTTGCAATCCCACTCCACCTTTTATGAGGGAGACTTAGCTCCTTGACCTTGGACCCGAGAGAGACCTTGGAAAGTTCTTCTGAGCATCAGAGAAAAGAAGGTGATGTCAATAAATCTTCTTGTAAACAATTTTAACACTATTACTTATGAGGTTTCTTTATGTTAAATTTGGATGTAGAGTGCATGTTATTGAAAATGCACCAGTAATTTGGATAATTAGGCTGTTAAAATATTAGTAGGGCTGATGTTAAACTATTCCTTTATGCCAATAACAAGGCTTGGAGTGTCAATAGATTCTGAGTGTAAGCACACTCAGCTAAATTGCCATCCCTCTAGGATCTTCCTCAACCAGAACACGTATCTCTGCAGTCAGTATCTTGTTCCTGCCATGAATGGCTTGTTCCTACCATGACTTTTTCCAGTCACCTTTTAGACCAATGCAGACCACTTGTTTTGTTAAGTTGGGCATACATAATATGTTATCTCATGGGAACTAGTGAGCTGGACAAGAGCTTTGGAGCACACCTATTTTGTAAAATGTATTTTGCTCTGCTTCACGTTATAGACAGGCAGAAATTCTCATATTCTTATAAGTTTTGCAGAAACTTCTCCATAATTGTGACAATATGTGAGAACATATGACTGCATATGTCATATGGACAGTATCCATACCAACATCTTCCTCATGTCCAAAACTCTTTGTGTGTGCTGCTCTTCAGCTATGTGGGATGGTTTTGTAATGCACCTGCTACTGGTAGTGAAGTGCTCTTACTTCAGTGCCTTGTAGGCAGCACTTCACCTCAACATGTAGAAGTGAAAGGGTCAGCTTTGAACACAATCAGGAATTCCTAAAGGAGGAAACAATATTTGAGATGTCTGGTCTTGATGTTCACCCTTGGCTGACAGGAACTACAGAACAGCAGGGAAAAAAAAATCTGTCAGCTCAGCTAAACCCAAGAAACAAACCAGCTCAGGACACACTGGGGACTCTTTCCTGTATTTGTACACTGCAAGACAGCTTTACATCCACAGGTTTGTTTGCTCATGATATTATTTCTCCCTCCACTTATAAATGAGTCAGGCATGACTCTGCTGTTAGAAAATCCAAACATGAATTGTGACTTCAGTAATCTGCTACTGAGTTGTGCCTCTGCCCTCAGCAATATATATATACTCTCAAAGGCAGTAAATGAAATCTGCCACAAAAACTTGTCTGCAGTTCTTTCTGAAAGAAGAACTGGGAACTTCTCTCCCTGTGCAGCAAGCAGTAGGGGCAGAGACCCAGGACACTTCATCAAAAGCATTATGAAAGTGTTTATTTTCCCTGGGAGGCTGAAGAACATGATTTTGTAAAAATTCCACTCTGTTCATTACTGGAAAAAACAAAAGCAACACCATCTTTAACAATTATTGGAGGATATTTGCATACTGGTTGTACTGACTTAGACCTTAGAGGAACCTCATTTATCTAATAGCTCATCTTTCCCCATGCTCTGCAATGTTTGGTGAATCATGGCTTATGTCCCTTCCTCTGTTTCCCACTATATATGCTCCCTTTCTTCTGTTATTTCCCTGCCCTAGGCTGCCCATTCATTATGGCAATGATTCACTCTTACTATGGGTAGCAACAGACACAGTGGTGAAAGATGTTTTGGCACTGCTAGCTGTTATCATTATACAAAAAAACAACAGTTCTTAGTAATCTTGTTCAATAACACAACAATCAACAGAAGGCAAATATTAACTTTTCTGTTTTGGTAAGGCAGAAATGTTATTATGTATGTCCTTATTTCAGGAAAATACCCTTATTTTGGATATCTTGTGACTAAAGTAGAAGGTAAAATTGAAAAATGAACTGTTGGAACTGTTTCTTAACAGGAAAATGTAATACAGTTCTTCTGGGAAATTAATATTGTGCTTATACCTCCTGTGGATAGGTGATCTAGAATGGCTTTACAACTGCCAATAGTACAGAAATTCTCGTTTGCACTAGAGGTTGGTAATCAATCAAAGCATCATGGTCATATTGCCAGGAAGGGGCCTCTAAAAGCTCTTTAAATCACAAGTATCAGCAACTCATTTTCAGGTCAGCTATGGCTTTGCTAGGCCAGTTCTTGAAAATCTTCAAGGTTTCCCACGTTCCCAGGTAAGTGCTGCACTGACCTCTTAGTGGAAAAGCTTTTCCTCAAATTCCATCTGAAGTTCCCAAGACACAGCTGGTGCCCTTTGCATCCTGCTGTATGATCTGTGACTGCTATGCAGAATTTGTTTCCTGATCTGTGCAACTTTCCCTGAAGTATTTTTGGCAGCTATTACATGGCCCCTTATTTTCTTTACTGCAGACAACAAAAGCTCAACTCCTAACTCCAGACCCCTTACCATCCCAGACAGAGTGACAGGCTGGCAGCAGCACTGCTTTGTTTGGTTCTCCTAAATTAATGAAATTATCTTCTAGTGAAACCTAAGAGAGAACAACAACTACCACCAGAAAACAAAATTTAAAAAAACCACCCAGAAAGAAAAGCTTTAAAATATTTTATAGAATAATCTCTCACACAAAATCAGAGGAATGTCTTGTTTTCACATGAAAACTGTGTTAAACTTTTAACTATCTCTACACAAATAAGTACTGTCAGTACTGTCTCCTGTAATTACTGAAACTGCAGTTGGCCTTTTAATGGTTTTTAGGAGTATTGAAATAGTGCATCAATTGCTTTTGTTATATTAAGAGCATCCAGCAAATCTCTGTCTAGCACAGCAGAACAACTATGTAATACATACAGGATTCAGTATCTACATGATACATAACAAAGACATATTTGCATGCAGGCAACCAACCACATAGTATAGGTTAAAAAGTTATAAACTCCAAAAGAACTGTGGGATAAGATTCAAATATGCACAGAAATGACTGACTCAATTCCAACACTGGCTTAGTGATCTGAAGCCATCCTGATACGCCTTTTTTCTTCCCTAAAGAAGAGCACATAGAGTGCAAGCTGGCCTACTGCTCCAAGGCAGCCCATAAGCAATGCACATCTCCCCAGTTCAGAAAGCTCTTTTGCACTAGCTGCAGGTGCATCATCCCAAACACCCTGACCCTGAAAGGCAGTGTGTTGAGAGATTTCAAAAGCTGCTCTTTCCACCTATGTCCAATGAGTAGTTTGGTTTGTCCAGTCATGCAACATGGTTCTCTATTGCTGGGAAGGGTAGAAGACATAGCAAGGATTGCAGAATCTGCATAAAGTAAACACAAACCATCATTAAGACATAAGGAAAAAAAAAGAAAAGCTAACATTGGATAACGTATCCATTAATGATTCTGTTGAAACCAATATGCATTTTGTTCTCACTGGAGACTGCCCACTTTCTGATATGAAGGAATTACCCTGGGACATCCAACAAACGATTTCTAGAGCTTTCATCTGTTTTGAAAATTCCTTCTGAAAAAGTGGAAGAGGACTGTTAACTTGAGATTTCAGAATCCCTGTGTAATGAAACCTTATCAAAACAGTGTTTGTTCTTCAGGAGAGAAAGGAAAGGAGAGAGAACCTGTGAATGAAGTGAAAGCAGGAGCATAGGTTTATATCGAGAGACTTTTAAAAATTGTTTTCAAATTCTGAATTTTGTCTGTTGTTCAAAACAAGATTATTTTCTCTTGTCTCAGTGGAATCCAGAAATAATGGCCACCTGCTGCCTGCTGCTGCTATACTTCAATGGCACCTTCTAAGAGTAACTCCCCCTCAGGAAAGTGATCTTTTATGTCTGAGCGGGGGAGAAAATAAGTTCATTAGCACATTTTCTTTGTACACTAGGGATGCTCTTCTGTGCCAGTTCAGGATGTGGTGAGAGGCACAGTTCCTGGGATCTAAAGGTTGTCCAGTTTAATTGTCTCTTCCCTTGTGATTAGGAAATAATCTTAAAGGGGGGGATACAGCACGCCAAAAAGGGCAGAAATGATAGAAGTGGAGCTTTGTGCTCTTCCAGAGCTTTATTGCACACAAGATTTGGAGGCTGCTTGTTTGCTATTAGTTTGACCTTTTTACCTTGTTTGTATTTTGTTCATGACTTTTTCTGCAGCTTGACAGATTTTAATGTCATCAGGATTTTTTTTTCCCTATGAATATTGCTACCAATCTAAACAACCTACATTGAAAAAGTATACTAATCCTAATTATAACCCAGCTAGAAAACATTCCCTAAAGGAAAAAAAAGCATGGTGAAGAAGGCTTGATAAAAACTGGAGTCTTCTGCATTTTTCATGTATGATCTTTTTCTAAAATGGTGAAAAACTCTGGCTCATAGCAACATTCCCCCACCTCCCAATAACTGCAGCAGGTCTGTGACTTCTTTAAATTGGTGTCACAGCCATCTTACCCCTTTCCCAGGCAATTAAACACCAGAGTGTTCAGTTCCTTTTCTCACAGTAGAGTTTGTTGGGGGCACTTTCTAATTTCATGAAGTTGCACTAGTCTGGCTGTAATTCAATGAATTATTGGCTAGGGGAAAATTACTGAAGCTCATCATGACAACATTTTTCATCAAATTAAGCAGTGTTGCTGAGAGGGGGAAAAAGTTGTACTTCCAAGACAATGCACCTGCAGAGAATTAGCTGATAAATGATTTACGGACATGTGGCTGAAAACATTAATGGGGAAACATATTTTTTAAATGAATTTGGGGTTTTTCCCAACTATTATTGCCTCCTCTGTGTGATCTTAAATATTTGTCCGTTCAAAGATGCAACACTACACTTTGTGCCATGGGAAGCAAATTGCTGAGACATTTTTCCCTCTTGCATGCTGTTTGATGGTTCTCCTGCCTGTTATTATGTCACTGACACAAGCATTCACAAATAAATTATCCTGGCTAGTGATTCCCTTCCATTGCCGCAGAAAAAGTGGGAGCATAGTTACCTGCCCAAAAGGGGCAACCATCTATGTGCTTTTCATATATCCTTACTTCAAGTAGTATTAGCTATACTCAGCAGGTTTATGATGATTATTTCATGTTTATACTATAGTAACAGTAAAAGATACCAGCATGTTACTGCCAGATCCTCAGAAGTATTATTTGCATGTGTAACTCCTGGGCTTTCGTTGCTGCTCAGTGTCTGAAGGCTGCAGATGGAAGAGGTAGTCAAGCATCAAATTACATTGTTTCCTACAGCTCCCCTGATTCCCATGTTGCAGCTTTTGGGAAGTATGGGGTGAGTAAAGAACGGGCATGCAGGAATAAAAAGGACATATGAGTCAGCAGAATGGTGCCATGGAGAAATGTACTTTATCCCCCAGTCTCCTGCTGGAGAATTCCTACATGATGCTTGTTACTAAACTTTCCAAAGTAATTAGTTCCTGGTACTCAAAGTTAAGCACAGAAGGGGCTGGTTTTGCTGAAGTGTCAGTCTCTGAGAACACTGACTGAGAAATCTTGGGGCTGTGCAATGAACTGCTGTGAGAAAACAAGGAAGAAGAAAGTGGTGAAACTTCCAGGTGGTTTTACAGTCATTCCTGAGTGCAGAAGGATGCAAACAGAGGACTTTGTGGAAGTGTTTGGAAAGCACTGTTGTCTAGAAAAGTCTGGGAGGCAATAAATATTTTGGACTACTTTTCTGTGTCTCTACCCCAAGCCTCTAAATGGATCCAGCTAGGACTGGATCTTCTGTGCAAGATTCTCTCTTTCTCACCCCCATCCTCACCTTTTTATCTTCTGGATGAATCCTTTCTTTCACCTCACCACCTTATTTTTTTTTCCTTTGCTTCCTTCACCTACTCCCTCTAATTCTCCTCTTTAATCTTTCTTCTGCAATGTTATTTACACTGTACTCCACACCTTTCCTCTCTCCACATCACAGCTTGGAGTAGCATCAAATTCAGTAATTGTCAGGAAAGTTTTGATCATTCCCTGAGTCCCTATTATGTGCAGTCGCCTTGCTGAGATAAATCAAGCTCAATTGTCTTAAATTTTCTCCTTTCAGTGGGAACACATAGTTCCTGATAGTTGCCTGATATCCAGATGTTGAACCTGAATCTTTCCTCCTGAGTTTAAACCTATTACTTTATCCCCCTGCCTATTACAGACGTAGAGAAGAGCTTATTCACTTGCTTTTAGCAGCAACATCTTTAAACATCCAAAGACTGTTATTACATCTCTCCTTGACATTTTCCTCTCTAGATTAAATAACCTCAGCTGACTTAACTTTTCCCTGTAGGTGAGGTTTTATAGTGCTCTCATTGTTCTCTCTGCAATGCCTTTTTGCTCAGCCTTTTTGAAGCATGTCATCAAAAGTGGACACAGACATCCTGCTGAGACCCTGGCAATGCTGACTGCAGTGGAATGCAGTCTTTTAAGACATAATCCCTTCTTTCTCTACCCATATATAGAGATATAAAAATATGAATTATCTTTCAGTATAGAGGGTTTAGTGCTGCTTTTTTTTTTAGCAATAACCTGATATTGCTGACTTATATTCTTCATTATAATTTTTTTCCCCGCAGAAGGATTTCTTGCCAATTCTTACTCTTGCTATGTTAACATAAAGGAGTGTTCCTGACTAAGTGTATTGCTTTTTATTCCTAATGGTAAGCAGCCTTCTTTGAAGAATATTCATCCAATTCAACAAAATTATCCAGAATCCTAAGCTTGCTCTCCAAGGTCCTTCCCAGTCTGACACCATCTGCAGATTCAGTAGTCATACTTCCCCTTCTGTAGCTTCCACTGTCCCACTTTCTGTTCCCAAACTTGCTGACTCAGGTTAATCATGAAAATTTTATGAAACACTGTACGCAGATCAACCCTTACTGGAATGCTGCTTTGCATATCTCCCATTCTGACAGTGTCTTATTTTCTAGACAGTTTTTCCCCTCCATAAAATTAATTCAGGTAGTAGTTCATGTTTCTTTAACTTAATTATAGACTAATGGAAGGCAATTCCTGTTGAAACACAAGACAGATGAACTCTGATGCTTCCTCCATATACACAAGACTTTTAATTCTGGATGGATTAAGAAGTCCATTGGGTGACATTTTGGATGTCCCACTTCACTATCTTCTAGATGCTTATGTACAGTTTGCCTGACTATTTGCTCCTCTGTTTTTCTGTGAGTGAAGTCTCTGTTGCAGATGTGTTAGCATAGGTGTCCTTTGATTATGGAATCAGTATTTCTAGCAGGCACAGTCAGTATTTCTTAGTACTGGTCCACACTGCCCAAGGAAGTGGTGGGCACTGTCCCTGGAGGCATTTGAAAGATGTTTCAATGTGACACTTGGTGGTCTGGTTTAACGGTGGACTTGGCAATGCCAAATTATTGTTTGGACTTAATAATTTTAGAGGTCTTTTCCAACCTAAAAGATTCTATGAATCTATTTATGAATGCCATTCCTTGTGCAAAGACCCACAAAACCAATAGATTGACAAGGGAAGGAAGTGAGTAGCTCTGGCCGTTGACATCTGCTGTGTTTGTGGTTTACTACATAACATGCATTACATTACCCCACAGCCTTGCCCTGGCTGCTGCAGCCTGAGTCAGAAAAAACCTCTGGATGGAGCAAAAGATTGTTCTTTCCTGGAAGCCAGTGAGAAAAGCCAGGGGAAGTGTAATGGGCCACAATGGGTCAAGCTCAAGGGAGGCTGGCAGCAGGCAGTCAGGGAGCAAAGAGCCTGCAGCATCTTCATGGCACCTGTCACACCCCAAGGGTATGTCAGGAACATGGGTGACATACACTTGCATGTCTTCTGACCTGTTGAATTTGAAAAATTAGAAGAAGTGTTAGGAAGACAGTAAGCTCCATGTGCAGAGCTCTTCTGTGTTTGACAGCATCCTGGTTCCCACCAGGGAAGGGTTAATTTTTTCTGTAGCCAGGAGGGGCATGGCCAGGTTGTTCTGCACCACCTGACATCATTGCTGGGGGCAGGAGGAAGGGGGCACTTCCAACTGAGTAAGGGTGGCAAAGGGAGTGGTTGGGTACCATTTCCAAGGAATGGTGTGTGAATCATTTGCCTATCCTGTACACTTTGTTATTGATGTTGTAGCTGATACTGTTTGCTTCCTTATTTCATTGCTGATTTCAATAAATTGTTCTTACCTCAATTTGTGATCTTTTCCTTTTGTGCCTCCAATTCTCCTTGCCATCCTGCTGCAGTGGGAAGCAGAACAGGGTGAGGCAAGGGGAAGTGAGCAAGCAGTGCATGGTTTGGAGTGTTTTGGTGGGGACATTAAATTGGGAAATACCATTCCTAATCTAAAAAAGGAAGATTAACACACACCAAAAAGGAGAAACGGGAGGGGAGTTTCTAGGTAAAGGGATAAAAGTATTTCCATTTCTTTCACTGGGTTTGCCTTATTTGGTACTTGCATCTTCTTAGGTTTATTTTTTTAACTCTTAAGTTATTTTGAGACCTTCATACATATGAACACTTGCTAAATAAAATTGTCAGCACAAGGATATAAATTCACTGTTAAATTGCAACAAGGGTCTGATGGCTTTTTGCTAGGTAGGTCTTTTCTCTGAGAGGATCCCCCAGAGCCTGTGAGCAAAAATTTGTGCAGCAAGACAAAATCCAGGCAAATCAAAGAGTGCTAAAAATGTGGCCTCTAAGCAATGAGCACAAAAAGAAAACCTCAGTACCTTAGGAAAGAACATGAGATTTTTCTGATATCGTTTGCATTGCTGTTCAAATCTTTCTGATTAGTGATAGATCAGGAAAACCTCAATCCTACAAACTGATGTTCTCGAAAGACCCCATGCCATAGCTGAACTTCCTTAAATACTGTATCTTCCAGAATGACAAGACAATTCCTCAGTGAGGTAGAATGTACTGTGTAAGAAGGCATTTTTATACATAATCATAGAATGATTTGGCTTGGAAGGGACCCTAAAAGGTCCATTTGGTTTGAGCTCTACTGCCTTCTACTGGCAGGGAATCTACTACTAGACCAGGCTACTCAGAGTCACAACCAACCTGCCTTTAAATCCCTCCAGGGATGGAACATCCACAACTTCTCTGGCCACTTCTTTCAGTGCCTCACCACCCTTACAGTAAAAAATTTCTTCCCAATATATAATATAATCTAAACCTACACTCTTTCTGTTTAAAGCCATTGCCACTTATCCTGTCACTACATGCTCTAAGAGACCTAAACATCACAATTGCCTTTAAACATTATCAAGGCTGCAGAAGGAATTTGCTGTAGGATAAATCACCACAACAGGAACTTCAGATAAGCACAGAGTGGAACGTACAGCAGGAAGGCACTAATTCCAGGCCTACCAGAGGTGAGCTTTGCTTAGCACGTCCTACTTAATGCATCCACAAAAAATTCTCACTGTGACAGACTGTGGGAAAATAAGCAACTGCTTGTACACCATGCCCATAACCTGGCATGGCATCCACACCCTGTGGATATGGAACTTGGACTGTATGAAGGTGATACCCCAGAAGAATGACATGACCCCCACCACCAAGAAGGGCAGAAGAAGAAAGGCCAACAGGATATCACCTGGGTCCATGGGGTGGTGATACCTTTATGCTTATTCTGTGTCTCTTTTTCTCTCCCAAGCCCCCTTTCCTATTTCTTTCTATCTCTCTTATTTCACATCCACTGGAATAGAATCCATATTATTGACTTTGACGTATGGTCTTGTTTGTACCTTAATTTAGGCAAAGGCATCTCTTAATAATCGGTTCATAACAATTGCCTTTTTGAAATGTCCCCCTCCAGCGTCATTGTAGGCTCTTTTAGGTATTGGAAGGTGCTCAAAGTTCTATCTGGAGACTTCTCCAGGCAGAACAACATAACTCTTTCAGCCTGCCTTCACAGAAGAGGTGCCCCAGCCTTCTGAACATCTTTGGGGCCTTCCTTTGGACTTGCTCCACCAGGTCCATGTCCTTCTTATATTGGGGAGCCAGGGCTGGATGTAGCACTCCAGGAGGGGTCTCACAAGAGCAGAGTAGAATTTCCATTTTGAAACCTCGGAAAACTACAGCAAATACACCAACTGGGAAATTTTCACTTTCTAAGTTTTACATTTAATAAGACCCACTCATTGATATCCTTGAATATATTACTTTTAGGGCCATAGCATCTGAGACCATCTGCCACTTTGACTTACAGCTCTGATGATTACTTCATTATAGAGGTTTCAGTGTTTCAAAAGGGAGGAATTAATTCTTTCAAGAGAAAATAACCCTCCAAGCAGGAAGTCCAGCAAGTCTCTAAATTCTCATTACAGGGATTCTCTGCAGAAGGGAATTTTGCACATTGGCCTGAAGCTGCCTCAGCTGTGCATGTCTGGTCCCTAGCACTCTCTATCAGGAGCAGGGCATCTGAGAGTGAAAATGATGATCTCATTCTGATTGCAGATTAGCTTGAAACAAGATTTCACTAAGTCATGAGTGCTAGAGGGTTTCTCTGGGTTATTGCAGTCACGACGTGTGTGTGTACTGCAGGACATAGATTGTTCTACACAGGCTCCCAGGCATTAGCTAGGTTACAGAAAGTAATCTTTTTGGCAGAAGCAGCCTTTGTTGATTGCAAAAACTGTAAATGCCAGGGGCTGCTCCAGCTGAAGAGCATTTTTCATCCTTTCGAGTCCTGAGAGTGCAGGCAGGCTTGGTCAGACCTCAGTGCCTTCTTTCATTTGAAATAAGGAAGCAGTCAGCACAAGTGCTGTTGAACTGGCCACTATCTCCTATGACAAACTATTCCCACAAAAGAATTCTTATCAGAAAAAGACTTTGTCACTACAGTATAATACTTTTATCTTTCAAGAATTACTTTACTAATGATATGTTACAAAATAATTTAATTTCAATATTAATGAATTATGAAATATCTACTTGATTTTTCTTAATAACTGATCAAGGCTGAAAACTAAAACCATTTAGATGTTGGAGGTTTAACAAGTTAGTAATTACTCTGCGTTCCCTCCTTCTCTGGCAAGACACTTCTCCTTTTTTTGCCTTTTTTTACACTAATTGTGGATGTTACTAGGATATTATATATTTAGTGTCAAAATTTGGTTGTACTGTAGGCTTTGCTATCCTGGATGACTCATATCAATCTATGCTATTATTTTTGTTTTATATGCCTAGCCTGAAAATACTATGTCAAATAAATAAGGAAATAATTGAAGCTTCAATATCATAGAGTGGCTTAGCCTTGTTTCTTCAACACATCAACACATTGAGGTTTTTCACTGCATTTCACAAACTGCAACTAATATTAAGATAAAATTACTGATTAACTAGAAACATGCCATCATATTTACTCTACTAAATGGTTCAGGAACAGACTGGGAAGTCATTACCCATTATTTAAGTCTATGAAGGAAGAGGAGAATTTCACAACTGTTCTGTTCCATCCATTCATCTTTCATCTGGTCTTTCTTAGCCTGGGCTAATTCAGAAACCTGTTTTATGGGTCAGGTCCTCAGCTAAATGGAGCTGTTTGTAAGCTCCTTAAATCATCACTCACTCACTCACTCACTCACTCACTGAGGAGAAGAGCAGGGTAGAAGGTTGAATAACTGCAAAACCAGAATAATTATTTCCCAGTCCTTATTAATACAAGTGTCACATGACACTCTAGTCAGACTACTGTACCAGCTTTCCAGACACAAAAACCAGACCATGCAGCAATGACTGAGAGCTCAGTACAAACACATGCAGAAGGTGAAGAGGATTCTGAAGGAGCTGTGTCTTCACATGATAATTGTTCACGTCTCTTGAGCAACCTTTGATCAACAGCCAGGAAGATCCATCTAAAAAATGACTGCTTACCAGGGAATATCTGTCTCTGTCTATACATTCATACCCTATTTACCTTAGTGGCAGAAATTGGTACACTTCAAAAGTCTTTACCTGTACCATAAATAGAATAAAACTTGCTTATTTTCAAAAGTCTGAATTTGTTGTTACATCCTGATGTCAATGAATCTAATCATGGGGTGTGGTAAAATACTAACTGGAACAGCTCTCAAATTCCAGCTTGACTTGGACAGTAAAAGAAGAATTAATTCTGAAATATACATGTGCAGTTACTGCCTATGTCTTTAAACAATCCAACATTCAGAAGACTGACCTAACTGTAAGGACACAATTGGAACATCCAAAGGTTTTAAGTATGTGTATAAAAATAAGAGTCAAATGCATGTGAAATATCACACAGTAAAATCCTTTGTGTTTAATTTGCAATGTTGTCCTGCACATCTCAGGCATAATGAATCAACTCCTGTTTGTCCTTTTATGAAGCAAGGTCTTTATTACTTTTGGCAACAGCCTGGCTATTCACTATATCTTTTTGAATGAAGCCCTAAAATTGGGGAGAGAAAATAATCTATTAATTAACTGCAGTCATTACATGGTAGCATGAATGTCTGATCACAGTCTAGGTGAGGAACAGTAGCTGGGGAGAGGTTACATCAGGTCAGTCATTTGGGCTCTTTAAGTGTTGGGCTAAACAGCTGTTCATGGGATTACTCACAAACAAGACTGTAAAAAGAAGACACTTAAAAGGTAATCTGCATTCTATTTTAGAAACAAAACGAAATCCCCCAATTCTGAATAATCTGCACAGCTCGTTACGAAGCCTTTGCTCTGGCAGTAGTCTCAAAGTTAATTACCTTATTTTATTCCAGTTTTTCACACATCATTTCAACTATAGTGTTAGTAATTTTATCTTTGATGCTCATTTTAGCTCCTCACCAGTTCCTGCAGCAATCTTCTGGGAATTGTGAGATCTGGCTGGAAATTATAACACTACAGGCTGACTGCTCAGGAAGAAAGCATGGTCAAAGAATGCAGCATTAGACTATGTTCTTGGCAGGCATTTTTCAATAGGTTTTGACTCAGGTTGGGCTAAACATTTCATTCCCTTTCCTTGATTGGAGCCAACATTTTTATGATTAGATGCCTTAAGGAACTGTGCTATGCTGAAAAAAAAAAAAAAAAAAAAAGTGTGGTTCTTTGATAAACAGAAAAGAAAAACCCTGTCATGTTAGCTGAGACTTATTAATAGTTCTACTTTTCAATTTTTTATAACTTTGCTGTGTGTTTTGGAAAAATGGGACATGAGGGGACAAAAAGCATCAAGGCAAAGCCAGTGGTACTGTATTCAGTGTCTTCTTTTTAGATTAACAAGTTTGTTATGATAAAATAAGGAAAAGTTTATACTGAGATCAGAACATCTTGGCCTCTGGTCATCTAATCACTGATGCACTAAAAATCATGCACTGAATTTACAAGATATATATGCTAAAAATATAAGATAAATTGCAAAATAGAATAAAGATTTATTCTGCACAATAAACTCAACTGGACTGCAAGATTTCCTGGTAGATTTATGTAAGAAGGAAAACCAAAGCCTTATATAATTTCTACCATGAGTATGTAGAAATATTTTAACTAGGCTACATTTTTGTCATCTGAGGATCTTCCCAGTAGAGCCTGAAGAAATTTCATGAACATCTGTCTGTCACAACTTTTTTTTCTCATACTCTTAAATCTTGCACACTTGTGTCCTGAAGCCATCAACACAGCAGAATATAGAAGTTTTTTCCAGGTTTGGTTTCTCTGTATAAACCATGGAGTCAGAGAGATACATGCCTAAAGAATCCACACAAGACAGCAGGCTGGCTCTGCCAGGCAGGTAGCTTACCTAACCAAAAGGGAAGGAAAAAAAAAAAAAAAAAAAAAAAAAAGTGGGATCTTTTGGTTCAGCTTTCTCTTGATATACCCTTATGAAGGAAAATGTTTTGACCATCTGGCTCCAGAAATCCCAAAAGAAGTACAAGCCTTACCTAAACAAAGTGTGTTGCATTGGAGATGAGGGCTGTGTAAAAGAACATATTTTGCTACAGCAATCTTTTTGCACCTTTTTTTCAGGAAGAAGATGGAGCACTCATATTTTTTGAGCATACCACACTTTGGAAGACAACCAGGCTACAGCATTCTGATTGAAATATTGTGAAGCAGATTCTGTTTCTTCTATTACAGTAGCTCTACTTCATGTGAAACTACTAGAGAGAGAATAAAGATGCCTCTAACCTATTGATTTGACTATCTGCTTGGGCAGAAAAACATGCAGGTCACTATCCAGATTGTGCTGGGATGCAGATGAAGCTAAGCCTTTTGAATCCTGGTCAAGTGCTCCACAGAATTCATCTCCCACATGCCCAATGTTTTAAATAGTTCTTCTTCCCTCCTGATAATTTATGCTGAACCCTGAAGTCTTTAGACAACATTCATACTCCTTTTCCTAAGAAGGCTCTTTGAATAATCTTCTGTGTGTTAGCCTCTCCTTTTCTCATCATTCTAACAGACCTTTTTTCTAGCATCAGTTCCAGATTGAATTCAATTTTCTCTACTACAGGTAAGAAAAAGTGAGACATTATTGACACAAGTGTTTTCTCTGATGCTAATCTATTCTTTAGAGGGAGAATCAGCACCTTGTTTATTTCCAGTTGGACTGCCTCAAATATTGGAACATGCTGCAGTCATCGAACTGGATGCCTTTTAGCTGAGGCATCTCCAATGTCATCTGTTTTGCAAAAGGTTTCCTGAATGGATAAAGTTTCAGTGTGGTTGTGATTTGCTTTGTGTACGTGCCAGGACTCTAGAAAATAAAAACAAAAATATGAATTATGTTAAAGGAAGGACAGGTATTTGTAACAACCTTTAATAAAATTCATAGAAGAAATATACCTTTCATCAATGATGTTTTATTTTTCCTTGTTTTAGCATTTTCTATAGGTTGTATCTAGTATTTTTCAATTAAAATGAAAATAAACCACATTCACTTTACTTCTCACAGATGTTTTCTTTTACCACATGCTTACAGTTTAGTTCTGACTGTCTTCCCCACCTCTCTGTTGATCATTATGCTTTTCTTTGGCTCTTATCTTAGCTTTATCCAATCCTGCAATAACTCCTCCATCTGCTTGACATTAGGGCCCTCCTGAAGTAGAAACATAAATCTCAATGTGGCTAAAGCATTAGACGAGAAATATTTTTAGGATATAGGATCTATTTCTGCTTCATAAGCCTTCCCACAAAGTGCAGCCTCACTTTAACTTGAGTGCCTGCATGTGATTGAAAAATAAATTGTTTTTTAAATAACCTCAAAAGAAGAAAGAATTCTTGCCTGCTTCCTGATATAGGAACTGCTGTTCTCAGTTACCAAGCAGAGTGCCTGATAAAAGTAGCTGGTTCTCACCATGTTGAATGGGAAAAGCAGGAAATTTCACAAATTGGACTTGCTCTAAAAAAAGTTTTATGTAGATGCATTGGAAATGAGGAAGAGATTTTAAACATTAATGTTTATGCAAACAGCAAATAACTACTGGAAAACTTTAAAATGCTTTTAACAAAAAGAAAAATGTTTATTGCTTTCAGCAAACATAAAGATCAGTTAAAAGAAATGCATCTGTATTTGCTGTTTCAAAACATTTAGGAAGATGTTGATTCCAGAGATGCATTAACCATCTCTTTAATCTAACCACTACTCTTCATTGCAAAACTATCCCCATGGGGAGTATGGATTACTATTTTCATTTGTCAACTGTTAAAACACTTGAATAGTGGGAGCAATAGTATTTTGTAGCATTCCCATGTCTTGTAGTTAGCAAAATGCAGGACTTGTTGGAATGTTATTCTGCAAAATTTACATATTAACTGCAAAAAAAAACCTAAAGAGCACTTCAAATTCTAAATTAATTTCTCTACACCCCTTGTAGACTGGGAAATTTTCTAGACAGAATAAATAGTTTTGTTCTCATGGAAGTTCATTGATGAGCTTTTCTCAGTACTGTTAAATGTGGGGTACAACTTTAATCACTAAAGCAAAATTCTGTCCTTTCTGTCAGGTGCCCCTGAGCCTTTCTTCAGCCCACATTTGTGCTGAAAATGAAAGGCATTTGTTGGCTGCTAAAAACAAAACAAAACAAAAAAAAAAAAAAAAAGGAAAAAGAGAAATTTTCTACTATGAGAAGTCATAAAGATCACTTAAATGCATATTAGGCTTCTGCCTTTAAATTCAGAGTCCATTTACACTGGATAAAAAGGTGCTGCAGTTAAGACAGACCTCTGGGAAATATTTCAAGTCTCTATAAATTCACACTTTGTCACTTTGTGGACTTTCCAGTACTCTTCAGAGTCTTCTATGCAGGTCTATCTCTGTGACACCTCTATATCTGGTAACAGAGAAAAATGATCATTCTACAAATAAACTTCTTCTACACCAACTTTTATTTTATTTCCCCTTAGTCAAGAATAAACCTTCACTTGAAGTTGTCAGATGAGATTACTGATCTTAGTCTGACAGTATAACTTCAGACAACAATCCAGGAAGAACTAAAAAGTTGAGTTATTCTTTTCCCTTGCTTTTAATTTAAATTAGATTTTAAACAAGGATAGCAAATATTGGAGGAAAACGTAGCAAAGGACCAAAGTTAAAGCATAGTATCAAAGCAGCATCATGTTGTTTATGGCTTAGAATCCTGGGAGCCTGCAGGAACAGCAGTGGACATGTGGCTGTAGATCTCTCTGCACCTAGAGGATTCGACATACTGTGCTGGTAGAATAAAGACACTAAACTAAAATGACAAAAGACACTAAACAGGAGCAAAGTTGGAGCACTGACAATTTTGAACAAGGTCTGGCAGAAGCATCTTTCATCATGATCTGGTGATTTGTCCTGCACGTTGGAGGAGGCAGATGCTCCTTCCCTACCTTCTCTAATTTCTTGCACTACTAAAATTTTATGTTCTGCAAGTTTTACTCATGAAGTAGTTTGGCAGGCTGTAATTTTGTTTTGACATATGCCCCTCTATACCATAGGAAATACTTCTGCAAGTTTAGAATAGTGAGGAATGACACATCTTTTTTGAAAGCAAAAAAGTTATTTAGTTATTTGGTTATTTAGTAACCAAAATTTTTATTGCAACTCTTCCAAATTTCAAAGCTTTCAATCCATTGATTTCTGAGGGAATTTGTAGAATAAATGACAACTGCTGAGTAAAGATATAATGTGGATCCCACACTTCTAACCTGAGGCAGAGCTGGCTTGAGGGTTTGCAGAAATAGTCATAAAATCATGGAAAAGTTTAGGTTGGAAAAAACTTTATAGATAGATCACTGAATCCAACTGTTAAACCAGCACTACTAGGTTCACCACAGACCCATGTCCCTAAAAGCCACACAGACATGTCTTTTAAATTCCTCCAGGGATGGTGACCCCAGCACTTCCCAGGCAGCCTTTTCCATCACCTGATCATGTTCTCAGTAAATAAATTTTTCCTAATGTGCAATCTAAAATGCTCTCACTTGTGAGCAGATGCCAACCCCAACCTCAGCACACCCTCCTTTCAGGGAGTTGTAAACAGCAACAAGGTCACCCCTGAGCCTCCTTTTCTCCAGGCTAACCAACCCCAGCTCCCCCAGCCACCCTTCATCAGCTTGTGCTCCAGAGCACCCAGCACAGGAGGCTGGCACCCCTACCTAGGCACTGTGGGACAATCAGGGCCCCTGGGGCAATGGGGTGAGGGAGGGCACATTGTGTGGCTGGGAAGCAGAAAGGAGGCAGGTTGTGATAGGAAAACTCCCAGACTGGAAGAGGGATGCTCCCATGACTGTGCCCCACTGAGAGCTGAGGATGCTGATGATTTGCCATCTGTCTTGAGGAAGACTCAAATCTTAATTTTGACACCCAGAGGTGTCAAAACACCATGCCACAAAACACAACACCAGAGAAAATGCATAGCTATCAATAATTTTCTTGCAGAACAATTTTAATAGCATTATTAATGAGGATAAATAATACAATTTTTGCAGTAGACTTTTAAAGTAGACCATTAAAACATTAGCTAGGCTAACAATAAATTCTTGCTTCTATATATATACCTATATTAAGATGTTGATTGCAAAAATATTCTCTGTTTCAGCTCATTCTCTCCCAGCATTCCAGAGCTTGTGACTCAGTGACCACATGGGCCAGATGCAGTGACTTGGTACTTGATAATTTGAGTTAATTTTCTTCCCTATGGAATTGTCCAGCTGACCCTTAACTCACAGAAACTTCCAGCATTCACACCATCTAAGGAAAAGGCATTTAGAAGGTGAGTTGCAGGATGCATGGAAAATTGCCTCCATGTGTTTGCATGAACTTACAATCAGCTTATTTTCCTGATGCCTACTAAGCTGCCAAGCAGCAACCACTACCATTCTTTTTTTTTTTTTTTTTCATCAGCTGACCTTTCCTGTACCTCCAGAGGCTTTTGGTTTGTACCACAATTACACCATCTGGACTTCTTTTAGGACCTTGCTGCTTCCTCGTGTCTGACACAGGCCCCTTGTCTTCCCTTTCCATCTTCCCTAGAGGATGCAGACAGGTTTGCTCTGCAGATACTTGTGCCTCCTGCAGCTGGTCTATTATTAAGAAGCTGCCTTGCAAAAATGACTGGCACTTCTGGGCTCCCTGTTCCTGTTTTTAGCTGCCAGCTCAAAGCTTGAGATGTCATGGAAAATGACCTTCCCAAGGAAAACTGCATTTGTAGATTAGCATAGTAAAGTGGGAATAATTCCTGCTCTCAGGGAACCTGTTTGGATGAAACAAGCCTTGAGGTCTCTGCATACATGAGATACCAAACATAGGAAATCATAAAACCTGTTAAAAGTTTTCCATTTTCCAAGATGAAATGCTTAATTTATTCAATCAATTACAGGGCAGTTTGGAGAAGCTTTAAATACAGAAAAGGTGTAAATCATACAATGTATGAGTGGAAGTGGAAGTGGAGAAGAATGGCAGCCAGCACTGACCTCAGAGCAGATAATCATTTAAGACACCTAGGCAGAGCCTGTGACAGGGTCCCTCTGGCAAAATAGGTGGCCAAGTACCAATCTAATGGCTCCTACCTGAAACTGTGCACAGATAGGTTTGGAGAGGCTTTGCCCTGAAATGATTCAGACTCTTCTAAGTTTGCTCATAAGCACAAATACACGAGTAATATGTATATATATCTATATTAAAAAAAAAAAAAAAAAAAAAAAAAAAAGGTAGCTTTGTAATGTTGGTTGCAATGTTGGTCTTAGATATCTAAATCCTTTCCAAACAGTTATGTGGGCCCATATGTAAACATCTTTTTCCTTTTTTCTAGAGTGGTAGGAAAAAGGACAAATTATAACTTGTGCAATAATGAGCACTAATTATACATATTTTTATAGAACTGAAAAAAGAAGAGTCACTTTTTAAAGACACAAAGATTTCAGGGAAGTGCATTGTGCCAATTAGATTTAGTAGTACCATTAGGAAACAAAATTGTGTTACTCACACAATGATCAGTCACATTTGCAGACATTAGGTTCCTGGAAACTTGTCAAAGCTTTAGAGCACAGCTGTCAGGGCAAAAATCACAGAAAAAAAATACTTTACAAACAATTTGGAATTGAATTTTAAATGTTATTTTCATCAATGAAACTAAAAATTTGGAAACTTTCTCATAATAATCTCTTATGCCTGACTAAAATGATATCATATTCTGCTTGTGTATTACTTAATATACCTACATATATTTGCATACAAAAATATAAATCTAACTGATATGCATACCTATGTACATGTATTATATGTATATACTAGATTAGATAATTTACCTGCAGTAGGTTTCCAAACATTCCTTTTGGACAAAAATAGGACACAACTGTTAGGAACAGAAGCACTCATGTCACTTTCTTCATGTCTAATAATGATCTTAGCAAGGTGAAGATGAAATTTTTCCCCTAGATGTTTAGAAATACACAATCAGATTTTGCTTTGTTTGTTTCTCTTGTCTGATGCACCAAGTGCTGGCCACTGGCAGAGTTTACAACTTGAATTGAAATATATTTCATATAAGCTCGTAACTCTATGGTTCCAATGCAGCAAAACCACAGAGAGACTCAATAAATAATTTAATCTGGTTTACTATGCTCCTTAATGAGAGTTTCATGCATGGAGGAAAGATTGTCTCCCCAGTGTATTATCTAGGATATACACAAGACATGCAAAGCACAGATATATTATTATAAAAGAGACATGTAATTTACAACTTTTTTTCCTACTTCAGAAAGCAAAAGAAATTGTGCAGGTGTTGACTGCTAAATAAAACTGTTTCCTACATGATATTAGAGATTAGTATGACATTACAGAAGAAAACATTCAACAAGAGTTGTTATTTTATAATATAAAGAGTTTCAGCATTATAACGAAATCTCTTGTGTCCTTAAATCTGTTTTTCTTTTTTCTACTTTTACTCAGGACTTCTTTCCATACCTGTTTTGTTTTGTTTCTGTTCCTGGTATCAGAAAAAAAAATTAACATAACTTTTCTAATAATATCTTTACAGAAACACTAGGAATAAAGGTTTGGTGCTTAGTACTTTAGGGTAATAAAGGTTTGGTGCTTACTACTGTAGGGTAGTAATCTGAACTGCCTGTTAGAGACTTTATTCCTGTTAGGTTCAAAATGCAGCCATGACTTGCTAGTCAAACAAAGAGAAAAAAATGCTTATAACACTCTCTCAAATAGAGAACACTGACTGCATTTTTTATAGCATCATCATTTGCTACTGATTATTCCCAAGGAACATAAAACTAATAGACAGAGTGGCAGTCTTCTAACTTCTCTGTGTGTGAGGCTTAGGTATATTTAAAGACATGTTACAAGAGGAACATGCTGTGGGGAACACTGCATTGAACACTGGTTCTTCAACTCCACTGAAAAATGTGAAAAAATATTTCACAATTGATGTTCCAAAAACATCCAGTAAAACATAATAAAAGGAAAAGTAAGGATGATAAAAGTGTAGGCACATGATGTTACATTAATGACGTTTCTTCTTTTTATTAGTAGCAATCCCACAGATGCCTGAGGAAGCACATTTGCCTTTGTTAAAACAAATCCATTCTAGAAACTGTTCTGACATTCATCATTAAAACATTTTATGTGAGTAGTCTTTCTTTCTGTATTATTAAACCATTCATTAACATGATAGATAAAAACTCCATTCCACTGAGAATCTCCCATGGCATTGCAGAAATGTACCAGAATGCCTGGCAACGATTAAATATGCCATGACAGGGAAACAGTGGAACAATGTAACTTAACATTAGGCTTTTCCAACTGTGGAATATTTCTATTGTGCTATTTAGCATACATACCAAAGTCAATTTCCTCTTACAATAAATAAAGGAATAAATAAATTCCATTTGTACCAGAGTTGAATCTAGGCAGTGCAGCCTGCAATATGATTCCTAAAATAAGACTAAAACAAAGATGGAAAACTTCCAGTTACAGCACTGCCTCACTATAAGTTCCTGATACAGCTCTTAAATGTGCCTGGGCAGCCTGAACTGTATCTCTGTAATTGAGCAAATAGCAAATTATTGTACCTGAAATACCTGAAACTGCACAGGCTTTAGAGAGCAATGTATTTAGGCTTGAAGGAAGGCATCACCAGCCTTTTATTTCTTCAGTCTTCTCTGGGGAAAACTATATTTTCAAAACCTGGATTTATAGGTAATTTTTTCACACTATTACTGAAGTATTTAAGTACTTCACAGCCTTCATCATCTCTTGTAGTGTCCCTGTTATAACTTGGAAACAGATAAAACAGAATCACAGAATCAGACAATGACTAAACTGGATCTCTGAATGACCTCTGAAGACTCTAGTCCAAAGCCCCTGCTTCAAAACAGAGTCATCTACACCAAGTGACTCAGGGTTATGCCCAGAAATCCCAGTGGATGGACACTCCATAATCTTTCTGAACTACCCATTCCAGTGCTCACTCAGCTTCACAATAAAAGAAGTGTTATTCTCAGGTTTCAGTAAAATTTCCTTTGTGTTAGATTCTGCCCATTGCCTCTTGTCCTGTCACTGGGCACTACTGAGAAAAATTTGGCTCCATTTCATCAACATCCTCTTTGAGCCTTGTCTTCTTCAGGTTGAACAGTGTCAGTTCTCTTGCCCTTTCCCCATGTGACACATGCTCCAGTCCCTCCATCATCTCTGTGGCTCTTCACTCTTGCCCCAGGATGCCAATGTCTTGTACTGGGAAACCCAGCACTCCAGACCCAGCCTCACCAGAGCTGAGCAGAAGGAAAAGTGCTGGCATTGTTCTTCCTAACAGGCCCAGGGTGCCCAGGGAACAGGATAGGGGACTCTTACAAATGAAGTGAACTGTACAACACCTTGGAAATGAGCTAATAACTCTCAAAACCAGAGCTAACATTTCCCTGCAACCCACTCCACTGATTCTATTTCAAAAACTGAAGGTATTAACCCTTAGTAACTGGGGTTGGAAGGGACCAGTAAAGGTCACCTAATCCACCCCCCCCTGCAATGAGGAGGGACTTCTTTAAGTAGATCAGGTTGCTCAGAGTTCTGTCCAACCTGGCATTGAATATTTCCAAGGACAGGGCATCCCACTTCTCCACTCAATCTGCTCCACTGTTTTATCACCCTCATTGTAAAAAATGTTTTCCTTGTATCTAGTTTAGACCAACCCTCTTTTAGTTTAAAATCATTACCCCTTGTCCAATCACAACAGGCCTTACTAAAAAGTTTTTCCTCATCATTCTTACAGGCCCTTTAGGTACTGGAAGGTGCTCTAAAGCCTCCCTGGAGCTTTCCCCTCTCTGGGCTGAGCAGACCCAGATCTCCCAGCCTGTCCTCATAGGAAAGGGCTGTAGGTTTGGGCAAAAGACCAAGTTCTTCTAGAGTGTGTCCTTCACAGGGAATGGTGGTTGGAAGCAGTAACAGATCACATGAACTGCACCAAAGCCTGAAGGAGAAGGGGTCCGTAAATCTTGGAAGATTTCAAGGCACTGCAAAAGCAACACACTAAAGGACATCTAAAATATTTTCTCTGATCTACAGAAGGAAAAACAACTAATTGGGATTTCTGACAGAGCTCAAATGCTGACATCACAGAGATTGCTATGCAGCATACAATAGCATGAACTAAGCCAAGCCTGAGAAGGACACACTACTTTGCAGTGAATCTCCAGTTTCTGGAGGCTGAATGGGGTTCTATGTCATAGTGCTGTCATGCAGGTTATAGCATGAAACAGAGACAGCCCAACCCACCTGGGATTTCAGTGCACCTTGGAGGCTGACATGCTATACTTTGAGGACTTTGCTGAGTGATGTAGGAGACTCACATGAAAAGAGGCAGTGCAAGAATAATTGCATATATAAATTTTTGGTATCCTCATCAGCAGTGCTGATCAGAGGAATCCAGCTTAAGCACATACTACTGCTTCAGTGGTTATTCAAATGGCTACAAAGATATCTGGAATTGGAAAATTTCAATACAATACTATGGCCAATTTACAATTGCAGATAATTGCAGTTGGCAGAGCTGAGAAAATCTTCAACTGAAGGATATTACTGCAGTCAAACGGCATTTCACAGCCAAACTGCTCAAAGTCCTTGTTTAGCCCTCATTTTTCTTTGATCTGAATCTTGTAAAACCATTCTGTTACTCATCCTCACAACACTGAGCAGAGGGGCATGTTGTTACTCTCACTGCTGGAATGCTGAAGTACACAAAGGCCAGAAAACAATTTAAGCACCTGATTCTTAAAAGCTCCTTTTTATTCCATTGAGCATTTTTATTTCCAGCAGTAAAACTACTTAGATGTTTGAAGTTTTGCTATTGGACATGGAATGATCCTTTTTTGACTGTGCTTGTGCACCTTAATAGAACAAGATTTGGAGGCCCATTCAAGAACACTCTGTGCCCACCTGACTCTGTGCCACACTGCTTACCATGGTCCCTAACACAGGTTTGCCCACACCTACCCATAGCCTCTGTGGCAGCTGAAGCAAACACCAAGAACACCAGGCAGCATGGACAAGGCTGTACCACACTTGTTTGACCTGCACTGTCCTTCAGTGCACTTGCAGGGGAATCAAACCATTTATATACACTCTCATGCCACATCATAATGCATGCAACACATGGCTTCTGTTTCAGCAATAACCAGCTGCCTTTCAGCACTCCCCTTGCCTCGGACACTCTGAAGTAAAAGGCAGGCAGAAACCTGGTATTTACATCCTGGAGTCACAGAAACACCCCATGGAGGAGACTTAAAGCAAGCTGCTATGTCATACACACAGGTCAAGCCAGCCATGCCCAGAGAAAACTCTTTAACCCTGTTTAATGCTTTGCTAGAGACACAGTTGCAGGTGAACAATTGTCTCTAAATGTGACATGGACCCTTAGGTTAAGTGTGCTCCAGCCAGTATAGCCAAGAGGCATGTCCCAGCAGGAGCAGTGTCTCCAACTCCCTTTCACTGGGATAATGATCTGCTCATTGTTGAGAATGTTCTCCTAGAAAACCACTGATGTGGATTTGAATCTTCCATTTGTTTTTTCAGAGGAAATGGGATCTTTGATTTCTGTTACCTAGCAAAAGCTTCCACTCAGGTAAATATGTCAAACTGCATAAGTCAAATTTCAGAGCTGTGACATTAGGCATTATGGCATACAACTGATTCTCTCCAAATTATTGACTTGCTTAGGGCCACCTCTGATATCAAGGTACAGAGAACCAGACTTGTAGGCACATATGCCATCCCCACAGCTGCTCTCCTGCTTCTAACCAGGAAGTTTGCCTCTTGTTTGGCCTGACCACCCATGGTTCTGGAGTCACTGTCAGAAATGTACCTGTTATAGGCATCTCTGCTTAGTCCTTTGCAGGCTCAGATGGAGGAGCACACAAAGGCCAACAAGGCTGGGAGTCCATAGGACACACATCAGTGAATACTAATTAGAGCCTCTCCTTTGCAGCCACAACCCACATATTTGGAAAATGGCTTTGTCATACCAGCTTAAGCACCTGGTTTTCAGACATGACATGCTTAGGGATTACATCTCAGGTAATTGCTTTTCAAGTCCTTTCCTTGGAAAGCCTGCTACCAAAACCCTCACACATCTTTGATGCCCTTGTGGATTTTCTCTGATTTAGAACAGAACAGTTACATTTAAATTTAGTTAAATATTTAATATCCATCTTTCTCAGAGTGAATAGCAATGCTCTCTAAACTTTCTTAGTTATGTACTCACAGGAACATTTTTTCAGTCTTCCCTGTTGCTGCCAGCTAAATGTGAGAAATGTGGATTATTGCTAGCAAGTGTGTGAGCTCTTCCTTCAGATTTGTGAAGTTCCAGACACAATTCTTTGGTGTATACTGCTCTGCCTGACCTCCTCTTTCTTCTAAATAACACTGAAACTACTATCACTGGCTCAGTCTCCCCTCCCCATTGTTCCTTTCTTCACAAGCTCATTTCCCCCTGGCAATTCAATTTTCTGAGTTTCTGTGGTGTAATTTTAATCTTTTCTATGGTTTTCTAGGATTTTTTTTTAAAGGTCATAAGGTCTTATCTGACAGGTCCTTCCTGCTGCTGTTTCCTGTTCTTCAGGCTTAATGTGGCTTGTGTAAGTTTGTAGCAATTTAGTCAAAATGAATGAAAATGTGTGCTAAATTACCAGAGCTCAAGGGCCTGCACTTTCTCATTATTTTGGTAATTGACAGAGCCTAAAGAAGTACCATAAATACCTCAGAGTTGTTCACCATGCAAAAGCATTTTAATCTTCAGACTTAAATCTATTCACAAAATGTCTTTTGCATTTTCTTTCTGCTTTTATCCAGCAGCCTCAAACCATTAAAAAAAAAACAAACAAAAAAACCCCAACAAAAACCAGAAAAAAACCAACAAGAAACCATGTACTATTTTTGTGTCAGGGTGTTTTAAGAGTGAAATAAAGAGAAAAGTGCATGCAGTAAAGCTGATTTACCTGTGGTGCAGTGATGGAAAGTGAAGTAGCTTTCAGAGAGACTCACATTCAGTGTCACAGCCACCCTGCTCAGACAAACAGTGCCCTGCATCTCTCGTGATTCCCCCAGTGAAGGGTACCACGTGCTCCTCCTCAGATGCACAGAATGATGTGCCAGCCCTCTGGCCCAAGGCTGCCTGGTGCCTCTGAGAGGCAAATCTGTCTGAGCTGTGGGAAATGATGGACACTAACTGGCAAGGCAGATTTCCTACCTGGCAGACATCAGCTATCTCCTACTATTTTGAGAACCAAGTAACTCTCTACTGTGTTGTTTATGCAGCTGGAGACAGAGTTTTTATACTTTATGCTTTCCCTCTGACCAATACAAAATTTGCTGGGACTCAAAATAACTTTCCAGGAACCATTTAATAAAATCAGAGCAGACAGGAGTAACAGCTGGGTGTTTCAGTTTACCTGTACTATCAGGATGTGAAAATTACATACACAAGGTAAGTCTGGGCTTTTCTTTTTCTCCTTTTCAATCTGAATGTATTCAGACCTCTGAGGAATTGTTAAGTTTGATATCAGCTGTTTCCCCAGCTGTTTCTACTTAGAAAAAGCTGTAAAATCTGGACTGTGCCTCCAAAGGCATCCCACTAAGAAGTTGCAATACCACAGCAGTGACAAAAATGCAAAACACCCATTGAGCCACTGAATCTCTACAACCAATTCCAACACTTTACCATAACTAAGTTCAGTTTCAAGCAAGGAAGCTTTACTCAGTGGCAGACAAAAAAAACCTATCTCACTATTTAAGATTGGCCTCCTTTTTCTCACCCAATCACCATCCTTCATTTCTTTTTGTTGGGAAAAAAGAACTAGTAAATTTAATTAAAAGAGCTGCTAAAGCAGAAAAGAATACTTCAGTCATATGATCTTCTGAGCTCTCTCCAACATCATCTTAGGTAATGGCTTATCACGTAACATTTGCTTTATTTTCTCTTTAGCAGTAAGATATTTCCAAACTTGTGCATCCCATCTGTATCCATTTTCACAATGACTGAACAAATGCAATTAGTCTGCAGTCAGCCATGAAATGGTCTCCTACTACTACCACTAGGTATTTTTAGTCCATGGATTCTCTTATTTCTCAGCTATGCCTTCTTTCTTTCCCTGGCTTACATTTATTATCAGAATTGCTTTTCTCCCTTCACTGCCATTCTGTGCTATTGAAAGAATCTCACATACTTTATCTTTTCATATTTCTCTCATGGTCACCTCATTGCATCATACAGATGGTTATAACAGGAAGAAATTTTTCATTAAAAAGATTGTAAAATTTGCCATTTATTTCTTCTCAAATTTTGCTTTGTTTCCTAGATCTGAGCAGTCTGTCTTCTGCTCCAGACTCCCTTCTACTGCTTACTATGCTTTCATAAAGATATACGAACCACAGGAAAAGGGAAAATCTCCATTTTAACCTATTGAGAAAGGAGTTGAGCTTCCTTCTCCCAAAACAGATTTCCAGTGGTCCACCCACCTCACAGCTGAATGCAGCACTGATCTTTTCAAAGTCCAGATTGCAGATCTCTTATATGTGAACAGAGCAGGGATGAACATGACTTTGCGTGTGCTCCTTGCCCATGACGTGCAAACACAGCAACCTTTCTGACTTAGCTCCAATCTGTTAAAAACAAAGACGTGTCACTAACTCTTCTTTCACCTTGCAGAGTGTTAAACATGACATGCTTTCAAATTCTCTGAATTTGTCAGCTGGTTCCTTCACCAAGCTAAATGTGATGCTCCTCTGACTCTACGAATGATCCTGCTTTCCTTAAAGCTGCTTGGTGAACAGGCCCCTCTGTCTGTCAATGTATTTAATTTCTGATTTTGTCATCCAATTCTGTGCTGTACATGGAACTTGTTTGAGGTGCTGGTATTTGACTTTTTTTTGTTGTCTTGATTTATGAGACAGATAAATTTTATTATTTCCAGCTTCATTTTCAAAGTACTTCTCTGAAAAATGGTGAATCCTCTATTGTCTCTCAACAGCTGTGAAATACTTGTATCAGATTTGCCTTTGATGTGGACAACATATATGCAGGAAGCCTTCTTCACAACAGAAAAATACATCAATTCAATTTAAACCAGGTTTTAAACCAATCTGGTTTAGAAAATGCAGGTTCTTGTGTAGACCTTCTTAATTGATATAGCTTATGCAAGTTTTTCATTGTCCTGAATTAAAGAGAAAATAAATCAGTTTCAGCTTAATTAGGAATGTCGAATGTATTAAAACTGCACACCTAAACAGACTGGTGCAACTTTCTCATGGAGAAAAGGCTTTAAAATACACTCAGCAAGATAAGAAAAAAGTATATACAGTCCCCTAGAGTTTTCTTCCCACTGTATTCTAAGTTACCCATCCTTTCCACACTTCTGATTGCAAGCTCAGTTTTTCAGTTGTTTCATAAAACAGAAACTTGCATAAATTTCACTGCAGCTTCTGGGGACCTTAACGATCTCAAGAAATGTTCTTGTGGTTACACTTCCTGTTCATCAGCTCCTGTTTCCTTTTTTACCCTTCTTTTCCCACACTTTCTCTGTGAATTGTACTGGCTCTAAAACAATTTTGAACATTTGGACTACAGCATCGCCTTTCAAAAATTTAACCAAGCTTCTAGGAATATCTTCAGAATATATCTCTCCTACCATCCCTTCAACACATTCTTACCTTTTAATAGAGAAAGAACCATTAAAAAGAAATATTCTGACAGTGAATAGAAAATGAAATGGATTTCTACCACTAGATTTGGTTAAGTTACATTCAGAGGCAGAATATACTGAAGAAGTTACAGAAATACAAGCAGGCTGAATCTTTCTTTACCTTAGAGAATAGCCAAGCTTAGCAGCAGTGATTTCATCTCCAAGTCCAAAATCAGCTGAAAATACTTTCCTTGCTTTCTTTTGAACAGCCTCAGAAATCTTTTCTTCCTTCATCTCACTTTTCTTCCCAGCAAAAGAAATTATTCTGGTTTTTCAGTCAGCCTATTTCAGTAAGCATTTCAGTTTGCACCCTCAGCTCAGGTTCACGTGTGTGAATCACTTAAGCAGAGCTGATAGGATGTTGCTATTTCCTTTTTTTCCCCTTACACATAGGCCTATTTGCTATTACATTTCTTTCCCTTTGATATCAGATTAGTGAGGCTACATTAATTATTCATTTCCCTAGGCGACAAACACTCTGTGTTCAATAGTTGATTGACCTGGTTCTTTAAGCTCAATAGAGATGTTAGTTTCAGCTATACCAGGGAGGACAAAGGAGGAAAGATACCTCAGCAAGGGTTCAAATATTTATAACAGACCATTTTCCTGCTTCTTCTCACAGTGCTGCATGCCTTTCACATTATAAAACTCTACATTTAAAAAAAACTTTTCATTCAGTATTAGGAAATGCTTTGACATCGAAACTGGCAGAATTCTTAGGTTAAATATTCTCCTCCACTATTCTGCTGCTTTCCTGAGTAGCTCGAGTCACCAGACAATGTTTCTTCCACTTAAATCCCTGTCCAACAAGCTCTAAAGTGGAAAAAACAAAGGACAGGCTGCTGGGTATTGCAAGGATATTACACTAAACTGGTTCTAAGGTTAGCTGCACCTATGGGATTAAGTCATTAGCTATTTACCTTGAAATCACCCTTAATTGAAGCCTAAACTAAAAGGCAAAAAAAAAGTTTGCTTACAGAATTTAAAATAGATGCTTACAGAATTTTCTGAAGTCAAAGTGCCAAAAGGAAACAGAAAATGCATGCAGATCTTTAGTCATTATTTATGTTGGCTCTAAAGTTTCTTCTCACCCATTATGAGGCAGCTGAGACTATGGAAATTCACATCCTCTTAGAGGATTCAGTCTTGAAAAGCCTGAAAACATCCTCAAGCTGAGGTCATGGAAGGGGATCTTGGCTCAGGAAAGAATGTTACTTTTCGTAACATGTTCATTTAAACATATTTTAGGGATGTATTTAAAAACAAATTTCTTTTCTATCAGATGAAAAAGAGAGATTTACCCAAACCCTTTGTGTTTAATTAGTCAAGGAAAGCCACGATCCAGGAATGCTCAGACCCTTGTGCCCAACCAGCCTGTCAGTATCCTGTTAGGGGTACCTTCAGTGAGCACTTCATTAGATCAGAAAGTGACTTGTTCAGGGTCACACACCACTGCCAGTGACTGCCAGCACCCTTGAAATACTCACATTAACAGTTTACAGAATAACATTCTTCATAAATGAAACTGTGATAATTTAAGGTTCTAAAATTGCTGGTGATAATATCTGACTGCCAATACATACTCAAAGTTATATAGTAATTTAAAGCTATCTACTAAGAAGTTCTACTCCCCAATAAAAGCTGGCTGAAGAGAATCATTCAGCATGCAAAGAACACAGTTCTTTACCAGAAAGACATCGCTATGGGGAGAAGTTCAGCCCCTGAACTGATCCCACTTGAAGTCTTCCCCCACTTCCCTCTCTTATCTTACTTTTATACTATTTCTTTACATTTAGGTGGAGCTTGGGTGACCTCAGTCACACATCTTACTAGTGAGTGGTGGTAGTATCTTGGGGGTGGATATCTCAGGATTGTACCTGAGATAACCTTGGGATGGGGACATCTTCCTTTACCTCCCTTGGTTTCAGCTGCTGTGTGGTTTATCAGCTGGAAAGTACCCCTGAGTTGTCTCCTCTGCAAGGGTTTGGGCAGAGCTTGGCCGTGTTGGCTCCACTCTGCTCCATCATCAGTTTAGTCCCCCTTGGACTGCATTGTGTGGGGAGGTCAGATGTGCTGACTGCATTCCATGCAGGGAGCAGCAGCTGCACGCTTCCCAAGATCTTCCATGCCATTATCTTTTTAACCTCAGTGATTTTCTCACAACTTCCCACAAAATTTTTAACTTGCACTTCTTAAACGAAAAGGGATCCTTCACTTTGGACCTTTTTCTTGAGTACTAATTTCCCATGCCCCTGTGAAAATGCTGCTTTCCTTCTGGCAAACCAGACACAGTCATCGCATTGGCTTGAGTCTTAGCAAACTGTTAATGAGTTTACCACCAGCTGATGTACTTCTCTTCCTACCTGATCAAAACTGAAAATACTTTTGGAAGTCAGTGAATATTATCACTTTAATCAGAAAGCTTCATTTCACCTAAGGCTTTGCCCATGTTTTATACAAACAGCAATTGAGTATGCCACATCTGTCTATTAGATATAATGCCTGATGCAACTGAGCTCTACCCCACAGGATAAGTCAGGCATGGGATGTCTGGAGAGCTTCCCCAGCTGACACTTATATTTGTAGCACAGGGTTTGATTGCCTTGAGGTCCATGCTGCAGTTAATTGTGGTCAGTGCAGCATGCAGGCTCTCACACAGCACTCCTGAGACATTGCCACAGCACTCCCAAGCCACTGCAGGAACAGACCAAGCCTCCCCAGGCATAGGTTACCTTTGCTGAATCCTCAGCATTTGCAGAGCTGAAGGGACAGCAGAAATGCCCATGTGGAGCAAGGAGAATGAGTAACAGTCTAAAACCACTCCAGAAGACAGAGTGCAAGCATTTTGGGATTGTGTGAGATATTTTGTTTAGTATTTTAATTTTTTTTTTTCCTCACAGACTTGGGGGTAATGAGATATGGTAAATGGATGAGACTAAAAAGCAGCTATATTGTTATCATACATATTTCATTTGCTGACAGTGAGTTTGATGCAGCAGAGCTTTATTCCAGGATTGTCTCCAAAATCCAAAAAGGTTATGTGAAAAGAAGCAGGCAAAACAACATGCATTTAACTGACATATGGGGCTGAGAAGATCAAAGAAACAGGGCATTTCTTCCTGATCAACCTGCTGGTGAAGGGATTTTCATCAGGTGTTTGGAACTAATAGCAACATGGAAGACTGGCTAACCTTCTGTAAAGACATTTGAAAGGGGACCATGTGGAGCTATTTTCATTGTTGCATTGGAAACAGATAGCAATAGAGCACAGAAAGGACAATCATTACAGAAGCAGAAGCATGCCTAACAGACTATTTTGAAAGATGCATTTTTAACCTGTGATTTAATTTAAACAGGAATTAACTGATGGACAGGGGACAGTAGCATGAACACGACTTATGGCTGCTGCTAACAGCAGAAGTGCAGTTCAGTTTCAGTGCAGAGTGCTGTCTTTTAGGATTATAAACTCTCCAACTCTTGTGTTAGACACAGGTTTGGAAACCAAGATAAGCTTGTGCCATGGAAGAGGGCAAGCAGGATAATAAGGAGTAGATGATTAGGGCAAGGAAGAAGCACTAACTTTTGGACAGAAGGATGAGGTAGTTTGGGGAGGCAGAATTTCCCCAGGTAACCTGTGTAAACTTCAGGCAATTTCAGGATGACCCTAAGAGACAATATTTCTAGCAGAGTTGTCCTTCAGGGAGAACCAGGAATACTGTAAGAGACAAGAATTTAAAATCAGTAGAATTGGAAAGAAATAGCCTATAAAAATAATAAATGACGTTTCTCAAAATAGGACTACAGGTCCCTTTAGTCCTCTAGGACAGATATTGACAAAAAAAAAATGAGATTAATTCAGAATGATCCATTCCCACCCACCTCTTACTCTTGCACCATGTCCATAAATGATAGTGGTGACCCTCAATGTGCTTGTTGATATACATTTTCCTTGACCTGGCAGTATCAGACATTTTTCCCCATGGCCTTGTAACATGGCTTGCAAATTGTAACACCAAATTGGTAGTTCAGCTATTACCAGACCAACACCATGGTTCCAATTATTGCTGGGACTCAAGACCCAGGGACAGTATTTCTTCAGGAAAGCAATGTCAGTGTGTTGCCTGGTGGCTGGTCCTGCCTCTGGTAATCCATCACAGTGCAGTACAGGCAGTGAAATGGGAAGTGGAAAGCCTCTGGCATCTTACTGTCCTCAGGTTTTAGCTGGAAAGGGAGGGAAGAAAGACTAGTACTACACAAAAATGTGATGGCAGGGACTGACAAAGGATATAGAGAAGGCGAGTTACTTAATGCTCTTTTTACCTCAGTTTCTACTAACATGTTCTTCTCTCAGGTATGCCAGGAACCTTTTAATGGTCAGTGCAACTGAAGCATTAGTCATGGCAAAGGGTAACTAGCAGAGCTAGGGATCACTTAAGCCAGCACATGAGACTTTATGGAGTGCATTCAATGGTGATGGGACAGCTGTCTGCTGTCATTGCAAATTCTTTTAGACTTTTGAAAGGGTGTGGCAGTCACAGCTAGGTTTCTGAAGACAGAAGAAACTAAATTTCACATCCTCTTCAAGAGGGGCAAGAAGGAAGATTTGGAGAAAACAGACCACTCATCCCTGTATGGAGGAGTTGGGGGACAAATTTTCCTGGCACAAGCAGCCACTTCTAAGACACAGTGAAGCTGGGACTCAGCTCCCCCCCTCTGCACTCAGGTGGGATGACCTGGGCCAACAGCCAAGCACCCTGCTCACTTCCCTTCCTCCCACTTACTGAGGGGCACAGAGTGGGAAATAGAGAAAGCCTTGGTGCTGTGCAAGCACTGCTCAGCAACAGCCCAAACATGGTTAGCACTGCTCTGCTCACAAATCCAAAACACAGGACTATAAGGGCAGTTATGATGAGAATTACCCCCATCCCAGACTGACATAGCACAAGCATGAAAAACATTCTAATGGTATTTTGATAAATTCTTAACACAGCATAATTGGTGAATATAAAACTAGATTTCTGTGGAAAGTATAAAAACCTGTAATATTAGCAACAATAAAAAACAAAGAAAAATATAGATGTATTTAAATTATGTAATGTGGACAGCAGGAAAAATGAAAACTGCTAAACAAACTGAATCTTTGTGCAAAGAAAAAATAAAATATAGATACATACTTTAAAAACATAACCTTTAGGTCTCAGCCAGCAAGTACTCTGAAAATATGCTCATTAAAATTGACATAATTCTGGGACACAACTGAAAAGCAAAACAGCCCTTCCACTATTGCTCAAATGCTGCAGCTTCCTAAGGAGAGGTCATAAAACTTCCCAACCTTAAAGAATGCTGATACTTTGCATTCTTTTCATGTAAGAAGAATGAGGACTAGAGAGATAACAGGAGAAAAAATGTGTTAGCCTTATACCCTTGAGCTGTGATGAAATACCAGTCTACTTACATTTAGTTATGTTCAGTTTATAACAAAGCATTCAGCAGAAAACATCAATAAGAATGTTGACACACTGAGACTCCTTCTAATAAGAGTGAAGAATTATAGTTGGAAATCTGGCATCTAGAATTCAACTGAAAAGGGATTTTGCTGTTTAGCAATTAGTTCTCTCTGAAATATGAAGTACCATTTCTAAAGAAAAATTATTGGGTAGATTTGCAATTGAGGTATGTGTTTAGATCAGTTCAAAGATTAAAAAATCACTACATTACTCTACACAAAGACACATTTGGACTAAATATACACCACAATATATAATTTCTTGTTATATATTACTTAATGTTCTCTGGAAGAAACATAAATAAATAATGCAGTGTAGAGACCAGAACTTTGCAATTGATATGTTTGCTGCAAAGTTCAGAGAAATCTTAGGTCTGAAACGAAGGCACTAAGGCACTTCCAGGAGAAGAAGTGTCTTTTGAAATAGGTCTGGCTATCTATCAGAAGGATAAAGCAGAGCCAGGCAAAGCCTGGGTCAGGTATTGGTGCTGTGGGACACTGGGTACCAACTTCCCTCCTGCCTTAGGAGTGGCTGTTTGCATCTAAGTTAAAAGAGATCACACTGTCAGGTACTGAAAGGTGCTGACCTACGATGAGGTTGTGCTAATGGCAGCTCTTTAGCACCTGTAGCAGGCAAACTCAGAGTCTTAAGAAGTAATTTCCTAGAAGATAGCAGCAACTTACTTGTGTACATTCAAAACTCTCTCTGAGGCCAACAAAGTTGCTGTGAAAGATTACAAAGAACTTGAAGATACTGAAATGAACAGAATTTGATGTTATTTACCATGGTATCTGACTTTGAATATGAAATATGGACAGTAAGCAACCAACACTTCTGTGCTAAATGCTTACTGCAAGGCTTGTAGTTAGCCAGGTTCTCAGTTTCCATCACAACCACCAAACCCCCACACTCTGATGTTAACCGTTTTCAGAAATAAAATGCAGAAAAAACCCCACCAAATCCAATGTGTTTGTAAACACTAAGAAATTAAATCAGCTTGACTTTTTTAATTTTCACTTTTGAACCAACATTAATTCTTTCCTGTTTTGAAAAAGCACAGCATGCACAGGTCTAAATCAGTAAGACAGAATAGGATGGGAAAAAAAGGAAGAGAGGAGTGGATAAGAACCACTTGGCGAGTGCAACATCTAATTCTCTTGAGCCTCATTTGGTACGAACACCAGTAACTCCCAGGAGCAATCACAGCCCCCACTCACACTGATCCTGAGGCTGTGATGAAGTCCAAAACTGAAAGAGGCTCTGCACATTCATCTCAAGTGGAGAGAAGCCTTGTTGTCTACAGAGCAAGATGAACAAGACCCTCTCTATCTGGGCAGCACTAATGTGCCCATTTTCTATCAGGATAAAATACACTGCTTCTTTAGTAAGTCCCAGACTAATGAGGCAATAGAGAGAGAACTGTGCCCCAAGGGGCCTGGCTGCTGTTTCCATCTCTGCCACTAGTTCGGCTTCAGCAACTTAATTTTCTGTACTTCTGCTTACCCATTCTAAGGCAGTGGGTAATGAAAATTATGGTGTTTATGCAGAATATTGGTCTCCTTGGATAAAAAACCTCCAAAAGATAAAATTTACTTTCTCTATTGAAGCAGACATATCCCTCCCTACTTTCCTTCTTTTTTTTTCTCTTCCCCTCTCTCTTTCCTCTTCCCTCTTCCTCCTCCCCCCTTTCTACCTTTCTTCCATTGAAGCTTTAAATTGCTTTGTTAGTCTCCCATATCAGAATACTTCTGTGGTAGTATCACCATGAGTAGTGTTTTAAAGCAGAACTGCAGTGCACAGTATTGGAGGAAGAATTAATATTTTGCAAGGCAAAGCCTCTGGAAACTCACAGACATTTATTCTCTTTATTTTCCTTTTAGTATATAGTGGTAAAGCCATTTATATATAATTTTATTTTCATTTAATGAAAATAAATATGTTTTAGCCCAATGCAAGGATGTATTGTGATAGCAGCTTCCATTTGGGTTTTCCTCAAAGGCAGAATTCTCATGTGAACTCAATATAAATTTTTACTTCAGCTGTATGGCAAACAGCAACCTGTTGTTGAAAGAAAAGAAACCTATAACAAATTACGTCTAGCATGCACCATGTCTAAAACTTAACAGCTAAAATAATATTGTAGAGTAGGGAGGAGCAAATGTAAAAAGCAGTCATTGTAGCTAAGGTAGATATTAACAGAGTAACAGACTGTTTTTGTGAAAAAGGCATATAGAGCAATTTCTTAATTTGCTACAAGCCCCCTGAATTTGATTCATATCTTAGTAGTAATCCATCATACTGAGAAATTGCTTTTCAGGCTGATTTAATATTTGATAACAGCTCAGAAGTCTGAACTTCATGACAATATAATATAAGAGTGGCAATGTAACATTGCAATGTTTCCTTCTGAAAACATCATCATTCTACCTTTCTCATGAGGTAGACTTGCAGTATACCTTTTCTCAGAAATATTTCCATGGAAATCTAATAAAATACTAAAAAAAAAAAAAAAAAAAAAAAGGAGCATTTGAGTCTTACAATTATATTGTGATTCAATTCAGAAACTTTATGTTTGACCCAATGGGAAATTACTCTAATTTAAAAAAAAGAAAAAAAAACACCTTATATAAGTTTTCCTGGAAAACTGGATTTGCAAATCAAGCAAGCATATAAATTCTAGTTCTTGGTCAGAACAACAGTACAATTAGAGTAACAATATGAAATTAATCAGATCATCGAGATACAGAGAAACCAGCAAACACTGGAACCCAAGCGACTTTAATGAGTCAATGCAATGACAATAGGTAAGGGGAGGGTAGAAAATTATTACTAAAGCAAATTACTTCTTGCCCCAAATTTATTTGCTTGTTGTCTTACACTAACTATTTTCCCAGGTCTGGGCATTATAATAAAATCACCTTTTTGGGTGGCAGCCCACACAATCTCTGAAAATTTCCTAACAAACCATAGTCCTAAACCCAGCACCCTTTTCTCAGTCTGTCACAGAAGCAAGACAGAACTAAAATGATATTATTTGACTTTCACTAAAAGCTTTATATATTTCACGTAAGTAAAAAAGCAAGGAATTTTCCCAACTGGCTGTATCAGACTAAGCCTATTCCTTTAAGTAGTGGGTGGCAACATATACAAATAAAGATCTGCAAACAAAAAAACAAAGGTGAAGGATCAAATTCTTAAGTAAACCCTTTGGTCTCTTTTATCATTTCTCAGAAATTATGGCACCCTAAAAATGTCACAAAGGATTAGAACTATGTGGATAACTGATAATGTTATTAACTGGCAAGGGGAAAAAAAAGAAAAACAAGAAGATAAATGAGAAAATAATTTCATTTCCCTATGGTTTTTAATTTTTAAAATAGCAAAATTTAAAAACATATTGTTGAAATAAAACAACCAAAATTTCAAAACAACTACCTGCTTTCAGGCAAAACTGTCCTGGATGCATTATCAAAATCATTGATGCTTGTCTATAAATTGGGCAAAGCCCTGTTCACTGAAGGAGTTTTGCCTATCCTACAGCTAAACAGAGCAGATTATCGTACTTCCCAGGATTTACAGCATGCATGTGCATATGTGTGCTGGAAATGACAGCAGAAGTCATGCAGCAAAGCATGAGTTAGCTGCCTTTTAAATGCTTGGTGACCCTAGATTGCACTATTAGAATTTCCCCTCGACTTGAACCCAAAAATTGCTTTTCTATGTGTGTCAGTATTTTCAGAAAGAACACAAAATCTTGCTGCAGGCCCCAAGTGAAAGCACCAAAACTACAGCCATCTGTTTAGTACTGGTGAGCATTTTCAAAACTGACAAAAATTGTGTCCTAATCACAGTTCAACAGACTGTTTCTTTTTAAAAAAGACTGCTTAGTGAACATACTTTGGGCTATAAAGCACAAAAAGTAAGAACCTGATATTACTGTCAAAAGTGCTGTGAATGCCTGACTGCCACTGAAATCAGGTGTTATATGCATGCTTTTGCATACTTTCCTAACTATTCTCTTCACACTGTTTTTTTAATTAGGCTTTGGGATTTGTAAAGGGCTTTTTCCTATTTTTGGTTGGCTTCTATTTTTTGCCTGCACCATCACCATGAAAGACATAGCTTCTTTCTGCTTGCTATTTTAGTTAAAATTAATAGTAGCTGGAGCGTTCTCTTTCTCGGTTGTGCTGGATAATGTCACGGAGACTTAAGATGTCTATTACCAGCTCTTACCAGTGAACTGAAGAGGCATGTGGTGGGATCCTGCACAAAAATACTCATATTCTAAAACATCCAGCAGTCATCAAAACACGTTAAAACATGAAATAGCCTAAACAACATGCTTTATTTACTCTTCCCTCAGTGTGCTGCTACATTTAAGTGCCCTGTGATGCTGTCATTCACTCGTTTTCCAGTAGGGACTTGCCTTTGCTACAATCTCTGGGGAAAGTGTGTCAGCACCAGGCGTGGCTGAATTGGCAAAGGAAGTGAATCCACAGCCAACTTTTTGTAAAAAGTCTGCCTGTTTCCCAATGAAGTTTCCCACTGTTGCTGCCATTTGTGTGTGCTGGTACAAATAAGGGGCCTGCTGGAAATGACTACGTGACTGAAAAACCCTGGCATTTCACTGCCTGTCATTAAGAACGCCTCTCTGTTTCTTGTGCATTGGCATAATTGAGCAGGACATTGTTCAGCCTGGGGAAAAGGAGGCAGACCTTACTGCTCTCTACAAGTACCAGTGAAAGGGGGCTGTAGCCAGGTGGGTGCCAGTCTCTTCTCCCAGGCAACAATTAACAGGATGAGAGGAAATGGCCTCAAGTTCTGCCAGGGGGGTTTACATTGGATATTAGGAAAAATGTCTTCATGGAAGGGTTGTAAAGGATTAGAACAGATTGCCCAGGGCGGGCTATTAAACCATGTCCTCAAGTGCCATAACCACACATTTTTGAACACTTCCATGGGCAGTGCTAACTCGATGGTCGGACTTGATGATCTTAAGGGTCCTTTCCACCCTTAAGGATTCTCTGATGCTGTGATTGTTACTTATATTAGGGCATTGCCTCTAGCTGGAAAAACGCATGTTGCCTTATGTTTGCCAAAGAAACCATCACACCGTTTCACAAAACTGAAGTACCACTTATAAACTGTACAGCATCTCCTCATTTAGGTGCTTGTTTCTACAAATCTCAGTTTATTTACTTACCCATTTATTTTAATTTTGGATTTTTGTCTTCCTTTTGCTTTTCTTGCAACAATTTAAAAACAATATCTGAAAATTAAATTCTATCCTATGGTATCATACTGACACCTATATAATTGTTCTGCAAGCATAGAAACTCAGCACTGGCACAGGCCCCTGCCTCTTGAGGAAAGCAGTAACTATATGCACTGACAACTATAGAGAGGTCGGTCTGAGAAGCTCCAGATATGGAAAGCAGTGAAGATCCTTCCCTCTCCCTTCCACAAGCCTGATGCTCTGCGTGCTTGCTCCTGCCTGACCCACCTTCAGTTCTCTCTCCCTTCTCCCTGGGGTCCTCACCCTCATCTTACTCAACCGGTTATGGCTCCTACTTCATTGTTTGAGGAAAAACATTTCTTTCCTTCTGCCATGGTGTTTGCCCTGCTTCAAAATTCTCATGTTACTTCTCCACCACTCCTACTCAACTTTGTGACCTTCTCTCCTGATCCACTAAGGCCAAGTCCTCCTATTCTTCGTTTTTTCTCCTTGCTCCTTCTGCTCCAGTATGGTATGCCTTGAGGTCCCAGCTTCCAAAACGATGCACAGCTGTGCTTTCAGAAAATTTCAGCCACGTGTATCTGAGAAATACTCAAGGTGGATGTTGTGTTTTAGCTGTGAAGGCACAGCAAGCCGTCATACAAACATCTGTGTTAATGGCAACATGTGAATTCCTACAACATAAAGAAATGTTGCTGGTTGTACCAAGAACAGCCAAAGCACATCTTTGATGTAATACTTCCAGTGCATCATCAGGTACTAAAACTTTGTGTTTAAATAAGAAATTATTAAATTAAACTGTTTCTTAGAGAAAAAACATTAACTTCCAGGTGTTTTAATGTCATCTAGTACATATAAAAATGTCATTTCTATAACAACTGGTTTAGATTAAACCTGCAATGGCAAAAATCTCTATCAACTTTGGTAACCAGCACAGGGAAATCCAAAGCAACTAACCTTGGAAAAAGTGAAAATATAGTATTTTAATTCAAATTTAGAGAATGGTAGACAAAAAATGCATTAAAATCTCATAATACTACTCTAGAAAAAAAATTATAATCTGGATAGACTTTGACAGAGACTAGAAAGGGAATTGGAGTAATTTGTGTTAGGCTACACGGAAGGTGACAGAGCTGAAAACACAATCTGAGACTCTAACACGCTGCATGTGTAAGAAATTGAAATAACCCAGCAGCAAAATATAAGAACTTAGTTACAATATTTTTGCAACATTTGCTCATTCAAGCTGTTAAAGATACCATGACGTGATTATTTTTGGACTACTGAAAAAAAAAAAAAAAAAAAGACAAACCCAAAATGTGTATTTACACATCACACATATTCTTGTAGTTGTAATATACTTGTCACATAGTGATAACACATAAATAAAATATTATTACATTAATTTCCCTAAAACATATGATGAATTATTTCTATGTCACTTGGGAGGCAGGGAGGGCCAACTTTCAAACATCATACACCCATCTTTTGGGGTACTTGCTTTATTATTTCATAGTATAAAGGAAAATCAGACTGGCCTGCATGGTTTGCACTTTGCTGCTAATATAATTCGTTCAGATATTATGCCCTGTGGCTTTCCACATGACTTGGAAAAGCTAACTCAAGTATTTGAAAATTTTCTCAAAGTGATGTGTATCAGCTCTGTAATCTCAAACAGCAAGAAAATGAGGTCTGAAGCAAAGGCAAGGTGGGCATGTATTGCCCCGAGTTATCAACAGGGTCTCCTGCACAATTCCAAAACACGGCTCGCGAAAAAAATTAACTACAGCCCAGCCAAAAATTGCACAGCGCTTTATGCCGCTTCACACATACGCGGTTTGGCAGAAGACAACAAAGCGCAAGGCGCGGACTGCCGATTAGCCAGTAATTACTAGTATCGCTCGAAGTGCACACGCAGACGACTACAAAACCACGCTGCTCACTGCCCGGGCCGCTTCCCTCGGCAGACTGCACCAACAGGGCGGAGCAGGCGGCAGGAACACCGCGCCGCAGGAGCCGCCGCCACGCCGCCCTGCCGGCCCGGCGCAGGCCGCCTGTTGCGGGCCCGCGTCCCCGCCCGCCCGGCCGGGGCAGGGCCCGGCGCCCGGCGCGGCACCGCCCCCGGTGGCCACGTTGACAGGGCGGGCGTGGGCCGCGTTCGCCGGGCGGTGTCGGGGTGCGGGTACCCGGTGCGGGAGCAGGGCCGCTGGCACTGTAAAAATGTCTTCGCCTCCCAAAGAGAAAGCAGAGACGCGGGCCGGACACCCTCCTGCTGGTACGGCCGCCGGTTCCCGTCTCTCCGCTCTTTCTCTTGCCACGCCGGGGGACGGGCCGGGGGGCCGGGGCGGCCGCGGGCCGGCGGGGCCGGGCGCCGGTTCCCCGCCAGGTCCCCTCCTGTGCGCGTCGCGGCTGAGGAGGGCGAGGGCGGCCTCGGGCGGGTCCCCGCTGCCGGGGATGCGAGCCCGGGGGTGTGAGCCCCGGTAGGTTCGAGCCCCGGTGGGTTTCCTCGCTCTCCACTGCTCGGGCGCGGTGCGGCGCTCCGGCCGCGGGCGGTGCGCTGGGGTCCCCGCCTGAGCCCTGGGCGCCTGCGGCGCTCCTGCCCTCCGGCTGCCTCTCCCGGTGACGGGGCGATGCTCCCTGCCCTGCCTCTCCCCGAGGACAGCTCTGGTTGCGGCTAAGCCCTCATCGGGTGTGTGCCGCTTGGCATCGCCAGGCTCCCACCCGGCGGGCAGACAGCGTCGTCTTCCCCGGCATCCCGCCCTGGCCTCCGGAGCGCCTCCTGGGGCTGCTGCTGGTGGGAAGGGGAGCGGAGCGGTCTCGGCCCCTCGCAGCCTGCGGGGCTGCTCCAGCAGAGTATTCGCTGAGTGTGAGCAGATACTGCCAACACTGTGCATCCATTTTGCCTGTGGGCGTCACAGTGTGAGTGCCCGAGCTGCCTTCGAGCTCCTGGCTGCGATTCTGGAGCCCGGCAGGGTAGGAAACAGGTAAAGCTGCTTGAGAAGTGCGCAGCAGAGGAGCTCCATCGCCTTCCGACCTGCTACTGTGCGCTAGTGGGCTGTCAGGGTGGGGAGCTGTGTGTCGCCTCCAGTGGGACACATCTGCCAGGGTCCATGGAGGGTAGCTCCTCTCTGTACACTGGTGGGGTTCAGTTCCTTACGGTATCGAAGCTGTGTTCCTTCATGTACTGATAGTTTTGCTTCTTACAGTCTTCTTAAAAAAGGGAACTTTGGTCCCTGCATCAGCAGCTTCACATATGTCATCTAATGTTTCCCTGTGGAGTAGTTGGTGAGCTTTTTTTTTTTTTTTAAGTGTTTCAGTAAAAATCCCAAGGTGGCTAGTTTTATATTCAGATCAATTGATGAGATGTAAAGCTAACTTTATAAACAGCTCTTGAACTATGATAGAATTCTGTGCTCTTTATAATGAAGATCTGAAATTCCTGTAAATAGGAGTGAGAAAGAATGGCTTTGCTTTGCATGGCAGATACAGTTCAGCAGTGCCGGTAAGGTGGCTGAACAGTCATTCCAGTCCTGCAGCCTCCCTTGTCATGGCATTAGTTCTCAACTGGCTTCTTGCTGATCTGCTTCGTGGAACAAACCAGAGCATAATTTTCCAGTGTTGTCAGCTTTTGTTGCCTTAGCTCCTCCAGCTGGCTTGTCTTGAGGTACATGTCAGTTTCAGAGTGGAGGGATCATTAAGATCTTACATTGGTTTAACTCGGTCTTCCAGCTACACCATTGATAAAACAAATACGCCTTGTAACTATATTTTCTGCTGTTGTTCCATGTTGGAGAATTTTGCTTAAAAATCTGTCTTTTGAAACTGGTGAAAAATTTTAAAAGACCTGAAGTGAGCCTCTGTAGACCACATGAGAAACTAGCCATGTAAATGTAAAAGCTGGAGTACAGCACAGGTTTCCTTTGCTGTCAATATTTCAGTTTGAATCTTTTTCTTTGTAAAACCTGGGTCCACATATGAACTGAAGAACACCTTCAACTATGTGCCATTTAAGATCATTGGCATCTCTGTTTCGGTTTTTTTTTGTTGTTTTTTTTGTTTTTGTGAACATGCAACAAAGCTTATCTTTGGAAGGAGGGTGATCACCAAACCTGTCTTTGAGGCCAGAAAAAAACTAATGCTTTACCATATCTTCAGGTTGCTTCAGGAAGAAGATATTTCTGTGGTCTTTTAACACCTGGAAAATCCACAAGAAGTATCACGGCTAACAAGAGTATATTAACTCTAGTGGCTGAAGATGGCTGATTTTAATTCTCTATCTCAAGCTTGTTCAGATCCCTGAATATTAGAATGATGCAATAGATCACTCTACAAATAAGTTTTAATAAAATGAAAGTAAGAAATTCTTAAAAAATATAATGCAGGTGAAATTTTATTCATAAATAACCAGGCAAATTTCTATCAAAAAAGTGTGTATAGGGAATCTCTTTTGACAAATAGCTTAAAAGCCCAAGTTTTGCTGCATACAGCTCTATAAAGAGCACTAACTAATTACAGACATGTCGTACCCTACTGAGTATGTTGGAATGTAAGTTAGGAAGTATTTGGGTCATCAAATTAAAAGCAACATTGACAAATCTGTTGTTTTTCAAATGCACTCTTGGCCCTTGCTTGGTGTCTGCACTGCATTCGTCTCTGCATTGATCTTTCACACAGAGGGAAAAGGCACTTGAAAAGACAAAGGGTAATGAAATGGAAAGAAACCTCAAGACCTCAGTGCAGGAAGTGACTTTGACCTCCCCTCTGAAATTTAAGAGAGCCCTAACTTAATCTTGATTAAATATCCGCCTATCAGTGAGATCAAGTGTGCCCTACTCTTTGGTGAGTAGGTTTGTACAGTTCCTCTGAAGACATCTGTGTAATTATGGTTTAGCTGTTCATCTAGTACATACTGTGGAGAGATAAAGGAAGGTGATTGTGTTAATAGTGTATTTGTGAAGATAGATTTGTGAAAATAGTTATGTACTTTTCCCTACATTTAAAAATACAGCTCTGAGCTGAGATTTCTGTGAAATGAAGGTATATAATAACTCCTTACTTTGTTGAACACTAATGTATGCTCCCTTAATCTTGTACAATGGCGTACTTTTGTTTCCCTTTTCATAAATCTTCTTGTTGTAATGGAATCTGTCATTACACAGTACATAAGAATTAAATTTTTGTGTTAATATTGAATAACTACTCAAGAAAAAGAAAAGCTGCTAAGACTCTTGGTTGTACTTTGGATTTGTAGAAGTTCCTGTCCAGTTGGCATGACCAGCAGGTGATTTGGGTGTACCTGGAAGGTTTCCCTGGGAGGGACTGTCTCAGGTCTGCACCCTGAGCTAGCTGGGGCCAGGATGTCCCTGACCTGTGATGCTTCTCTACACACTTGGTACTTGCTCAGCTCAGTGGGGTTTATTTCAGAATTCAGTCTCAGAAACAAGAGAGGAGTCCAGCAGTGGGAGCAGGGAGGAAAAAGTAGAGTGCTTCGTGACTCCAGATCAGCTTGAGTGGTAATTGATTAACACAGTTGTTTAATACGTTTCCAGAAGGAGTAGTCATGCCCTTATGAGGAACACAGGCTGGCATTCACAGGACTGACAAGGTGTAGTCCTGTCTGCCTCTCAAGGAAAACATGACATATGACAATTAAAATCCAAAGCTTGTACTGAGTAGTGAAGCAGATAGACTTGTTGCTCTTCTGAGCGTGCTGCAAACAATCCCTTCTTTATTTCATGCTTTAGTAAAGGCTTAGAGCCACTTGGCTGTCACCACTCCAGGGAGCCGTTCCCTGTCCTCTCCTGCCTTAGCACCTGAGCTCTGCAGTTGCTCTTCAGCACAGGAGCTGCTTTCTTCCTAATCTCAACACGGGGTCATTGACACCATCCACTTGTGGACGCTGCTTTCTGAAGGTGGTTTATCAGTTGTTTAAATCCTCTGTTTGCAGGATAAGGAAATCTGAGCTCTTTTAAGGATGACTTTTAAGTAACTAAAATCACCATGGTAAGCATCTGTCAAATTATATAGTAAATGCTAGGCAAGTAAGAAATAGATGATTCTTCATCACTCCTGAGAAAATCTCACAAATGTTTCATTAGCTTCGTGGATGTAGTAATTTCTTCTCTTGTCACACCCTGAGGTAATGTAGTTTAGCTGATACCTTTTGAAAAGGAAGGTGAATTACGCTGCAAGGGTATTTATCATCTTAAGATAAATCTCCTGAAACTGGATTGGGTTTGAGCATGCTGTGTCATGGATGCCAGATATGTACAGAATGCTATCTAATTATTTCACTTCTGGTTTCACAAATACACATGATTATTGCAACTGTTTGCTGGTTCCTTCTGCACAGTAACCTTGGATTACTAAATATAATTCAATTATGCACCAAAGTATTTTAAGGTATCTATTTAAGGTGTCTATTACCTGATAATATTAGTTAAAAAAATTGCATTTAAAATTCTAAGTTGCTGCATTGTCACTATTATGCCTTTTTAGTTGTCTTGTTATTTGCTTTTTAATCCCGTTTTTTTAATTCTGCATACAGGCAAATCTTAATTTAAGATTTACACAGTGTTAGCTGTGTATTTTTTCCAGTGACAGATAAAGAGAAAAGGAGTGGCTGGTGACCTAGTGATACACAATGTGAGAGGAGAGAAATTTTAGATCTAAATTCACACTAAATCTGCAGGTATCATTTTCTATAGTTTTCTGTTAGATGTTGAAGTACATGGAGGTGTGCATATTGTTCAGAACTGCTGTTTGTAACCGTGGCAGATGTTGCTGTGGAGACAGTATCTTCCACAAAAAGTAATTTGAAATAAATAAGTAAAAGGTCCTGATTGTGCAATGATTTTAAATTTAGAAATTTATTAAAATAAATTAATAATTTATAAATAAATGTAAATAAAGCATAGCAGTACTTTGATTAACTGAGATGTTAAAACAAGACTGCACTTGACAGAGCTCAGTGTTTACTTTTGCAAACAAACTTACATTTCTAAGGAGCTTGAATCAAGAAAAATTAATTGGAATTTTAATTTTTGCTTTACTTCGGGCAAGAAAGAAATGTAGTTTTTAAAACTGTGTTTATTTCCTTGTCCCATGTGAAACATTTCTCACCAATTAAAGTTTTACGGTGGAGAGAGAGAGAACACAAAATGATTAGTGATTTGGGTTTGGAGTTTTTTTAGTGCACGATAAGAGGACACAGTTTTCATAGGTTTTAAAATATATTTCTTTGAGTCTGCCTGTTGACTGCTTGTCTTTAGTTAATGACCATTATTGAATGAGAAGTTTATCATTCAAATAGCACTGAGAACTTAAAATCTGTTTTTAAAAGACAGGGCCAAAGAGCTTTCACTTTCTCCTGGAGCAGGTCACTTTCTCTTTCTTGCTTTCCTTCACCCAGGCTGTAAAATTTATGCACAGCAGTGGCCTTCCCATTGCTGTCCTGGTTAAGAATTGTGTCTAAGTTTCTGGGATTAGCAGTGAATAGCTGTGAGGTACCCTGCTCCCTCTGTGGCAAGATACAGGAGGGCTGTCAGTACAGCCTTCCTGTCCCTGCCAGCTTCAGCTTCTCCTGAGTGCTGCTCTGGCTGTGACACCTCTGCCGAGGCTCACCACAGGCACTGTGTCAAGCACTGTGAGCACAACCCAGCGTGTCTGTAAGTGGTTTTATTGACTCCTGACCGCTAGCGTGGTTTTCTGATGTGGTTGCTGATGGCAGCCTAACCCATCCAATTAAGCTAATGAGATGCATCGTCTTATCCCGTGCTGTCCTGGAGCATGTGTAGCAACGGTTGAAGAAAAAGAAAAGTACACTATTGAACCAGAGAGCAGATCAAGAGCAACCTGTTGGTTGCTCTGCTTAGTAACTGCAGTGCTAAGCCTGGCTTGGTTCCTGTTTTAGATTGCACTTTGGAGTGGATAAGTGATGCACATAAGTGGATTTGCTTTCACTTCTGGTTTTGTGTTTCAGAGGGCTGCTTTCATGTTTGCATCATTTCTAAAACTTAAGTGATGCAAGAATTTAAAATGTAAATGCTCATATGTTTTACAGAACAAAGTTCTGTTCTAAATGCAAGTTAACAGTCCTAAATTTTGCTTTTTATTACACTATTTTTGAAGTGCTTCTTTGTATAAATACTGTTATATTAGATGTAGTTTTGAACATGAAATGACAAGTTAGTTTCTTTGGTTTGTGGCCTTTTGTGTAGTGTTATGCAAGTCATTGCCTCAGTTTCTTCTGACTGCTGCAAGTTAGTATGGGATGGAGGGGAAATTAGAACAAAACGGAATTTTCTAAAATGGCATTGGAAGCAGGTGGTAAAATGAGATGCAGCTTCTCAGGGTAAGCAAAGGTGGCATCATGTGAAAGAGAATGGCAGATGTGGTCCTGAAGTAGCTGTTCTTTAGGCTTGCCACTTTTTAACTCTTTGGGCCTCTTTTTCAGACTGTGGTTACTATTAAATTACTATGCAAAGTATCAGGAGGGAAGCAGGGTGGGTCATCTTTAAAATATTCTTCACTTAATGCTGATTTGACTGATGTTTGTTGTTACCTATTTAATTTTCATTCCAGTGAAAGCTGGTGGGATGCGGATTGTGCAGAAACACCCACACAATTCAGATGCCAAAGAAGAAAAAGATAAGGATGACCAAGTCTGGGAAACCAGCAGGTGAGCACTTTGATTTGGTGCATGTACTGCAGTGAATTTCCATGACCTTGAACCTTATCACCAGTTTGTTTTTCTTATGACTAGCAGACCAAAGGTGCAGTTGTTTTTGTATCATAAAACAGTAGCAACTTAGATGCTCCTTCAGGATAATTGAGGAATTTGGGAATTTTCATATTGCTGAGCCTTTTTTTTAAATTATCCTGCCATGTAAGAGAATGCTGGAGAAAAAAGTGCAACAGAAGTAAAACCTCAGCTTTCTTAAAATGTCTCAGTTCAGACTGTGCAGAAGGATAGAGACTAAGCATGTTTAGACACAAGTATTAGGCTGGTAGTGCATATATAAGGTGGTCTTTCTGTGTGCTGGTTGTTTCCTTTTGGAAGAACCCTTTGGCCCCTAATCCTGTATCTGTGAGGCATTTGACCACATGGTGCTTTTGAAAAAAACAAGTAAAAATATATGGTACTAATATTACCCGCTTTTGTTTTTAGGTGGGAATCTATCAGTTTTGGTGATGGAGGATATACTAAGACTGCAGTTACTTAGCAGTTTTAACTAGATTTCTCACATTACTGCTGTTAAGAAACGAAAGCAGGCAGGTTCAATGGACTGTTGCTGTTTTTCTGTTGTTATAAAAGCCACCTAGTTTTGTGCTGCTTTCCTCAGCTAGCTGTTTTTCTTTCCAGCCAAGACTATATTTACCTGAAATGTTTATCTACTAACTTAGGGCATGGGTTTGTCCTTGCTATTTGCTCAAGTTAAAAAAACAAACCAGAGAACCATTCCTGTGTTTTGGTAGGTAGACTGACTAAGATGATACTTATTTTACATGTAAAATAATGGTAATAAATAAGCATTTTGAAAATGTCTCGAAATAAACCCAAATGTGTTCATTTACTTGAATAGTAAACACCTTTCTGAGAAGGGAAAAGTAATTTTAATTAATAAATTCAAATACAAGGCAAGAGAATTAAAATTTATGTCCTTTCTTCATTAACCAGGTTGGTCATCTTGTAATTCTGCATTGTAGCACATAAGTTGAAAGAACTGGTATTGCAGTCAAGTTTTGTCTAAAGTAAGAAATTGTGTCTTGGGGTCAATTTAAACTTTGTGTAGGGATAAATCCTTTTATTTGAGGTGTGTTGACCTTGACTGGACAGCCAGTGTCTACCAAGCTGCTCTATTACTCCCCTACTCAGCGGGATGAGGAGGGACAAAGATGAAAAAAGTCACATTCCAAGATAAGGACAGTTTAATAAAGCAAAAGCAAAGGCCATGCATGGAAGCAAAGGAAAATAAAATATGTATCCACTATGTCCCATCAGCAGATGATGTCCATCACTTCCTGGCAAGTAGATCTTCAGTATGTGTTAGTGATTGCTCTGGAAGACAAACATAGTAATGAATTCTCCCTGCTTCCTCCTCGTTTCTCCTAGCTTTTATTGCTGAGCAGATGGTGTGAAATATTCCCTTGGTCAGTTGGGGCCAGCTGTCCTGGCTATGTCCCCTCCAATATCTTGTCTACCCACTGCCTGCAGGTGAGAGGATAATGTTGGAGAAGCAGCTTAGGTTCTGTGGAAGTGCTGCTCAGCAGCAGCCGAAACTGGTGTGTTATAAGTTCCACGGTGTTTCTAGCTACCAGTGCAAAGCACAGCGCTGTGAGAGCTGCTGTGGGGAGAATTCACCGCCTCAGCCAGGCCCAGCACAGCATTACACACCTGTTCATCTTTCCTTGGCATGCCAGCCTCATGGCTTGGAGCCTCATTAGGATCCAAATGACAAGACTTCTTGCGCCTGTTCATAGGTCTAAGCCTCTGTTACAGCACAGCACCTGCTTTATTCCTTTCTTCAAACAAGATTGTTTTCCCTGTTTCGCTCAAATAGTGCAGGGAAAAGTTAAATTTTAACCTTGATTTTGTGGCTCTGTCTGCTGTAGCAGATGCAGTGGGCACAGTAGAAGCACATTTGTAGGGGTAAACAGTGGGTGCTGAGGACTTCATGTTCACGTTGTGTGTGTTTTGGAGATTAATTAGTTTGGTCATCTGGACTGAAGGACCAATCCAGTCCATGGGTTAGGTGTCTCCTTGAACTGTCTGTGTCAGTTTAGCATTACCTGCAGGGAGTCTAGGTGAGGTGCCCTGAGACCAATCTCCAGTGTGAAACAAAGCCTAGGCAACTAGGCCGGAATGATTGGGAGAGAGGTACACTCTTGGTCTGTAAATCATAACAAAAACAAACTATATTTTAATACTGTGAGTAAAGCTTACACTTTTAAGACAGTGGAGAAAGTTAAAGACTTCTGGAGCTATCTTATTAACTAGTGAATAGTTAGCTGTTGCACCTCAAAATTCATTCCTTTGTCCACCTGATCAGTTGATTGTCAAAATATGCACTTTGAGCGTGCCCTTTGTTTTGGTTTTCATGTAGAGGATACATTGTTGGTTTGTGTTAGGCACTTGTACCTATAGTTGTTCTGAGTCTGCGTCTTAATACTGAAAGCATTGAGCTGAGCTATTTAATTTCTTTGATCTAATCCTCTTGAGAAAGAAAGCAGAAGGACATAAAGAGCATAGTTAGGTGGGAATTAATATGAATTATAAGTTTGTTTACAAGTCAAGAGAAGTTGTTTTCCTAGTAGAACTGAGAGCCTTTTGTGTATGTAAGGGAAAGGGTTTAATGTGTCTGTTGTAGGCCCCTTTGGGAATATTTGCACAGCTCTGTTGGCAGTACAAGCTGTAGGTGTGAGCAAGAAGATATTTAGCCATAGACAGAATAAGTTAGTCAAAATTAAATTAGGTTTGCAGTGCCTCAGCTGCCTTTGTGCTGGAAGGTGCAGTCCCCCAGAGTTTGTGTCTGCTCCAGATGATTCACGGTGCTGTTTGAAAACCCTTGGATTTCAGATGTGTGTGAAGGGTGGATTATCAGGAGATGGATTTGTCAGGAGGGGTGAAGTGAGCATTTCTGCTTTCTCCAGCACCAACAGATGTACTTTGGGGGCTTAGTTAGCTGCTATTTTATGTCCCTTTGTTAAGCAGATGTGGAAACATCTGTGTTTTTAACTTTCTACTTGTCATGGTTTTAGTCTTTGCCATTTGAAGGTGGTATTGTTGATATGATGCAACCTCTACTCCCCATTGCATTTGAAGTAAAAAGAAGCAAACAGCCCTTCAGGAAGTCTCTGTCAGCTGATACGGGCAGCTGATTATGGTGTGAGAAGATAATAAAACAGAGAAGAGTAATTTGTGTGTGAAGAGGGAGGCTAGGATGAGTCATTATTTTAATCTCATTGTAAACTTAGTTGAAGACAGATTAGTGGGACTGGCAGTAAATGGAAGCAGAGGAATTCAGTCTTTCCCAGAGTTCTCTGAGAACAGCTCTGTGAGAGCACATGGCCTCCCCATGATGGCACAAATCTGAACAAGATTGTTGCTCAGTTGCTCAGCAAGAAAGCTTTCGGCTTCAGTTCATAGAACTGTTTGTGGCCTTGGAGACAGCTGGTGTCATTTTTGCAGCTTGCAGGAAAAGACTGGGATCCGTGTTTCTAGTCTTAATGTAAACAAAGCTGACACAGGTAAACACCCCTGACATAGCTAACTGTGCTGTGATAAAGGTGACTTTAATATTCACCAGGTAGGCCTTCTTTGATGTTTCTTTTTCTCAGTTGTTTAGCAACTTGCAACCCAGTTACTGTAACTTACTTTGCAAAGTATTTTACTCAATTCTTTTTCCTAAAATAAAATTGTTATGACAGCCTCCCATTTCATGAAATCATAGGGCTACTTGTCAGGGTGGTGATTCACAATTCCTTAATATGTGGTAAGACTGTTTTACACAAATTTCCTGCAGGGCAGGTCTCAGCCTTGAGTTGTTGCAGAACTAATTTTATGTGTCTGGTATAAATATAGTTTTACTTAAAAAAAAAAAAGGAATGTCTAGATATGATTATATAGTGGAGAAGGCTCAATGAAAGAAGGGATGAGTTGCACAGTTTGGTTTAGGTGAACTAAAGATGGGTGGCATCCAAAGCCAGTCGCACCCTTGTGGTCAGGGTGACAGTGTTAAACTGTACTGGGAGGTAGAATCATCGGCCCACATTCTCTTCAAGATGGATGATTTTGATCAACCTGTTTAGAGCTAGGATGCCAGCTGGCTGAACTTCTGTACTGATGAATTCCTGATTTTTCTTAAGTTTTTGCAATTTCTTAACACTTGTGTTGGTTTGATTTTTTGGATACGATTGCAGTTTTTATTGATTGACAGTCATACTGATTGCTGCCGGAAGGCTTTTTTTGTGATGCTAGAGAAGGGTGAAACATATAAATAGAAGTATGGTTATGAATCAAAACCATCATTTTTCAGGACTGTATGTTGTCATAGAAATCATTTGGAATAAATAGGCTACTCACAGTCCTGGGCTTTATTAAAAGCCCATTAATGCCTGTTTAACTGAGATTTGCAGTATCATGTGCATTCCTGTGCCAGCAGCTGACTCTAGGCATAATAAATACTCCTGAAAGACAGATAATTTGAATTGAGAGCTGCTTGTTCAGTTTTGCACAAGAGATTCATTAATTGTCACTCTGGGATCTCAAGAAAAAGAAACTATAATTATCTATCAGGGTCTGGACTTAAAAAAAATATTTAAAGCAGATATCTGGCTTGTTTTTACCAAACAGGGTAAACTGCAAAGGCTTTTATGTCTTAAAGATTCTTCCCTTGTCTTTTGTTATATTTCTGACACAAAGTGGGTAATTACCCTCATTTAATTACTCAAGATAAATGCCCTAGTGTAGTTTCTCTATATATATGTAAATTGTATATGTTTTGTATCTTGAGCCTACCTGGAGATTGTGAACCCAACATTATGCCTGACTTTTACGATGTGGATATTTGCCTTAGTAATATCTGTTGGGTGAAAGGAAAAAAGCCAAGGGAGTAATTTAGAATGTTGACTCAAAAGTAGAATTATGCTAATGAAGCATATGGGTGTTTGTATGTCAAAGAGTACTCTCAATACTTAGTTACATGGTGAGAGAGGAGTTGTCAAAGGCCCTTGTTATCCTTCAGTGTTACTTGTTAAGTCTGAATATGCAAGTTGGGCTGAACCTGTTTTTTTTCTTTCCGAAGTGCAGTGAATCTCAAACATTTGGCTGTGGGTATATACTTTCATTCAAGAGTAAATTTGTTTTTCCTTTCCCTCACTTTGCTCTGTTGCAATTGACAAGAAATAAGTCACTGGCATTATTTCTATTTTCTATTTGCCATTGAAGATTCTCATGTCATTAAAATATTCTTAGTTTTTGCCTTGGCATGAGGCATGTTGATCAAACTTCTGATAGAATTTAAAAAATACCATGTATATACAATACAATATTAGTTATAGAATTAGCCATTAGAGAGGATGTGTATGTCTGTTTACATCCTGAATATGGAAGTGTTTGAAACCATTTCAGTTCTTTGTATTTTATTGTTCTGGTTGTTTTAGCTGGGGTAGAAGGTATTGAGTCAAAGTTCTGACCTTTTATTTTGGGAATAACTGTTCTTCAGGACAGCTAAGTCCTGGGGAATGGTGTGCAGTGTTCAGTTCACTTGTATGCATGTCCTTTAGGAGGTAGTTTCTGTCATGTATGAAGATGTTCCTGTCCAAGTGGTTCTGATGTTGTTTGTTGTAGAATCAACAGGTATTTAACAGAGGGAAATCTTGAGAGTTCTATGTATAAACAAACAAACAAACAAAACCCCAAAACTTAGTAACTTGTTAAACATGGAAACCAAACCCATATAAATGTGAACGGGTAGCATTGAACTTCCATAAATACTTGGAGTGACTGATCCATTAGTGTTCCTTTCATGCCCTTCACAGACATAAAGCAGAAAAAGACCTTGTTAGCTGTCTTCATGTGTCTGTAAAACAAAGGTACTGGAAATGTAAGCTGGCATTGACTCAGTGTGATGAATATTTAAGGTTAAAAGAAAGAGAGGTGAGAGGTTAGGACAGATAGACTGCTGCACCTTCTGCTTAAGTTTCTGGAGAGGAAGTGTGCAACTTTGGTGGGTAGAGGACTGTCTGAGTCCCCTTTCACTTCAGAGGTTCCTTGGGCTGTTGTGTCAGTGGAGGCAGCCCTGGAGGAGTGAACTGGTACTCTGTAAAAGCATCTGTCATCCTCTTTTTGGACAGAATTCAAATTTCTTCCATCATATTTCTAACAACCTCTTTTTTTACCCTCTTTTTGGGGCCTGATTCTGTTACCTCTGTGAGCTGATATGGTTGCACAAAAATGTTATATGTTCATAGATTGTATTGTCATTTAACACTTGGCCATGTAAAATATGAAATTTGATTAAATGTTTGGATATAATAGATATAACTCAGAGGTTTTTATTGCTGTCTTTGGCCTCTTGTTACTCAGGTATGGAGCTTTGGAGGTGACTGGCCTTAAAAATGAAAGGTCTGGGGGAAATGCAATGGAAAAGCAGCCTGGCTGTGAATACCGTGCTTGTGGTCTCTGAGGAAGATGCAAATTGTAGCAAATGTTGGGTGTTAGCCTATGGTCATATTAGAGTTCTGTGTGACTAACTTTTTCTTTCCTTGACTAAATATCCCAAAGGTTAAAAGAAAGTTCTGCTGGAAAAAGGCTGTTAAAGAATTGCAACTATAATTTTGTAATATTATTAAGCATAATACTGAACATAGCACAGTTAGGGAAATAGCTTCCTACCTTCTCCAAAAGATCTTTATTTCCAAAAAAGATTCTGTTCTTAGTGCTTGGGTTTTTTAATCCCTTCTCCCTTCTTATCTTTATTATTTTGGACTTAAAATTTACTTCACAGTTAAGGGAATAGCTTATTAATAGTCTTACACTCTTCTTTACATAAGTGGCACTGCCTTCAATGCATTTTCCTACTTTATTATTCATCTTTGTGTCTCAGTCTTTTGCCTAGGGTTTTATGATTAGCAGATGCTCAAGTCTGCTGAAGTTTATACATACATAATTTGACTAGTTATAAAACCTGAAAACAATATTGGCTGTGTTCATGTGATTTTTCTCAGGACAATACCTTCTGCAGATGACCCGTTACTTTGAGAAGTAGCAAAGTAATTGCTGTGACCTCTGTTGAACTCCATCAAAAGGCTATGCAGTAACAGACTTCAGTGTATGTACAGAGAATAGAATGTGTAATACTGATTTTTAAATGCAGAGCTATTGGAAAGCAAGAAAATAGGCTGTGAATATCTCCATTTAAGAACTGAAAATATCTGTGAATGTAGGGAGTGGAGGAAAAGCTAGGCAACATTATGAATGAAGCATTCTCATACAGAAAGATGAGAGCCTTCCGAAAGACTGTTTTATGCTTGCAGTATTTCTTGATGATTGAAGCAGTAAGTTGATAAATCCATCAGTGTAAGTGCCAGTTATGACATTATATGGATAGCTCTTTTCATATTCCTGAAGTACTGTGTGCATGTGTGAAAGAGCTAAAAAAGATCTGTTATTTCTCCCCCTCAAAGTGAATAGAAGATAACGCCATCCAGCTCAGCGAGAGCCAGGTTTGGTCCTGAAGAAACATATGCTGTCTTATGAAATCAGCTGGAAAGCTGAGTTGAATTGTCAGCCAAGCTGGTGTAAGAAAAAAAGATTTTAAAAGAATGAAAGTCTTTAATTTGTATTCCGTGTGATGAGGAAGGTGAGAACAGCTTAGTCATATATGAGAGGAAAATGGATGGGAAGTAGTGTCTTTACAGTGACTTTACAGGCTTAGTATTCCATGTCAGTACAGAAAAGTCAATGAACTTGAATTAATAGCTTGTATGGTATCTTTCCAAGTTCATTTCTCTTGATAGCTTTCTGAAGTATTGGAATACATGGGAAGAAGGTGACTATGCCAATCTGAAAGCACTGGTATTATAAAGCACAAAAATTTTCAAACCCAGAAGTACAGTCAAATCAATTTCACTATGCTAACTAAGCCCAAATCTCTATTATTTAAGTGTTCAACAACACTGAGAGTATTTCTAAAGCTAAAGGTATTAAGTTCTCCTAGAAAAAGCTTGCAGAGGACCAGATGCTACTCATTTATTTAGCATCAAAACCCTATGTTTGAAGTAAAGTCACCAAGAGCTGAAAATGAGTAGGAGGTACATGCAATTGACATTGTGTACCAAGGAGGGGGATCTTCTTCCAGTAGCATCTTCCTCTCCTTAAAGTTTCTTCTGCCTCAGCTGCATCAGGCACCAAACTTTGAAGTAGCTTGATATTAAAATAAACTTTGAATTATCATTTCTTAACTGTCACTGGACCAAACAGGAGCGAATTTATTTCACTCCCAGCTGCTCCCAGGACACTGGTACTAGAAACAAGAGATACATGGGAGATAGATAAGAACAACACTGAAAGAAAGCATTTGTTACATCATCATCATCATTAGGGCTTTATTTAGTCTGCTGTGGCAGCTCATAGACATGTTCACTGGAGTACATTGCTTGTTGGGGGAGTGCTCACTGCAGTAGGCTTGCTGCCTTCTGATATTAGTGTAACATTATAGTGACCACATCTTGGTCACAGACATCATGTTAAAATAGATGGCCATTAGTCAAAAATACTTTAGCAACATTCACACATCTTAGTTCTGGTGAATTTCAATTTCTCTGGGACTCTTTCCTTAGAATACATGTATTGCCTGGGGCTGGTGCTGTGTTCAAAGGGCAGCCGGTTCTGTTGCTGCTGGGTACAACATACAACGAAAGTGTACCCCGATAATCTTGAAATTTGACCTTTTTTTTTTTTTTTTTTTTTTTCCCTGGCTTGTTAGAGCTGTAATTAAATACTAGGCCAGGTCTCAGTTATGGCTGGCTTCATCTAGCACCTCACACTGCAGTACTGAATCAAACAGTCCTTAAAATACAGATACTTTGAGTGCTGAGTGTTTGCCCATTGCTTTCCAAACCCTATTCTAAAGCCTTCTATTTTACTTTGAATAAATAAATCAGTGCAGAGCTCTGGATGTTACAGAAGTATCTCTTTTGAGAGTATTTGGAGCTACCAAAAATGTGCAATATCATTCAGTAAGCAAAATCTCATTACTCAGTGTGTGCATCCTTGTACACCTTGAATGTTGCTAATAAGTTCGACTGCATTCCAGTATTGATGCTCACTCTCCTGAGACTGCAACCTCATATGAGTGTTTAGAACATGCAGTAGTAGACTGTGTTTAGTGTTGTTAGGATGATCAAGAGTACTTTGCATTATGCTACTTAAGAAAGCTGCTATTGCTAGGTTTTCATTTTTGATTAAATCTTTTCTTTTTCCATGCAGCCTATTAACATATGTGCTTATATGTGACATGTTATTGTTGCTAATAAGCAATTTTTTTGTATGTAATGTATTAATGTTTTGACTTTGTGGAGCAATAAGGAATTAATCAACCAGTTAAGGGACAACCTCATTTGGCTTGTTCGTTAAAATGTTGCTTTTGAATTGGAGGTGATGGAATGAAACTTCAGTAAATTGAACTGAGTATTTTTCACTTCTGTGATTCTTCCTTTATTTCCAGGATCGTGCTGCCCAGTGATTCTAGAGGAAAAGTGCATTTAGCCTTGTGTATGCTGTTTTATATCAACAGTGACACTAATAGCATTACCACAAATTCTTCCACATAAGGCTATTTAGAAGGCTTTTGACTAAATGAAATTTAGCATTTTTATTTATTGCTTTGAAAACTGCTGTAGAATTAATTTCCTGTTTACAAAGATTACGTGATTCTGTATCTGTATTCTGATTCTGTATCTGCTGGTGTGTTTAAAAGATTTTATTCTTGTTCCAGTTTACACTAGGGAAAAAAAGGCCAGAGCAAAAAAAAGTTTCTGAGGAGTGGAGCTTTGTGTTCTGCTGTTTTCTCCAAGCATAGCCTTTTTGGCTGGTAACACTGATTGGCTTGGTTCCGTCCCTGTATTGGGATGGTTTGGATTACTTCAGTATGGCTTTGAAGTTTAATATGACATTTTTCCTTCATACCTTATAAACAATCACAATTAGAGAAAATTTGAATTCCTGCTGATAATGTATTATTTATTCCTTCTTCTGTTCTTCGGAAGATCTCTCACTATGACACCTTGTTTCCTAGTTCAAGTTCTTATTTTGTGTTGTGTCCTACCCCTTGAAATTATATCTGTATTAGTCATCACCAGATCACCAGTTATTCTTATCCTGTTGTATTTTCCTAAAATCACCTTTTTTTTTTCTCCTAAACTCCTGAGAAGAGTTTTAATGTTGAGAGACTTGTATACCTCTCATCCTCCTATGCAGAGCTAACAGACTTGCTGGTCTGATGATTAGGATGTGGCTCTTTTATAAAAATTTTCTGTGTCAGACTGAGAAATAAATACATCTGCTGTTTAGGAGCTATGTAGTTCTAACAGGAATAGACGTGTAGTAGTCATATGTTTTAAAGCCATTTATGTGTCATTTTTGTATTTGACTACTCCGTTTCTCTCTGCTTTATCCCATGTTAAGTCAGTGTAATGAGTTAACTGGCATTTTTGGAAATCTCTGCATACCAAGTAGGCTAGAAGATTTTGGGTTGTTTTTTTTTTCTTTGATAATTCCGTCAGGTTTTACTACCTTTTACTGGGAAGAGAAAATTGCCAAGTTAATGCACGCTGTTGTCCTCTGCCACAGAAGGAGGAAAGGGAAGATAACTGCTCACAGTTCGTGCACCAGATTTTGTCATCCTTTCCACCTTTTTAAAACGTTTTTGTAGGTTTATTACATAATGGCTTTATAAGACACTGGGTGTTTCATACTTCTCCCTGCCTTTTCCCACGTCTTCTAAAACATTAAGTAGTAATACAATGAAGGAAAGAGGGAGTTATAACCTTGTTATAATCTCTCTTTCTCTGCTGTTTTAAAGAGTACAGATATCTCTGCAGGGCCAACACAAAACTCTGCTGCTGCAGCGCTCCCCAGCAGATGGTCCTTCGGGGCAGTGGACAGGAATTTTTATGTATGAGCCCAATGAACTCCCCCAGCATCTAGCAATCCGAATTACTCCTTAGGAACTTGTTAATCAAATTACTGCCATTTGACCTAGTTCCTATTTCTGTATCCTTCTTTTGACCATATGTCCATTTCTCACCTTGATGATCACCTTCCTGAAAAAGCAGCATCACAGTCCAAGTAGTGTGTGCAGCAAAGAGTTTTTCTTTTTATGTCTGGTAACTTTTTCCTGTGTCCCTCAAGTCTTATTTACTAAGAAATAGTGAATAACTATATTTGTCTTTATTGTATATTTTTCTTGAGTTCTCTCTTATCTTTTTGTTTGGGTTTTTTTGAGGCATATCTAAAATTGCTGTGTGGAGGGTAAAAACCTGCCCCAGACTTAAGCACTTAGTTCTATTTTTCTGCTTCTTTTCCTTCTCTTAATTTTTCTTGTGTTCCAGTTGTCTTTTTAATTGCCTTTTAGGTATTAAGCTGCTGAGTTAAAAAATCATTTTCCCAGAGATTCCAGCATTTGTTATTGAGTTTAATAGCTATGGTAGAGGTACAGTTATTATGTATCATGTAGATACAGTTAGGATTGTTTTTCCCAGTGTGTGTTATCATGGTGCCGTATTTTTTCTTTCCCTTTATTGTTCTGTCAGTCCTCTGAGATTTCTTGTAACTGTTTACATTCAGGCTTTTTTTATCTGAATAGTTCACTGACATTAGCATATATTGTCATCTATTCAGACGTCTCTTCAAGTTTCTTGCAGGGATCCCACTGTTAACCTCCATCATTATGATATTTGATTTGTTCCTCAGCTCTGTTTTCAGTTTGTGATTCTCGAGAGTGTCTTCTGCCATATCCCATGATAACTCAGTTTATTTACTGAGAAGCCTTGTTTGCATTTTTTTTTTAATTCTGTGCATACCAATTAGACTGAATGTTTTTTTCTTCACTTGATCATTTATTCAGATTTTAATAGCAGTCCTATTAAATATTTAGCCAACAAATAGAACCTCTGTTTTGGGGTAATTTACAGTAACTTTACCTTAAAAAAAACACTCATTCTCTCTCTAGAAAATCCTCAGCTAAGGTTTCCTAATACTGTTACATTCTCTAGGTAGCATGCAAAAATACGCAAACAAAGAAATTAAGTAAGAGATTCATCTGCTGAATCTAAATTAGTATTCATATTACTGAAAAGTGAAATCTTTATTTGCTTGTTGTAGTATTTCCTTTCCTAAGCTATTTTATGTACATACTTGAGAAAAACCTTGGCAAATAAATAGCTTCTGTGAGATAAGTGGCATTCATTTGTTTTTATTTGAACTTAATTATGTTACTACAAAATGTGGTGAAAAATATTGTCATCAAATGGGACAAAGCGTCTGTGCAAAGAACCTAGCAGCAAAATTTCCATCAGACATCCCCTTGGGTTTTCACAGCCTTTTTAGTGATGTTTGCTAACACTGAAGTTATTGAATCTGCACAGTTGATGTTTAGTCTGCCATAATTTCAGTGAGTGCTTACAGCCGTGAGGTTCCATAGCGTGTCTCACCTTTTAGTAGAGAAGGCAGTGCTGAGCCAAGCTTCTGGGTAAGCAGCCATGCATTAGGGTTTGAATGAATAAACAAGAGCTGTGTTTGTGGGAATGGTGGATGTATTACTTGATCTATGCAACACTAAAAGAGTTGATTGTTATCAGTGACCTTGAAAGTAAACAGAGAAATCCTTCAAGTCTGCTGATGGTAAGTAGTTGTTTTGCTTAGTTAAATGCCACACCAGTGGTGAGGAACTCCAGAAACACATCAGTAAAATCTTCAGAAAGAAGTTTTGGATGACAAAATTCACGGAATGTGGTTAGTACTATTGGACAATGCAAGGGGACAGCCTCTGGCTTGGAAGGTTCCTGAGCAGCACATTTTCTGCTCTCAGGAGCACACTTTGCATACTCAATCTCCTGCCCCAAGTGTTCACTGCTGCCCTCTGAGAGGCAGCGAGAGGAGTATGTGGTCCAACACTGTCCAACTGATTGTAGGCTGAGTTAGCGTTAATATCAGTTGTTATTTCAGTAGAGAGATGTGTTGGGAAGAAATGGTGATCTCATGTAAGTTTCATGTAGTAAAACTGAGTAAGAGAAGTAAGTGTTTGGGAATTTCTTCTCAGTACCTGTGATGGTTATAGTTGGTTACAGAGGCAACCCAGCACTGGCCTAATGCAGCTGTGAAATGTTTGCACTAGATTTTTAGGGACTTGAAAAATTGGAAGCACCTTCTAGGGAGGCATTTTAAAACTGATCTGATTCTAAATTACTCTAATAACCTGCTGCAAGTAGGATAAGTAGGTTAGAGTCTTAAGCAGTGACAGGCCTGCCTCCATAGCCTTACATGAGGATTGGGTCTCTGTATCCTATGTTGTGAGCACTATGTCTGTAGGCTCTATAGCTAATTCATGGAACACTCAAAAGCAGTGTTGCTCTCTGGATTCACCACTGCTGCACATGCTATTATTAATACCTTTAATCTTGCACGATTCCCTAGGCGAAAAGGGCTAGGAAAAATGTAAATCTAATTGCTCAGACATAACACTGATACTGTTTACAGTACCTCAGGAAATGTCTCCTGGCTAGATTATGAGAATTAGTTTGGAGGAAGGTGAATTCAAAGCATACATATGTTTGGTTGGATGGTTTGTTTTTTAAGATTTCATTGCCAAGAAGTGCTTCCAGGAGTTCAGTTTTGGCATAACAGTGTATGAATTAGCACCTTGATTCTTCTAGGCTTTCCTTAGATTTGTATCCGTTGTCTTTAATATGTGGCATAAATTCAATATGAGTAATTATGTTCTGGTTTCTTCAGACTATAGTCATGAATGTAAATATGCACGGAGCTTTTCTAGCAGATACAAGAAAAGAAAGAAAAGCGAAGAGAGGAGAAGAGTCTCAATTTACACATTTTTCAGTTTGATTTTTTCCTTTCGTTAGATGAAAGAATGTAAGAGTTGCAGTGTTAGTTGTGATTCATGATCTGCCAAAATAAGATTGGCTAAAACAGGAGGAGAAAAAAACCCACCTAAAAGTCATGTTTTAGTTTTCGAAATATGGAAAAGGGAGGAAATGTAGGCATTCTCAGAAAAAAAAGAATTTTACCACAGTCTTGGCGGAGATTTTTGTGGAGAAATGTCCATGTTTTTCCAGATGAAAATTGAGAAAACAACCTGGTAAATATAGATGAAAAATTTAACTACCACGTGTCAGTCTAACTAGAGCAGCCTCTGCAAACAAATTCTAGTGAGATCAGTCAATCTTTGGATGAATATCAAGATATGGTGGTTTTGATGTAAAAGTTTAATTTGATTCTATGCATACATCTCTCTGATTTTCACTTCCCTAAAGTAAACCATTGGAAGATATGAAGTATTGCTTTATGGAAAGAAGCCTGGAAAATCTTTATGCAGAGTTGAGTTGCTTTAATTCAGTGTGTAGTACTTAGTGTTCATCACTTTTCATATTCAGTAATGAACTTCTCTTCACCCACCTGCCCCTGCAGCCCTGGTGTGATACTTTCATTTAGGATGCAAGTCTGTGGTCCATCTGCGGCTAGGTGTCTTGAAATAATTTGTAGGAGATGTTCTTTTAGATACAGTGTCTTGGAGGAGTTCACATTTGGTGGGAATGGTATTGGCAGCATAAATATTGACTTCTGTGGTAGCACTCGTCAGCTGGTAATTACAAGGCAAGCCAGAGATGATCAGAACTGACGTCTGTCACGTGCCCACGCAGTAGCTGGGACCGGAGACACTTCTTCAGCAGTGTTCAAAAGTAAATCTCTTTAAACTGAGCAACAGCAGCATTTCCTGAAGCAAGAGAAGTATTCTGAAAACATGAACCCTCTTGTATCCCTTCCTCAACAAACTCATTATCTATTAACTTTTCACTGGCCCTTGTAATCCACACTTCTTTTTGCAGGGTTTGATGCCGTTCTGGAATTCCTCGGCACTGGTAGGGCATTTAACTGAGGGGCTATCAGCTAGGCTGGTGAGTGGCCTTGCTGCCTGGGCTGTGGGTGCTAGTGTGGTTTGGGAACAAGATCACAAGCACCCAGAGTGAACCCAGCTTGAAGCTGGAAGGTTGGTCTGACCTCAAGAAGGACCTGTCGTTCACTCCCATTCTTGGACCTGGTTTGGAGCTCTTTCCGATAATGTTCACCATAAGCAAGAACCTGCTTGGTTATTTAGGTTTTGCTAATCTCCCCCAATCTTAACCCAGGAGTGATAGATAGGGACAGGTTTTTATGATCAAATATCACAGCAACATGAGAAACAAATGAAAATCCCTTCAGTTGCACTGTCATCCCTGCTTTGCAGATTCACTTCCAAGAAACACTTCCAAAGGGTCTGGCAGTCTTGCTACTGCCTGAAATATACATGTGGCACCTTTGCATCTTGACTAGATTTCTGTCTCTGGCATGATGGTAAGGAGAGACAGAAGGGTGGAGGTGGGGACAGCATGCTGTCAGTGCGGTCAGACAGTAAAACATCTCTGCAGTGGCTCTGCTGCTGTTGCAAGCCCTGGCCATGGGCTAACACAGTTTTGTGCTGGTTAACAGATACAGTGACTGAAGTCTAGGCTGCAGCCAGAGTGAGAAATCACCTACTTCCCCTACTTCCATCAGCTAGGAGGAATAATCTGTTGCCTGAGGTTATCTGCAGAGCGTTTGAGCTCTGTGCTTACTTTTCGGCTTAGCTGGGAGCAAGCTTGTCGTGGTTTTGGGTTTGCAGACTATACTGCCAACCCTCTAACTCCAGTTTGAAATAACTTCTTGAGGAGAAAAGAAACTTGTGAGGCGACAGAGTTAACTACTTCTCTCATGTTTCTGTAGAGATGAATGATTTGCTTTGTATGAGCCCAGTTGTGAGTTAGAAACTACAAACTGTAAATCCATGATCTTGTCATAGTAAAAAAATGAAGCAGCATAAGTGTTCATTTCTGTAAGCAATCTCTGAGAGAAAAAAAAATTGGTTGTGAAAACTGTTGGATTGTGTTCCCACCTGTCTGTGGTCATCCAAGAGAAATTGCAGGCAATTGGGTATTTGCCCTAGAGGCCACTTGAGCTGTTATCTACAGCTTGGGTATCTGTTTCCTACTCTGGGTAATATATGGAAAAATTCTTCAGGGACTAAGGCACATTTTAAAGATTGCAAGCTGGTTGTATTCAGGCCAGCTGAGATGACACAAGATATTATTGAGGAGCCGTGCAAGGAAGTCAGGTTGCTGTTACACTCCTAGGGTAAGCAGAGGTGTGGAGGCATTAGCTTTTAAAACCTTCTTCTTTTTTTTTACCTGCCTTTAAACATAGGATCTTTAACCCCTAGTGCAGGTGGTGCTTTGCGCTCTGTCAGGGCCCACTGAGAAGCAGTATCCAGTGCAAAGTTCCTTAAAATATTTATGAAGTAATCTTCTGCATCTGTGGCACTGCTCTGTTGAGATCTCTGCTGGTTCTTCTTGAAGTTCATTAGTCAGTTGTGGAGTTTTAGGTTTTAAATGCAAGTCCTGCATTACCTGGCATGCAGTAAACACAGCTGCTGAACTTGAGTTTCCTCAACAAAACATGCTGCAAGAGTGTTGTGAGGAGGTTATGAAAATCTGTCTGACATACTCCAAGTCTCTTAAAGAAAGAATCAGCTTTGCCAGATAATTTGGCACTTCCTGCCTGAGTAAGCAGAAGGACTGAGTTGAGGTTGATTGGCAGGCTTGACAGGCTGGAGAGGGGAACCAGTGTGAACGCTGTGAAGTGCAGCATGGCCAAGTGCAATGTCCTGCACCTAGGTTGGGACAATTGCCATCACGCAGGCTGCGTGAGCAATGGATTGGGAGCAGTCCTGCAGGGAAGGACTTGTGGGGATTCTGGTGAATGAGAGGCTGAACGTGTGCACGTGCAGCCCAGAAGGCAAGTTATATCTTGGTCTGCATCCACCTGGAGTATTGTGTCCAGCTCTGGGGACTCCCAGGATAAAAAGGATGTGAACCCGTTAGAGTCAGTCTAGAGGAAGGCCACAAAAATGGTGAGAGACTTGCAGCACCTCTCCTATGAGGAAAGGCTGAGAGAGTTGTGGTTATTAAGCCTCAAGAAGAACAGGTTCCCAGGATACCTCTTTGTGCCTTTTGATCTTCTACAGGGATCTTACAAGAGAGATGGGGACAGACTTTTTAATCGGACCAGTTAGGACAAGGGTCAATGGTTTAAGCTGAAAGAGGGTAGTTTTAAATTAGATATTAGGAAGAAATCCTTTACTGTGAGGGTCCTGAGGCACTGGAACAGGTTGCCCAGGGAAGTAGTGGATGCTCCATTGTTGGAAGTGCTCAAAATCAGATTGGATGGGACCTTGAGCAGACTGTTTAAGACAACCTTAAAGATATCCGTGGCTATGGCAGAGAAAGCTCGAATAGATCATGTTTAAACAACCTTTACAATGCAAACCATTTGGTGGTTCTGTGTATACAGGTAGTCTCTGTTGTTTTTTGGGTGAAGAGAATTTCAGACCACTGAATAGCTTATTACTATATTTTTAAAAGTCCAAGCAAAAAAAGAATGTTTAACTGAAGCACATTTGATGTAGGGATTTGACATTATTACAAACGAACTATGGAAGGTTTGAAAAAAGAGACTTGGAGTAGCAATGTTTATAGTCAGATTTATGTATAAACCATTTTTGTTAAAACATACCAGGCTCCATATGATACAGTAGAAAGAAATTTCCTTATAAGCAGATTCTGGTGCAGTTTGCTTGCTGTTGTATGTCTGACACCTCTTCCTGAGGCAAGATGTGTCTGTGAAGGAAAGGGAACACTGACTGATACTGAATTAAAAATACCAAGTCTTCAAGGCTGATTTTCCTGGCATTTCTTTGAGTATTTCTTCTTATTTGATATGGGAAGACAGCTGTCCTTCAGTGTCCTTTGGTTTCTGGTAGCTAGACATCAAGTGTTCCCATTGCGTGACTGGCTATTGTTCCTCAATCCTGGAGGCATTTTGTAGACCTCAGCTGCAAAAGGGTAAGGGCACGCACGGATAGATGAAGAATTGGTCTGAGGAAAAGCAATGAAGTGTAGAGGGTATTTTGCTTATTGAATGTCAGTTCCTCAGAGGGGTTGCCATCCTTATTTAACAGGATAATTCAGGAGAAGTTGTCTTGTTTCCTGTACATTATTAGCAGGGTCACTAGTGAATGATGGCGACACCTAAGTCTGGATTTCATGTCTGCTTCTTTAAGGAGCAGAGAAAACCTTTGTTTTGTTTACCACCTGAGGGTAAGTAAGAGGTTTGCTATATTGGCTGTAAGAATTTGTGGAATGACAGAAAGAGCAGTCCCACGTAGCAGGAAGAGTATCAAGAAAGCTGTGTGCTTGATGGAAGCAGTATTTTGAAAGAGAAGAGGTATGTGTATTAGTTAAATTAGTGTGTGATCTGTCACCAAAGGATTGCCTGTCAGGTTTAATTTGAAATGAAACTAATTGTTAGTCTGACAGCTTGATGTGCTGGGAAACGCGATAAATACATTGGTACCAAAAATCGTTTTCAGCTCTATTATCTAACTGTTGTTTGACTTAATGAGAAAGGAAGAGCTGAAACATGCATGTTTTTAGGAACAGCTGCCTATAAGTTTTGCTTATGTAGAAATAATGCAAGACTTTGTGCTCTTTTCTTCAAATGCTTTTAAAAACTGTTGTACTCTTGTTTCATAATCTTTGCTAATTAACACAGGCATAAAAATATTGCCTGCTCTGGCAACGTTAGTATCTTTATCCTGTTTTTCTTCCCTACTCAAGCATATCCGGGACAAAGAGCAATCCGAATTTCCTAAACTACTGAGATACAGAACTAAAGAATTAATTTGCATGTTGGGTCATAAGAGATTTCATTAGAATCACTTGAACTTTAAAGAACTAATTGCAAGCTTATTTTACAGCTCATATTAAAAGGACAGCAAGGTCACTTTCTCTGATCAAAGTGAAGACTGAAAATAACTGCCTAGCAAATCGCATAGATAAACTTGGAACCAATTGTATGAATCATCAAAGTTTTATTCTTATGGCTTCAGACTGGTGTAATTAGGCATTACCTTTTGGGCAGACACAGAATGTAGTCTTTCTCAAAAATTAAAAGCAGCTTGCTGTACACTGCTGTGAGACTGGCTTTGAAATAGAAAAGGCAGTGGTTTGTCAGGAGGGTAGGATTTCATGCACAAATCTGGGCTAAGTACTGTCTTTGTAGGCAGCTGTCTTTACTGCTGCCACCAGTTTCTTCTCTCTGCTTTGTTCCAGCAGTTGTTTTGATTTTTCTGAAGAAGTCACTTAACATTTACTGGCTCTTGCCTTGTGACAGCAGCCAAAACTGCACAACAGTACCAGAAAGATACTTTTTTTTTTTAGCAAAGCTTTCAGTTTCACTCCTAAATATGTGTAAGCATTTGTTTATTTCTTAAGGAATTTGGGTTTTTTTCTCCTTTTGCAATCTACTGTCATCTCTGGTTAGGGGTACTGGTTCAGTGGCACCAGGGAAATGTTATGTTTTCTGAAGTTCCTTTTTGATCCTCCAACACGATGTAAATCAGCAGAGGATCCATGCTGTGGAAATATCCAGGGACTAATGTCTCCAAGCAGTAATTTATCGGAGCTAGATAATAAGGGAAAGGAATTAAAGATCCTGAGGGGATGAATATCTTTCTAGGACAAAGAAGGGAGGATCAAGGAGTAAGAGACTCTTGGAAAAAAAGATTGCTATTGTCTGAAAAGATAAGGGAAAGGTGGTTGTCTTGAGTGTGAGAGTGACACCTGAACTATACTAGATAGGGCAGGAAACTGAGTGATAGGCCTGCTGAAATTAATGAAGAGCTGTATAGAAAGAGGGAGAGGAGGGAAGAGATCAAAATCAAGATTTACTAGAATGGCAGAAGGGATTAAACTTGAGAAACAGAAGGGAGTGCAGAAAAATGTCTTAGCTTCTAATACTTCTTCTCCTTTGTGGCCAGGAACTGGACACAAGATATTAGCAGTGTCCTTACCTCATGCAGTGCTAGCCAGCACAGAGAGCTCATTACTATTATCACTTACCCTTCTGACTTAAGTAGCTTACCTTCATCAATGTGATGGTTAGTATGATGAAATCTGTTTTCCAACTTCACTTGATAAAGGCAAACTTGGAGATTTAGTCCCATGCAGGCTTACCATCTAATGAGCTGTGTGCAGCCCTGCACCCCTTGTGAAAACGATCTTCAGAACAAAAAAAAGCGTTCCACCTTTTCCTTACCCTGCTCCAAGATACTTTTCAGCCTGAATAATATTACTAGGGTAAGCTTAAAAAAACGAAATCAACTTAACCTTTGCTGACCTTTGTTTTGGTATTTTCTTTTAAAAGCAGTGGGGGCTGCAGAAAACCTGACAGTTCTTTCAGACTTGAGAATTCAATAACAACTGTTTCAGATTTAACTTCTGTTAATTATTAGACCATCACACCAAAACAATACCAATCAGAAGCTCCATATGTACAAAAGTTGTCTTAAAATACCAGTATGACTTCATATAAACAAACAAACCTAAGGATTAGGGTCAAATCTGTTCCATCTCTATATATACTGACAGACTTTAGTTGTGTGATCAGTTCTCCAGGTTTTCTTTAGAACTTGCTTTATTCCACAGAATTTATGCCATTAAGAAGCTGCTTGCCCAACTTTTTATAATACCCACTGAATTTCCTGTGCCTCTAGTTCCTGTTTATTATACTTTTAAAATCTTTTTTTACAACAGTCTCTGAATAATTTCCTTATGGACTTTTTGATGGTGCTTATAAGTGGTACTTTCAGAATCAGTTTATTTTTAAAATGTTCCTCAGGTCTGAAGAAGCCAAGTTTGAAGTTCAAGTGCAGAGAGTATAATTAATGGGCTGGCCAGCTTGACCCTAAGGTGCAGTCAGAATACTTAGTTTGCATGTAACACTTGGTATTTTCCAGCTATAGCTCCTATTGCCTTTATTTGCGTTGGCCTTTCCTCCATTAAATCAAACATCTCAAGTTGGACACTATAAAAAAAAAAAAGAAGAAAGTTTAATCTGTGAAAAGTTTGATTATGTGACTTACTAAGCAGAGCTTTGGGATATTTTCTGGGAGGTGACTAGGCTCCTTTAGTTCTAGATATCTTCTTTCTTTAGCATTCCCTAGCTCTTTTGTTAAAACCTGCTAAACCCTTTACAGCTGTTACAGCAAGGGCACCTCTTGTGTAGTTCTCATTGATCGCCAGAGGTCTGTTCTGTTTGCTGAAGAAAGACTGGGTTTATGTGAGGGTAATATAAAAGAAGTGAGTTGGGCATTCACTGCAATTTGTGAGTTCTGTTTATTAGAAGACAAACTGAGTAGAACCATCTTAATTCCAGCGAGTAACATCCAGTTCATACACACTTTAATGCTACTTTTCTTTCAGTTTCTCAGCCCCCTTCATTTTAAACAATTTACATATCATTAGCAGAATTTTATTTTCTACTGCTTGGTTACATGCTAGATGGGAGTGTATGTTATTTGAAGATTATTTCAGATGTGTGTTAACACTAAAGGCCATGGTGAGACTGGAAATCTCTCATCCAATTGCCAAAATGGATGGGAACAGATTAAGGCAAAGAGTTGTTAATGAGGTGAATAGCAGGGAAGTGATCACTTAGAACTTAATTTAGTCATTTGCACTTTTGCTAAGCTTTTGCAATTGGTCACTATTAGAAACCAATTACTAGGTGCAGATTGTCTGGTTTAAAGTTCTAAGTTTCTTACAAACCATAGCATCTAAGAACATAGTCCAGACTCCGGACCATGAGGTAGCTCAGGTTGGAGAGGGCCTTGAGAGATTTCTGGTGTAGGCTCAAGTAGGGATAACCACAGCTCAGACCAGAATGAACTCAGACTCATGACTTTATTCAGCCAGCTCTGGTCAGTCTCTAGAGATGGAGGTTGCACAATCCTCACAAGCAACCTGTTCTTTTGCTCCACTGTCTTTATGGCAAGTTTTTCCACACAGAGCCTCCCTTTCTTACCCCTACTGTCTCATCCTGCAGCCATGCACCGCTGTTTAAAGCCTGGCTCTGTCTTGGTAACAAGCTTCTTGGTAGCAAGCTGCCATTAGGTTTTCCAAAGCCTTTGTTCCTGCAGGATGAACAAACGCAGTTCCCTGAGCCTTTCCTCAGGGGATAAGTAGTCCAGCACCCTGAGCTCCCTGAGCTGACACTACTTCACTGATGTTTTGGGGGCCCAGAACTGAAGACATTATTCCAAATGTGGTCTAGTGAGCACTCAGCAGAGCAGGTTAATCTCCAGCACAAAATAAAAACGAGCTTTATAGGCTACTAGAAAATGCTGCTGGCTCATGTTCAGCTTGCTGTCCACCAGGAATACAGGAGAGAAATTAGTTATATTAGTTGTAAAATTTAGTCTGATCTCTTCATCAGACTCATCATCTATAGCCTGTATTTTGTAACTTATTACTCTTATGTCAGGTTTCTCTCCAGTTTAGCTTTAGGTGTCTTTACCACTATTTTCACAAATCCCAATCTTTTGTCTTTTTTGTCTGTATCTGTTCCTGCCTGGCCTGTGAAGCTCATGTTTTCTGCCCTTAAATCCCCTGGGATTTTCCTTTGTAACAGTGTGTATAGTAGAGACAACAAATAAAAGCAGTAGTGGTAAAGAATAACTGGTGTTTTATGTGTTGTTTTTGGGGATATTGCTGTCTGCCAAAATTGCAGGACAGTCTCATTTGGCTCATGAAGTTCTGAGAAATCTTGTGCAGGTTTATCTGTATTTACTTTGCTTTAGCCATGTAGAGCAGATACCTGCAAGCAGAAATGCCTTATCTGCAAGCACAGATGGTGTATCTCATTAGACCTCCTAACAGAGCTGAAAATTTAGATGACCTCTTGGTCTTGTGAACCTTTATATATTTGAAATATTCAGACTTCTGTTTCGTGCCTGAGGATTCCTGCACATCTTACTTTACCTGTGTCCCATATGTTCCTGTTATTGGGACTGTCACCTCAACACCTCATTTTTTTGCCACATGCACAAATGCCACAGAGAATGTTCTTGACAAACAAGTGGCAGTTGAGAGTCCCTGATAAGCTGTGGCATTGCCACATCTTCCTTAAGTTGCTTTCACTCTCAGTATGGCAGAGCAGCTGATCTTCCCTTGAAGATAGTTATTCAAAGACTTAAGCTGCTTCCCTGTTTTCCAGAGGATCTGCACTTTATGGAGTAGATACGTCTACCAGAGGGTAGACAGCATTGTTGCTATGGAGGAAGTCAAGTCTTGGTTGGAACTATTTCAGTTCAGCTATCAATCATGCAAGAATATTTCAAGAAGTATCAGGATGAATTTTTAATAAGCTAAGAGATAATATGTTCTGACTTACATACAGGTATTCAAGTAAGTAATGTCACATGAGTTGCACCTCATGACCTCTGCTGTACATCTCTTCAAGGTCTTTATTTGCATTCTTAGCTGAATTGCAAGAACCAGTTGATCCCAGAAAACAGCCCTTACCTAATCAGTTTGCTGGTCTTAAGGTATCCTGGGAGAAACAAACAGAGGTAATTTTGCTGTTTTTTTTTTTAAATTCAAAGAATAATAATATAGAACATGTGAGATTATCATCAGTCTGCTGCAACCTAACAGCTCAGTTCTCATCTCAGAGAGGACTGCTTGCCTTGGATGAAGGGTTCATTCTTACATTACCTTGGATGAGCCTCTCATAGTTGAAATTGTCTGCAGTGAGTGAAGTAATGCTGTCAAATTGCAGCACAGGAATAGCCATCTAGATATGCATTGGATTTTTTTTTTTATTAGATTAATACACTTGGACATATAGACAAGAGATAGCCTAAGGTCTAGATATCTATCTCATTGTAAAAATGGAAACAATTTTTGTTACAAACTTTATGTTTTCAATAGGAAAAAAATCAGCCCTGTGTCTTAGAGTAAGAGAAACTTGTTACTTGAAGTTTTGATATCAGCCTTATTTATGAAATACGCATTTCTTCCTGGCTGTGGAATTAATCTCAGCCAAAGCAAACTTTGATGTGAAAGGTATTAGGTATTCCTTTTAAAGGGAATGTTGCAGGTTCCTGTGTCCAAGCTTGGACAGGATGAAGCATCTCAGGCCCACTAAAGTAAAAGGCAGTTCATAGGATCTAATTTTATTTGTTTGCCTTTGTTTATGTATTGCAGTTGCAGAATTATTTTGAGGTGTCACTTTTATCAGTGGTTCCCTATTCTCTGCTCTCAGAACTGGATTTTTAAAGTCATTTTACTGTGGTAACTCTGACAGAGACTTTGCTCCCTCTATTGTGATTCTGGTCTCCCACAAAATGGGATTAAACAGCAACCAGACCTTTGGGCAGCTTTGTTTTGGGGTAAAAAGGCTAATGGAGGAAGAAAAGGAGTTTACAAGTTAATTTTTGTGGGATTTGACTAAGCTGCTGCTGAGTCACAAATTCACCAGTCTTCTGTTAAGTTTTTAGTGTCTCTTAATCCACACATTTTCTGTGAAGATGAACAGTGTTAACTGCTGTTTCCCGGCAGTCAACCATTGTTTTCCAGGTTATCTATGTTCTGGAAATTTTACATGAATCTTCCATTTTTAGAAGCTCGAGATTTGTCTAGACTTTGTATCAGTGGTACAGTATGTTTTTAGTGTTACATGTGCTGCTTAATTCAAATATGTCTCCACATAATAGTTCCTGGAGTTTCCATACCCCAGAAGTCTCTCAGCTGTTAGATGGTTATATTAAATGGTTGAATTGTTTTATGCAGAAGTTGACTTCATAAATGCAGGAAAAGAGGAAATCAAATTTTACTGTGCTGTAGCACTACATAAAAACTCTTTTGGTATATAATAACTTTGAAGACTGTAGCAAAATGCAATACTGCTGAAATTCACTGATCTGCTGTATTTCATAGAGAAATGTACATGTATGTGATTAATTCTAAACCATAAAATGTAAATGTGGCTATCTTGATCACTTTATGAGTTAATAGTTCTGTAATTATCTTTGGTATTTATTTCAGAATAATCACTGCATAATCTGATGGTCTGTGTCTCAGCTTTAAAAGTTTTGAATGCTTTATATGGAACTATATGTGACAGTTAAAAGATTCAGCTAAGTTAAAATCTTTTGAAGAGTAAAGTGTCTTATTCATAATTTTGCCTTTTCAGTCCCACCCTTACAATAGCTTTTTTTGTTTTCTTGAAGCACCTAACAGAAACTCTTGAAATAAAAATAGTAAAATTCCCAGTGTTTACAAATACTTCAGAAAAGGCAATCGGGAAGAGCCAGGGAACTTACAGGCTGGTCAGCCTTACGTCACTTCCTGATAGAGGAGGTAATTTGGAAACTACTTTCTGGTACTAGAAGGACGTGAAAGTGATGGAAAAGTCAACATTGATTCATCAAAGGAAAGTGATACTTGATAAACTTCTACAATGAAAATACCCGCTTGATAGATAAGGGGAGAGCCTTGGATGTTTTCTACCTAGGCTTCAGAAAGGCTTTCAGAGCTGTCTGCTAAGAGGTCTCCATAGAGAGGGTATGATGAAGTATGGGCTGGGTGAGCAGAGTGAGGTCAGCTGAAAACTTCTTGAATAGCCAGGCCCAGAGAACGGGCCAGTAGAAGGAAGTTTAATTAGAGGCCAGTAATTAGTACTATACCCCTGGGGTCAGTGCTGGATCTGGTCCAGCTCTTCAACATCTTCATGAATTATCTGGGTAATGGGGCGGACGGTGCCTACAGCAACTTTGCATATGACACAAACCTGGAAGGGAAGGGCTGATAGGCCAGAGGATTGTGTCCAGTTCTGGGATTCTTGGTACAAGAGGAAATTGGAGCTACTGAAGAGGCTCAACTCAGTGAAGGGCTACAAAAATTATGAATAAATTGGGGCACCTTTGCTGTGAAGAGAGGTTGAAAGAGCCAGGGAGAGCTTTTCAATATATTCAACCTGCAAGGAGGACACAAAGAAAAGGGACACAGCAGTTTTCAGTGGTGCCTTGTGACAGAACCAGAGACAATGGACATAAACTGAAATACAGGAGGTTCTCTCCAGACATCAGTCAAAAAAACAAAACCAAAAAAAAAAAAAAAAACCCAAAAACAAAAAAACAAACAAACAAAAAAACAAGGTGAGAGTGACTGAGCACTGGCACAGATTTCCCAAAGAGATTTTTGGCATTGTTGTGGGCAGCCTGTTCTAGATTGCCCAGCTTGAGCAGGGCCTTGGGCCAGATGATTTCCAGAGGTCACTGCCAACCTCAACCCTTCTGTGGCTCTGTTGTGGAGTGCTCTGTAATTACAGTTCTGTAATTTGTTTTATTAGTTTCTTTTCAGTGTTGTCTTTTAGGCTTTTAGACTGTCTAGACTAGGCTCTCTTAGTTCTCAAATCATTGAAGGCAGTTTTGGTTTATGAACTCTGTAAATAGTATGTCCAGAGAATAGGTTAGGAATGAGTGTTTCCAAGACTCTCTTAGGTTGAAGAAGTGATATAACCTAAGATTGATTTTCAATTTCTATCTGCAGTGTAGTGGCAGACCTCTAGTAAGAGGGATCTTAGTGGAAGCACTTGTCCTTTGTGCTGCTGTCCAGGAGGAGCCACCCAAGCAGCACATACTGGAGACTGAATGACCCAGTGACCCAGGAGAGCCATCTAGCCTTTTCAGAGTGTGGCCTTGTCATACCCACATCTTAAAAATTATCTGATGGGACAACATGGAACCAGCTCTCTGTTGTCTCTACAGCTTTGTTGGTCCAAAGTGACCAGAGTTCTGATCAGTAGGCTGCCAGTGTCAGATAAGTGCAAAAAAATTATATATTCACAATGAAATGCTCGGTGAAGGAAGAAAAAGCTGATGATCTTCAGAGTGAAAGAGCTGCCATGGGCATTTGAACCTCCAGAGAGACAGCCTGCCCTGAGCACTGACCCAGCACATGGCTGCAGTGATGAGACTGTTATCTGTGGCTTGGCATCTATTTTGTGGGCACTGCTAACTGAGCCTGAGCTGCAGCCAGATCAACCACGAGGGAAGATGCTGAAGTTCAGGTCCAAGGACAAGGTCACATTAGCAATGATGTTTGAGTTGGCCTCTGCTTGCATGACTGTTGTGTGCTTAAAAGGATTATGATCTTGTGGGCTGTCAAGTTCACATTTTGCACAGTACTGTATTTCCTTGTCATTACAACCAAATTGTTAATAGTAAAAAAAGCACATGTGAGATGGTGAACAGCCAGCTCTTTTGCACTGTCCTGTTCATGTGTTAATTTGTGTTCAAATTATTTTCATATTTTCCCCTGAGGATTATATCAGATATTTCCCTTCTGTCATGGTTCTGTGATAGTGGTTCTGCAGGCTCAGTCACACATACTTCAAAATTTAGCAGTGGTTTCTCAAGTGCAAGTATCCTACTTAATACTCTTCATTCAGTCTTCAAAGGTACAGGTGTTCCTGTTTAAATCAGTCACATTTGTGAAGGCCTAAGCCCTTTGAAAAATGCAGCAGGGTATAATAATGAAAATAGCCAGAGTTCAAGTTTACGAACTGCATTTGAAACTTTCACATTATGTGCACAATAGCTGAGATGCTAAATAGGTTTGCTTAGATTTTTCCAAGGAAATAAGCATCACAAAATCACACCTTCCCATTGCTATGTTAATATTTTGATTTGATCTAAAACTGGATCTACCTGAAATAATTCTACGCCTTCCTGAAGTTCTAAATATGCAATTCCATTAAAAAACTGCTACTGAACTCACACCTGTCAATCTGGTTTAAGTTTTTAATTAATTTGTTCCTCAAGATTACCATACCTAAAAGAAATGGAAACAGCTGATGAAATTGCTTCATGTGCCAAGAGTGACAGTGAGATCACATTTGGTGAAATAAAAAATGAAACTTTCTGAGCATTGAGTGGTCTACGAGAAAGTTATGAGGGTCTGCTTGCCAGTCTGTGAGACCTAGAGGAAGAAAGGGTTTACTTTAGACTGGACTTCTGTAATAGTGAATTGGCTTAGTTCCTGTTTTCTGGAGTGTTTCCATTCAGTGTTAACACCCTACTGTTACTTGAAGCTCTGCAAAGCAAAATGCAGGCTAAAATCAGCATGACTTTGCCACTTCCAAGGGTGATCACAGCTCTCCCTTTGACACAATGCTAGGTAGCTGCTTTCTGTCACACAGTGTGGTTTGTGTGATGCCAGCACGGGCAGATACAGAGAGTGGGAAATTCTCAGTGCATTTTTCTTCTGCTGTGGAGAGTTGTGGCCTTCCTCTTTCAAATGCTAAAGTCATAATTTTTGATTCATAAAAGATTGAGGATCTCTGGTGGCCTGTATGGAAACTAGGCTTCAGAAAATAGCAGAGGTACCAAAATTAACCCATAAATGTCTGCTGGTTCATTGCTGCTGATAGCTTATTGGTGATTTTCATATGATTTGCAAATATGACTTTTGATGATCTTTCAGAAGAATGGCAGTGCTCCTCATCTTGCATAGGCTGCAAAACACTTGGATTGTTTCTCCATGTCACAACGATAAAACTGGGGGGAGCAAATTGCATGCATGTGATTATGCTTAGCCCACCCACTCAGAAAAGGAGGAGAAGAAAGACTATTTGTGCACCAGTGTTGTGTCCCTTGGTATGCTTAACAAGGTCATGGCCAAGCCCTTTGTCTGCATGGGTTGGGAAGTCCAGGGCACCATGTCACTGATACCCTGGGATGCCTACATCAAAGCACTTCATAGGCAGATGAGTGGCATCCTTGCATTGTCTTTTCATGGGTTTTCTCTAGCCTTACTGTTGTCTACAAAACAAGATAGCTTGTGCTTGACATGGAGCATATCCCTGGATGTCTCTCCTGCCCTGTTATCTGGGCCTGTTGTAGGAGCTTACACTTCCACTGTGTTTTAGGAAATCTCCTCATGTGTATTCAGCAGTGCTGCTAAAGGAGAGGATGTTCTTTTTTCCTTCCTTTTTTCCCTTCCTTTTTTTCCTTCCACCTTTTCTTCCCCTCTCCTTGTAGTTTTCTTTCCTACTGTACTTCTGCCCAGTACACACAAAACTCTTGAACCTAGGAGGAATGGCCCTCCTCTTTTTGTTTCTATTCACAGATCAAGTAGTATGATTACACCGTGTTTTTTCTGAACTCTGGATTGTGCTGCTATCCTCTCTGTGTTGCGTCAGGAAGTGTGGCTGTTTTCTGCAGCAGAGCTTCACAAGAAAACTTGCTATTCTCCCTTAAAGCTCCTGCACACTTTACTTTCTACTTCTTTTGATGTGCTGCAGTTATGAATGAGGATTGTGCTGTAAAATTCATGTAAAATTCTTTACAACTGAAAGTAGCTAGAAGAGATCCCTTTGATAGGCAAAAATGAAATTAAGCTTCAGTTTGCAGCTGGCCATTATGCAGCAGCAATAGCATTGCTGTCATCTAGGTGCCTAGGGTATGTCTCTATGGGCTTCTTCTGTATGAAGATTTTAAATAAATATGACAGGAGCCCAATACCCTTCTGTCAATTTTAATGTCCTAGCAGCAAGTACTCAGAGCAAGAATACACAAGAGAATCTGTCTCCTCTCTTGACAGTGCAGGTTAATAATAGGAATGCCATGTTGGTTAATACAAATTTTTTCCATAAATATGGAGGATGAAAATTATTTGGCCTTTTGATAAATTAAGGACATTCATTTTACACCTGCTCTTTTTGGTTTGTATTTTTTTATTTTTTTGTGGTCATAGAATGAAAAAATGTGTAGGCATTTGTCATGAAAGGAGTGCACAAACTTGTTTGTTAAGCAAAAATTGACATATATCAGTTTATAAAATGTGATCTCTGGATATATGCAAAAGGAGGATTATAAGTGAATACAAGTACAAGCAGTAAATATCTCAGACATCACTTCGGTTTCTTGTGTTCTTATTTTGAGGTTTGTTGTGTTCTTATTTTGAGCATTTTGAGGTCACATCTGCCTGGTTGTTACCAAAAACCTGTAGTAATGCATGTGTTTGGGGTTTTTTCAGCCCCTATCAGAGAATAGATTTTCATTGAGCCACAGCTTTTTGTGTCTGAGCAGCCTTAAATGTAGTCTGGCCTCACAGTTTATTTGCACCTGCCCTGGATAGGTGCTCTGGGAGTCACTCAGAGACTGGGAGGTAGCAACAGATAGACACCCAAAATACATTATTGCTATTTCTAGCATTGTTGCATTCTGCTGACCTTTGCTATTCTATGTTTTGCAGCTCTCTTCTGAATAAAGTATTCAAATAATACCTCTACTTTTCAGTTACATGAAAACCTGGATTTTTTGGGGGGCTCAATTTTTTAAGATTATCTGTATGGTAAGATACCAAACTAGAATATAGAGCCTTAATGGAGCCTGAGACCTTTCTCAGATACATGCATTTCTGTCAGTATGATTTCTGCTCTCTGTCTCATGCTCTTTCATAATGTTTTTCTGATGAAAGCTGGGTAGCTGTCTGAATCCTTTCCTGTGTTCTTTGACTTAGGAATCCCAGGGCAGTATATCTTCTATCTTCTCCCTGAGTCTCTGATTTAAAAAAAAGGAAGAATGATAAGATCCAAATTGGTGCTGTTGTTCCTCTAAAGTATTTTTAAGACTTCTCATTGCAAAGGTTTTCAGCTGTGTCTAAGATCATACGAATTCAGAGGTGTTCAGCTGAATCAGTCAGTGCATCATCTTAAACTCCAGCCTGCAGCAAGATTTGGTTGCTACAAGTTCCAAATTCCTAATGTATTTACGTGTGATTATGATGCAAGTTACAGAGATGCTTTCTCAGGAAAGCACGTGACTTTCGAAATATGCTATCCAAAGTCATCACATCATAGAAAATCAACAGTTTGGTAGTTAACTTGCCACTGTTGCACAGTTAATGTGTTGCTATTTAAAACTACTGGTTTGGGATCAAGTCCTTGGGGGCTAAAAGGCTGTTAGAGAAGGACAGGATCATTACCTCCCCTGTACCCTCTGCCAAAAGAAGTACCATTGAAAAATTTCCTCTGGTTCTTGCTCCTGCAGATCTTGAGCTCCCTCTAACCACTTGCTTTTGTAATGAAAATTCAGCAGGGATGTGTGTTTAGTCACCCTAGGAAAACGTGTTTTATACTGAGCTCCTAAAATAGTCAGCATTCCACACATTTAGCTCTGTGTCCTAGCATATTGGGGAGTCTTAATGGTGGGAGGGGAAATAAGGAAATGTAATGGAACCAAAAGATAAATAATAGAAAATACATTTTTGTAGTAGAAATTGCTCCTATTTACAAAATGTTTCTTCCAAATGGGAAAATTTGAAAAAAATAAGCTGTCACACCACATTATGAAAAGTTATGAAGAGTAGTGATTACAAATTGGTTATGTGTGTGATAGATGGTGTAGTTATTGTGACAATTGCTATTTTCACTTTTTAATTATTTGAAAATCTGATTGTCATGGTGTATGTTTTCATTAATCTTCATACTCATGTACTGGGACTTCATTGAACTACATAAAAGTAAAAATTACCTGAATCATGAGAGGTCTCTGCATTTGCATGTTAATAGGCTTTTACAAAGCATGTCCTGCTTCATTAGTAGATAAAAAGCCATTAATCAAAATGTTTCTGTGTCCAAATATACACAGGATGACAGAAACAGGTTTTTGAAGTATATAGAGGAATGGTATTGTTATTTTTGCTAAGCTAACCTACGATGATACTTAGATAGGTACACTTTTCAAAGATGAGTAGAGTAATGATTTCTTAAGCTTCCATTATTATATTGTCAGTTGTTACAGCATCCAGACAGTGGCCAGAGGTTCTGCCACCAGGCAGTTCTTTTGGGAAAACTGTGTTCTTGCTGAGGATGCCCTTCAGCTAGAGGAACAGAAATGTAGCTTTAGACAGTGCTGTAGCCAGAATTGTCCCACCAGGTAGTGGATAAAGTAAAATGAGTAGTTATTAGTCCATCTTTGTTCTTTTCTGCTGTGCTGTGTATGGAAATGACCAGTAAAAAATATTAGTACAAATTCACAGCATAGAGTACCACTAGTACTGCTGCTGCTTAATAAATGCAAACTCAGCTGAGACTGTGCATGTATGTTTTATTTTCATTCCTCAGAGAGGCTGATCTGTTTGTCCCATAGAAGCAAAATGAAGAAACAAAGCTACATGTGCATCACAAACAGAAGAAATATAGTCTAACCTTGCTCTGTATGGTAGAAGGTAGTGCTGCCAGGTAGTGCTGTCAGCTGCCATCCTACCCTTGTTATGGTGCTTCTTTAAGGAAATGAACTGCTTTTGCTGTTATTAAAGCAATTAAAAGCCATTCAAACAAATAGAACACCAGGAAATGGCAGATTTAGGAGATTGAACTAGAAACATAGCAGTTATTCTTGTTTGATTAACAGAAAAATCATTAGTGGTATTGACATTCAGGAGTTTGTAGTTGCTTCAAGATTTCTACATCCCATTGAAATGAATGGGTACTGCTTTAATACTATCTTCAGATTTAACAGCACATTGATCTGTTACCCATTTGAATTGTCATGGCTTCTATTATCACTTTACAAAGCTCGACATTTATTTCATACAGAGTGAAAGCTAAGTGTCTAAGAACTCCTCTTGACATCTTTCGGATTACAATGCTTTGAATCCCATTGCTATTGATTTCCTCAAGGTTATTTTCTGTGTATTTTCATGGCACCAAGTCCCTGTCCCATTGACAGCAGAAGTTTTGCAGATGATTGTAGTAATATCTGATACTGACCTTCCAGAGTAAACCCTTAATATTAATATGGGAGGAAGAAACAGCCTGTTCTGATAATGTTCAGGTGACTGGATGTTTCTAAATGGAAAATGATGCTGTCTTTCCAGCTGCCACCTCTCAGCACAGGCGTAGTAATGGTAGTAGAGGAATCAAGTGGTTGCTTCCTCTCAGGTCAATGGAGGTCAGTTTCTCTGTGGAGAAATTATATTTCATCAAGTTCATTTAAACAAAGATGCACCCGTGTCTGAATCCCTTTGAGAGAACTTTGTTCCTTGTCTTGTGTCGCAGTAAAAACCTATCTGGGCTAAATGTATCAGGGACTAGGGGGTTTCTTGCTATTAAAAGTAAGCTGTTAAGTTAAAAACATTTCTTAATTCCATCTTCTGTTGCTCCTATGTGAGCTCTGAATATAAAATTGCATACTTAAAGAATATTTTCTGTGTCTGGATGACATGATTTATGGCTCCGCTTGCCACTGGAGAATAGAGAAAACTGTGTCGATAACTTTGGCAGGGTTTGAACTAAAGCAAGTTTTTGGCCAAGAACAGTCAGCTTATACAATCTTCTGAGATCTAATACTACCAGGGTATCTTCATGACCTTCCAACAACATCCTTTATCATGTTCAGAGCTTCCCCAGGAGGGGCCCGTTGAAGTGGTCAAGTACAATGGTCCCTTGTGCTATGGACAGAGACATTTGCTTTGGAAAGCTTCACGTAACAGTAGGGTGTGACTGTAGAATGGAAACCTTTCAGAATGCACAGTGTAAAATTGGGTTGAGAATGCTCCTCACAACAGTTGCATGGCTGTGGAAAGTGATGTAGTATTTATGCATGTGCAGATACCTGCATATTTTGACTTCATGTCTGGAGTGGTTTTGGGGATAATAAAAAATGATACTGCAATTGCTCAAAGCAGTAGGAGAGTGAAAGGTGTGCATCTAATGATTAATACTGTGAAACATTGGAAAGCAAGATTCAGGTTATGAACTCTTAACAGGAAAGGTTGAGAATTTTTGGGCAGCTGCTGTGTGGCTCTGAGATAAACACAGTTTCACTTGGGCAGAAATGGTAAGATTTTCACCTTCTCACCTTCTACCTTCTTGTGTTTTTCTCATTGCACTGACATCCTGTATTCCTAGCACAGCATCAAGCTGTTCTTCCAGTTGCATTCAATCTTTCATCTGCTGAGAGATGGAGGAGTTACAACAGTGCCACAACTGGCTCCTGTGTCTCTGTGAGATGCAGTGCAGGCCTATGGTCATGATATTCTCAGCATGGAAGTGCATTGCTGTCATGGGAACATGCATAGGGATGTACTTCAGCACCTGACAAACACATGGAAGATTTGGTCTTCTCTCCCTTTTGAGACACGGTCTTTCATAATTTTGCAAATGCTTAAAGTCTACCCTATTTCATTCTTTATTTTAGAGTTTCCTTTGCGTTGCATCACCATTTAAGCACTACTTACTTTATGTAAGTTTTCATACCTCTCTTTTTTCCACAGTTAAGTAGTTATAGATTAGTAAGTGGGCTAATGCTGCAGTTGCTGTATGTGAAAAGTTGGTCATTGGTGTTCACTAGGAGCTAATGGAGATAGTGCAATAACAGGGTTGAACCTTTATAAATCATCCAGCAGCTGGAGAATTACAGACTATTTCTAAATCCTCTGAGTCTATGGAAAAGGTGAAATACTTAAATCTTCATTTTATGATCAGAAGGCAGCATGAAAGAGAAATTTATTCTCTGATAGCAATATAATGTACAACAATATAGATAAGAGATGGTGGATCTCATTCTTAAATAATTTCCTTTTATGGGTTATACACGAGCTAAAACCAAAAATGAATGAGAGGCTGGTGAGATTAATCAGGCCATATGCTGCAATGCCTCAATAGTGAATGTAAGAATAATGAATGTCAATCAGTTGCTATTAAATGTAATGGCCAGTCATTTACCACCTCATTAAAAGATCAGGACACCCGATTTGCTTGTATGTGTATAGCAAAACAAACAGTAATTAAAATTTTCTGATAATGCTTTATGTTCTCTGGGGGTGTATCAGGGCACAGCCTAAGACACGTGGACAAGAAAATTGTATCCCAAAGTAATGTCTGTTAGGTATGAATAAGAATTCTGCATTTATTTGGGTATATACTGTGTTTCATCAAGATTTGTCATCAAGGAGAAGTAGTGCTTTTTCCTTGTTTTAGTATTTGCTGCAGCACCTGCGTGGTTTTGAGGTTGTTCCCTATTTCATTTACAGTAGACTCTGAGGTTTAACAGTGCCATCCTGTGGATGATCCTTAAGATCTGAAAGCTCTGGCAGATTAATGACCTCAACACAATAAATTATCATGGAATATCAGATACTGTACGTCCCCATGCAATCAGCAAAAACATTTCCCTCTGGTAGTCAGTCAGACTGTTATTTTTCTTTCCAGAAAACTAATAACCTAAACGTATTATATAACCAATGGGAAATTATTTCAAGTAAGCTGATGAGCAGGGTGCTTGTTAGTTTTATTCTGTTGCTCAGAAGTGTGATTTTAATCATCTCAGTGTGGTTTTAATCATCTTGGAATTTATTTTTGCAGACAATGCCAAAATCAAAGGCAACTCTGTATATTCAAATAAGCACCCCTATAATGACATATCTGGGCATCTTTAGAGAAGCATTAGATGGAAACTAAGACTAGTTAACATTCATGTTTAATAACCAGAAAATACAAATTCCCAAACAACCTTGAAGATTAAGCAGGATGGTATGAATAACTGGGCACAATGCTTTCAATTGCAGAAATAGAATGGCAGGATTAAAGTATGAAGTCTTGTTGACTGAAAAGGAGATTCTGCTCAGAATACTTGGTGAACCTTCTGTTCATGGAGTGAAGATCATGCCAGGAAAAAAATCCACAAAACTTGTTCTCATTAGGGAGCAGTTGGGGGATCAGTAACTGCAGATCGTAGTATTTCATATATGATTTTCATTTCACTTGCCTAAGCTAATTGTGAGGAAACCGAATGGTGTTTATTTGGAAATGAGCAGGGAAATAAAGGGTAAGCTGATCAGTGGAATGTTTGCTCATTTTTCAAATCCTTGCTGTTTTTGGGGTGCTAGAGAGGCAAGGGTATGCTGTCTGTGTGCTGCCTTTCCTGAAGGATCAGGCAGCTGGGTTCAGCTTCAGGTTCTATATTGTAATCTCTTTGGTTTGTAGGAATTTCTCCTTTGCTTTCTCCATGGCTGTCCCAGGACTTGCTCCTTTGTTTTCCACAGCTATAGGCTGACTATGAGTCACAGTACATGCCACTGGATGGTTTGATTAAAACAGGGAAATGCCAAGTCACAAACTCCAGTGTTATTCTTGGATAGTTAAAATGATGATGCAATCGGTGGTTCCAAAGTCTTCGAAAAACACGTATTTATAGGTTCCATGTATCTGTTTGCCAGGCTTATTTAAATGAGCAGAAGGTAATCACAAAAGACAAGCCATTAATTCCCGCAAATATGAAAAGATAAATATTAATAATTCCCATTCTTTATTCATAAATAAGAATCATTCCAACTAGAAGATTAGTTTAACACAGTTTTAATGATTTAACTTTCATCTTAACATATTTTGACCAAAAAAAAAAATCGACCAATCTAACAAGTCTTGCATCTATGTCCTTTTTAAAGTAGGCTAACCTATACTGAATGTTGGCATAGTGGAAGTTTTGAGATTAATGCCTTATTTTCAGGAGGTTCTAAATTTAATTCTATTTTAAAGGTATTTGCTAGTAATAATTTTAAATGTAGTCTTCTGCAAGTGTCACTTATACTGTGAAGAAGGTAAATGAGTGCAATGTTACCTACTCCTTCATATACTTACTGTATGCTAATAGTTCTTAGCTCTCTCCTTATATAGGTTCTTTATGCACTCTCAGTTATTTTTTACATCTACATTTTTTGCTCTAGTTCTTCACTTACGGTGTTCCTGACCCAAATACCATATTTTAAGTGAGGTATACTGTGAGGTACTATTTTTACTATTGCTTTTTCTTGTTCCTTCTTTGTATGTTATTTTGATTTTTCTGATCACCAGTGTAAATGGGGTACTCACCTTCTGTCTGGCTGCAGTGAGACCCGTTTCCCATTTTATGAGCTTCTTTGTTCTTGTGGACAGGAGCAATGCTTATGTGTGGGGATGTTTACTGGTTTTTTCAACTTGAATGGAGCCCTTTGGTTTGGATTGCACTGTGAGCAGTGCTCACAGTCCTTCCTCCAGACTGGATTTGCTGTTCAAACTGCTGCTGGAAGCCAACATTAGATCCAATCCATCCCATCAGGTAGGGGATGCAGTAGGCAATTTGGTGCTCCAAACACTGCAGGTGTTCATCTCCCCATGGCAGTGCTTTGTTCTGCATTTGGGACTACTCTGAAACAGCTGTGAATTTGTGTAATCTCTGTGTGTACACATGCACAGCCTCTGCACGTAAGTGCACACGTTCACTGTGCACATTTTATAGATACTTGTTTAGAGATTTCTAAGATAGAGATACAGTTAACTGTAAATTTCCCTGTTAAATTAGAAAACTGGTTTAGTCTGGTTTAATGGAGTTGGATAAATACTCATCTGCCCTGTGTGTGTTCTGTGACCTCTAGGAGATTTCACAGTAACTCCTGTGTCACTGTGTTTGTCTTTACAGTATGTCTGTCATACTTCAGTTCAACCAGTCCCTCTAAGGTAAAGGCATAAGATTTGGTATTATTAAAGCCTCATTTCATCTAGTTAATGATCTTTTCAAGTTATTTCATCTTCTTTGTGATTTATCTTCCATGTCAGATAAAAATCTTATTTAAGCTAAGTATTATGAAATAATAGAGATCTTTATTCTATTTGAACAGTCAGGATAAATGAATCCAGTAGAGAATCTGATGTTAAACAGGTGCAGCATCACACATGTAAAATCAGGGTAAGTTCTCTGAATGCTTAGATCTTAACAGATGTGTTCTTTTTCTCCATATGTTATAAAAAACTAAGGATTTGCTCTGAAAGTATTGACACAAACACTAACCAGTCTTGGCAAACACAAAACTGTGTTCCTTACACAGTATCAGCTGTGGCTATTAATTAACTTTAAATAAATGTGTGCATTAAATAGCTGTAAAGCACATATATGTATAAAAGAAATCAGTTTTTGTCAGAATTTTTTTTTGCTTTCTTGTTTACTGATGCCTAGACAAAGGAATGCTGCATCTTCAAAACAACATCTGTCAAACCGTTTTTCATCAGATTAAGTATATCCTCAGAACAACCATCACAGCTTGCAAAATACTGGAAATGTAGGTTGTGCTTTGCATAAAACACCAATAGAATTTAAAGCACTTAAAAGTGTTTTACAAATGTAGCAATGATAGCCTGTGCCTGTTCTCCATTTTTGTTTCTATTTTCAGGAGGTTCTTGGGAAAGATAATGAGTGATGTTGCAACACTGCAATCCCAGTAGATGTCTCAGAGTGCAATTACAGAGTTATGGTCCTGGCAGCTAATCTGGGTGTACAAAAGCCCACGGTTTGGGAGTCTGGCAGTAGAGATTGAATTTATTATGACAAAGTTCATCTGTGGAAAGATTTTTCTCATTAGGAATGAAATTAAAGCATGAATCACTGACTGATTATCCAGGCCTTTCTCTGATCTGTTGAATTCTTCATTAGTATAGATGTGTGATTATATATGCTTTGGCCTGGTTCTGGTTCTATAGATCATCAAAGATAATGAATAATATTAATTCTTAAAAGATTTTTTCTGAAACAATGTAATCTGGTAAAAATGTAAGGAAAGCCAGTGTCTTGACATAGGACATAAATACCGACGCACTCAATCATTCTCATTTCTGGCCAGCTTTCTGTCTTCTTCCCTGCTACAGGATAATTAATACATGGAAATGAGCTTCCTATTGGGCTGGTGTGTCATCCATGGAGCAAAGCATTTTGCCTTTGTAAGGAGTTAAATAGAGGTGAACTCTCATTACCGTGTGCACCTGCAGCTGATCATGGAAACTTGGGGCAGTCAGAAACAAATGCCAGGGTTTCTGCAAGGTCTTTGTAGATGGAGGGTAGAGGCACTTGAGCTGGGTCAGCATTCCCATTAGTTTTTCTGTTTAAAAGCTAGAAATCTAGTATGAAGCAGGAAGAGTCCAATCAAAAGTCCATGGAGATGGCAAACAAGGGGGAAAGTCAAGGAGAAAACTGTTCAGCTGCATCTGGGAGTAGATACATTTTGCAACTCTGATTTCCTGTTAAGTTGTTCCTTCTGTGTCAGCACTGTCCTAGAATGTGCAACAAACCCTAAGTGAGATGTTTTGGTGCCTACCACACACCAGTGGGAGAGCCCTAATCAGTGTCCTGTTTCCAAGGCAGTGTAACTAATGACAGTCACAGAACCCATTGCATACAAACAAGGCTGAGTATGTTCTGTCCTAATAGCGTTCAAGATAAATGCTTTGTGTCTGAAAAATACAGTTTTTACTGGGAAAATGGTACTGCTGACTTTGGTCTTCTTTATAAATATGTGCTAGCTGTTTCTGAAGTACTACCTGAAGCATAAACCTCAGACTGGATTTTAGCTTACCTGAAAATGGCAGTGATCTTTAGAGGATCTTCAGCCTAATTCCTGAGACAAAAGAACATACCATTAAATTAAAATAAGTACAGACATCTGCCAAAAATTTCAACTCTATCCAGCTCTATCGTATATTTAAAATGAGACTTAACACTTGCAAGTTCAGGTCCTTTGAATATTAATAGCATGACATTTCAACAGGAGACCAGGGTTTCTGAGAAGATTTTTGCAATTTGCCATGGTAAAAGATGTGTTCAGAATGACCATTATGCAAGAGATTCCTTCTGATTGTACTTTTTGGCCAAAGCCATGGAGCATTGCGCTTGTTTTTAAAACAAGAATTATGAACCACACAGCAGGTAATACAGTGTGATAGTTGGTGAACAGCTCGTGGCACATTCAGCAAATACAGACTCTGTTGGGGAAATGTTGATTTGAATTTCATGCATCATCCAAGCATAATGAGCATTGAAAGGTCATGTTAAGAATATTTTAAAAATCCATTTGATTTGACTTTTTCACTATCCAGTATTGTTAATAATATAATGTCAAGCAAAAACAGTTTCTCTGAGTGTGACTAAAGCCAGATTCCATGTATAGTTGAAGAATAAATTGCCATACTTTCTTTTTTTTCCATTTACTGTTCATTTCCTGTATAATGTCATGGTGTAAGTGTGTGAAACGTACCCTGAGCCACTGCAGTACATCTGTATTTTCTCAGTCAGAGTCATTTCTTTGAGTTTGTTACTCAGCATCCAGTAAGTCTCATGCAGACTGTAACATACTAATTGGCTGAGTTCAATTAGAATGAAATGGAAGTGTTTCGCTATGGATCTTTGCTTGTTATTAGTTAGTACTGACAGAAAATTGGATTGAAGAAGTCTAATACAGCTATCAAAATGTTATTTCTCATTGCAGGAAATATCACTGTTACTCTTCCATGGAAGTATCTTAGAGCAGAACTCTCTTCCTTTCTCCTTTTTTTCTAATCTTACCTTTCTCTTTCTGATTTTAAAAAATTCTAGGAGGGATGCTGAGCCTTGTTAAGTAACCAGGCTGTTCAGAGACTGAGTAGCAATACCTTAAACAGGGCTCAGGCAGTATTTATGACTTCATTATATCAAGTCTAATACTGTGCTGCTTGTTATCTTAACTTCCCACAACATCATGTTAATAAATTTTTACAAGCTGTGTAGTTGTAAAGAGCATCATAGTAATCACTATCATTCCTCTAATAAGTCATTTGATTTGTGTGTGCTTTGTGTTGTTCCAACCTCATGAGCTGTAACATCTCAGGGTAGAACCCTTCCTGTGCCCCAGGTGAATGAACCACCTGCTCTGAGTCCTCAGTTACAGATATTCTCAGGGGGAGGGAGGGCACCTTCACCTCCCCACTCTGCTTCCCTTTGCAGTGCCTCAGGTTACATGGTTTTCTTACAGGAGAATTACCTCCACTGTGGAGATTTTCTGGAGCTGCAGGTCTCAACCCTTCTGCAGACTCCATGCAGATGTGTGGTTTTACGTGCCACAGAGGCGCTGAGATTGCTGTAATTGAGGCACTGGCAGTGCCAGCAGGGCCAGCAGTTGGACATGGCTGTGCTGTGGCCTCCAGGTCGAGGTGGTCAGTTCAGGAGATCAGTGTCCAAGGAAACCGATGGCTCGTGCTGACCAGGCTTCAGAGAACTCCAGCTGTGGAGAGTACTCCTGTTGGTGTGGATGGAGGGGCGACAAACCAAGAAACCAAGAAATGCTTTGATTTATGTTTTTTAATATCTGTTTGATTGCAGACACATTTCTTTTTCTTGTAATAGAGTAGACTACCTGCCTGAAAATCTGTGATTTAAGGTACAGAGTGTCTCTTTCTGAGACTCAGAATCCTCATTCATTCGATCGACAGACATAAACTTGAAATTTATTTTATTCTCTAACACAGCAGTGACTTTAGTCCAGCTACAGTTTTCATTGTGCAATACAAATACACTAAGCCTAAAGTACTGCTGGCAGTTTATGTATAAAATTTGAGGATTAAGAAACCAATGCAAACAAAGACTCAGCTTTAAGAAGCAGTATTGTTGAACTAGCCTCTTACTGCTGTCACAATCAATGTGAAGTAATAGCAGCCAAAACCAACAGGTCTGGCTTTGGCTACAGTAAGTACTACTAAGGCAGTAGTCATTTGAAGAGGAAATTTGTCTTGTCTATTTGAAGCATTAATCATTTTCCAAAAATGCCACCTCTTTTTGCATTGTATGTGTGATTTCATTTTAATTTTTACCTTCTAAATAACTGGTAAAAATAATCCCTTTTATTTTTTTCAGCCCACCAAAGCCAGCAGTGTTCATCTCCGGTGTCATTGCTAGGGTAAGATTATCAGTAAATTTCTCTCAGTCATCGCAAAATTACTGTAAGCTTTGCAGAATTACCACCAATCAGAGCAAAATTAATCTTTTTCATACCCCTTTCTCTTTTGTGAGAAGAGGCTTTGTGTTTTCTCTATTCATGTAGGAAGGCCCTTTGAGCATTCTTTCTGGGTTTGTGTGAAATTGAAATTATTCATTGAAATTATTTCCACCGTTTTTCTTTGAATTTTAGCACTTTAAGTTTATTGGATCATCTTTTTATATCTAAGCTAGATATTGCTGTATTCATTTCCTTTGGAAGCAGCTGCATATTAAACTGTTGCTGTAGCTTCATCTGTGATGAGGAGCTCCTGCCTGTAAGGATACATGCTTGAAGATAGTGTGTATCAGCTGCCATGTGTGCCTTGAGGTACTTTATTAAAGATAGTGTGTGTAACTGGAAGAAGTGAAGCTTGCATAAGAAAAATTTTGAAGTTGGCTAAAAGAATAAAAATATAGAATGTGTACAGGGGTGGCATGCAATACTATTTTCCATCTGATTTTCACATTTTTTAGAACTTATATCAAATTTGAACTGGAAAGTACACTTTTAAGATTCCTTAAACTTTTCCTGCTGTGTTCTTCAAACAGGGTGATAAGGACTTCCCTCCAGCTGCAGCCCAGGTGGCTCATCAGAAGCCACATCCTTCTGTGGAGAAGCTTCCTCACCCGCAGCACGTCAAGCAGCACATCCACCAGCCTCGCAAATGAGCTGCCCGTCAGGATTTCTGCCGAGCTGCTCTCAGAGAATACGTTTGCAAGAGAAGACAAAAACCCTTTAGCATTCACACTGTCAAATCTGTAAAATTGACATCTAAAATAATATGCTGTTTCTTTTACTTTAATTCTCAAGGGTTAATAAGAATGAGGACATTGTTCAGTTGTTATCCCAGATGGAAAATTCAGTATTGAGTATTTGCTGATCGGGGTGCTTTTTTATAAGATTTTCTTATTGCCAGGATAAAAGCTTTAGGATGAATAATATGATTAATGAGCTTTGTATTTTTAGTTGTGGACTCACAATAGCAGATAGTTGATGTAGCTTTTATGCTAAGCCAGTAAGGAAGAGCAGTCCTTTTGTACTGGTACCTTTACTGTCTGGAGGGATTTTTTTGGGGGTGTGTTGAGACAGAAGTCAGCGGTTGTCTTGATTATGTAGAACTCTTGCAGCCTTTAGTATCCTACAGTGTTACACCCCAGTGCCCTCTGGATTCAACCAGGGAGATGATGAAAGGGCCCCCATACATTCCTGAGTGGGCAGAGATCCAGCTGAATCTTGTCTACACCCCTTTGCACTTGCAGAATCTTGCTGAGATTTTTTTCTCTGGGGGTTTGTGGGTATAAAGAGGAGAGAGAAATCAGAATTATAAGAACACTGCTGCTGTAGACAAGTAATTTGTATTCTCATGGATCTCACTGGGGGCACTGGTATTTTTGGGGTGATGATTTCTTATTCCAATAACAAGCAGAAGGAGTTCATGACCCTCCGAATTGAACTTAAAATAAGTTGATGAAACATCTGTTTGCTTTTTTTAATTTAGAATTTGAGGTCACCCTTTGAAATTAAGAGATACCATTATTAAATTCGTTTATTATCCAACCTCTTTTGCACATCGTATTTTTTCCTAGTCTTCTTCTGAAGGACACTAGTGATACGAGGAAGTAAAAAAGAAAGTTATTTCCGAATAAAGCAATCGTTTTAGTTTTACCACATAATTAAATCATTTGATTTCCCAGTTCACTTCGCTCTATCATTTTCCTGTTCTTTTCACCTCTGTACAAACCAGGAAAAAAATTTATACATTCTACCTATTTTAAAGTGTCCTTCTGTTTTTAACTGACTACAAATACCATATAGCCTTTGGTACCTCCAGGTTTATGAAGTTTCTAATGATGTCAGAAAAGTGGGAGCTAATGCTACACTGGCAAATCAGTGAAATTGGGGCTTTACCAATTCATTTATGGTTAAGAAACAGTGAGGAAATTTTAAAATTCTGACAATTTAATAATTACTTCATGAGTGGCTGATTTAAAACAACAGCAACAAAATAATGGGAAATATGGCCCATTTCACAAGTGGAATAACTCACTTCATGTGGGTTCAGGGGACCTGACATTTCCATCTCTTCACAGGCTTGAAAGGGAAATGATGTTTTGCAAATTATATGCATGGACAAATCTATTCTAAACCTAAGGAAAGATGTACAACCTAAGGAAGGAGGTACAATCTATATATGCAGTCCTTGTTTTCAATTTGATTAGAAACCATACTTGCCTTAAGGAACGAGTGTTGTTTGTAAGAATTATTCTGTATTAGAATATGTGTAACTTTTCAAAGCTGTTTTCTGTTTCTAATGTCGGTGAAGCAGAGGCCTTGTTTGCAGCTGCTTATGAGTGTACAGGTGGTTCACACCTGGGCAATTCATTCATAAGGGTAGCTTTGTTGAGCCTCTTGGGATCTGTGCTGGAGATGATTTGCTGGCAGGAATGTTTGCAGACACAGGACAGGTGGTGTTTGGTGGTGCAGCTGTAGCTGTCCCTGTGCTGTGTCAGCAATGGAGCAAGTCATCACAGTCACTTCTGGTACCTGCTGGCCTGAGGGGGAGCTGGGAGTTTAGTATGGCTTCATTGACCACAGGGAAGGGTCTTTCAGTATGAGCTGGATCACTCTTGGCTCCACTCACTGCAGTGGAAAACTAAACCTCAGTATGGAGGCACACAGTGAGGTGGGGCTGGGTGCCTCTGCTCCACAACTTGTAATAGGCAGAAATGGTTTTGAAAGCCACACTCCATCTCCATTCTGACAGTAAAAGTTAGGAGCATGGATGCTTTCAAATTGCAAACTACTGCTCCTGGTGATTAATGCAATATATACAGCACATATAGACAATACCTGATTTTTGACTTTGATTGCTTAGATAGATACGTTAAGTCTGTACAATGAAGTATGGCTCTTAAGATAGTTTTAGTGGCTTTTAGAGCACAGAAATTCATACATGATTAGAAAATGTCTCTGTATGAAAGCATATTATATATTGCTGGGAAGTATCCATGTTTATACATAGATGTCCTTACCAAAGCATTACCTTGTCCAAAATAGTCATAACTGGTGAACTGGATTTCTTACTGATGGTAATTGATACTTTTAAAAGATGTTGCAATAGCATATAAGCAGCAGAGATGTTCAAATATTACCTTGAAATTATTGCAAAAGAAATTTTCTGTAATTGTCAATGTGGCAATAATGCAACAATAAAGCATGAAGTTGTATATTGGGCTCTTTTTTCTCTGTAAATGCAATGTAAATCAGCAGAGTGCAGATTTGTGGGATTTATGGGATTTTATTACAGACTGCTGCATGACTAATCAACATTTTATAGATAGTGAAATTTATTATGAAGTTTTATGACACAGTGGAGGAGCTGTTTTGAATAGTCCAGTCTCATGTAAAATAAAACATAGATGCTACCAGCTAGAATGGGAGTGCTGTTTTCCACTATGAAATTGGAGATGGCTCTCTCAGCCGCTGTGAAGCTAGAGAATCTAACCCTGGTAATAAACCAGGATGGTAAAGGAAATTAAATGTAACATTTTCCAGTGCTTTGCAAGTTCTAGTCTTTCAGAAAAAGCAAGTATTGTAAGCAGAAGAGGTGGCAAGCTCTTCATAAAGCTGGAGTTAACATCACATAACACATGCTGTAACATAAGTGATTTGCTGAAGAATGTGCAGAAATTGCCATGGGGTTTCTGGGACCTTTCTGATACTTTGTGCATCCTGTGTTCAGTATAGGTGTAGTGTGTATATAACACAGCAAATGTGTGTGATACAGTGCACAGGTGATAGCTGCTGCCCTGGCACTGTTGCAGTATTACATCCTTAGACTCTGCACTCACACGATCGTAGAATAGTTTAGGTTGGAAAAGACCCTTTAAGTCATCGAGTCCAAGCATTAAACCCACCACTGCCAAGTCCACCACTAAACCATGTCCCTAAAAGCCAAATCCATGCATCTTTTAAATACCTCCAGCAGTGGTGACTTAACTGCTTCCCTGGGCAGCCTGTTCTAAACCACCATTTTGGTGAAGAAATTTTTCCTCATACCCAATTTAAACCTCTCCTGGCACAGCTTGAGGCCATCTCCTCTTGTGTTGCCCCTTGTTACCATGGAGAAGAGGCCAACCCCACCTTGCTACAACCCCCTTACAGGTAGTTGTAATGAGGAATAGGATCTCCTCTCAGCCTCCTTTTCATGGTACATTATTCAAAAGATACCTTCTTTACATTTTGGGAAAATACACGTACATGATGTCGGGCATGCTGTTGATTGCATTGTCCATTGTCACTCCAAATTCCATGGCATTGTAATCAGCAGTATTGCAGATGTTAGTAATAACTAGAAATTAATTGCTTTATATAAACTGTGTGAGCTAACCTTTTGTCACCAAATGTCTTGAAACAGAAGTCTTGTACGTTTTTCCACAGTAGTGTGATCATTGTATGCTCCTGGCTGTTTAATGAAAATACTCAGAGCAGTTTTCCATATGAAAGTGATGGGAATGAGCAGACATATGTTTTTATCCTGTTGGAATAACTTTATTCTGAATACTCTTCATGGGGGAGGGGGGCGTGGGCTTTATAAGCCACTTCTTGTGTCCCCTTCAGATTTGGGTGTATTAAGTTTAAAATGAGATTTAAGTCTAGGCTAATGCCTTAAGATGCTGGATTAATACACATAATTGCATTTTAGAAAATGTGGGGATGTCAGTATGGGTACAGTTACTTTTACAACAGGGGGATATGTTGCTGGTCAGAGGCTGCAATGATTAAAGAATTAAGAAGACAAATCTGTTTTAATTTGAGTTCTTTGCACACAAACCTCCCACAAGATAAAGACATTTAAATCTAACTGGTTACAGCTAATGTTATCTGCTGTATAAGGATGCAGAGGGATGCAAATAATAGTGAGTGGGTGGCTCAAGAAGAAACTGAGTCAAGTCTGCAGCAGTAAATCTTGGGATTTCTTTAGCAGATGGGTAAAGTAAATCTGCATTGTAGCTGTAACCTTTGGTAAGTGCTGTGCATCATTGTATTACATAAAATTAGTAAAGGTTATTTCTTAGGAAGGTGGAGGTTCATATTTTGCTTGTCCCTGTGTTTTTGGGTCTCCTTCCAGAATGTGCATTTATTGATTTTCTTCATCCCATCAGAGAACAGACTGCAGCTCGGTATACTATTTCTTGAATCATAAAATGGAAGCACTAGGATTCAGATATGAGCCCTGAGAGGAGAGGTAAAGTGCATTGTATTTGACAAAGCACTCTGTGGACAAAGAAGTAATTTCTATTGCAATGACTATTTTCCTTCCTTTCACAATGCTGATCAGAGGTGAGAAGAATAATATGATACTTCTTTCTGGGAATGTAATTTATTACTATATGGAGCTGACAGGCATGCATGGTTGCTGATGATTTTTTTGCAAAACACAGAGTGCTGTCAATGACAAAACTGAAATGAAGGATACTAAAGCTATGGCAAGCTTGGATCTTCCAAGTGACCTTGGAAGAAACCCTGTAACATAATCTCTGCTGTCCAGCTTACACTGGAGGTATTTTTGAAAACATGAGTGTGGCGTTCTCTAGGTCACTTGTAGCTTTAGAAAAGGAAAAGCATTAGTAATCCACAGTGATTTTAAGGATTATGAAAATTGGTCAGCTGCTAATGACACTGCAGCTTGCGTCAGTAAGGGAACATGTTGTGGTACCTTCAGTGTGGTCTCACATTACCCTGACTAAAGCTGGTTCAGCATAATAGTTTTTATCCTCCTTTCTGGCAGAGAAGCAAGTGGCAGGTTATGAAGGACTGTAAATAGAGTTCTTAAGAGCCATGTGTGGTAGCTGTCTCAGGTGCCAATGGGTTTCTGATACATTGTTAAGGTTACATCACTTTGTTACACATAGAGGAATGAGTGAAGTGGGGAGCACAGCAATGAAATTACAATTTCCAGATCACAGAATGCTCTGAGTTGGAAGTGACTCACAAGGATCCAATGAGTCCAACTCTTGAGTGAATGGCCCATATGGGGATTGGACCCACAACCCTGGTGTGATTAGCACCATGCTCTGGCCAACTGAGTTAATCTCAGGGTCACAGTGGAGCCCACTTGGCTTCTCTCTTAAACCAGAAGCAGCTTTTGAAATATGGAAGAGTAGATTTAGTTAAAATGAAAAGCAAAAGGTAGCCAGTTATTTCTGTATGCTGATAGCAGCTGAAATGACAGATACCTTGTCATGTCTCAAATGTGACTGAAACCATGTGTTCAATGCCTTTTGGAGTAAAATTGCACCAAGTGTGCCAGTGTTTGGGTCTCAAGAAAAAGAGGCATCACCTTTTTCCTTGTTTTATTCTTACTTGTGAACCTAATGTATTTGACTGGAAATTTTGCTTGATATTAAAAAAAAAAAAATAAAGCGCCTTGTTTCTAAGCCTTATTTCTAAGATGAGGTGTGCACCTCATCTTAAGCTCCATTTAATTTTTCAAATTACATCTCAGAGAAAGATAAGGGTCTTCTGGTTTTGTCTCTTGAAGACCAGCAGACTGGAGCACATGCCAGTGAAATGTTACACACTTCATTTCATTTTCTGGTGTATTTAAATCAGCAGTGAAGAGGAGCTGTGATTAGAGAGGTAAAGCCGTAAATATTAAAAGTAGAACAGTAAATGGATCAGCACAGAAGTGGATTCAGTTGTGCTCTGTAAAGCTGTTGTTAGAAGATGATAAGAGAAAAGAAGCAGAGCTGTCATATTGTTTCAGAACTGTATACTGGCCATTTCTTATGCTGCTCAGTGACCTCAATTTTCCCTGCCTAATTACATACTGAGAGGACAATTATTTGATTCGTAAATCTACGTGTCCTTGAATCTTTTTGCATGGAAGAGGCCTTTGGATGAAGGAAATCTGCAAATGCAAATACATTTTAATAAATTCTGGTTCTTCTAACCTAAAAGGTTAAGCATAAAAAATATATATTATCTCCACTGCAAAAGGCAGCATGTATGTGCATATAGGATGTAGAACTAAGATACTCTAGTTGAACTGAGACCTAATAAATATTCATGTGTGTGTGTGTGTGTATGTCCCTACAATGAGAGAATAGTCAGTTTCAAAAAATAGAATGTAAGATTTTATTCATCCAAGAGATTTTAAGCAATGGGAGATCAGATTCATTGGAACACACAGTTGGGAGAAAATCTTTAACATCCTTTTTTGCAGGTAGCTAGTGTTACATCTGAGTTGCTAATAAAAAAGACCCATATCAGAAGCTAATTCCTTACCTGATTCCTTCCCTCTGGACAAGAGATAATGAATAGCAAGAATTCTCCTTTTAAGGCCTGATTTATTACCCAGAACATATAAACATTAGCCTGCTGCTGATGTGACAGTTGTGGCAGCTGGAGGGGCATGGAATGAAAGGCTGAAGCCTTAAATAAGCCTTTCAGCTGAGCTTGTTATGAGGATCTTGGTTAAACACTCAGACTTTGCTTTTTGTGGCCCCAAAGAGCTCCTACAACATCCACACTGGGAACTTCACAGTGTAAGAACTGTGCTTTGCATGCTGATGGCTGGCTCTCCAGCAGCCAGTAGTGACTAAGGTAAATATTTATAGAAAGTATTGAGCTTGATCTGACTATTTATCATGACCCACAATATTCCTCTCCCCTAGATGCATATGTTTAGTTTGTTTGTGCACCTGGTTTTGTTCCTGGCTGTCGTGGTGTGCCTTGTGTGTCACTTCTGATGGCTGGTCCTTCACAGTAGGAACTACCTTGTTAGTGGGTGCAGGATAAAGGACAGAATCTTAAAAGGCAGACACTATATGTTAAAAAGTATGGAAAATGTTACCAATGTCATCTAAGCAGATCTCCCCTGGGAGATTCAGGATTCCTTCAAGTGTAAGTTCCTTCAAGGCAGGTTATTTTCCTATCCCATGCAGGCCACCAACCTTTTAGAGGATTTGTACTTCGTGTTTATAATCCTGTTAACTTCAGTGATACTCTTCAAGAAATTAAGTTCAGATTTATTTTGCAGGACTAGAGAGTCAAACTAGGTATTTTACATGAGATGGAAACCTCCAAACGTCCCTCTTTTCAAACACTGTAAGGTCTACCATCCTGAAAAGTGGTGGAGAAGACTTGTGGGCACATCCTTTTCATTATATGAGTTGTGTTTGTGGAGTTCTGCAGAGGAACAGGGCTGTGTCTCATCTTCAGTTCTGCAGCTTAGTCACTGCTAAGCTACTTTTTAAGCATCAATTTCTAGGCTTTTTTCCTGACTCACAAGTGTGTTATAAAGCTCTGGCTTCAGAGCTCTGGGCACAAAATATTTGTATTTGTCATGCAAAATATGACCCTAGACCGTTGTGGTGTGGGTCCCATGATTTTAAAAACAGGGGACTGGAATTCAACAGAGCTCCTTGGAAGAAGGAGCACCTGTCTGTTCAGTGCTCCTTTCTGGAACAGCAAGTTTAGAAGAAAGGATTATATTAGTGAGAATATGAGTTATTTTGAAAACAGTTGAACAACATGCTTCAGAGTAAATTACCTTATAAGATAGAAGGGGGATCACTGTTATAGCACACAGGTGTACATGTCCATCTAAACATATACATGTTGTATAATTCAGTATACCTGATTTTAATAACTATGGGGAAAGACCCTAATTTTTCATTTACTAGCGAACAAATACACAATCTGTTTCAGCAGAAACAAGCATAAACCCAATCATAGCCCCTTTCTGAGGAATGATATAAACATTATATAGAAATGTATATTTAAAAAATTATATCCTTTGTTAATTTACAAAACCAGCCCCAGGGTTACTGCTCTGCAGTTTCTCTTTTACTTATTTGTTGCTTTGCCTATAATCAAGCAAGATTGCAAAACAATAGGCAAGATGTCAGCTCACCCTACGGGTGCTATTGAAATGCTTTCAATAGTCAGAATCAAGCAGGAGCTTCACACTTGATTTATTGTACTTTATGTTCTGAAAATACAAATATTTCTGTGGCTGAGATTATAGAGTGGAAAGATTAAAGGACAGTACTTGAGGAAGAAGAGCTGTACCAATTACCTTGAGAAACAATTCTAAATAACATTAGTGACCTGGTACTAGTACTGTGAAAGGTGGCTGGGTGAAGATGGCACCTTCATACTCATTTTGAGCACTGCATTTTGACACCTTAGCATTTGTACTCAAGGTAAAATGCTAGAGCCAATGTAAATGGAGAACATCACTTCGATAACATTATAGTTCTAATAGGTAATACAAGCTACCAGGAATGAATATGAGCCCTGTATATTTTTTCAGCTTTATTTGCTGGCATTAATAACCACAGAGATGAAGACATTTTGCCTTTCATCAGCTGCACAGCAGAAGCTCTTCAAGCGTAAAAGGACAGGTGAACTTGTTTTTATTCTGCAAACTTAACAGAAATGCTTCTTAAAGCAAAACCCTCAATCCCTGTGTGCCTGGATTGCTCAGTGAGGGGCAGGGGTGTCTGACACGTGGGACTGTGTCATCTGCTGTCATCTCACTGCCCAGCCCTGCCACCCTCAAGGACAGGCTGTGGTGACACCTCATGGCCCTGGCTGCTGCCTGTGCCCTGCAAAGGCACAGATTAACTCTGCTGCAGCCACCGGCTCTGCTTTGTGGTGGGCCAGGCTGCTCCAGGTGGGAACTTGGTCAGATGTGGGGAGGTCACTGAAGGCTTTGGCTGGGAGAGCATCCAGGAGAGAGAACTCAGGCTGAATCTTGTCACTCCCTAAAACTGCCAGTGGATGCTGAGCATCAGTAGATTCTGTAGATTTGCTGAGGGATGCTTTAGCTGATGAACAGAGTTTGGGGAAGATATTAATGAAAAACAATGGTGTGAGGCTACAGCAATCGAGCTGTTCTAGCCTTGACATTTTGAGAGGAAAATGCTAGACAGCCTTTTTAGGAATGCACCTTGGAAATGTTGATGCCTCGGAGCATCAACAGAGCCTAAAAGGTGTTACAAAGTACCAGAAAGTATTTTTAAGTGTTCTCAAGGTCCTTTTTTATTAGAGGTGAGTCTTCTGATGTTCTGTCCCAGTCAGTTTTCCCAGTCAGGATAAAGCAGTGGACAGCCTTTGTTCTTAGCCAGAGGCTGGCATGGAGTACCAGAGTGTGGTCTGTACCCTTCCTTGCTGAGGGTTTTTGAGGTTTATACCAAGTGTTACTGATGTGGGAGTTTGGAGGGCCACTGCCAGGGCCAGTTTTCAGGACACTGCCCTGCACGAACTGGGGGTGCCAGGCACCTCAGAGAGTCCCAGCAGAGAGGCATTTCTGGGGAGCAGGGCACCAGCCACCAGGAGAGGCTGTGAGAGCTGCCTGTGCTGGGGAGCACCTGATGGAAGAGAGGGAAAAACACTGGTTTGTCCTGGACCACGGGGTATGTTTGGAGTTTGCAGCAGGCAAAAAGTGTGTGGGGCTACCACACCACAAGTGGCTGCATCTGCTGGTGATGTTTAACCTAAGAAAAGCACACTGAGCACCCAGCAAGCAGTGCTTACTGCAGTGCCTAGAGCATGGTGTTTATAATACAGACTCAGATTTTAAGGGATTTGGATTTCTAGCCCATTTCAGTGAAAGCTTTTGTTATCTTTCATGGAAATTGATTGCTTACCAGTAAAATCCGTGTGGTTTATTGTTATAATTTAATAGGGTTTGCCTGTGAAAACAGATGTGAAAAAGCCCTTAAATAGCTACATGCTCTGCCAGCCTCCCAGCATTCACTGCCCAACTCAGTAGATATTTTCTCAAAGGAAAGATGTGAATAAAATTGAAATTAGCAGAAATATTTTGTAAGGAATCCTAGGAAAGGTATGAGTGGCTCCCAAAGTATTTCACAGGTGTAGACTTTTCTGCAGGTGCAGACCTTGCTGCAGAGGTCTGTGTATAACATGGTACTCCAAGAATTCCCACTTCAGCTCCTTCCCACCACCCTGGTTTTCTTGACACTACCCTGAAAATATGAGCAGTGTAGCCTTCTCTGACTTGAGGGAGAGACCTTCAGGCCACAAGGATTTCTTCACTCTTCCATGCATCTAGGAGTCCAGAGACTGTTTTGGGTGAGTGTAAACCCACAATTCTATAGGAAGATTCATGTCCATGCATTAATGTGATTTTTAAATAACTTGGTAGGGGATGATCACTGTTAAATTAGATCTTGACTTACTGCTGCTGCTGGGTTGCTGCTGCCATGTCTCACTCCTTTTTCCCTGCTCTGGGTTAATTTAAATTCCCCTTAAGTGTCATTCTCAGATGTGTCTGCTCAGCTGGCACAAGGCTTTCAGAAGAACCCAGCTAATGGTAAATGGCAACACAGGGATTTAATGGCATTTAAACTGCACAGACCTGACTTTTGCTTTCATAACTTCACAAATCTCTTAAATAGCCACTGAAATCTTCAAAAGATGGAACTCTTCAGCAAAGAAGGGCATGATGGTGGTATATGATGCAAAACTTTCTTAGTCTTGCATTTTAGGCTAAGCTTTTCTATGCATTTTTTGCTATAAGTCAAATACTCATTTACCTAAGGAACTTAGGTGAGAAAAACAGACCAAGGGCATTGTAAGCTTCCTGTTACTCAGAGGGAAGTGTCCTTTTTAGATGTGTTTTGTGATTCCTTTAATGTTATATATCTGTACTGTAGGCAATGTGTGAGAGCTCTTGCCTTTCCTTGTCTTCAGAAGCTGTGTGTGCTCAGCCACTCTCCAGCCATGAGCAGCAGATGATCTGTGTCCTGGATGTGTCCAGCCTCACCACCACCTGACATCTGAAAGCTGCCACTGGGATTACCACAGGCTTCACTCTGGCCCCTGCTGTCCCAGGAGCTGCCTCTGCCATCTCTGAAAAACTTTGTGTAATTTTCCAAAGCCAAGACATGACATGTTCTCTGTTTGCTTGACTGCCATGGTTTTTATTTTAAATGGTTTTGTTTCTGTGGATTTTCCCATCCATCCTTTTCTCTCATTACCTGATAACCAAGAGCTGACTTTATGAATTAGTTTGGGATTGAGGAAAATATTTCTCTTCAACTGAGGGGTAAACTGAGGCACACAGGAGATAAGCAAGTCTGACTGGAACAAGCTTTGCACTTGATCCAACACATGTCAACACAGGAACAGCTGCCTCTTTGATGCTTATGGAAATATCCAAATGGTGAGCTTGGCTTTAACCTGTTTTCTTCCTTCAGTGTTTTCTTCAGCTATGACCCTCTGTGGTGGTGAACTTCTTTCTCTCATTTAACTTCACATGCTCTTCACTTTGGTCAGATCTGAGCTGACTGATGTAGTGGTGTACTCAGCTCCTCACAATGGCCTCATTTTGTTGCTTTTCCAATTTGACTAATTCTTGCTCTGAGGAAATGCAATTCAATGCCCTAAAAGGAGTGACCCATATAACATATGTCCTGTGTCTGGGATGATGGGCTTTGGAGAGAAAGAGCCAGAGCCATAGTCTATCATATTTGTAGAATCTTCCTACTATGTTTATAGCTTTTGTGCTTTTGGTTTAATTTGACACGTCCTGAAGCTGGAATTTTTTCTAGTGACTAAAAATAGCTACAGTTATGAATGTGATCTGCACCTGATAATTGAAGAGCATACCTGGAGACAGAGAAGTAGAGATCTCCAGACAAGCCCCAAGTTTAAAGTCTGGGAGGTGAGCTGTTTGTCTGCAGTGGTTAAATCCCACAGCTGGCTTCTGTACAAACTGTGTTTTGTAGGAGGCGGCCTTGGGAGACCTGCAGACAGGGAATTACTGTAATCCAGCCTGGATGTCATGAAAGCATGGATTAATATTTCATCTTCTGCCTCTGACTGTTGTCAGGCTCACTTTGTTCCTGAGCAGGGGCTGTGATCCTCAAAAGACAGTGTTGAATTAAAGATTAAGCCAGTGTTTTACTTGATGGAAAGAGAGCAGTTCTCTGTGGAGGATGGTGACAATGCAGCTCTTACCCAGCGCTGCATGTGGGGGTTTAGATTTCCCCAAATCCAAATGACAGAGCTGCAGTGTGCTGCTGGGATGGCGTGAAGGGAAGGATCCCTGGCAGCTGTGAGCCATGTTAATGAAAGTGACACTGGTAATTAGCTGAAGGTGAGCACAAGGCACTGAGCAGCTCCAGGAGATGCCATTGACTGCTGTGGGTGAGTAAAACGATGAGTAAAAGGGCAATGAGAACCTGCTTGGAAAAACAGGAGCTGCAAGGAAACCAGCATGGGATGCAGAGAGCCCAGATCAGAGCCTTCCCCCAGGTCACAGGTGTGGCAGGGCAGCCCTCTTTGCTGGACACAGCACACTTCAGCTGCCACAGCTCTCTGCATGGGAACTGATTTCAGGATGAATGATTTATATCTCCTTAACCACAAACTGGTTCTGATTGGTCAAGTTAAGTGAATATCAGCCTGATTGAAACCAGCCCAAGAGAGGCTGTGCACATTAGTTCAGCTTAACTTTTCAGTTAAAACAGCTCAACTGGGGTTTTTTTGGTGTTGTTTTTAAATACAGACCAGACCTCACCATGGTAGCTGGCTCTCTCTTTAGACACCTGACACACAGCACTTTTTCCTTGGCTTTCTCTGAGTACAGTATCCTAGTCAGTCATGCAAATCCTGAGATAATTGATAATATTTAAGGCTCATAAGTGGGCAAATTGCTGGGCAAGGGATTACCCTAGAACGTGGAGGATGCAGTTTGAGTGCAAACAGAAGTGTCCATCAGTCACTGTGACCGAGATGGCCACCAACACACAGCAGAGCCTGGCTCTTGTGGCTCTGCCTGTGGTACCTGACAGTTTCTCCGAGCAAAGAGCAGGTGCAGATTCTCATGAGGGCTGGAAACCCTTCAGAAGCCTAAAAAGACTCTCACAAAAGACCTGGGAAACCACAGGCAAACACTGCACATTGTGCCCGTGAACATAATCAAAAACACATAATGCAGTTAATCATAGAAAAATAAACCCCACATTTTTCAAAAGCCACAAGTGAGAAACTGATCATATAAAACACCCACAAAGTATGTTTTTATGAGCATGTTAGTGGAATTTCTGTTCGCTAAGCAAATTTTTGAGACCAAAACGAAGTTTAGTTTAATATGGCTGGTCTCTTCTGTTCTATTGCTCACCAAACAAAGGTTTTTATTTCACTCATATGAATAAATTTCAGGAGGCTGCAACTGCAGCTTTTTGAAAAGGATACCAGGTGGTCAAAGACCACATTTCCCTTGCACAGAAGTTGGGTAAATGCTGCTTGACAACTATTCCACTACACTTCCCTGGGAAAGCAGCCAAGCTGATAATGCAGCACGTCTGCTTTCAGTACAACTATGTTTGTATATTCTTTCGAAACACTACTTCACCTTGTTTTGGAACAGAACTTTTAGTGGGGCCATTACTTAAATTCCCCATTTACTTATTGATTTGTGTCCCATTAACACTCTCACACAAAAACACAGAGCACCCCCACACTACTGGCTTTGCAAAAATCTGGCTTCAGTATTGTGGCAGCAAACACAAGGAAACCTTAACTCCCTGCTGCTGCATGTGGTGTGAAAGTAAATATTTTATCGCCTTTGTCAGCAGAAAGCTGTGCAGAGACACTCAGGAAGCACCTCTGGTGGTTAGCACCGCTCTGAGCCGCTTCAGTTACTATGGCACCAGGAGTAAAAACCCCATTGGCACGCACATGCACGTGCACACACATGGAGCAGAGGTGTTCCAGCAGCTCCTGTGCCACTTTCCTGATCCACATTTACAGGAGCTCACTGCTGCATCAGTGCCTGGTGAGAAACCCCTGAATGCACCCAGGATTGGATGCACCAGGATGTACCCGCCAGCACAGCTTTGGCACATCTGCCTCTGGAGGGTTTCTGTTCATTTTCTACGTTTGGGAGGAAGGCCTTGGGCAAAGCAGCACACTGCCATTCATGTGGGAAGCTGCTACAATGGGAAGGGGGAAATGAACCACCTGAACCCATTTTCACAACCTGTTTCCCTGAGAGACTTCTGAAACAGAAGCATTTGGCCCACTAATTATCCACAAACCTGTGCAGTTTTATAGATGTAAAAGCATGCTGCAACCATTGTAAATTCAAATATGGCAAGAGAAGTGGCAAATTTAAACCTGACTAGGCAAAATTAATGTGCATAATAACTTTAATTATCCAATTAAGTACAGTTTTCACATAATCCCCTGCCTCTTCCCATGCAAGTGCTCCATAGTGTTCAGTGAAATGGCAGCTGGTCTGTTTTCCCTTTGTAGCCTCCATAATATACCCCCAATGATTTGCTCCTCTTATAAAACAATTATTTAATCCTGGCTTTTTGAGAGATGGTCATCATTAACATATATAAGTGTTCCACATTATCACTAGGAGGTTAAGAGGCTTTTTATATGTATATGTGTTAATAATATATGTTATAAAATTTAAAATTACATGTATGTTTTACATATGTATCTCATTATTACTTTATATATGAATGGTGTTTATGTGTGCTTGTGTTATTACCTGTAGGTAGTCTTATAGGTATGGTTAAGTGTAATACCATGTATAATTAAAATAATATAATTTTAAAAAATAATTAAAAAATTAATATAATTAAAATAACTTAATGATATAGGTGGGGATTTGGAGCATCCAGTTTGCCAAGTCTGGGATAACCTTAATTAGGATATTTAGCACATCTCAGTCTCAGCATGGATTTGGCTGATATCATTTATACTTCCCAGTGGTCAGCAGCTCCACAGCCAAAGCCAAAAGGGTCCAGAGTTCACGAAATTTTTCCATAAATCCTATATTGAGCGGTACATAGGAATTCTCCAAGCAGAAGAAAATTCCTTTCCTCTAGAATGAGATCAGTTGGCCCTTCTAATTTTCCAGGCTTCTTTTTTAATACTGGAACCCAGTGACGGGGAAGGTGGTGCCTTCCGGGAGGAAGGCTACTGGGAACCCCCATGCTGAAGCTCTTCCTCACCAGAGTTAAGAGAACAATATAATTTTAGAGAATGTAGGGAAGCAGTTGGACTTTCACCTTTCACTGCCACTGTTGTTAAATCCCTGTTAGTGCAGTCACTGCAGAACTAAATCAGCCATGGGGCTGGGAGCTTCCTGGGAGCATCGTGGTGAGATGTTCCCAGGGTACTGAGACAAGGAATGGCTGTGATGGCAGACAGCCCCTGCTCCAGTCTCACCAATCCATGACATTCTTCCCACTAGTATGGCACACTACAGCCTGGCACTGAAGGCAGCTAGAAAACCTCCCTCTGCTCTAGGAATTAATGTCCCTTTTCTGTCTGAGGAGCATCTTTCTGCAGCAGCACCTTTGCCTTCCCTCAGGGGCTCCAGCTGCCAGGAGGTGCTGCCAAGGGTTTGCTTGCTCTGTTTAGAAGGCAAACTGTGCTGCTTGAGTGACCAGGAGCAACCTGAAGTGCAGCCAGTATTGCCTGGGATTATAGTAATGGATCTCTTGGGGAAAAAATCCACAACAAAACACAGATCAAACTTCAGCACTCTATTTGTGCTGAAGTCCAACAGAAACAAATCCCCCCCGGCAGCAGCAGCTCAAGGAGGCAGATGGCTGAAAGCAAGCCAGGTGTGCCTCCTCCTCCACTGGGCTCTGTTTTCCACAGGTTTCAGGAAGTGTTTTGTGGGAGCTTTGCCCACTGCAGCCTTCAGACAGGTAAGATAAACAGCAAGTGAGGGGTGCAGCCTTTAGGGTGAGGACAGTACTGAAGAGGGGAAGATAGCTGGGGAGCAGTGAGGCAGCAGGGGAGGAAGGCAATGAGGACACAGAGACCTGTGGCCTGCACTGCCAATATCAGCAAGTGCAAAGCTTTACACAGATGCCCCAAATGGAGTCACACTCTCTGCAAGGATACAGGGAGGTCACCTGCTTGCAGCAGAGCAACAGAGACACAGGCCAGCAAAGCAATGACCTCTCTCTCCAGCAAGATGACCAGTGAAAACCTGATTGGAAACCAAAGTATAATTTTCCTTAACTCCTAGGGAAAAATTCACAAGGAGTGGAAGTTAACCCATAACCACTCCGTCCGGGGAAACCAAACTGCTTTCAGGTGATGCTAATGAGTCCTTTGGTCCACTGGAAAGTGAAAGTCAGCAACTCCAAACCCCTATGAAGAATGAGAGTGACAAATCAGTTTAACAGCTTTGCCTCTTTTAATGGAAATATCACATTTATGCACATAAACACAGTAAGGTACAAAGGATTAGAAAACAGGCTTAATTCCCAGCCCCGAATTCTAGCATACTGTATGTTAATCCCTGAGAGCACCTGTCAATTGTTGGTCTCTTGCAGGTGGTACTGAAAGTGCAAATTCAAGTGCCCAGCTGCAGCACAGGTTGCTTTTCAGAACCAAATCTGAGTGCTAAATCTTCAAAACCTGGGTTGGCAGTAAATAAAAATTAACAATTAAACCATTCAATCCAGTGTACCAATTTGAAATCTATCCTGATACCTTTGCCACAGACAGCCAAAATATTGTCTTCCTGCCTTCCAAAGAAATTAGTTCCGTTTGTCTTCTGGTCACCCAAAGCCATTACAAAATTGGTGCCTATGAATTGTACAGCACTGATGCACTTGCAGATTAAAATGCTTTTCATATTCCCAGGAGTGGGCAGGTGAATTGGCAGGTGCATATTCCTCCAGCTCTGACCTAGGAGGCTACCTGGCAGTGCAGTCTGGCCATCACAGACATACAAATAACAGGCTGCATGGAAAAATCCTTGTTTCCCACATCTGTCCTAACCGCTGTCAGACCCTGCAGACAGGAAATGGCAGTGCTGATCAGGGCACTAGTTTTAATTAACTGAATTTATTTTTCCCATTACATGCACAGTTTCATTACAAATTCAGTGGGAAAATGGCCAGCCTTCTTGCTGTGGGAATAAAGGATGGAAAAGTTTTCCCTCTCTTTAACTGAGGGGAGAAACTGGTGACAGCAGCAGCTGCCTGAGCTCCAGTACAGCAACACCTTCAGGAGGATACACTGCAGCACATTTCAGCTCAAACATGTACAAAGCCTGAGCAAAACCTCGCCCTGAGCATGTGCCCTATGCTGTTTGGTTTACTTCTATGAGTGTGGTATTTCTGCAAGCAGCAGGTTCACAGCCCTTTCTGACCAGGACTTGCCAGGGCTTGGCTTGCTGTTCAGGCTGACTGCTGGTACAACCAGAGGAACTCTTAATGTGGAGCACAAAAACCTGAGTAATCCATGGGAACTGCCATTTGGAGATGTACTTCCATACTAGGGAAGGTTTTCTCCCAGTGTAGAGACAGAGGGGTGAGGTACTGTCTTCTTTGGGCACCCAGAGGTGTCATACCAAAGCTTGCATCTGACTGGGTGTTCACAGCTGCACTTGACACCTGGGAAAGTTGCCTGAACTGCTGAAAGCTGCATAATATTCTTGTCCTGGCTATATTCTGGAAAGGTTCATAATAAACCTGGTGAGTTTTTTAAAAATAAATTTAAATATCAACCTAAAAAATGTATCCACTGGGCTTCACCATCTCCCTTATTTCACAGTTAAAAGCAATGACAAAAAATTCCCTGAGACTAAAGAGGAGACAACAGATAATGGATAAAGGGAAATCTAGTGGGGGAGGCAAATATTAGGTGATGGTGGCAATCAAAAATTGTCTCACCTTCTATGATTCTTCAAAGAAATCAGTCCCTGCACCTGATTTATACTTGAAGAAGATGTGAATACCTCAACTGCAGAGAGATTTCATATTAAGCCCTTTTTAGATTCAACAGCAAACAATAGCATTAAGAACTGCATCCATACAGACTGTATAGACCTGTAGGGTTTAATACCTGTACTTAACATTTGTTTACTGGAATAGAAATAAAGTGCTTAGTATATCCAAAACAATTGCAGACCTGGATTTTCACTGCCAACCAACACTGTGGTAAATTTTAAACTTTTAATTATTACTATAAACCTTTGCAATATGTCTACCTAAGGAAGGAGAGGGAGGAATATCTAGTGTCAAAAACACAAATCCTTAGTTTTGTCCATTACAAAATGAACAAACACAAAATACAATCCTTTCAAACACATCTTTCAAGCTGTTTCACAGTCATTTACCAGGAGCCAGAAAAACAGGAATCCACAAGAGGACTGAACCACTTAGAACATCCCATCAACAGCAGACTGGTAAACCTAGTAATTCTCCCAGCTCCAAACACGTTCCTGCTCCACCATCAGACATGCTGTGGCACAGCCCTTGCTGTATTTCTGCTCCTTAGAGGCCATGGCTCAGTATTCCAGCTCCATGAGCAGTGGGCATGCACGAAGGCATTCAGTCTGTTATCTTCTAGGATAACAAGACTAGCGGCTCAAGAACCTTCTCAGCAGCTGCCTTTGGATCAGGTCCTGCTCTGGGCAGGAGACACTTGCCTTGGCCTTTGAGCCTCTGCCGCTCTGTTCTTCTCCTGCTCCTCGGCCTTCCTCCGCTCCTCTTTCAGCTCCTTGTACCTCCATTTGGGAATCTGCAGGTAGGGGTCATCCTTGGCGCTGCTCCTCCTTCGGGCCTTTTCTGGCTGGAAGGTGGGTGGAGGAGCCTTGCTGACACGGACCTTGGGGATGACGAAGCCCGGCCGGACGCTGCTCCGCCGGAGCAGGTGGAGCGGCAGGAGGCTCGCTTTCCTCGTGGCTACTGTGCTCACCTGGGACATGGCAACGCTGATGGGCTGCAGGCTGGCTCGGCGCTCCTTCTTCTTGGGAATCACCGTGACTCTGGAGTTCTGGAAGAGCTTCTCGTAGCTGCTGACGTGATCTTTGTCTTGAGATCGGATCTCCTCTGCTCTCTGCTTCCGAAGGATTTCCTGCACAGCCAGCCTGCGTTTCCCCACACAGGGCGGGCTGCCGGGGCACACGGTCCGGCACGCCAGAGCGATGAAGGGACTTCCCAAGCTCGTTGTCACCTTCACCATGTGGTCAAGGACCCCATCCTCTTCTGGGCCGTAGAAAGACCGGAACGAGACAGCTGCCCTTACGCACTCAGAAATCTTCTGCAAACAGCTTTTTGGCTCTGCAGCCTTGGCAAGAAGTTCCTTCATTTTTGGCCATTCTGGTTTATATTGATCAGAAAACTGTTCTGGGCATGGCCTGTCCATCAGCTTCTGCATGACGAAGGCAGACTCTGATCTTCCCGTGAAACAAGCCCATTCCCATGAAGTCAGTCCACGGCTTGGGTCAGTTGCATGAACATTTGCCCCTCAAAAGAAAAAGAAAAACAATTAGCATTAATTAATTAAACCACCCACATTTCTGTTGCTGTGATCAGATGTTAGTCTGGCAGATCCCTGCAAGAAAATGTCACATAAAATAGAAAATAATATTTGTGTCCAAATGAACATGCAATAAGGACAGATCTGGTTCCTGACTTTATGAACTCCTTATTTATTTAAAACAAAGTAAAAGACATTTAGACTGCATATATGAAATTCTCTTGAAATGACAAATAATGAAATAATGAATTTCACCTGCATTTAATCTTGACTGCCATTTTAGTATCCATTCACTTGAGCTCAAATGAAAAGAGTTACAGATATAGAAAGAAACAATTCTCTACACAGAAATCCTTCCCCATACAGAATAGTGGACTTTGTACTGATCACTTCCACTTGGAAGAAAGGTCTTAAGCTAATGATCACAAGTTCCATGAAAATATCCACTCACTGCTCACTAGGGGTAAAAACAGCAAATGAAATACAATGAATTTCTTTAAAAGCATTAAAAATGGGGGGAAAAAAAAAAGTAAAAAAAAAGGGAAATAGAGGAAACAACAAATGTGCAATTCATGCTCTCTTATGTCTGAAAGGACCCCATTAGAACCAGGAAGTGTTGAGAAGATGGTAACAAGGGTGATCAAATATAAGGAAAGTTTCCATAAATGTCAAAAAGAGGATAATGGGTAAGATGGGCCTCCAGTCTGAGCCCAGAACAACTGTTGTCACCTGAGATTACCAGCCCTAAGGAAATGAAATAATTGTTAGCCAAAATACTCTGTTATTGCCAAGTGGACCATCCACAAGAGGCAGCTGGGATACAGGCTACACAGCAGAGGCTTAGACATTTAAAGTGTAATGTCCAGGAAGGACATTATTTCTAGTGGCCTATCCTCCTCCCATTCCCAGTTTATGATCTTTATCTCTCCAATTCTGACATCTGTCCCCATCACCATTCTTCTTTTATTTTCATATATTTCTGCATCCTTTTCCATCCCTGCATTCCTTTTGATCTCTCCATCTTCCTGTAAGACCCCACACCTTGGCTTTTGCACTTGCTCTTCCTTCTTTTGTTTTCAAGTGGAGTTACACTCCTCCGGGGTACTTTGATGCTTGAAGAGAGGATACAAGATTAACAGGAGAAGAAGGCATCCTAATCTGCCCAATGGTATCCTTCACAACTTCTTTAGCACTGTATCCACATTCCATGGCAACCAGAAAATCGCAGGGAAGTCCTCCCATGATATTAGGGTGGGACTGTGGGCATTTGTCAATGAGGATGGCATGTACCCAGTCCTGCTCACACAGAAGAGCTCTGTAAAGAACAGGAAGCTCAATTCAAAGTGCACCTGTGTAAGAATTGCTGCAGAACAGTGAGCTGCAGCAAGTGGTTTTGGAAGCTAAAGCCGGCAGGACGCTGTTGCAAATACCCAGCAGATTACAGCTGGTGAATGCTAAAGGATACAAAAGACCTGTCCAAAAACTGGCTTGATGGCACCAATTGGAGACGTGTCAAGGACTTGACAACTGGCACCATATCCTGTGCCTCGCATCCAAGTGATCCTGGGCACACCATCTGGGCACAAACATCTTGATGTTTTACAGTACATGGGTGTGAAGGTGAATGAATGAAAGCAACAGGAGAATGAGTGAATGCTCTCTGGTGTCAGGCAGACAGGTTCTTAAGCTGAAAGTCCTTTGGTTTGTATTCTGCCTTCGAACTTTGACTGATCTCAGAGGGAGCTTTGCACACTCCAGTCTGCAGACTGTTCAGCAGATCTGCACCACGTTCCCTGGGACAGGCATGGGCACTTTGCCCAGCTGCCTTCAACATACTGAGCTCTGCAACATTCAGTCATGGTTTACTCATATCTCTGGCCCTGTAGATAATTTCTGGGTTTCCTAAAAGAGTTTAAAGCTGGGATACAAAGAACATTTGATTTATTGAAGGGCTTCTTTACCAGATGGACCATTTTCAAACAGCCAACAGATCTTGACCTACGCAGATCTTGTCACAAAAGTGACAGTCTATCCCATTGCTTTGCATGAAGGAGATATCCAGAGATCTGAGGGAAAGACCAGAGAATACCATGACAATTTTTTTTCCCAGTGGATTACCTTGGAGACAGCATTTCAAAATAAAATAAAATAAGGAGGACTTGATATAAGGAGAAGCAACCAAAAACCAGTTTGTGATGGGTTCAGTATAACCCTTCCCACAAACGATGTTTTGTCATTACAGCAAAATAAAGGCGAAAAGAGAGCAAAGGGAAAGTGATTCAAACTTCAATTTTATTAAGTTAACTCCTAAGAAACTCCTTCAACTCCTTAAGTTAACTCTGAGAAAATCCCTGAAGGGAAAATGCTGGAGACACAGATCAAGAATGGATGTGGAAGGAGACACCCTAAGCAAAACAGTTGATCACAGTTTAAATGTAATTTAAGTTAAATTTGCAGAAAGGACCACTCAGAGCATCAGGGCACTGCAGGGAGTCAAGCATGGGGCCTGGACTGGAAGGCAGAAAGGAGCCAAAGAGGAGGAAGAGTCAATCAAATCAAAGAGTCCACAGAGAGCTGTGGATTTGAAGAAAGGATTGCAAGATCTTGGAGGCAGAATGATTTGATTAAGTTCATGACTGCAGAAATTACAGATAAATCAATGAGGGGATGGAAAAGACATACCAACACCTGTCCTCCTGCTTCACTAACCTGTTTTTGAACCTCCCTACCCAAAGTTCCTGTCTTTGAATCTCTCTCGTTTCAGGCTAGCCTCTTTCCCTGGTTCCTTCTCAACACTTGTTTGAATCTTAACCTCTTCCCAAAAGAGCTGACTATAACTGTGGCAATTATGTGGAAGTTGTTTCCTTGATGTACATGTAACAGGCAAGGAACTAATACAGGAAGAACAGCAGCTAAAGGAATTGCCTTCAAATACAAAATTTAATTCTCAGCTTGTAAACAAGCAAGAGGTATTGACAGCTGCTTACCATTATCTTCAAGAAAAAGTCATTCCAGTTCTGATATGGTGCAGCTGGGAGAATTTGGAGCAGAGTAGTTCAAAAAGAACAGTGTGAGAAAGTGCTCAGTGGGGTTCCTGCCTTTGCTTGGGACCTGCTCTCAGCTCTGGTCCTTGTCTGGGCTATGCCTCTGCCTGTCCATGTGCCCTCCTGGTCTGGACCCTGACCCACAGACTTAATTTCTTGTTTGACCTCAGACCTACCTTGTCTTTATGTACTTGCCCTTGTCATCACAGACTTGTCTGGCAATCACTGCATGCTGCCTGATCCAGGTTATTGTCACCAGCCCTGTCACCTTCCTTAAAGGAGCACCTTTGTTGATGTTGATGAGCTGGTGCTGTCACCCTTGGCTCACCTTCCTTTGAGGAGTAGCTCCTTCTTTCTGACAGATGAGTTCCCAGGTGTTTTGGAAGCTCTATCTCAGAAAACAATACTACAGAGTATTGAAATCCCAGCCTTTCAACAGAAATCAATATTTGTACCTTGTATCACAAAATGCCTTCTAAGGCATGATTTGCCATAGTTTTATTGATTTTCTGCATAAATCAGGAGACATTCCTGAACAAACTTGTCATTCAGCAGAATGCCTTATTTGGGATATACATGAGTGGTCATGTCCCTTTGTAAATGTGATAGCAGTCTTACTGAAATAAATGTCATTTCAGTGTAACTATAGCCTGGAAGTTTTCTTTCAGGAATGCTGCACTTGCCACTTGCCTTGCTTTTCCTAGAAGTTTCCCTAAAGATAATTTTCAGCGCAATTTATTTGAATACACATGCTCCTTTAGGATATAATATCCTATTTTATTAAGAGTTCATGTCCTTTTGAGATGGAGAGCTGGCATCTTGAGTTTAAAGACAGGGGCTGAGGAGGCTCAGGCATCTGTTACCAGCCTGTTTCATGGATGGTGTTTAAAGCCCAGTCTCCAGATCCAGGGCCACTCCAACAACAGTACTAAAGCAGTACTGAGTTTACACTGGAGATTTCAGCAGGGCTTGACACGTGAATAACAACCAGCATTTCTGGCTGCCTCTCCTGATAAGTGCTGGCAGCAGCGCGGTGCTGGCAGAGCATCAGCCTGTGACAAACTGCCGGGGGGAGACCGGGCCCTTCACCCTTCACAAACAGCAAACCCACATGTTCCAAGGGCTCCCTCTGAAAGAGCAACGCTATGGCCAAGTGTCTCAGGGTGCCCTAATCTTGTAGTGATTGACCTTGGCCCCACTCCACGAACTCAAATTTCAGAAAGAGCAGTCACTTTGGCAGTGCAGCTCTGACCATCTGTCACACGTTGCTGTTACCTCCTTCCCCATCTGACGGTGCTGAATCCATGCTAAGGCAGCTAGGAAGGTGAGTTATTTTGTTTTGCTGACCTCCTGCATTGCCACAAGTAGCTGGCCATCAGCAGAGGTCTTCTCCAAGCCACTGAACAAATGTTGGGTTTAAAAACCTCCTGGCTGCAACTTTTTTTAAACACACGTAACTGCTTTGTAGCTATGCCAAGTAGACCCACAGCTGATTACGGGTGTTTCCCCTCTATATTGTCATGCATTTTTGCATTTTAATATTGACTTTTGCTGTCTTATTTGTGAAATCAATTTTTTCACCAAATCTTTTAATAAATTCTTTTACCTTCTTTATCTCACTAGTACTTCAATGCCAGCACCCACTCAGTGTCCCTTAAGTCCCAAACTACTTCTAAATCCATTCTGAATGAAAGTTTCCCTTCTTCCCTCCCGCTATTTCACTAGACTGTGAAGTGCTAAAAAATACTCAGATATTAAAATGGGTGCAGGCAATTTACCACACTTCCTTTGTGGCCCCTATTTTGGGCTGAAAATGTGAGGAACTGCAAGTACTCACTGAAACTGCAATTTAGAAAATCAAAAGTATGCTAACACCCCAGATCTTTAGTTGGAGGATGATCTTTGGTATCCTATCTCTGATGCAAAAACAGGCTGATAAAACTATCTGTAGGCAAACTTAAGATGGAGGATAAAAAAGCCATTTTCTGGCTGTCTAAAGTTGTTCTCCCCAGTATTCTGTTTTCTTATGAATCATGGAAACAAGTGGCTATTCAGATGCCAGGGGCAGTAACCACAGCAGTAAACTTTGATAATGATACTTTTAGTGTAAGAATGGAGTTATTTACATAGCTGAAAGGTTGTAAAACATCTTCTAGTGACCCAAACAGAAAGAACAAGTTTTCCTCAGATCTCTAGTTATAATAAGAGTCAGAAAATCATAGGATTGAAATTTCATTTTAAGTGATGATTTATAACACTCACTGGAAAATTCTGAACTAGCATCTGCATGAAGTATGTGTGAGTCCAGAAGGTGCATCTGTTTCTAGCAGTGTTCAAGCTCTGACAGTAGTTTTATAATTTTTTGTCATAAAAATTTAAAATAAATAAATGATCCAATTCCTAAGCCTTTGTTCCAGAGTAAGACTACCGAACCTAGTACAAAATAACACACCAGTTACTACATCATGTTTTCTGTGCCATGTCAATGTCTAGAAACTGAAATGAAACGAAGGATCGTAGTATCACTATGCTCGATAAAATCCTGCAACTTAAAATACCTGATTATTAGGGGTTAGACTCTTGTGACAGCAAAATCACTGAAATGAACTCCTTATTCAAGATGTCTCTCAATGAAATGGACTTGTAGAACTCTTGATCTAGACAGAAACAATATTCATATGCCATTTGTTATTATTTCCACAATATTTAATTTGTGTCATATATTTGCAACTGAAAAACAAGAATATATATAATTGTTATCTAATAGTTTATATACCAATTACTTAATATTTAAAAAACCATACAATATTGTGGCTGAAAGATGCTGTATGTTTGGGCTGCTCTTGTAGAGGCTGTTGTCCCTCAAGGGGCTTTCTGAGTCTCCTGTCCAGGACCCCTTCACCTTGCAATGCAATACAGCTGGAAATTCAACAGCAGACAAGAGCCAAGAGCAAGAAACGTAATTCCTGTTCTCAGATGTGAAGAGAGACAGGTGGGCAGAAAGAGACCTGCTCACTCCCACAGTTCCCTCCTTGCAGCAGACACAGACCTGATGGTGCCCTGTTGCCCATAAACCTGGAGACCAAACTCAGAGCTGTACAGGCATTAACAAAAAAATGAGTCATCAAATTTCCCACCAGTGTTCCCTGGTGGGATGTGGCCCCTACATCCAACACTCCTGACAGGAGCTGGAGCCCCCAGAACTTTCCAGTCCCCACCGCAGTTCAAGGCAGAAATGGAGGTCTGGCTGTGGTCCCATCCTGGAACTCTCTGTCATACACAGAGATGGCAGCAAGTGACCTGCATGGCTTTGCCACCTATGTCCTGTTCCACAAATTTTAATGATCCTGTTCCCCTGACTCTCCTGGAGACAATAATCTCACCCTTAGAGGTCTAGGAGAGCTCCTGGGTGAGTTTGTATGAGCAAACTGATTGCTCCTGCAGCACATACCTTGACTACAGCTTATTTAAAAGCTGCACCCATTTCCAGGGAGGGCTGTACCACTGTTCTCAGAGCAAACATCCCAGGAGCAGTTTCTTGGTAGCTGCTAGATGGTGACAAAGAAGAAGAAAAGCAGTTTGCATACCTGCCATAATCAAGGCTTTCACACATTCTGTTCGGCCCTGCATTGCAGATTTCATCAGGGCTGTGAATCCAAATGCATTCCTCTTCTCAATATCAAGCCCGGGAAAATAGTTCAACAAATAGTTTGTAATGGTTATGTGCCCTTTAAAGAAACAAAAAAGCAGATAAAATTTGTCACACAATGCAGGTGCTGTCTCAAGCATAAACCAAATACATACTCCTGCAGGTCTGATAACTGGAAAATGCAGATAATTAATAAGATGTCTTTTCTTTGTGTCCTCTTTCACTCATTGCAGGTCATCAGCCTTAGGGTTAAGTGGCCCTGACTTGTGACCAGAATATCGGGATAGGAGGTGGAAAACCTGGATTCCCACCTTCTCTCAAATTGCTCTATTTTCTGAAAAGTCAGTTTAAGGTAAGGGAATAATTGAAGACCAGAAATGGTCACTCTGAGGTGGCAAGGGGCCCCAGTTTCTTGAGCTAGTGAGCAGCACTGCAGAGGAAATCCCTACAGCTTACGGAAGGAAGGCCCATACCAGGGGCAATGGTGATTGCAAAGGTTCAGCTTTTTTCCTCCCCTGGTAAATTTGAGCCTCACAATCATGGTGCCTCTTTAAAAAGTGCTGACTGCACATAGTTGGTCCAGCCAATAATACCATCAAACCACGCCAGGCCTGATACAAAAGAAAGGAATATTTTGTTTAGGATCCCACATTTTTATTTTTCCAGCTGACAGTGTAAAGCCACTTGTCTACTCTCCTGCAGTTGGAAAATGGGATTGATATTCAATTTTTGTAGTAAAATAAATTATTTAAGTTCTGTTTCTAAAAGCAACTGTTGTTGCCATGCATGTGCCTTTTATGCCCGGACAACTGGCATACAGTTAAGGCACTGATACAAGGCTATACTGAGGAGCTGAACACATCTCTGGCTAAATGGTTGGAAGACCAATTAAGATACCAAATCTTCATAATTGGACTATCAGATGAATATCTGGTGCCATTATGACTCATTCAAAACAGTTTTCCCTTCACTTGTCAATCACTTCATGATGCTTTGATGCTCCATAAAATAATGCCGTCTGTCAGGCAGCTGCAACAATCACAATTTAATTAGTAGGAGCTGTAAAAATATTCTCTCATCTCACTCTGCAGACCAGCTGACTATTCGGTAATGCATGCCATTCAAATTCATCTAGAAATGTTACTGAAGCAGATTATAGTTCATACAGGATGATTTTTAAAGTCTATAGCATCATATCTGTTGTAGATTTCATCAGCAGCCACTTTGTACCAACACAGTCCTCCATTCACTTTGAAAAGCAAGTTAAGAACATCTTTACCGATTAATTTGTGTTGCAGGTGCTATTCTTTCTCTTCTGTAATTTTTTGACTTTGTTACCTTTTTGCATAACTGTAGACTCCCATGAAACCTGAGCAGATGTAGAGATCAGACAAGCAACTCCAGAGAAAACCAAATAAAAAACTCCCTGTACCTTGTGCAGTCTGATGAGAATGAAATATAAAGATTCAGCAAACCACAACAAGCTGAACAAAGCAAAAGTGAACTGGGTTCAGGGCAGGATCAAGTGACCTGGTCCTGCTTACTCAATACAGAGGTTTCAGCTTTACTAACTCTATGGCATAAAATCAAATCCTAGCAAGGCATCAGTTGCTACTGGGACAATCTTTGGGCCCAGATTGTTTTGTAGAACATGCTCTGATGTAGAACATGTGTCTTCATTAAGGTTTTGGAACAGTTGAAATCCTGCTTTTTGACCACAGAAACCCGAGACAAACTGAAACAAGCAGAAATAATAAGATGGAAGATTTTTCAGCAGTTATAACATCACTAAAGATGTTCTTCCCTTTGCCAAAAGTATAATTACAGTAAGAGACGTTTTGCAAATCTGGGCTGATCTGAAGAATTAATCCTGAAAGACCTTGCTTAACCAAAACTCTCCAGGGGACCAGAAATGGCCTCAAATGAGACAGAAAAGAAAAATATCAGCAGTAAAATAAGAAAGAGAATTAAGAAGTTTGTGATTCCCAGAAGTTTTGTGTCTCAGGGATTCCTGAAAACCACTTCAGTTTTAATCTGGAGGATCTTCTGTCCTCTGAGGTTTGCTTCAGATTTCCAGTTCAAACAGATATCAAATTCAAAGCAAAACTCAGAGCTGCCAAGTCTTAGTTCAATCCCTGTCATATTCTTTTGATTTGATGCCATGAGGTTTGCTTTGGTTCTCCTGTGTCTGTGTGAACAAGCAGCCTGTACCTAAATTGCAAACTGGATGAGCCTCCTGTGATGTAAAATCTGCTATGAAAGCTGGATGCAGCTCTAAAATAAATGATGCTGGGCTCAACCCATTTGGTGATATTGAATTCAAAGCAGGCTCTTGCTCTTTGTAAGCCAGATCTACTTCCTACCAGAGCTGGCATGCTAATGGTTCACTTCTCCCTGAGAGCCACATTTAGAGATCAGCACAGATGTCTGTAATAGCTTAATTCACTTAATTGCTGCCACAAAGGAAAGGCCTATGATGACAGTATTACCTAATAATCTGTGTAATACAGGCAGAAGGATAAGCTGCAGAGTAAGGAAGACCCCCCCCTGCCAAATAACATTTCACTCCTGAATTGTACCTGCGAAAGGCTTCTGTTTGGCCTGTGAGTGGTGAACGCTTTCTCACAGATGGATGGAACCCAGGACACCCAGAAGGCTTTATCCTCTGGGTGTTTTAGGTGTTTGTGTTCTCATGTCTTTCTTAATAAACAGAAACTGGGATAACTTCCAATTTTGTGTTCCCAGATCTACAGCCTTGCCCCAAACTGGCAGCTGTAACATAAAACATCTATACTTTGCAAGCAAATACAATTCCCTCTGAACACCAGTGCATGGCAATTACTACACACTGATGTAGCTATGTCCCCATCAGCAGCAGAACTGAGAAAAAAAAAAGTAATTTTCCTTCTTATCGCTATATTTTTTAAAAATCGCTCTCCTTCCTCTGTTTCTTTCCACTTGTTATTTCAATCACTTGTTCGTATTGATGTCCCGTTTTTTCCTGCATTGTCCTTGTAATGAAGTTTAATGATTTTGCTTCTGCTTCAATAGCATCACCACCCATTTCTGGGCACCACCTTCTGTAGACTGCAATGCATTTAGAGTTCGGGAAGGCAAGCTCTCTTTGAATAGGGATATAAGAAATAGGTAATATTGAGAAAGCAGGCAAACAGACCAATTTTCAAATGTGAAATTTACACACAATTCAGAGCACTTTGTTGTTTTTTTTTCTGTACTAATAAGCTTGTTAAGAAAATACTGCTTTTCACTGATTCCTCCAGCCTGTCTTTCTCTCGTCAGCCCATGCAGAAAACTTCAGCTTTAGATACTTTGTTGGAGGATGAGAATCTCAATACCAAAAGCAAACTCACTCATCTTCTGATACTCTAGTTGCTCTTTAATTTAATCCTATTTAATTCAAGCTGGTGCTTATATTTGAGCTTCATATCTGGGTGGGCATGAAACAGCATATGCAAGTGTGGATTTTAAACTCCTCAGCACAAGTGAAGAGGCCTCCCTCTCGTCCCTTTTGGTATCCATACCTCATAATACAGAGGCAGACACTGAAACACAAGGAACAGCTCCTCAGGACCACACCTTTTTCCCCATCCAGCTCCATACATGATTGCCCACCTGGTCAGTGGATCATAACAAAAATGGCAGCACTTTCTGTAACCTTCAAATACCACCTTACAAATACCTGAAATAATGTGGATCTGCTATTAGACTTTCCACAGGAAAACCCATAGTTTTGGTATAAATAAAAGTGATCTCAGAATAATTTATTTTGCAAAAATGTGATTACTTTCACAGCCTAAAGTTACTACCTCCTGTCAAGAAATAAATTCTCCACTAAAGTCAAGCTTGCATAAGCTTTGCTTTCAGGTCTTTATAATACACTGCTCAGTGTTACTACTTAACATCCAGCAATAATTAAGCAGCATCTATTGCACTGTAACTCCTCTGGTTGCAATGTTAGCCTGACAGTAATCTCTATTAACACTGCAGCAGTATCTTGTGATAATTAATGAAATAACTGATGTAAACATTGTAACTCAGGATTAGCACAGGCGGGGGAAAACATCCAAGTTGTTGGGGGTTTGTATAAGCTGCTGGTGACTACAGTAATTTCCAGTTTCTTTTGGGATCAATAGCAAGTACTGGCAGAGAGTCAGTACCTCTGACTGACAGTCAGAGGTCAATGCAGTCAATGTCAACACGCTAGATTAATTCTGAGCTCATTATCTTGAGTAATAAAGGTGAAGAAGGAGGCAGGGTTACATCTTTTTTAGTCCAAATTTATATTAGGACAGATAAATAAGATAAGTGTTTTGGAGACTTTTCCACCTTCTTTGAAAAGCTACTGCACTCGTGACTTTGCTCTGAATGTGGTCACAGTTCTTTCTTCCAGTATTCGAGACCCATCTTGCAGGAACCTTTGCAGAGTTCACTTTTTGGTATAACACAAAGCAAGGTTAGGTACTACCTGGAAATGCCCAGTGGCACTGTTACTAAATTGACATAGAAACCGAACTGCTCCAATCTTTAGACGTGGCTTGTAATGTCCATTGATATTCCCTGATGGAAATTTGTTCCCTTCAGGCAGCCAGTGTCCGGGAGTGAGGACTATGTCCCATGAACTCCCACAAACATCCCAGACCCTTCCCCAGCCAGCAGACATGATAAAGTGCAGCTATGCCCTTCCTTGTAAAGTGACTGCCTTTGCAGAGCGCACTTGAAGGATGCAAAGGAAACCAGAAATGCAGAGATAGGCAGACCCTGGAACAGCTTTTAGACTACAAAGTGATGGCATCCTTCCTTGGAGAAATTTTTCCTGATTTACATGCTTTAGCACTTTGTTAACACTTGTTAGAGGAAACTAAAGCTTCCCTTAAAGATTAAAGCACAGCCCTTCCGTTTAAACAGAAATAATCAAGTGATTGTTTTCTAACTGAACACTGGAAGCAAGGAACTCTCCTGGGAGCTTCTCTTACATCTAAGTGATCTGTTACACTTGTTCACTGAATATTACCATGATGGGTGGGATAAAAGTAAACCTTGTGCTTAAACTCCAGCCTGCATCAGGATTAACATAGTGAATGTTGATATCAGCTGTTACAAAAGGATCATTGGCAAATACTAAATCCTGCTGAGGTTTTTTGCTTTTCAGCTATGGAGTGGATGAAGAATGTCTTAGCATACAAGGTGTTTCTTAATGATGATACATTTTCCTACAGTCATCAATTTCCACACACCCTTTGAGGTAGGTGCAGCAAGCACAGGAGAAAAGCACTAATGCACACATTAGACGTCCACAGTGCACAATTGTTGCTTGCCAGAGCAAACATTGGAAAATCAGCTTAAAGGAACAAAGCACTGTAATACTGCACACTTGGGATGAGATTTTTCTTTATTTTTAAGTTAAAATAATTAATGCATCTACTAAAAATGTATAGCTTTTGCTGCCTTAATCTGCTGGATAAATACTACCGTAGATTAATTAGTTCAAAGAAAATCAGGACAAACCTACTTGGGAGTGGGCTTGGCCAGAATTATTTTACACAGAATACCTTCTTACCTTCTTTCAGGGCTTTGAAAAAAAAATAAAATCCTACAATAAAGTGGCTGAAACACACACTCCTCCCAAGATCCTGATACAGAGAGCCTTACCTGCCTGTGCAGCTGTAATTAGAGCCGTGTTCCCTTCGTTGTCCTGCCAGTTCACGTCAAGGTGAGGGCATTGTGCTAAGGCTATTACAATATCCACATAACCCTGGTAACAGGCAACAATAAGACCATTCTGTAAGTAAAATATAAAGAGAGAGTTAGGTTTGCCAGACTGAGAAAAGTTCACTGAAGAAGCTCACTAGGCAGTTGTTTCATTTTTATTTTATTTTTTTTCCAGACTGAAGAATTGAAAAGGTACCAGCACAACTAGTGATCAGCTCCAGGCACAATGTTCAGATCCAAAACAATTCTTTTTATCTCTGCCCTTTGGCAAGTAATGTTTGATACTCCTCAGAAATACCTAAGAGAGTAGGTATTACATTATGCTACATGCAAAGTAACTGTTTATAAATGGCTTATGCTTATATGGCTATATACTCTATACCCAAATGAGAATAAATCTGATTTTATTATATAATAAAATGAACCCAGCAGGTAAGATGAACTGGACCTGCTCTGAATATTAATTCTCTGAAAAACAACTACTTGTTCCATGAAGGGGAAGTTGTAGGCAGGAGTTGTGTTCATACTGCCGGTTGCTATCTTTAAATAATTCCAATTTCCCATTAGAACTATACCTCCTTTTTTATAATCATAAATAAAATTAAATTGCTTTTAGAGGTCCTGTTTAATGTGTTTTATGACAGCTAGAGGCTGTAAAATTTCCAGAAGGAAGCCAAGCCAGGAGGCAAACCTTGTAACTATGCCTGGTACCCAGATAGTGTTTCACTCCACAGCAGCAAACTGACAGCTTCCCTAAAATGCAGCAAAACACACTCGTCATTAATTAAATGGAACCACAGTGCTTAATCCTAGCTGCTCTCTTGACCACTAGGATTAAAGCCATTATCTCCAGTCTTCAGGATTACTTGGGCAGCCCCTGCTCATCTGCCTAGGGCTGATGGGTGCAGAGGAGGGCAGGCTCAGATAAATCAGGTCTCCCTGTGCTCCTTGGTGTGCCTGAGCTCAGACTGAGCATCACTGCAGAAAAGATGGGGGCAGAGACAGAAATCCCAAACTGCCTGGTACCCTGCCCGCCTGAAATGCACTCACACGAAAGATGTGCAAGGAGAAGCCGGTTATGAAAACAGAATGGCCCACCCTGACTCCTCCATCATTTCTCTCTTGCTACAAATAAATTCTACAAATTTATTTCTTTTCCCCATTACTAAGACAGAGATGTTTACCAGATGACAGCGATGGCTTCTGACTCACTGTCATCTAACTAGTTAGTTATTTCTTCACTGTAGTGTTTCACTGTTATTCTGGGTAGTTCTGTTGGCTAAGGTGGCAAACACCTTCATTGAAATACAGGAGTGATATCTATTCTTTAGGCTGTTCACAGGCTATGTAGGTTATTTCTCAATTATATCTTTCAATAAAATAATTACTCTGCTTTCTTTTGTTCTCATTTCACTCTTGCCCTCAGCATGAAGCAACACCTACCACTGCTTTATAAAGAGCATCTTCATTTCCTAGTGAAGGACCTGTAATACTTCAAAGCCTTCTACTGAAATTGTATAGAGGATTCTGCCAAAAGTTATATATTTTAGGTTTCGGGGTTTTTTTACTAAAGTATGTACTTTCCTGGTGGGATTGTTCAGATTAATCCAAGTTTTACTGTAATGTAAGAGTTTTTAGCTTTTAAGAAAAAAGTGTCAATGTCCATTTTGTAAGGACTTGAGCATTATTTCAATTCTTCAATAATTTAATTTTTCACCCAATGATCAGGATATAGGTCATCACAACTCCAAAAGCTGTGCAGATTTAAAACACCACACAGCCACACAGTCATTCAGAAAAATGTCCATTACTTATGATAGCAGAAAATTAAGTTTACAATTGTTGGGAGACCAAAATCTTCTGGCAATAAGAAGAGAGATTCTGTTGTTCCCTGAAAAAACAATGGCATTTTTGAAGATAGTTTCAAAAAGGCTGTAAGGATAACTAAAAGTAGCTATCATCTCTAATGAAAAAAACCAAAAAACCTGCTTCACCCAATATCTGGAGGATATTTTCACAGTATATTTTCACAGTATATTTTGTGTACTAAAAATAGTTACCAGATGCTTAAAATAAGTCCAGTTTTTTGTTCTCTTTGTAAAAGAGTAAAGTAAAAATATTGTAAAAATATACTAAATTATAGTAAAAAAAATTAATAACAAACATTAGTTTGGGTTTGGTTTTTTGCAAGGGGTTTTTGCATTACAGTATTGAGGGATTTTGTACTATTTTTAGTGGGTACCTCCATCAGATAGGAAGTAATGGATCTAACACTGGCATTCTGATTTCAGAAGATACGAGACAGAAATTATCTTCAAATCAATCAAACTCGCTCACCATTCTGAGTTTAAAAACCAGAAGGATTACTTAGGTGTCAACATTTTCTGAAGTTTAGTTTCCCAAGATGTTATCAAAGACTGCTTGCTTGAGGATAAAGAAAGGCAACAGAGAGCAGGAGCTTTCTGAGGGATTACATTTTGCAGCAGCACAGAAAATCATCCTTGAAGAATGGTTTTGCAAATCTGAAGTGGGCCAGATAAGAGTTTGAGAACCCAACATTCGGTGGAGTGTACACCCAGCAGCCCCTGGTTAAGAAGCAAAACAAGCAAAGGCATGAGGACATAAAAACAAGTCCCTTCTGTAAAACTGATGTGGCTTTTTTCACCCATTGCAGGTGTAAGGGGAGGTGGGTGAGACAGACTGCTTGCTGAGGGACTGCTTTCCTTTGCATAACCCTTCCAAATGTGTCAGATACTGAAATGGGGTGCAGAAGGCTGCAGCTTTATGATGAAAGTTGCAATAAACTTCTGGATTTGATGGCTATTTCCCAAAGCCTCATTAAATGATACAATGATAATTTGTGCTATCAAGTTGCTTTTTTTTCTTATTTTTTTTCCCTTGCATTCATTTCTGACCCCGTCCATATCCTGCTTTCTGAAAGCTAATACAAACAGATCAGCCAGCATGTGCAATCAGTCAATATCAAAGTGAGTTATTAGTCTGGAATCTTTAAGTTCATATACCAATAAACACTATTGTATATTAAAAACTCCTTCAACAGTCTCAGTTAATAAGTGTTACAAAATCACCTCCAGCAAATTGCCTTTTGAAGTGATCAGTAAAGCAGTAGCCTGTTTCACAGCAGTCTGCAGGAAAATACAGCTGTGCACTTAATGTCTTTTCAAAATCTAAAAATGAATGAGTTTTAGTTAGAAAATACTGAATCTGAACAATCTGGTTACCCTGAGAAGAGAGATGACATTAATATTCTACCCAAGGCATCCATTATTCTGTTCCTCATATGAAAGGCCAGAGTGCACTTATGAAATGGTCAGTGTACATTTTAAAAAAGTATTTCTTGAATTGAACATTACCATTATTTTTGTCAGTAAGATCAATTCTCAGAAGTATTCACTACTTTTGAAGGCTTTAGGAGAAAGAAAGAGTGATAATTCTTAAAAGTATGTACTCTCCCTAAAAGGACTTTTCTCCTTCAACTGCATCCTTTCCCCTCTCTTCCCTTCTCTATGTCCTCAGACACCACTTATTTTAAATAATAATAAAACTCAAACAATTCCCATTAATATATAGTAATAAACATCATTGTTAGACAGTGTAACTGTTCATATGTCACAGCATGCAAGCACAGTATCCCTTTTCCAAGGAAGCCCCTTCTCTCTCCCCATCAGTGGCCAGGGTTGTTGCCCATCATTCTCCCAGACCAATGAAACAGATCCTCTGTGCATGAGACATAAAATCTGAAACAAGGTGTGCAACAGATACTATTTCATTTTTCAAATACTGTGCACAGGCTCTGTGTGACAAACAAGAAAGTGTGAGTCATTATCACACCAACTACATTAACATTTACTGTCACTTTTCCACACAAGGAAAGCTCAGTAATGTTTTTTTGTTCCAAGCAGAAGCCACAATACTTCCAGGTGTTGGAGGCTCTAGCTTTCCTCTGTGGAATATTTGACATTTCACAGAGCTTTCCCACAGTTTTTCCATAGTATACGATATATCTGATTTTTTGTGTAACCAGTACAGTTTGGAAAGGTCACCCTTTGTTTTGAAGTGACAGCAAAATTAACAGTATTTAGAATATATGACAAAACAGTCTCAGATAAACTACTTGCTTTCCATGTATTCTCTATAAAGTATAACTACTTCTCTTATTTTCTTCTCACATTACACAAATTAACATAACAGGCATGAGACTACCTGAAGTTAATCAGATGTTACAACACCTCCCTCAAACAGTGAATCTTCTGATTCTGTTTAAAAGGATAATTCTTCATGTGCCTTTGATTTCATGCAAGACCGGAATAGTGCTGCCACTATGAAAATAAACTGTTTTGCTCAGCTGTGTAGGCTAATGGCAAAATAACATGTCTGATTAAGTGAGGTCATAGATATCTCGGAGAACAATTTTATAAATCAGATATTATGACAAAATTACTAATGTAAGGCTATTTGTATGCTAGATCATTACAGATAATAGAGATCACAAGAAATACTCAAGGATCAATATTGAACTCAAGCTGAATAACAAGCAAATCACATACAGCATGCAATTAATTAAGCTTTTTAAAAGATCTCTTCAGGCAACCTACTTTCCACCAAGATGCTGAGAATGAAAACAGTTTACTATAGTTTTTTGCCAATTACCCCAGACAAAAATGAGTCTGGCAAAAGGCTAAATTGGTATTACCCACTGCTCTCCACAAGCATTGTGATAACTGTCCAGTTTGCTTTGCATGCATCTGTAATGTACTAATGACAATTCTGCAAGGCTGGTTTACTAGCAGTGATTAAAATCACATATAATTGAATTAAATGAGATAATGATTCATTGTAATCCATAATCACATGCAAGGACAACAATAAAAATTAAGTCTAAGTTAAAAATATGTTATAAAACAATATAAAAAGTAGTAGAAATGAAAGAACAGAGTAGCCCAAAGCCCAATCCTGTATATGAAATGAAGCTCAAGTGGCATTGCCCCTACCAGTGAAGGCCCAAAACACTGAAGGCCCAAAATTGCCACCTTTGCTTTGTAGTGTTATGAGCATCTACAGATCCATTTCCCAGTATGGACTGCACTTCACTACACAAAAAACAGTCCAGTCCATAGACACACAGATGATGACCCATCATTCTTCTGCTCCAATTTTTGGGGTATGTTCAGCTTCACTCATTTCATAAACATCTCTTCAATCAGTCAGGTCATCTGTCTTTAAGTAAGGGTATATGTATCATCTCTGCAGAAATCCTTATTTAATCTATTCTAATCCAGATCTCCATGATCACCTCTAAAAATAGTCCCAGGAAAGTTCATTTTACTATGCCTGCAAAGCTTGCATTACACAATGGAGAGAACCTGTGCTGCTTGTGTAATAAAGCAGACAACAGGAAACAGTAATAAAAATAGTGGGACTTTCCTTATTTACTAACAGGCACGTTGTCTGAATTGGTTTCAGCATCACTGGTGATATAAGCAGCTGGCAGAAACCTCAGAAGTAACTGCTAAGAGCCATAAGGGACTTACAAGGCAAATAAATACATGCTGTGTAGTCAGAGATATTCCAGTGGGTGGGATATATAACAAATATGTGAGAGATGCTTAGAGATATTAGCCCTTCTCTGTTTTTTAATAATATCAAGATACATTACAAAAGCAAATAATTCAGTAAGAAATCTAAATCCCATGAGCTGATGGGTACTTAAGGGCACTGTTCCACGGGAGGCTGAAACATATGCCAAGCTCCTGCACTGCCCCAAATATCCCAACACCAGCCATGTAGCTGCCTTTTTGGCACAGCTTTCTTGACCAAAGAAAGGAAGAGGACAGCTGAAGAGTTGATCTCCAGCCCATGGGAAGCCTGATAGTAGGAAAACTGAAGCATTACACCAAATATAACAATCCTTTTTCTCCTCACTCCTGCAGGGAGTTCTCATCTTCCCATGAGGCAGAGTCCAGGTAAGACAACATCCAGGTGCTCAGGAGCCCTGCACCTCATCCTGCACCCCAGGGATGCTCCAGGAGCTGTGGAGGGTGACTTCTCTCTCACACCTCTTTACCTGCTCCATCTGCCACCATGTCCAAAGGCCTGGGGGGCTGATGAAGCACAGAAAACATTTTTGGACTGTACAACCTGACCAGCAGCTGGTGGTGGCCAGCACCTCCTCTCCCCATCATCGGAGAAAAGGGCTGCTTTGCTCCTGGCTGTATTGCATACTCTTGATAATTATTTCCATGGCAGAAGTAGGCCAGAAGCAGGGTACACTCAGGATTACATCTAACAGTAGGATCAACCCTGCAGAAAAAATATGAGCCAGGGGATGCTGCACTGAGTGAGTGACAAGAGGCCTGGGCTGCATTGCCAGCTGTTTTCCTCTGACTCGTGCTGACACTTGATGACACTTCTTGAAACAGCAGCAACTGGATCTATGTTATTTCATGAAAAATCTTTTACTGCTCTTTCCTCTGAACCTCAGCCGAACATGTGAACAAGAACCAGTACCAGCCACAACTACCTTGGGCATATTTTAATGTTGAGATGCTTGAGTTCAGAAATTTAATATGATTCCATTGACACATATTTAAAAAATAACCTGCTCAAGATGTTAGCAGATATACACATTCATGCTCAGTATAATTTTTCTAAAAATACTATATCATTTTTCAGTGACAACTGGTAAAGGATTAGGAATCTACTCATCAATCTGAAGTTTCAGCAGGAAGAAGTTCCTTTGCTAGTCCCAGCTGACTGATGTAAAAACAAAGCAACACGCAGAATCAAGAAGTTTATATGCAAAGAGAGAAAAATGGGATCATTTTCCCACAGAGTGATACTTGATGTATGCAGTCAGTCCAAACCAAGGCTTTGCAACGTACACAAAATCTCCGGTCACAGCAGAACTAAACAAGGCATAATTTTAGAGAAGGACTAAGTAAGGAAACTTCAGGGAAGCACTGCTTAATACAAATAACACATCCTTCAAATGAACTGACAGGTCACCTAATGGAGCTTACCATCATTATACGTAAGACAAAAGGAAGTTGTATCAGGATTCAACATGGCAGAACACCCCAGAATTCCATTTTTGAGAAAGGGTTCTGTGTTCTGTTTATGAGGCGCCTGGCTGCAAAGAACAAAAAGTAGTTTGGAAGCAACACAAATTTTATCAGATTAAATTTCATATTTGCATTTTATTTAGATTGTCATGTTGAGTACAACTAATAAATAGTGATGATCCCTGATAAATAACGCAGCCTTTACTAATCCTAGCTTACCTGCTTGTAACTGCACATAGTAATCAGTGTCAGTACTGTCAAATGTTAGATTTCATACTGTTGGTATGATCATTTCATACACATGATCCATAGCAGCCAAATTTATACAGTCCTCTTTGTAATGCCTGTTTTGGCATCAGTGCTAAACACAGGATATTCTGCTTTAAAAAAAGGAAGATGTCTGGCTTCAGGAAAGAAGCCAGATAATGTAAATTCATAATGTAAATTAGGCAGGGTGAGGGTGGTGGGGCACTGGAGCAGGCTGCCCAGAGAAGCTGTGGATAACCCATCCCTGGCAGCGTTCAAAGGCCAGGTTGGATGGGCCCTGGTTGGATGGGCAGCCTGGTCTAGTGAAAGGTGTCCCTGCCCACCAGAGAGGGGTTGGAACCAGATGATCTTTAAGGCCTCTTCAAACCCAAACCATTCTGTGATTCTGTGTACCGACCTTTAATAAGGGGATCCTGATATAAGCCCTGATGGCATTTCTACCACAAATCCCATGTCTTTACTTCAAGGTGCTTTGAACATTAGCAACCCAAACTATTAACTGCAGAGGGCTGGGGAGGCAATGTGACAGACTCCCACAAGCATCAGAGTCCTGCTACAGCAAATGGTGACTGGATTTTAATATAATTTCTTCTTCAGTCGCTGGCTCGATGTGCAATGTTCACAAAGGCTTCAGATGGCTGGAAACCATTCTGTGAACAAGGATAATGCATTTCTGGGTGCTTTAATGAACAATATGATATCGTGCTTTGCTTGGAACAGCTCTTTCCAGCTATTGATAGATTCAAAGCAGAAAAGTGCTGACTGCTTCCTCCTGAGGACACCTGAGGCTGGGATCACCTGCTGCTTTGGCTATTTGCTGCACAAAGCTGCACTGGATTTGGGCACCACTGGAAGAAAGAGTGTTTGTAATAAAGCTCAAACTATAGCTTTTGTGGATATAATTATATGTAAAACATTTTGGAGAGTCTCTCAATTACCAGATTACTTCAAAATCTGATGTTGAAATTGTAGTCTTCCCATGAATTCTATCACTGAATTATTTTGTTTATTCTATTGTCAGAAAGACAAACCTCCTAAAAGGTAAACAAAATGACAGTCAAACCTGGATCATCTCACAGCATAACCAAACCTGGTGTGACCTGTATGCAGTGCACTCTCTCAGCACATAAGAGCTCTGGGAACATCCGAAAACAAGTTTAGATGTGAACTTCAAGTTCTGTGCCTGACAAACTCTACTGCTAACTTCTCTCCTTGTCTTTAAATATACATATACCTTCATACACACTTAGGATGAAAAGGAGAGTTTGTATCACTTAAAAAACATTTTGTAAGGCATTCAAAAGCCATGTGAAATGCATTTTGTGCACTGACATAACTCTGTCAAAAAGAGCTCCCTTTGGCTTTAAAGCATATGACTCAACTTCTCTCTGTGTTTAATAGATGCATTTTCCTTTTTGTTATGTTCTGTCAGATGCGGGCAGGCTGTAGTTGAGATCTGTTCCAAGAAGCTTAATAGCGTGTTTGAATGCATAGGTTTTTTTCAGGAGACCTCTCCAAAAGTAGCGACTCACAAAATCTTCGCAAAGATAAATTTCAATTTGACACTGAGCAAAAGATGAATGTACAACCTTTTACTCTGTCAGAATCTCTCACTGTATCTAATCTGTCTCTTCTGTAAGGAACAATTTAAAGCCCCCAGAACATTTTCACTGTGAAAATCTCTGAAACGACCAGTGATGAGCTTGCAAGCACCCTCTTGTGGCAGTAAGGTTCTGTAGTTTTGTTTAGGAAAGACCTTCCCAAGAGGTTTCTGAAGTTTTCCTCGAAATTCTATAAATTCATTTTGCTATTGTTCTTCTGAGCCTTTTGGTTGTGGAATCACACCAGACCCAAACCTCGTAATGAAAGAGCCCAGGGACATGTCTGTCCATCAGTGACTAATCTGCCACTGAGGATGAAAATAAACCCCAAACCCCAAACAACTAAAAAACCCAAAAAATAACCAACCAAATAAAAACCTTAAACCTAAAAGCTCTTTTTCCTCAAAAGAAAATAATCTTGATGAAATAGCCATCAGGGTGAAATCTCTTCTTGCAGATGCCCTATTCTCACCAAGAAGAGCAACTGCACATCCTTCCTGGGACTCCAAAGAGGGGAACTGACCCCACACTACACTCAGTGCTGCACAATGAGGTGGAACTAGATGAGCTTTTAACTCCTTTCCAACCCAACCCAACCTGTTGTATGGTTCAACAATACCACACACAATAGTGCCAGCCTATTTCCTCATCCTTTGATCTGAAGAAGCTGTCAGAGCACTAGAAGCCCAGTCTCTAACTCTCTATGAGAGTGCCATTTGACAATGAGATTCATAATGGCATCAGTGGATACGTAATACGTAACTCTCCCATTTTATCTTCTTCCCAACAAATCCTGTGCTCCGCCTCTTGAACCTCACTGCTTCCTTTTCTCTGGCACTCCTAATAACAACCCTCCCTCTTCATCTTGGATCTTCTAATAATAAGCTTATTGATCCTGAAATTGACCTGAATAGATCAGGAAAATGTGGTAAACTTTCTTCCCCAGTGAAAAAAAGGCAGGGAAAAGGACCAGCTGCCCTTCCACAGCAGAAGGGCACATGTGTCTCAGATGAGAGTATTAGTGTTTTCCCTATAGGATTCACCTTAGATACTTCTGTCCAGATGTGCTATCACATAGCAACAGTCAAATTCCTCTTTCTAAACAACAGGATAACATGGTAACAGCAATCTTGCTGTTCATGGAAATGCAAGGCAAATACCAATGTTCAAAAAGAAATATACATTGAAACATTACTAGTAGATATGGAAGGGATTCTCCACCTGGACCAGGCATTACCATTTTATTTCGATCAAGCAACGATCCCGCTGATAGGATCTCATTATCTTGTCTCTTCAGTTTATCATCAACTACTGCAAGTGAAAATGGTTCTTTGGATGTCAAAGTGTCCAGGTTCCTGAAAGCCCTTATTGTTATGCCTTCCACAGTGAAAGAGCTTCCTTCACCTAGGTTATGATTCTAATTTTACCTAGACACTAGTTTTTCTCTAAATTATGCCCCTTGTTCTTCCCTAGCTCTAACACAGCAAAAGATTTTTTTTCGTTCATAAACATGAAAAAAGTCTCCTGCTTTTTATTAGAAAACCAGTGTTTTTGTGCAATGGATGCATCTGTGGTGAATGGATGGGACTGTTTTGCATTCAGAGACCTAAAGTGGATTTTTGTAGGTGTGGATTACTGTCAACTCTTGCGATCCTGAAAGGTTGCAGTCCTGTAATCCTGCAGCTCCATGGAAAGCAGCTGCTGTAGAATATCACAGATGACCATACAGGAGGGAAAAAAAAAAGTGTTTTTATGGGTATTATTCCTAGTATTCATGCCTGTGAAACTTGAAGGAAAGTATCACAGTTCCTGATTTCATAGGAAGTTTTTTGCTCTTTCCCACCACCTATGCATGGTTTACTACTAGTGCTCCACAAATTGCACTGAAAAGTGAATCTCCATAAAAAGAAGGAAAAAAAATGGAGAGAGAGAGAGGAGAGGGGCACTAATAACTATTTTTTTAACACAATCTTGAAAATTTCACTGTTTCTGAATCCTGGAGATTTTCAGTTCTGGGTGAAAGCTCTAGCTTCAAACAAAATATGCAATTTTGTAGTAATGCATGGTTCATGAGCACTATAGTCTCATCATTTCATATTTTATAGCTGCTAGAACCACTGGTGACTGTGATCACATTTTAAATTACAGCAGAACACATGACCTGTGTTTCAGTAAGACCTCTATTTTTTATGTACATGTGCTTTGGTCAAGGGCAAACAGGGTTGTGCTCTTGTGACTTACACCTACAACGTTGGCTCTGTAATGTTCATGGCTGATTAGAGAGCAAGGACTCCTACTATACCCATCAACCTACAATTCCATCTATTTAAGTAATAAAGTAACTGATAGCTGCACACAGCCACTGGAGAGGAAATCCAGCATGCCTCAGGCTTCTCATTAAGGAATGGTCCCTTCCTGAAGGTTTAGCATCACCCTGTGAAAAATATATCTATTTTAAGAAAAGGCAGAATTACAGTTCTGAAAGATCAGAGACTAGCAGTTAGCTAAACCAAGACCACTGCTGCCACTGGCTTCCAGGTCCTAGTGAATAGCCTCGCATTAATTTAGTGCTGTATTTAAGGAACAGGCTCATCCACCTGAAAGAGGCTCAGCCTGGCATTTTTTGTATGAGAAAACACACACTGTGACATAGAATCAATCTTTCAAGAGGGACATTTTTTCCTCTAGTAGCTCACTGGTTTTTCATACTCAGCTGTTTAAAAATCATGAATAATGTAGTTCAAAAGTAGGCTTGGGGTCTGTTTTTGGTTTTCATTATTTTATTAAGTGTACATTCCAATTTTAAATTTCTCTTTTGTTATCTCAGTTGGGTAGATAAGGATTCACTGTAGCTGTAATAGGTATCAGGGTGTGAACAGACAGTTCGAGAAAGGTTTGCAATACCCAGGTGGGACACAGTAGTATCACCATCTTATCTGACGTTAACTACAGTATTGCAACTTGAGTTTAATAAGCAAATGCAGCACACATTGATACTGTATGACCTTGTCTGGTGGCAAGAGAAGAGTCTTTCCTCTTCTATAGAGCCTGTGACCACCCTGTTTATCTCAGCTGAGATCTAGCTCTATGCAAGAAAAGGCAGGAAAGCATCTTCTGCCTCTGTGCTTGGCTCTAAAAACCTAATCTTCTAATGAATACACCCCACTCACCTAAGTAATGAAGAAACATGGGGAGCAATTGAACATTAACATACTATTGAATCTAAAGAAGACAGAATTAAATATCTGCGGAAAAAAAAGAGGGAGAAGCAATTTCACATTTATATTCAAATAGCTGGAATTTCTAGAGATCACTTGCCTTTGTTCAAACAGCTAAATCATTAATATAATCTATATACTTTATAAAAGAGTTTCATTCCAGCAATTCAGAAACAGTTCTCCTACTTCATAAAATTGGAGAATATGCAGATAAACTGTGAAACAGATATTATCAGGACAGGAGTCCAGGAATTCATGTAAGTGGTCTTTTTTTTAATTTAGGGACCTATAAGAGAAATGGTAGACATTTAGAGCACAGCTTTCTCAACAAAAGAACAGCTTTTGCTGAAAAGAAGCACTCTACAAAAAATGCAGCATGTATCGAACACATTTGATGGAGGTTTCTCAGAGCTGTTTGCAGTAAGCTTGACACAGGAGTTGAAATACAGAAGTCTTTGGGTATGTCAAGACTTTGCTCTACTGCAGGGTGGCATTTTTTTTGATAGCAGCTCACTAATGAGAGCAGTATCTGATCACACTATGGGACCTTCAGATGATGCTGCAGGCCCCTGGAGCAAAGAAAAGATAGCTGGCTTACAGGAAATTTTCAGTATACAGGTGGAAACTAAAACTCAGAATCACAGAGAACATGCTGGGCTGGAAGAGATTCATCAGGATCATCAAGTTCAGCTCCTGGCCATACACAGCACCATACCCAAGAATCACACCATGTGACTGAAAGCATTGTCCAAACGCTTCTTGAACTCTGTCAAGCTTGGTGTTGTGACCATTTCCCTGGGGATCCTGTTCCAGTGCCCAAACACCCCCTGGGTGAAGAACCTGTTTTTAATATCCAACCTCAACCTCCCCTGACACAACTTCAGGCCCTTCCCATGGGTCCTATCACTGGTCACCACTGAGAAGGGATCAGTGCCTGCCCCTTCTCTCCCCCTCATGAGGAATAAGTAAACTGCAATCATTGGTTGGAGAGACTTGTTCTGAAATAGTAGATAGGTGACTCGTAAACAGAATTTTCTTCATTTTTGTGGTGCCCAACTCCAAAAGCAATGGAATTTTCCAAGAGATGAGAAGGAGCACACTTGCTTTGAAGCGATACTGCAATGAAGATTCCATTATTATTTGTGCAATTTTTACATTTCATAATGAAGAAGAGCATGAGATAGAGATTAGAGATAGAGATAGAGATTAGATAGATTAGACAGATTAGATTAGATTAGATAGAGAAGGAAACTCTTCCACCATTAGATAAGCATGGAGTGGTTAGTAGTAAATAGGAATTATGAGAATAAAAAGCTGGGATGAAGAGGTATTTCTGTATTTAAAAGGAGGGTGAAAATGCCAGTGTAATTAACTATTCTGTTATAAATTTGGAATTCTCCTAATAGCAGTGTATGAAAACGTAAATTTTCAACTGTACAATGTAACTGCATACACTAAACAAAACCCATTATGTATCTACTCCATAAAGAATAACAATATTTTTTCTAGTGTTAGTCCTTGTCCATTTAGCAGTCACTCACAAGCCATACTCTAAAACAAATTAAGCAGTTTTAGAGGAGATGGAAGCAAAACCAGAAGATTGGCTTTTCTAGATTTGATTGATGATTAACTATATTCAACCACAATTAAGATGCTAAATGGTAAATATTTTTCCCACTTTTATTTTTTTGGCACTGAAGGAAGAAAGGTGCAGTTTCTTCAGCCCTAACTTCTAGAAGCAGAGGCACTGAGAGTTACACCTTCTGTTCTGCATTTTTTAAATTTGTCTAATATGCATTTTATCATCCAGTGCTAAATGTCTCATTTCTGGGTCTGACTCCTACCTTGCTCTCAAAAAAATGTACAAATAATATTTTCTGTTCTGAAAAAGTAAGAGATTATATTCTAACTATGTAGACTTCAAAGCCTCTGAGCCCTTTATTCCACAGAGAACATTCCACTTGCTACAGAAGCCTACCAGGCTCTGCCCAGCTCTACCAAATTAGAGCCAAAAACCCCTTCCATGCCTCAGTCAGGAGACAGAGGTCAGCTGAAATTGCATCAGCTGCACACAGGTAATGACTCATACAGGAGAAGTAAACTGAAGGACATGTGTACCTTAATGACTTCAAAGATTCTTTTACAGGTTATGATCCTTTCTATTTTTGATTCAGGAGTGTCAGTCTCCCATCCACCGTTAGAAAAGTGTGTTCTAACCTATCCTATACAGCTGGATATTAGAAAGCACAGGGAGGAAATACCAAGGTCTTGCCTCTACGGGAAGACCAACAGCTTATAATTTCCTTCTCTTTTTAAATTAATGTACAAGGAAAACTTGTACACCCAGATTTGAAAACTGTTGATTTAACAGAATTTTACTTTCTGTATGTCGTCATTCATATTACATTTTTAAGGCATTAATAACCTTATCAATATGTGCCCTCTAGCCTAAATACTTGCTTAAGGAGAAAAACCTCTTGTTAACTTAGACTTAAGATCTTTTTCAGAAAATAAATTTTCTAAGTAATTCCTGGTTTTCCCTTTCACTACTGCTAAAATTTTCATCGCTCCTTCAAAATGCCTTGACCTGGAGATTGGCTGTGAAGTTGTCAGTTTCCACTGGTTTTAGTTCATTAGGAATTAAGGTCACTTAGGTTTGTGTAGAAAAGCTGCAGTGTAGTAAAAGCAACAGGAAGGTTTGTTAAGATATTCCTTTACTCCCATCAGTGAGAAAGGAAAATCTTTACAGAAAACAAAAGAAATTTAATCCAAAAAATAAGAATAAATATGGTCACATTCCAGTTAGCAGTTCATCTTTCTCATGATTTCAGAATATACTGTTTGGGTTTTGTTTTCTTTTCTCTTCTTTGAGGAGCAGAAGCTGACATGCTTAGAGGGTTTACAATTACTAACCAAATGCTGCAATTTCTCATTCCAGATTTTCTGAGAACCCTATAGCTCTAATAGCTAAAGAGACCACAGAGTAGCAGTGGAAGAATGGTAAAACTTACATTTTTCTCCCTCAGTATTCAGGCACCTAGAAGCAGTAGCAGAATATCTTCAAATGTTTTTCTCAGTGTTTGGAGTTATTTTTCGATTTCTCTGACACAAAATGAGAGAATGATACTCAATAATATGAAAATCTTTTAAAGAGCAGATCTGATCTCTTCATTTCTACTTGAAAATTATGGGCAGGCTGTTTCCTGCAACCTTCAGAGTCTGACTCCTTCAATCTGTCTCTGGAAAGAATCAAACAGCAGCACATATCCAAAATGAAGGCTTGTTGCAATTAACTGATTCTAGTTAACATTGATATCAAAATCCTAAAGCAAAAAATCACTTTCTTTCCCATCAGATTTGTAAATCTCACACTGGATTTTTGAATTTACTGTAGATTCTCCATAAATAACATGGTTATACCAACTGGTATTGCTTTGTAGCAATAATCCTAAAAGCTCAGCCAATACATATAGACTTCAAAATCATGTATTTTGGAATGATATTACTGATTGCAGTACCACCAATAATGAGGTAGAGTCACTCCAGATGCACTCCCCGCGGACCTTAAAATCTGACAGGAAATAGCAGGAGATATCTCTGGGAAGAGGAGCAAGTTTGTGAAAGTAATGCTGGCAATATCTGTTTTTGTTAAGGTTTACATCACATGAACAATGCTCACAATGCTTGTGACTGATAAGCTGCCAAATTGTACTAATTAGCCTTTGCTCTAATTCTTAGTTCCTTTATGATACACACTAACAATTTAGTAATACATCACAACTGATGCAGCCACTGTACTAAAAATAGAAATTACATGAGAAAGAGGAAAATACAGTATTTTTAAGGCATATAAGATATATTTAGGCAAGTACTCAAAAGCTAAACAGGGTAACAAGCACTATTTTAAAAACCTCCTCCCCAGAGGAATGTGTTTTGTGTATGGCAGGGAGTAAACAGAAAAAAAGGGCCAATACACACATTAAACTCACAAGTGCAACTACAGTTACCATTTTACATTACAGAAAAAGCAGTACTGATTTTTTTTTTTTTATTTTCAAAACAAATTATATATTTTTATCAATTCTCAAAACACTAATTTGGATATATTTGACCTACACTTTCAAACTCTGCAGACTGACAGATAAATGACAGTAGGCTAGCTTACCAAGGATATTCATTACAAGACTGTGAACTGTGCTCCTCTGCACACCCAGCTAGTGAGGTGTTTGAGCAGAATGTCTGTGTTTCCCTCCAAGCACTCCAGCCTGAAGGCACCAGCCCTCAGCTTACTCTAACGGGCAGATGTACTTCAGTAAAAGATGCATAGCAGGTAAACAGAGTGGACTTTGCACATAACTAGTTATTATCTGTGAATGTGGCTTGTGAGCAGGTGAGGTGGGGTATGATCCCCTGCTCCAGCAGACACAGCAGCTGGGACCCGAGCTGGAAGCAGCAGGGTGAGAGAGTCCCTGTGGGTTCAGTGTCTGCACCCCAGGCACCCTGCTCCTGCACCATGGCCTGCCCTGGAGTCACTCCTTCTTTCCACTAACACTACAGGAACCCCTGTAATTTTTAAAACCCTTCCTCTCTGAGGTATCTTCACCCATATCACACATATTTATGGATTTTAGTCAGCAGTGTTGATCTTTTTCACCCCATGGTTACTGTCTGTGTACCTACTGCAGGAGGGTAGCTCCTACTGATCTAGCATCACGTACTGAAGCTCCAAAGAGAGATCACAGCACTTTTTGCTGACACCTGATAGCTGGGGGCTTTCATATTTTAACAGCAGCAGAAAAGAGAGTGCCGGCCCTGAGATATGAGAAGCACTGGGAAACAGCATCACCTTACTTGAAACCTTCGGGTTATGGTTTTTTTCCGTCAGTTGACTTCAGATCCTAAGAGGATGGTGAGTGCATTTGTAATTTGTGAACACTGCCATAGATGTATACTTGAATACCTCAGCTCTGCCTGCACCCATCTGTGAATGGAGCCTCTGCTCATAAATCAGCTGTGCTGACTGTAATAAGCATAAACTAGGTCAAGCTAAAAACGCCCACAGAAAGAAAAAAATGGCAATAGCAAGTGAAAGACATTTCATAATCTCTTGCCTTAAAAGAAAATAATTTGAATGATTAATTTTAAGAGAACGTTGACATTTATTCATGATCTCCTTTTTTTTTTTTTTTTTTTTCCCCTGGGCTACTGTAGTTAGAATCATAGGATCAATAAGGCTAGAAAAGACCTCCAAGATCATCGAATCTAGCCTTCAATGGAATGCCACCATGTTGATAAGCTACACTGTGAAGTGCCAATCTGCCCATTATTCAACATTTCCAGGCATGGTGACTAGCCCACTTCCCTGAACAACCTGTTCCAACACTTAATCACAGAATCACACAGAATCACACAGAATATGAGGAGTTGGAAGGGATCCATGAGGATGATCAAGTCCAACTCCTGGCGCTATGCAGGACACCCCAAGAATCACACCTTATGTCTGAGACAATTGTCCAAAAGCTTCTTGAACTCTGTCAGGCTGGTGTTGTGACCACTTCCTTGGGGAGCCTGCGCCACTGCCCAAACACCCTCTGGGTGAAGAACCCTTTTCTAATATCCAACTTAAACCTCCCCTGACTCAGCTTCAGGCCATTCTCTGGGTCCTGTCACTGGTCACCACAGAGCAGAGATCAGTGCCTGGCCATCCTCTTCGTCTCACAAAGAAGTTGCAACTGCAATGAGTCTTCCCTTCTTCAGGTTGAAAAAAACTTGTTACTTCTGCAGCTCCTCACACAGATTCCCCTTTTAACCACTGTTTCAGTGAAGAAATGTTTTTAGTACCCAACCTGAACCTCACCTGGCACAACCTGAGACCATTTCCCCTTGTGCTATCACTTGTTATTTGGGAGAAAGAAGACGACCCCCACCTTTACCACAATCTCCTTTCAAGTGCTTTAGAAACTTACTGCTTCTAAAATGTTTGAGTATTAAATATGTCAGTGTTTACTTCGTGTATCTACATATATGTAAAGGATCTTACACACTTCATGGGAACTTTTATAGAGATAAGTAGTGTAAAAGCACTGAGACATCTGACTTCAATAAACACACTATTTTAATTCACGTGAGGAACTAAAAAGATTAACATGCATCTAGTACTCAGTTCCAGTTCCTATTCCACAGGCAGTTCTGCTCATGAGTATCTTCACACTTGGGGCATCCTCGTTATATCCTTGCAAGAGGAAGAATTTTCTGGACTGTAAAATTCCTGCAGACCATACTGCATCAGTGCAGTAAAAGAAAACAAAGCACAGCCATAAATGGATGCCAAGGAAGGTTCAGTCCCACCCCACAGAAAGGCAGCAGGACTCTTGCACAGCTTGGCCTCTGTCCCATTCATTGGTGCTGGCAGGAGGTTAATGGGGGATCCCAGAACACCTGAGCCCTTCCACACAGCCACTGCTTGCAGGCTGTGGGACAGTCCCTGCCTGGGAGATTGCACCTGTCCCTGGGGTACAAGAAAGAGGCTTTCACTCCACTCCCAGAGACCTTGAAATTAAGTGTTTTCCTTCCCTGTCAGCCATGAATGGTTTCACTCCCCCCTCAACCACTGGCCAGGCTGTTCCTCCAGGAACACTGTGTGTTTTATTCTAGGCTGGCAGCTCTGCATGGGGAGCAGTGTGACAGAGCAGTGTCTCTGATATGGTCATGCTGCCCAGTTTTCCCTGCAGACAGGACTCAACACAGTGGTGAGCCTGCAAAGTGCCCGCAGGACAGCAAGTAAAATAACCTTTTTCTTCCCAGACACAAGTTTCCTCTGGCTGGCATTGTTCCACACTTCCAGGCATTTACTGTGTAGTACAGCTTGTCTCAGAGTAACCAGAAAACTCCTCTACTATGTTTATATTTTTTACTAGCTCAGAAAGGATCTGTAAGTCTAAACACTTATATTTCATTAGTGTTTGTGGCATTTCATTAATTTTTGCTGTATTTCATTTTGCAGAACTGGCTAATAATCTTACACTCTTTGTCTAACAAGCTATTGCTAGTTCATTCTTTTTACAGAAAATCTGTAGAAAACTCTGTAGAAAGAAAAGTATTTTAAATTAACTCCTTTGTGAAGCTGAGCTTTGCCTTCTCTTGGATCTTTTATTAAACTCGTATGATACTTGCAGATACACGGAAGTACCACACCACCTTACAAAGAAAGTCTTCCTTTTCCTTTCATCCACACTTAAAGACACTTTTGTGAATACATGGATACCCTTCCTGTGTTTCTCAATCAAATGCTGAACAGGGGAGCTGAACCTTCTTGCTATTAGCTCCAAATAGTGAGATATCTAGGTTTTGTAAAGAAAAAAAGAAAAAAAGAAGAAAAAAAGAAGCCAAATACCACCTGAAAGGCTCTTTTTATGAACAGATTGAATATGTTCCATTATCTGCCACTTTTGAACTTCAGAAAACTAACAACAATGGATTCTGCATAAGCCTCCCCCCTACAGTAATAGAAACAAAACTTCAAAACTCCTCTGAGAGCCCAGTTCTGAGCTCTGGTGGCTGCTGGCAGTATCTCTTGTCGCCAGTAGTTGGTCTGTCCACACACAAGCTGTCCCAAAGATGAGGCCCCATGTACTAAGAGGCAAAAGATTAAAACAAAAATCCCGAACCCTCATCTATGAGAGGAAAGTATAGGATCAGGCTCAGGACGTTACACATCCAAAATGTGTGAACCAACAAAAGCCCAACCGTGAGTCATTCCCATTTTGCATCATGTTGCTTTCAATTGCTCCCCATGGAATTTAACAGACATAATAGAAAATAATAGAATTGAAAAATGGGAACTATTTCCACATAGTGGGTTTTTCCCACAGTGGATACAATTTGAATTGCTAATTCACTGCCAGATGTGCAGCTGCAGACTCTGTGACAAAAATCCTCTTCCTACAGTACTTGATTATTTCTCGTCAAGACTCACTGAGTATATTACAGGATTATATCTAACCCAGGTCGAGGGTTTCCATTTTTGGATTTAATTAAAGAGCGCTCAGAAATGGGTAAATTCAAACCTATGTTCACAACATTTTAAATAATTTAGAAGTGTAACCTTCTGAGAGAAACCTTATTTATGAAAACATTAAAGGTGAACTCCTGTATCAAATAAGGCCTGTGGGAATTCTTCATTGCTTTTACATTCTCCAGAGATTTTCTTTTCTATTTAAAAAAATCTACCTGCAGTTTTTAGCAACTCTACCATTAGTTTTTAGTGCAATTCTACCTCAGTCCCAAAAGTTAAACCTAATTCCACAGTGCAATGATAGATTATACAGAAAGAACATGCAGGAAAATTCTTAGCAGGCAATATAGCACTTACATAAATTGCTAACCCCTCCATTCCTGCCCCCAACCTCAGTCAAAACAGAATAACTTGTCAAAAAAAGTACAAGAACTGGAAAAGGTGCAGAAATTAATGACCAAAATTCCAATTTGGGAAAACCTGCAGCATGTTATGATTTATGTTACTCTAATTGAAAGCTATCTTACCATATCTGAAATAAGTATACAGCATGTGCAAATAGGTATTTTACCAATTTTAGTACCAGCATAGTTAATGATTTCCAAAAACATAACACAATAAATGATGCTAGTTAGCGTGTTTGAATTCAAAAACCTAAAAACCATTAGTGAATTAGGAGAACATCTTGGGATTCAGGGAAAATCCAGGCCAAGAGCTGGCTGTGTGGTCACCTTTGGTCCACACCAGGGATATTAACCTTGCTTGGGGTAGATGTGAGCTGAGCTGCACATGCTCTCGTGCCAGAGATGGTTTTTATCTTTGTGTCTACTTCTTCTTGAGTAGTAGAACAGATTTTGAACATAACAGCACCTGCTGAAATGTCTGAAGAGATCCAAATGGATGTTTTGATTGCTTTTATTCCTTGTTCAACATTTTTCATTTTCAACTTATTGTCATAGTTTATATTCCCAAGCATAAACACAAGACCGTGTGACTAAAATTAAGATGATGGCAAGAGGTTTCTGTGCCACACAAAAAAGTGAACATTAATGCCTCTTTTAAAACCCTTTTTGAAATGTCCCCTGAAACCCAGCAACAAGTCAGACTGAGTGAAAGACGATCAAGTCTCACACCTCTGAAAAGGGAATTCTCTGATGAGGGGCTGCCATCCCTGTCCATGTTCCATCTCTCGACACTGACTCAGGAGCCTCCAAGAGCCACAGCCCAGATCACTGCAGCTAGCACCAGCAGCGCCAAAGGACATGAGAGTTAAGCCCTTGATAACACGGAAGATGTGGCACTGGAGACCTGCTGACCACCACAGCTGGCACCTGAACTAACCTGGTACTTTTCAGCAGGCAGCTTTGAACCTGCTGCCTGAGACAGGAACATTTCTTCTTTCTTCCTCAGAGCACTTGCCTTGAGACCTAAAGGCTTGATAAGATGAGGTACCACTGTTGTCTCACTGGAACCTAGCTTGGAGCTGAAGAATTTGGGAATATTAGGGCTTTTGGACCACTTCCTTTCCCAGCATACTTGAAGTCCAGTACCTCCTATAAGCTGCTGAAACTCAACAGGAACTCATTTTTTCACAGCAATCAGATGTTGTGTATCAGTGGTCTCTTTCAACTTCCTGTGATTCCTCAATAATTTTTCCCTGAGGAATCTTCAGAAGCTTTACAAAAGGAAATTAGTGCCAATATGCCTTCTTGAGTAATTCCTCCATGAGAAAATAAATTTGAATTTCCTAATAGGCTGAAGGCATTAGCAGTGTCACTTTATGCACTGTGAAATAAAGCTCTAGCATTCTCCTAGGAAAAGGCAGTAAGTCCCATGTATTATGGACACGTTATGCTAAAAACACATTATATGTCTGTCATAATTACTGATGAAAGCTGCCCAGGACAACCAGTCTTGTTAGGCTATTACTAGATTTTAAATGCAGCTATATTTTTTAACATCTGGAGTCAACCTGTGCTCAGATGGGTAACCAGGATCATCCCTGCACCCCTGAGGAGCCCTGCAAGTCACACACTTGATTTAAGACACTAAAGTAAAACATTGCTGAAAGAAGAATTGAAGATTGATGTGACCTTTACTCCTGTGCTACTGTCAGACTAAAAACACCCCTCCTGTTCCATATATTTTGCATTAAGCCATTTGTCAAAATTCTTCGACGAAACTACTCTTCATCTGGTTTCTCTATGAGTTGTACTACCTGAAACTAGATTAAACTCGTACAATTTTCTCATGCAGTTTTCAAATCTGTACTTGTCCACTCCAGTGTGACCTACATCTGTTAGCTAGTGCTGCTTTTGACACTGAGAACAAATTATGTCATATCACCTGTCAGCTCCATGGAGGACACAGTCTGCTCTGCCCATGCATTTCCAGCAGTACGCTAAAGACCTGCATTGCCATTCCTTATGTCCACACACCCTCACGGTCTTTATTAATTGTCCTCCTTAGTCTATAGAAATCATGTTCTATGTACATACTTTTCATATTAAAGGATATCTTTTTGTGCCAGGTTTACATAGGCATTAGTCACCTAACACTGCAGATGAATACAGACAAGAGCAGGCAAGACAGCTAACCTGCCCACGCTCTTCTGATAATGCCTCTGAGTGCCTACCTGTATCAGTCTGGTTCATGCTCTGGTTAGCTCACCAAATTCCCTCTTAGCCAGCTCACTTCATATTTTCCATGCTCTAGCTATTCCTTTCTGGTGGCTAACCTTGAGCTGTAATTCCTGTATTTGAAGAATTCCCACATTTTTTTGACATCTACAGCTCTTTACCTTACTCACTTCCTTTTTAAAAACAAACATGTATTTCCAGGGACATTTTTCACTGCATTTGAGTATTTCTGTACTTTTTTAAGGATTTAAATTATATTACTTTTGTTGTTTCGTTGTCTTTTTAGAAGTACTTTCACCCAAAAAAAATCCCTTTCATGGTTTAGTGTCATGATAAGTTTCAATACAATTGTTTCCATGAGAATGTTTTATATAAGATAATATGAAGGAACTGAAGCTATGAAAATAATAATTTGAAAATATTCTGAGCACTGTAGCAGATGATGTTCTTCAAATCCTTTTTCTGACATGGGTTAACTTAAGCTATGTGCCATGAAAAATTAAAAGCAACCTGTGACAGGGAGAACTTAAAAAAAAAAAAAGAAGTTAATGGAGTGTTACACAAGCTCTGGCACTTTTTGATACACGACTTTTCAGGAAAGAACTGTCCAACACGAAGTTCCCTCATCCAGAAAGTGGGAATCGAACCATTGGCTGCCTGTCCTTTGAAACCACTTGCAGTTTTAGAAGCCCAGCCCTTTGGCAAAGACAATTTCAGGTGTCAGCTCCTTGGAGGATTCACTGTGCATTGCTCTGTGAAAATTCTGAAGGGTAATGCTCCCTAAATTGGGTGAGTTGCCTGTAGCAGTTTCACTGTGTCAGTACAGAGCCCGAGAGGCTCAGAGGCAAGAAGAACAGCACAGGTCTGATGCCTCTGATACCATAATGGACCCAGTGAGGAAACCAGATGAGTGATGTCATTCCAGAACAGCCACCCATGGTGTGCAGCACATAAACAAGCCTAGGCTGCATTCAGAGAAACATTGCCACAGTTATGTCCATAGCTGCCTACGGAACTGGACAAAAGAGTCATTGAGCAATGACAAAAAAAAAAAAAAACAAAACAAAAACTGAAAAATACTACAACAGAATATTCTTGCTAATATGGGCTATACCACATGTAAGATCAGCACAAAACCTTTCTGCGGATCAGCTGCAGTGATTATTTTCAATCTGGCAAGGGAATGTTCTCTGCCTTCTTTTCTCTCTCTCCCATCTCTTAATGCTTTCTCTATTGTCATGGCAAATTTCTAAATTTGCTTGCATTCTGCAGTTAGGTAACACCAGATTTTGAAACTCTGTCTTTCTGAGTATATATATAATCCTGGTCACCAGGCAAAATTTGATATTAAGTGATGTTAAAGTGATGAGATAAAAATATCTGAAATTCTAGAAATTTGGCTAGTGAGGAAGGAAACCCAATCCCCATGTAACAAGGTGAAAAGCAGCACCATTAGCCAGATGATAATATGGTCTAAGGAAATTTCACCAGAGCCACAATTTTATTTTCCCTTTTGTATTTCCAAATCCCTCTTTACTGTTGGGATAAATACACAAGCACTGGAGAATGAGAGGTCACCTTGCACAACGTACAATTAGTATATTATATACTGTCATTGTTTTTTTCCAAATATTTCAGTGTTAGTTTGAGCAAAGAGAGGAAATGAGCAGTGCCAACCCAGTCTTTCAGGATTCCATGGACAGGCAGCAGTGCAAGAGAAGATGAGGGGATCAGGCATTTGAGGATCCTCTGCAGTCAATGATATATAAACTGTTGTAGTCTTGACAGCAATGAAAATGAGACAGGGAAGGTACAGATCTTCAGGCTACATGTGGTGACTAATAAATCAGATGTTGCGGAGTCTGGTTTACTGCAGGAAGGTAAATTTAATGAAAACTTGTGCCTGGCAGGAGGTTCTGCAGCTCATGAAAAGACTATGGGGAAAATATGCTTCTGGAGAAATGACACAAAAAGCCACTATCCAGGCTTGGCAAATTGACTCAAAAGAGACAATTGATGTATTTTGACACAAAGGGTGGAGGACAATAAATAACGGTGCCTCTGGATCGTAGCATTTTCCAGAGAATTGATTCTACATCTTAAATGTATACACTTCTACTTTAGGGACAAGGTCAAAATAATTAAAAACAAAGCAGGCTCATTGTGCCCAGTTTAGGGCATTTGGAAGTTTTTTCATGTTACATTTTGTGAGCTGAGTTTATTTACTTTCAGAATCAAAATATTGTGTCATCTTACTACAATAACATTTTACTTGTTTTGTCTGTTTTGAAGAAAATTTGATTTTGAAATAATGAAAATGAAGCTGTACTGTACCTGCATACCTAAGGTTATCAGATCAGGGTGGTGAAAATAGTTAATATCCTCAGACAAACAGCCCTCCCTTCACCACCCTGCTTCTCAAAAAGCAAGTTATTCTTCATTCTCTGCCCTGTTTCATGGAAAAGAAATTAAAACTTAGAAGAAACAGAAGTGCAGCTTATTTGTTCACGGGGGAGGGAGAAAGAAAAAAGTTAAAAAAAAAAAAGGTTAAAAAATAAAAATTTTTTAAAAAATAGAGCTTTACAACAAATGCATACAAGATAGAATGGTAGACAAATATTATCCTGGCAAAAGAAGTTGCCAAAACCCAAAAGAAGTTGCCAAAACCAGCAACTAAAAAACTTCATGAGCACAACAGGTATGTGTAACTTGTTCTGTTACTCTGTGGCAGCAAAAAAAAAATTCCACAGAAAGGATGATAAAAGGATTGGGCGAAACATCCATTTTGTTAGGTAAAGTTCTCTAAAAAAGGTGGTTTTCCTCTGCAAAACAATGAGAATTTACCTCAATATCCCTGAGCAGGAGTCACACCTGAAGTTTCAACTTCCTAGTCAAAAGATTTCTCTCACCCCATCCACATCTTCTGGAAAAAACAGACTGTCCTGCTCTCTACTGCTGTGATTTGGGCACTTCTGTGAGGAAGACAGAGAGAAAGCCAACTCATTTCTACCACATAATTCCTGTAGTTTCACAAGTTGCTGAATTCCAGAATTTTTTTACTTTGTATTCATAAAAAAATGAAGAAAATAGAATTTTATACCAATTTTTAATTTCAGATCAAATGGAATATTTGCCTAAGTAGATGTTCTTTTTGTTTTGTTTGGTTGGGGGTTTTTTTATGTTTTTACAGTATGAACAAAGAATATAAACTTTCAGATTCAAACTAAAATTTTGTCCCTTTTCTCTGAAGCTGATGAGATAAAGAGTAACTTGCATTTTGGGAAGGGGCATGGTGAAGGGAGGGCTGTCCAAACAGGTGAATTTGCTGCTTTCACAACCCTGATCTGATCACCTTTGCCAAAAGAGCAGCTGCAGGATGAGGGATGATGCTTGTGCTGAACTTTTTCATGCCTGTTGACTGAGGTCTGCAGGACCCCAGCCCTGAGAGGGAGGGCTCCTGCAGCTTCTTGCCCTCTGTTGGGTGGGAAGGGGAGGTCACCTTTTCAGAAGGGACAGCTCTGGGGCACTTGGCCCTTTATGCTACACGTATGGAGGGGCCAAACCTCCCACATCATCACGCACTTGGGACATGCTGAATCAATGGACCTCAGCAGAGGCTGGAGCCCAAACCCCACACAATGTCAGTGATGGAGTTGGGCTCCAGCCCAGGCACAGCACTAATATATGGGATAGGTGTATCTGCACCATCTTCAACATACCCTGTAATGTACAAATGTACTCAGATGTTGCCAGCTAAAGTATAATCATATCCTGGCCTGGGCAGAATAGTTGATATAAATTATTTCTGTTCTGTGTTGTTCACTCCCATCCTCAAGCCATAGGTTGCTTCTCCTTCAGATATGTTCATAGGATCTTTTGTCTTAAGAAATCTACAGTAAGTCAGATCACTAAAAACCTGTACTAAAATCAGTCCTTTGGAGAAGAAGTAAAGATATTTTTAGGAAAAATCCTAGAAGTCATACATCTAAGACACAAGAAAAGCCCCTCTCCAGACAGAACCGAACACAAATGATAGCATTCTTTTCAATGCAAAGACCACTTAGGTTGGCAGAAGATACAAGTTACTTGCACAACTAAAATAACACAGGTTTCCTTTCAAAACACTGATGTCACAGAATAGTCACAGAACTGTTTTTGCAGATTGCTTATGCAAAAAACTTCTTACATTTAAAACAAACTGTAGAAATACAGTAATCTTCAATACTGCTGTTAAACGTCCTAGTAATGCATTAACCAGAAAATTTTTGTCAAGTTTTCACCTGCTCATTTACAGAAGTACACTTCTGTTCCTGCAATTAACTGAGCAACAGGCAAAAACTGAGCCACAAAACTGGTACTAATAAAAACCCCAAAATAGATTATCAGCAACAAAACAAATAGAAGGAGAACTCTGAAAAATGCTGATTTTAGCACAGGATACCCTGAGCCCTGCTTGGCAGCCCAGGATCCAGGAACAAGCTTATGTTTTGGGAGGAGCTATAGGAAAAAGAAAAAATAATTTAAAAAAATAATAATCACATAAACTTTTACCCGCAGTTCAAAATTTCAGAGTGAACATCATGAAGTACTGCAGGGGATGAACAGCCCAGCAAAGAGGAAGGTTTTTTGATGCTGAACACAACCATTACCAGCGATGCCCCTCTCGGTCCCCAATAAACAGAGCGAAAACAAGACCCGATTCAAAACTGATCGCGGGAAAACCGGAATCCCAACCTGTGTCTCATCCCATAAACCGGACCCTCCTTAGCCAAAGGTGGGAAGTCAGGGCTGGCAAGGCGTAGCGTCACGCCCTTCTCTGCTCTCGCTGCCGGGGGTCCCGTCCCCACGGGGCTGCAGAGCAGCACCCCGGGAACGGGAGGGAGTCACACAGCACCGGCATGGCTCCGCTCGGCGCTGGGGGCGGAGGCGGCCGAGGCGCTCAGCCCCGGGCGGGATATTCGGGATACCCGGGATACTCGGGATACCCAGGATATTCGGGATGCCGGCGCGGGATGCTCACTCACCCTGCGGTTGCGGTCTGCCTCCCGCACCTCCTCCTCCTGGGGGCCTTGGCGGATGAGCGCCTTCAGCACGATGCTGTTGTTGGTGCAGCAGGCTCGGAAGAGGCTCAGCGCCTCGGGGCTGTCGCGCCCGTCCCCCTCCACGGACCACAGGTCCTCGTCGTCGTCGTCCAGCCCTCCAGGGGGGTAGAAGGAGTCGTCTGAGGCGATGCTGCAGGTGTCGGGCAGCTCGGAGAAGTCCTCGTACTCGTAATCCTCCTCCTCCTCTTCCTCCCCTTCGTCCGGCTCGTCGGCGGCAGCCTCCGCCGGCCCCTGCTCGGGGCTGCTCTCCGCCTCGGCGCCGGGCATCTCCTTGGCGGCGGCGGGCGCGGGGCAGACGCGCTCCCCGGGCAGCTGCTCGCCGTGCCCCGACAGCAGCACCATGCCGGCCTGGGGCTCAGGGCTCCCGGCACCGCCGGCAGCCGCTGCCCGCCTCACGCGAGTGTCAGCCCTTTCCCGCGAGTCGCCCCGCGGCAGCCCGGCCGCCCCCGGGCCGGGGCATGCCGCCGCCTGAGGGGAGGGTCCGGGGCCGCTCACCCACCGCCCGGCCCGGGAGCTGCCGCCTGAGGGGAGAGTCCGGGGCCGCTCACCCCGCCGCCCGGCCCGGGAGCTGCCGCCTGAGGGGGAGGGTCCGGGGCCGCTCACCCCGCCGCCCGGCCCGGGAGCTGCCGCCTGAGGGAGAGTCCGGGGCCGCTCACCCCGCCGCCCGGCCCGGGAGCTGCTGCCTGAGGGGGGAGTCCGGGGCCGCTCACCCCGCCGCCCGGCCCGGGAGGGTCCGGGGCCGCTCACCCCGCCGGCCCGGCCCGGGAAGGTCCGGGGCCGCTCACCCCGCCGCCCGGCCCGGGAGCTGCCGCCGGCGCGGGCAGAGGCTGCGCCCGGCGAGCAGGGCGGCTCACCCCGCCGCTGCCCGGAGCGCGGGCAGCGGTCGAACTGGCGGCCCGTAATCCGCCGTAATCAGCATCGCTGTGGAGGCTGGGGCTCGGGTTTAGCGGCGGGGCGCGGTGCCGGGGCGCTGTGCGGGGGAGCGGGCGGCTGCTCCCCGCGGGCAGAGCTGCAGGTGCGCGGCCGCCCCAGCGGCCAGGGCTCTTCCGCGGCGCCCCTGCGCTCGGAGCGGCCCGGCCCGCCGCGATGCGCTCCAAACTTTTCAGGAATGCAACCGGCCTGTGCGGAATTCGTCTTTTGAAATAAATACTGAAACTAAGGGGAATGACTGCAAGGAATTTCCGTGCTTCGAATCACTTCAAATTACTTCGAAGTAATTTAACGAAGCCCTGACGCTTTACCAACTATAGAGATGTCAGGCATGTACTTTTTACGGAAGGCATTTGGAGATTAGTTTGAGAGGAATAATGCATGTATAAATTGAGTTCCTGCTTTGTCACAGTTCCTCTAAAGTCTCTTTTCCCTTTCAAATGCCATGGATTAGCACTGTTCTCTGGCAGGGAAACAGTGGGGAGAAGCCCTCTGGCTAAGAAAATAGGATATTTGCTTTCTTCAACAGCTTTTTGAAGTGAATCTCATATATTTGACATCAGCAAGTGAATGTCCAGGTCCAAGTCCCTGTCTGTCTGATGGGAGAGAAAGGAGATGGTATTTCTGGGCGAGGTGAGGCAAAGTATGAGCCACAGTTTTTACACTAAAAGAAGGTAGGAAGGAAAAGGAAAATGTAACTGTAAGTAAAGGGCCCCAAATAGTTGGTGTTCACTGTCCTACAAGAAAACATTGTGTACACCAGACATGATGGGTAATACAAAGCCCAGCAGCTTCTTGCTGAATCCTAACTGGCAAGGTTATCCCAGTGCCCAGCAGGAGGATATCTGTAAGCAGAATTAGTATTAAATAGCTCCCTGATTGGCTGCTTCTGCAAAGGAGCTAAACTGGGAAAGAAGGAGATTAAACTATCCCCTCACCTCCAGACACCTCTGAGATAATAGCTGGCATAGATTACCAGCTATGCTCATGCTGCCTGTCTCCCATTGTTTGCTTGGGTAAAGACAGGCCCTTTCTCCACTGCTGCTGCTTGTATCTGCTCCAAATCAAATGCTTCTGAGCTGTCTTTACCTGTAGGATTCACTTTTTTACACTTACTGCCTATCCATTTGTTTTTATTTGCATTCACAGGGTTTAAGGGCTCCATTCATTCAACTTCTTGTTTTCTTAGTGTGGCCAATGAGCTGCTCAACAGAATGCTACCTCTTAGAATAGCACTTGTATTTTGAAAAAAACCTTCATTTTTCCTGAGATCCTGCAGCTGGTGGGAGCATTTGAGTTTTCTCAGCCTGAACTCATCAGAAAAGCCCCAAAAGACTCTTGGCTCTAGTAACTTCAAATAGCAGAAAAAAGCCCAAAATTCTAACTACAGGGGAACCAGGGTTTGTTTTTTTTTTTATAAAGATTCAGCTTATCTGTAAGAAGTCATTAATCAAATATACTTTCTTTGTTTCTGTCTTATAAAATCAATCCAGAAGAATAAAGACTTACCATATTACCAGACTGTTTTTTAAAATGTTATGTGGAATTTGGTAGCAATGAGGCAGGGACCAGTACCTTTGAATATGAAGAAAACCAAAACCAAAACCAACAAAAAAACCAACCTTGAAAAACCTTAATGCTAACTAGAGGGAAAACATAGCTCTACAGGAAAAAAAAAATTTTACCTCTAAAAAGTCATCCTTTTTTCTCTTTTGTTTTCAGTTTACCTTATCAGCTTATTAATAGAGGAGAAATGAATCAGTTTTCTCCTACAGCTGTAGTAGTTCTGCAGGGACCTTGGAGATGAAAACTGTTTTCTCTCACCTCAGCCTGTTACTTTCATCTCTTCTTTCAAAGAACAGTGCTATACTGCTTGAGCTTCAAAGCAGGGCGTCAGGCTGGAACAAGGCAGACATGGTGTTTCTCCTTGAGTTTTTCACTTTTACAACTGGCATTGAGGCTGTATTTCAAATTATTTAACCTGCATGCAGCTTGACAATAAGCTGGTGCAGCTAATTTGGCGTAAACTGTTACTTGACTCCTTAAGAAGCTGATGCAGCCATTTATCTTGTCACACAGAGGCGCCCACCAAGGCTGCTCTGCTTGGGCACAGTCATAGATGTAAAGCAGATGATGTCTGGTTTCTTGGTTCTTTCAGTGCCACAGCTCACACGTGACAAACAGGGCTTCTTGTCACTTGTGCTTCAGCGTGTAAATCAAATTAAAAGAATGTGAGGAAAGGCCATAGAGTAAGTCTGATAATTCTTTCAAATTATCAAAAAACCACCCCCGTTTTCATGGCATTTGTAAGAGGATAGCCTCAACCATTCATCTGGAAAAGAAACCACTTAATATAATTGAAGTTAAATGATAGTATTTATAAAAATTTGTATCAAAAGCAAAGAAATAAACATCATCATCTCAAAGCAAATACCCCAGAATTATCAGTCATTATCATCATCCATACCTCATCAAAATCTATTGCTGGGAATTACCAAGGCAGGAAATTAAAATACCCAGAGCAGATACCACCTGGCTCTATGCAGACAAAGCTTCCCTTGAAGAAAACAAATTTTTGGAATGCCTATAGCATGGGATGCCCCCAGTTTGCCTCACTAAGATTTGTAAGCCATTCCATTTATAAAACATTCTGAAATTGAAATTTAATGAGATTTATGTGCAATAGTAAAGACAAGAGTAAGATAAATAGTAAGACTCAGTGAGTATTATATGTTCTTCTTACATTCAACAATTTAACCTAAGGGAAAAATTCGTAACACACTGAAAGCTATTGCCAGTATTCTTAAAAGATGAAATCTAGTCGCTACAACAGGATTGGTTTCCAAAATAAAATAAAATAAAATAAAATAAAATAAATAAAATAAAATAAAATAAAATAAAATAAAATAAAATAAAATAAAATAAATTCGTTTTGGTTGTTTCCATCACTCAGGTGTCTAAAATTTCTGAATAACAAGAAGCCTGGTTCTTTGGATTTTTTTACCCGTCTGACATCTAAGCACTCACTTTTTAAATTCAGGGTGTATTTCTCTCTTCCTTAGTTGATCTGCCTGTGAAAACCTCCTAGGTAATCTGAAGCTGAGTGAGCACTTGTTAGTAAGACATTTAGGCCCCTTGCTGGTGTATTCCCACCAACTGGAAACTTTGGCCCCTTCAGTGATCCAAGGGTTTTACAAACTCCTGGGGGAACACCAGGCAGGTTTCTGTATCCCTATGGCTCCTCACCCATTGCTGGGTAGGTTTGTGCTGGGAGCAGGTGAAAGGATGGAGCAGCATCTCATTACCTGGCAGGATTGCAGTTGTAGCAATACTACAGTGTTAAACTTGAGAGCCAGCTCACTTACACCCTCTCTCTGCTTAGCAGCTTGTAAAAACTCTGAGATGCACAGAAGGAATTTCTGTGGGCACTGCAGCTCTCTTTCACAGCATTTCCACCAGTACCACTAAAGGCAGCACAAGGAAACCTCTCTTGAGCAGCCTCCTATCTTCACAGATGGGAGAGGAGCTGAAGCCCCCAAAAGGCCAGTTGGGGAGTGGGTTTGGTGGCACGACCTAAGCCAGCATCATCCCAGTGCTGACCTGGTCCATGGAGCACTGAGGGAAACAAGGTGCTAAAAGAGACAAGATACTGCTTTTTACTGATAGCATCTTCAGGAATTATGGGGAGAGACTTTCAGAATTACTGCCTCCAAGCCTTGCATTGGTCCTCAAAACAGAGTGCCTGAATCTTCAAAAACTGTCTGCTTGAAGTTAATCTCAATATAGGCACGGTTGTAAGCAAACTGGTTTCTGGGGTTGCTGAGTTCTTGGCAGAGCTAGCAGGCTAATAAATCCAACCTCTTGTTTATTATGCCTAATAATGTATTTTTGATTGGGGTGATTTGCTAGGGCTGTAGCAGGACTGTAAGCAGGCTAGCTGCTGTGAGGCATCAAAGTGCGATTAACCTAGTCAAAAAACGTCATGTGGTGTACTATTAGCAAGGTATGTGTGAAGAAGGCATTCAAGGTAAAGAATTAAGTTGAAGAAATGATTAAGAAAATGTTCCCTTTCAATTACAAAGAGCCAAAGAGAGACAGAGTTGTTTTCCTATTTACCTGATTGGGGGTGTTGGGGAAAGCGTTTAGAAGCAAACAGATTCAGCAGCACTTGCAACACTTAAAAAGCCCTTTGGAAGGAGAAGGGTTGGAGTCTCAATTTTCCTAAGCTCTGGCCAAGACTTGATGTGAAATCCTAGTTGATCTGAATAGTAACAGCTGCTAAAGAGCGATGAGTGGAAGTTGCAATATGTTTCCTAGAAACCAAAGGCTTGAGCTGAATGATGAGAGCAGAGCCAGGGAATAAGAAATACTAGCAACAATCTTGTTAAATGTTAGTGTTTTCTCAGTTGCTAGTATTTTCCAGCACTTGCTCAGTCAGATTAAATGCTGTTTAAAGCATCTGTAGTGCCAGTTTATTGGTATCTCTGTGCAGTTAATACAATAAAGGGACATAAAGGTATAAACATAATACTAGTTCATTTAATTTCATTTACTAGCTATGACTGAAAATAATCAATGTTCTGCTTTCAGTATGAACCTGTATTTTGTTTGCACTGAAATCTAAAGCATAGGCCTTTCCAGAAGAGGAATACTTCCTCAAGGCACGATCTTAGGTCTAGCTAATCTCAGTTTAGCTTGTAGTCAAAGCGTGCAAGCCCTGTGAGTGCTGAGCTCCCTGAGGACAGCAGTGGTTAGTAGCAGGTAGGTCTTTCAGGGTAAACTGTGCTAGTTCTGGGCAGGTAGGGCAGTTCCCTAATAGCCAGGGGCATCTGGAAGGTGGGCACCTACCACCGAGGCACTGGCTGGTGGGGGTCAGCTTCACTGGAGAAGTATGGAAGCTACTTAAGTCTTTTTGGATTATTTCCTCAAGAGTGTAAAGAACAAGCAATGTAGCATTAGTAAGGCACACCAAATATGCTAATGGTCTGCTTTTACGTGTGGTTTGATATTTTTGAATGTGGTAGGTAGACGTGGAGGAGGCTGTGCAAGTGAAGAGGCAAGAGATGGAGAGTGTTTTAGCTCCCACAGAGCTGCACTTTTCAAATATATGCTGCTGTAGACTGTGATCTGAATGATGCTGAAGATCCTTGAGGCTTCTTAATAATTCTTCGGCACGGAACTTCTGTTTTCATATTTTTCTCAACTTCTGTCTTAGGGAATTTCTTGGGAGAAAACTGTTGAAAATTTGTTGTTGTCCAGATGTTGCTTTATTGATGAAATTTGCATAAAATCTTTGTCTGTGAGTCTTCCATCTCTGAAGAGTAGATTTTTTAAATCACCTCTTCAAAATAATTATTTTTCCTTTTTACTTTGCATATTATTTCTTAAAATGCCACAAAACCACGTAATAATGGGGAAATGGCCATGGCTTGAAATGTCAGTGGATTTCTTTTTCTTGAAGGAAGGCTAACAAAGATTGAGAGAAAGAGAGAAAAATGTTTCTCAAACTATAGGTTTAGTTTCATTTTTCTGTATTTTGATATCTTTTCCAAAATAACACAATACTAGACATTAACACATGTATAAAAATTATTAAGGAAACTAATCCTGTGTATATTCCACTGCTAGATTATAATTATCAGGTCATCAGGGCTGGGGGTTGGCCAGATTAGTGCACATGAGAATTTATTTGTGAACTGTTATCTTATTTTTGCACTCTACTGAAGCAGAAGACTCCCCACACATATGTGTAAAAATGTGTCCCTCTGTTTGGTATCTAGAATAAATAAGTAATGTTATTTTTTTTACCAAAATCTTTTGTTCGTCCCTAAAGGAATTCTTTCTACATACAGAGGATAAACCATGTATCTGCTTCAAATTTTCCTAAAATGACTCCTCTTCCTTTATTGTGAAATTATGCACCCAAAAATAGTCTGGTTTGATGCTGGTATGAGTAAGCCTGCTGATGCCATTCCATATGGAGGAAGCGTGTAGCATGTCTACGCTTGCGCTTCTGATCACTTCACTCCTCTTCTACAGATTTCCTGCATGGCTGTGAGAGCTTTAAGCCTCTCTGTCCCTGAGGTTCTGTTCCTGAGTAACAATAATGGTACTTCTCTCTATTCCTGGGAAGTTTGGGACCTGAGCATATTGCTGTTTGATAAGAGTTTCTGATGGTGTTTGAATTCAAGTTTGGGAAGTAGCCCAGATATGTGTCATCTATCCTTACTTTTGCTCTGCATCAGGAAACTGTAAAGAAGTCAGTGATAAATTCATCCTAATTTTAATCTTTCTGACAAACCCTAGAGAAAGCCTTAATATGTGACCCAGTTTCTATTTCTGAAATATTATGGGTTTAATCCTCTTTCTATTTCAGTTTTGTCTAATTCAAACTGGGGATTGGATACTGCTATCTAATGCAGTCCAGTACTGGAAAAACATTGGTATAAAAGCAGAAAGAGAAATATTTTCAAAAACAAAGAAATTAATGGAGAAATCTAGAATTTTATGCCATAATTTATTAATACATACCATTTCATTTTATTATCCACTCTCCTGTAAGAATTTGGAGTGCTTTAGACTTTAGCTTGCATTGAATGACAGCTTTCAGAAAATATCTCACCTCATGCTGAAAAGGTGAATGTAATAATCATTTTATAGATGCTGAAACTGCATTGAAGAGTACTCAAATGCAACAGGGCATTGTATAATATTACATCAAACATACAGATGTCTTATTTTGGCATTACTCAAATGCTTTAAATGACTCACGGTTCAAATGTCATATCCATATATCCAAATAATTAGGCAAATGAGGTATAGGGTATGGTTACCAACTGGGTCCATTAGAGAAATCCATCTGAGTACATGTGGTGTAGCTCCTTCAAGGGCTACAAATGGTCATCTTGGAACTATTTCTCTTTTTAGAACATAATGAACACTGGCCAGAAAATTATAAGTAGCACTTTAGGACAAAGAATTATTAGAATCAATGCATTGGATTTTTCTCCACCTATTTCTTCTATACTCTTAAATACAAACCAGGATACTGAGATGCAAAGTGGTCTCCATCAAGGCCATGTGAATACAAATATAGTTTGTTGCCTTAGTAAGGAATTTCAGGGATTGAATTTGTTTCTTCATACAGTATCAAAATAATAACACCATATATTTGGAAATGTTATTCCTTGTATGTGCAATGAGTCATGCTAAGAGGATTTCTTATTTTTCCTTTCCCACCTCTTCCTGAGATAATTGATCTCTGGTGTTAACTGGTGTTTCATCAGATTATGCAAACATGTGAATAACCAGAGGCTTTTATTGAAAGACAAATATACTTACATATTCTGGAAAAAGCTTTGTGCATGCATTTCAGTAATTTAAAGAATTAGTGTCCTGATAAGATGTGTTTGGTTTGAAAACAATTTAGAAACTCACAGAATAACCATGGGGCTATTATTGTTTCCCTGTTGTGTGCATTATCTATTAGGTTTCCTTGTCTCTAATAGGATCATACTCATTTTCATCTTTGCAGAAATGCAATGTTCTCCAATGAGATTATTTAATATTATTCTGAAATCATTAAAATTGCCATACTGCCAGGTTAAAATAAACAGATGCTTATCTAGCCCAATGGTTCCATTGTTTCTTGGTGTTTTGATAATGTAATTTTCACAAATCATAAACATCATGGGACTCATCTCAGGAGATTTTCAAGTGAAAGTAGATTATATGTAAAACATTCCACTTTAGAAATCATACCTCCCATGTGATCATCATTTAAGCAATTTTAAATATCCTACTCACCCTGTTTCATCTGTTTTTATCAGAATTCTTCCACTTAAGGAAATACATTTCCATTAATTTGCTGGAGAAGGATTTAGTGGGGTAAATCAGTAGCTAACTCTGACTGCATTATTGTAGTAAATCCTCTGCAGTTCAACTTCAGTTCTGTCACTGCCCATACTCCCCTGTGTGCATATAGAATATGAAAGTGAAGAGCTGTCCCTGCTCAGAGCATGTTCTGCCATGGAGGGCAAGTATGGAGGGTCCTTCTGACCCCCTTTACAGTGCTAGTTAACAAGTAGTGCCAAATGGAGAGAGCACTATCTCCCTCCTATGCTGGTCTTACTGCCTGCATTTCCTTCACAACTCTATGTAAAGTCTGTTACTGATTCAGTAGAGGACACAGATATTTCTTTGTGGTTGTATTTCCTTTGGAAACATCCCATGGGTCCAGCGTGATTTCCTTCTGATTGCTTCTTGCATGTCCACCAACAAGTACGTTTTTTAACCTCCCCTATAAGAAGGATGGCATCAAGGGATGACATTTCCATAGTCAAGCCACTTCAGAAGCAGCAATTAATAATCAGAAGACACTGAGATAGGTAAATATTGTTATCTCAGCTTTTCAGCTGGTGAAATTGAAATAAGGAGGTCAAGGCCAACATCTTCCAAATTAAAATTTATGGTTGGACTTCGACAGCTAAATTAATGACATGAATTGCAAACTTTTGAAGCCTACAAAATCAAAGGGACTTTACATTTTCAGGAATCATGGAAACCTGAACACTAATTTATATGCCATAAGTGTTGTAACCAAGTTAAATGTTCTTGCTTCAATTTCTAGGGCACTGTTAAGTCATGGTCAAAGATATCTCCAATCTTTTTAGGTTTTAGAGTTTTGTCTTATGTACAACTGTAGATAACTGCATTTGCATTTGCCCCCTCTTTTTATTTGCACTTAAGTAGTATCAAAATCTTGTGAGGAAATTTTCCTTAAATATCACGGTTGCTCTTAAACTTAAGTTGTAACTAAATTCTTCTGGTTGGCTTCACTACAGTCTGTATCACATTCATGAAGAAACTTGTACACTAAGTGAAGGGAAAATTATCATCTATTCTGTGGGTGGTTGTGGAAGAGATGAAAATAGGCACTTTCCTCATGAAAAGAGGAAAGAAGGAGCATCTTGCAGCAGGGACAGCAGCAGCAGCAGGGAAGGACCAGGGCCAGAGGGGCAGCTCTCTAGAAGAGGGCTTGCACTCGATTCCTCTCCACATCCATGCATTTGAAGGGGACTCCAGGTATGGTGGCAGGTGCTGATGCAGACCACAAGTTGTACAGTGTGCTTTCACCACATATGGGTAATTTGTTAATGAAGAGCTAACCAGATGGCCTCCCAATTGTATCAATGCACTGATTTTGTACTCATCAATTTGGACTATTAAAAGTTAAGGAGGGAAGTTATCTGCAAAACTTGAATGTTTTGCACTGATTGGCCCTTTCAGTTCTCTCTTACACATTAAGGCACATGGCCAAAGGAGAGGTTTTTCAATTTTCAGCACACGTGGCACAGAAAATACAGATATGCTGCCTAACTTAGCAATCAGCAGTGGAAGAAGACAGGTGCTTCCTTTAACTTAACACATGATCTGACTCCCTCTCATGCTGCACATTTGTTCTCCTGGCAGAGGAGTGGAGGAGTCAAGTCAGGTATCTCCTTTCTCATTAGTGCCTGGAGGTGGCATGTCCTGCCTGGAGTTACTGATCATCCTGATCATGTACTGCCCCACATGTGGCCAATCAATGAGGGGAAGCACAAGCTGGGAGCCGCTGCTGAGGCAGATAACTTTCACTTCAGAAGCCTGGAGATGGTATTTTGGCAGCCTGGGAAAGGTACATGCTTTGCCTTAATTATGAACACAGTTATATTGCTCGTGAAAGTTTCATTACGCTAGTTAGCATATTAGCATTACAAGCAACATAATGAAGCATAATTGGTACAAGGGTTCAGTGTGAACTAATTGATCTGGAAAAAAATGGCATTTCAGAATACAAACAAGAAGAATAAACCTTGCTGTTTCCTAGAAATTTCCAGGAGGGATTTTATTTATAAAATAATAAGATAGAATTGAGAATTTGCTAGCAAGCTGATTTAATTATTTTGTTGATTGGTTTATAAAAATGGCATCTTGCTTATCACTCAGCAAGGAGATTTACCAGCAGGGACCTCTATATTGAGCTGTGTTTGATTGGAAACTGCTGAAAATATTGGTTTGGGAATAAGAGGATACATCATGCTTATAAAAGATAAATTGCTGCTAATTCTTGTTGTAAAGGTAAATACATTGAAGTAAGGTTACTGAGAGAGGGAAAACCATTCTATACAGCTATAAGGTCTTGCTGTATCCTATGCTGTACAGTGTGCTAACTGCAATAGATAAGTTTTTGCCAATCAAAAATAGTGACATGGCATTCAACTTCAACCCTCTTCTGTTGCACCTCTCTCTTGTTATTAGCTAAATTAAAAATACCTTTTCCAATATTGAAAAAAATATTGAGATCTAACATTTAGTTTTACAAATTATCTTTTTGCTTTCCCATATCAAACCTATCTTTGGAACCTATAAATTCTTCCTTGTGTCAGAGGCAAAAACAGCTCCTGTGTTTCTGTAAAAAGATGAGAGTTTACAATTGTGAAATTAATGAAATGCCCTTAATAAACCTAAGAAATATTGTCATTTAAATGGGCCTTGCTACTAGCAATTTTGGTGAGATTCAATTGCTTTTATGTGTGCAAGAACTAACATTTTTCTGGGGAGAAAATCCTTTGCTGATGCAATTGGGACAACTTCTGTAGCAAGATGCAAAGGTGTAAAATGAGCAGAGTCTTGTTTAACAACTATAGGTGGGATCAAATGCATGCTTTCAGCAGGTGCCACTGGTTTTATACCACACAAGGTAGTTGTAAATATTTGAATAGCAGGGTCCTGGCACTCATAAAGTGAGCAGAGTGAACGAGCTGTGCAGGTGATTTCACAGCTAGGAGGCTGAGGAGAGCTGGGGGCTGACCTGGGTGAGGGGCTGGTCTGTGCCTATCCTCCTTCTCTCCCAGGGTAACAGCAGAAGGCTTTTCCTGCAATCCAGGATTCCTTCTAGTGACATCCTCCATGCTCTTCACCCCATTTTATTTACCTCTGCCAAGTAAATCCCTAGGCAGGTAAGACAAATGTATTAATAACACTTTAAAGCACTTCAGCACTGCAAGAAACACAGAGCTGAGAGCTGTGACAGCCAAGTTCAACACACATAATTTGCCCATTTGAAGGTTCTGCAGTGAGTCATTTTCGGGTGTGTATGCCAAGTGCACTGGCACCAGTGCTGCAAGAGGCAGTGTTTCTTCCTGTGGGGGGGTGGCAGCTCAGCACAGATGGTGCCATTCCCAGCAGTGAATCACCAGGTTTCATGCAACAGGTGGGTTTGCTTCCTTCAGGGATGAAGGAAGAGCAGGTGGGGTGGGCTGAGTAAGGAGACCTCCCCTGCCCAGCTCAAAACTACACAAGGCAGTGGCTTCCAGCACGGTATGAGAGAAAAGGAATCTGAACTTTTCATTAAGTCAATAGCTACATGCTGTCTAAATTATATTTAGATATTACATCAGCATTTGAGCTAATTGAGTGGAGCAGGGGCACTTTTCTCTGGTAGTGCTCCTCTGGTCTGGCTGGGAAGTGAGGCACGGTCCCTCATTCCTCCAGAGCAGGATTGCCTTCTGCACAACAATGCCAACAGTGTGCCTAGGCCAGAGACTATGGAATAGGGATTACATCCCGGGTCCACATTTTCCCCACTTTTTGTTCCCATTTGTTTCCATTTTTGCTGAAAGTCAGAGCCCCTGAAATCATCTGCTTAGATATAAATGCCACTTCTAAGCTAGAAAGATGAGTAAAAGTAATGGTGAGTCTGTTACTTTGCATACCTCATGATTTTGAAGATAATCTAGTGATTTATGTTGCTGAGTACAGGATCTTTGAAAGCTTGAGTGTGGCAGTCCTTGAAATCTGTGAATCCACTCTCATGCATTTTCTACCAAATGCTGCACAAATTGGGAGAAGTCCCCAGGTTCATCACCTGTCTGAGCTAATTCTTCTGCAGTATGGGACACAGATCCCACTTTCCCAATGCTTGCTGATGGTTACACTGCAATAATATCTCAATGACTTTGCAAGCTAGCAAATAATTAGTAAAAAATATGCCTAATTTGAAATTTTGTAGGTAGGGATCAGTGTCTTGGAACCTCACTGTATATAAGAAACATATGAAGTACACACCTAACATGGGAGGAACATGTTAGTAGTACAAGAGGCACTCCCACATTTTCTTGCCCTATTATTCTGATGCATGGTCAAAATAATCTTTCAGAAATAATAGACAATCCAGTCCATAATCCAACAAGTACTTGGCTACTTTTCTGCATGTGCTTTTAAATGTCTTTCCTGTATTGGAAACTTTTCATGTGTGGCTCAAGGACATAATAAACTGATTTCATATAAGAAGCCTCTCATTAGTGGAGAGCCAGCTTCATTAGCTGCAGATCTGTGCTGGACTTTGAGAGAAGTTTCTGCAGTTTGTGATCAATATTAATCTTTCCATGACAGAGGTTCAGCCACTTGGGATCTGATGTAATTAAGTCAGCTTAACATTTTCCCATTAAATGGAACCCTGTTCTGTTACTTAGAAGTTCATGACACTTAGGAAAAATTCCTTAGATTTTAGTAAGGGTGCTTCTATGAGTTTGGGGGTTTTTTTAAACCAATTCATTTTGCTACATTAAAGAAGGGAAAAAAACCAGAACAATTGTGCTGTAGTGGCATGTCAAAAAAAAAAAAAACAACAAACTGGTGTTGTCTCTGAATGTGGTTATTCTGTAAACATTATGATGAATTCTTTTTTTTCCAGCAATGTCATATTTCAGCCCTTTGAACCAAGCTGACTAGTGATCACCAGCTGTGTGTTTCTGGTTTTCAGAGAGCCTTGATTTCTTCTTTTCAAAGTCCTTGATCCTCTTTTCAAAAATGCTGATCATTCACTACTGCAGCTGAAACATACCTATGTTGGTCAGAGAGAGAGCACCTGTGAAATTCTGAAGAAAAAGATGAAGGCAAATAGGCACATGTATTAGGTATCTAAATACATTAAAATTGTTTGCCTGCTATGAACTGGCAAAATCCAGATCCTAAGCATCTCCTGTTGTGTGCTCTAAATTAGTAGACACTCACAACTCTGAGCTTCATCTCCTTTGATAAAGCTTTTTTGTGTGCAAAAAATTTTATTTCACAGTATTGCATTCTCTTTCAAAAGTCAGATTTCGCTTCTTCTATTTTTTTTTCTTTTTCTTTTTGGCCACAAAATATGAAAGTTAAGTAGAGAGGAGTAGTAAAGCTGTTTCTGGACTATCTTTAAAAAAATCTGAATTTCTTCCTGAATACCTTTACTTTTAGCAGGCTCCAGTTTTTAACAGGCCCCCTCCCCTTCAAAAGTGTTGCTCAAAACAATTTTTTAACCATGATTCCTCGTGTGTTTGGCATTCTGCTGCAGTCCCTGATGAGGCAGAGACACGCCACAGCTTTTCCTACCTGTGCTGTGTGCAGCAGAGAAGGGGCACTGCCAGGGCTCAGCTGCTGTGGGACAGGATAAGTAGGGTCTTATCCTCTGTGCAAAGCAGCTTCTTGGGGAGGAGGCCAGCAGGCACCACCCCTCTCACTCTGTTACACAAGAATTCATGAGACATCTGTAGTTTACATAATGGTACCCAGTGTCCAGGCAGCATTTCTCATCAGTAGATAATGAAATGCTCTTTGAAGAAAAAAAAAAATAGGTCAGTGTTATCATCCTCAATTTACATATTCTGACTTTGAAAAAGGGCATTTTTCTGTTGGTCAGAGCAGTAGTAAAAGACAAGACAGCTTGTGCAAAGATTTAAAACACTTGAGCAATGTGCCTGAGTGAACAAGGCTTATCTATTTAGTGCTTAAGACCTGTGGCTGAATCCAAAACATGCCAAAAATATCCTTGTGTAACTTTGCAGTCATAAAACTAAATACTGTTAATTACCTTCCTTTCTCTGATGTGTTATATTTTGGGCTGCAGAGCAAACAGTCCCTATAGATTGATTTGCTTAACACTTCACACTAAGACCTTGTCTTTAGTTGCACGTAGTCTGTGTGTGTGCACAGCTGTGCAGGTTAGGATTTTCAAAGCTGTCTGAACAGCTTTATCTTTAGAGGCAGCTGATCTCAAAAAATATTTTAAAGAAATGCTCCTGTAAAAAAAATCCAACACAAATTGAAGTTTGGGGGAAAATATTTTAGGCACATCATGGGGGATTTTCAGTCTCACCGTGACACTGGATGCAGGCTTTAAAGTTGCCACTATTATTTCTGTGCCTGCAATCCTCGCACACCCTATTCCCACAAGCCCTCTGCTTTGGTTCTGCCTCTGCAAAATGAAACAACAGCACCTTCTTCATGCAGCTCTCCCCATGTTTTGCCTTTTTGGCCTGCAAACTTTTGAGATCAGAGTTCCTGTCTTAAATATACTATCTGGCTTTTCTGGACCCAAATGTTATTCAAGAAACTTGCTGTAGGTTCACTGCAAGAAATTTATACTAATATAATATTATTATAGGCTTTTTGATCAGAATTTCACAACATATTAAAGAAAAATAGATTTAGGAAGAGGAGTGTATATTGTAGGAATGATCATTTGTTTGACCTTAATCTGTCATTGGCAAAGCTTCCAGGCTGCACTGTATTAGCAGATGGATAATGGGCTCTGGCTGAAATTACTTGCACAGTTAAGTATTTATTTTCTCATTTTCCTACAGTGAGAGTCTCTAAGAACAGGGCTGGCATACAAACACGTACATTCCTGCATAAACATGTTGGGGTCATTGTTTAGACTGTTTAGGTGAGAAGCTGGGGTGCTGCCATCTCTTCTGCAGTGCTTTGTGAGAGGAACAAAAGCTGGAGCCAGGTAGTCACTGTTGCTTCCCTCGGGGACAGTGGAGAACTAAGCACAAAAGTGCAGCACCTCATCTGGGACGGGTTCCAAAGGACAGGGGGAGGGAGGTTTTTCACAGACTTCACTGGATTTTGGATCATCTTCAGAGTTTTTGTCTTAGAATAGCTTGCAAAGCTTCTCTGTATTGAGCTTTTCAGTGATGTCTTTGTGCTGTGTAGCTTTTCTCACTTTCTTAGAGAGAAAGTAATTAAAAAAGAAAATTTACCGCAGAAGTAAACAAAATTAGAAAATCACAAAATTTAGAGGAAATAAGATTCAGGAGACAAAACCCGAGAAAACAATAGAATGAACACTCATTTTGCATGCCTATGATCTTATTGCCTATAACTTTTGTTAACAGGTTAAGAAGAGCTCTTGCAAAGATTTTTATTAAGGTGCAAGCAGCATGAAGAACAAAAATGATCAATGTTACTAATTACACATCTTCTGATGATTTTGACATCTCTAGAAAGGAATTCCTCACACCACAACTGGATAAGATATGCATATTTTTTGTCAAGATGACTACTCCCCTAACTGATTCAAATATTATTAGAGCAGAATTAAGTGATGTGCGATTCCTGCCTGTGAACTAAAAATAGTCTCTCATTTGAACACCAAGATGTAGAGGGTTATTGATTATAAAATAAAACATTATAAGCAGACTGTGCACAAAGAAAGGGGTGCATCCAAGGGTTTTGTTCAGGAATAAGGCATTTATTTATTCAGGAATTATATAAAGAAATTTGCATCTGATGAATGATAATACAGATGCTTAGTAGTTACAGAAACGTCATTGTTTTCCTGTGGTAGGAAATTGTCATTTGAAGCTGGCTTCTTTCCTTAGCATATAAACCTGACATAACTGTTCCCAATGACACAGGGTAATTTTAATGCAAATTAATTGAAAGAAATTGAAAGGCAGGTAGGATTTGGTACTCCCATCTCAATTATATTAATTCTGCTTATATTAACCAGAGACAAAAGAAATTCATTTAACTGTGCTTTATTCCTAACAGAATCATGGGTAAATGACATTAAAAGAAAATTGAAATAGAAGAGCAGATTCCCTGCTTAGAGTTGTAGAAGCTGAACAGAAAAGTGATTTTAAAAAATTAATAAGGAAAATATGTAGCAACCACTGAAAAAGCCTTAGATTTTGCAGGTCAGATGGGAGTTTAGTGATATCTAGCAAGTCCCTGGTGTGGTTAACTGCAGGAACATTCTGGCCAGCTATCCACTGGTCAATTTAGAGGCAAGTAAAAAAATCGGCAAAGAACTGAGTCCTGTGGATGTAGAGCAGAAAAAGGTAAACTATGTCATGATGCCACAAAAAAATACAATGAATGCTGAATAAAAAAGGTATTGGATCAGGAGCCACAGGGATTTCAAGAAGACACAAAAAGCTTTGATCAGTTTGGCACCCCTGAAAGAGTTGCTGCCCCTCGGGTGGCAGAACCTGAGGGGCAGCAACTCTTTTAGGGTACCAAAATGCAAACATAGAAGCCTGGAGTCTTGCTTGGCTGGTGGCTTGCCCACACCTTTGCCACTCAGTTACTCCAGGCCTGAAACAATGTGGTGCTGTGCATGAATGCATGACCTAGTGAAACCTGTCAAATTGGGACTGGGATACAAGGCTTGAGCAGGAATTTAAATACTTGGAAATTTGCTTCGTGGTTCAGTTTTCTTTACTTGCAAATATGCATGTTTTAGTGAGGGCAGGGCACCTGCAACATTTCTGCTACTGCCGTGCAGTGCACACAAATCAGCTCCAATGACAGGTGTGGCAAACCCTTCTAGATTTCTTGTGGATACACATGATTGATAATAGAGCAGAGGCAGATGGGATATTTTTTAACTTAGGGAAGCAAACAGCATAGGCTATGTCAGCATTAAAAATTACATACTATCTTAGGAGAAACCCTAAATGTTGATGAGCTCCCTAAATCCATGTTGCGTGAAGCTTAGGATGGCACACAGACACAAGGCCCAGAACACTCTTGTACACTTCTGATGGTGAGGTGCTCTCTGTCCACATCAAAAAACACCAATGGCATGAGATTCTTACAGGTAAATCTGAGACAGTTGTGTGGGTTGCAGCTGCAGTCAGAGACTGGGTGTGACTGCTGTCCACTGACAGCATTAGATGGATCCTACACCTGGCCCAGATAGAGGTACTGCATTGTGGCCACCCAAAATTCAGGAATAAAAGTCCTACACAGCTTGATAGAAGTAAGCCTGAACATTAAAGCTCTACCAAGGCTGCAGATCTCATTGGCACAAAAAAGGGATAGTTACATATTTCTTGTGCAATTGGACACTGTCTTATTTGAACACTGCTGCTGGTCTGAGCTGGTCAGAATTCATTGAAGGGTAGAGAGAAAAGGTGCTAAAGATTATGCATGTGAGCTGTGAGTGAATAAGAGATTGGTGAAACTAGATATTCCCTGTAGAGGCACATGGAATTTAATTTTCTTTTAAAAGGTAATTTTTTAATCTTCTAGCGGCCCTGGAGTGTGAAGTCTGTTGATCCAGTGTATATAATTATATTCTGAGTTCAGGGGCTGATTCAGGTGTGAAATAATGAAATTATTTTTGTTTGTTTTAGGCTAATGTGTGAATGACAAAATTACTTGCAAAAACTATAAAAACTGCAGTTTTGTTGGACTTAATATTTACAGGGAACATTTTTCTCTATTTCTGAAGAGTCCCCAGACTTTGCATAAATCAGCAAGCGCTGGCATTTTCTTAATGTCACTAATGACATTTTGGCCAAGAGGGTCTCAGCTGACTTTATTTACTACAGAATAACACAAGGCAAGTCCTGAGGGGAATTACTGCATCACTGGGTTTGTTTACATTACTCTTTAAGCTGTCATCCCCAGCAAGTGTAATTAGCTGCCCAGTGAAACAAGATCTTTCATTGCCATCTTGCATAATGCTTAATGTAGGAATAATTCTCTGGGTTGTTTGTTATATATGGAGTAAACAAAATATTTCCTTCTCAGTGGGGTGAATAAAGTTACCATTGTAAAATGCTGAATGACAAAAGACAGAGTTTGCCCAAAGGCACTGTTTTGGAGGGATAACTGAGGGAAACTGACATTGATCTGATGCAATGTTGCTGAGCTTATTATATGGCAAATTTAGCAAAGAGCATATTATTCCAGGCCCTTACAGAATTATACCCACCAAGGGGCCAGTTAAGAAAGTAAAAATCTCTTTCCAGGAGAAAGAGGACCACACTGAGTATTTGATAACAACTGTGCTGTTACTCAAGTGATGGTTTTGGATTAAGCTAAGGTTAATGTAACATAGCTGAACTCACAGCTACTGATGCAAACAGGAGGGAGGACTGGTGGCAAGGCTAACTGCTGTGCTGCTCTCTGGAGAACAAGCAGTGTGTGCTTACTGCAAGACTTGTATGTCTTAATCACAGCATCCAGCCAAGCTGATTGCTTTTGGTGTCAGTATTCAGTGCTTTGGGGATAGGAAGAGAGTAAAAAGTGCTACCACAGAGTCAGAGAGGTTTTAACAAAATACCTGAATCACTTATGAACCAGATTTGCATTATGACTTGTGGGCGTAGACCACTTCAGGAGTGCTGTGAACCTGCACCCAGGATACCTGGCCTCCTACCAGCAGGGCAGTTCAGCCACAACTCTGAATGCAAGCAGCATTTCAGGACAGCATCAGAGTGTTAAATATTCCACCTTAATTACTTTTTCCAATGAATGTATATTGCCCTCTTCTGACCAGGTCAGTCTCAGCCTAACTGGAGGGGTGCATTGCTACACAATGGTGCCTTTTGCCATGTTGTACTCCTAAGGTCTTGACATCTTATTTCTTCACTGCACAGGCTGTGTTAGGGCTAGGCTGTGTTAGCCCTGATATCCCACTGGTCTCAGAGTAGCATCATTAGAGGGCTCAACATGATAAAATGTGCTAAGAGCCAACTGATGTAAAATAATACGTATGTGACATCTGAGCGAGGCTTCAGTGTATATGACCTGTGCTTTCCATGCTCCATAGAGGTTAATTATTTGTCTGGCAAAAATATTGTCTCAAATGACATGTTCCCCAGGAGGTTAAAATGCTCCCCTCTTCAACGGGGTCACTGATTCCCTTTGCCATTATGAAAAATTGCATCAAGTTTCACTGGAGAATAAGGTAGTGGTAGAGGGGATGGAACCTCTCATTAGTGCAGGGACCATGACCCATAACTCAGCTTCCCCAGGCAGTGAAGGTGGAAGAGACAGTAAAAACTGAGGTGAGATGTCAGAAAAAATGGAAAAGCAATCCTGACATTTCTTTTCAAATCCAGATGGTGAGCCAGCTCTCCATGTAAGAGTTGTTTGATTTATAAAAGTTACAGCTTTATTAATATTTTTGGACAAATGAGTAACAGGGATGGCTTTGGTTTTTGCTTGTTTGTTTATATGATCAAAAAGAAAGTTATAGAAGAACAAGTAAGCAAACCATGACTTCTATCAGGCTGACACTAGTGTAAAGAAAGGGGGCAATTAGATGCTGACACACACAGGTTGCACCAGTGGAGAAGTCAGTACAACACCCATTGGTCCTCCTTGAAATGCTCATCCCTGCTTATCTAAACCTCCTTTTCTGATTTTCCTCTGAATTGTTCAACAAGTGTATGGCAGTTGGAAAAGTCTGGAGGAAACACAAGTCATCCCATCATTTGAACTGTTCATCTGCAGTGGTAGAACCCAAGGCATCAGGAGGTGCAGCCTGGTCAATGGCACTTGGTACCAAGCGAGGACAATTTGCCTTGAGTTGTGCACTGAATAAAAGTAACACAGTCCCATAGGATGCTGGTGTAGCATAAAGAAGAAACTAAACAATTCTAGACCACAAAGATTAGACCACAAAGAGTTTAAACATGCTTCAGAGGTATTCATTAACTGTATGTTAACTGTATTTTAATGAATAGTCCAGGTATGTACAGCAATTGATCCATGGAATGATGGAACCATTTAGGTTGGAAGAGAGCTCAAAAATCAAGTTCAACCATTAACCCAGAACTGCAAATCCCACCACTAAACCACGTCCCCAGGCACCACATTAACACATTTTTGAAACACTTCTAGGAATGGTGATTTCACCATGTCACTGGGCAGCCTGTTCCAATGCCTGACCACCCTTTCCATAAATAATGTTTTTCCTTATATCCACTCTAAACCTCCTCTGGTGCACCTGGAGGCAGTTCCCTCTCATTCTGTCACTTGTTACTTTTGAGAAGAGACCGACCCTCACCTGGCTATAGTCTCCTTTCAGGCAACTCTTGAGAGTAATAAGGTCCCCCTGAGCCTCCTTTCCTCCAGGCTAAATATCCCCTGCTCCCTCATCTGCTCCTTACAAGATTTGTGCTCCAGTTCCAGCCAAAAATAGATGAAATAAGTTACTCATAGTCCTACTCACTGCTGCTTTTGCTGAATCCCCTGACATTTGTGTTTCTTTGCTACAGGATGAGTATCTTGCCTTGAATAGCAGAGGGGGAGGTCAGTCTCAGCATTCACGTGTCCTTCATGCCCTCTCAGGATCTTGTCTCAGCTGAAAAGCATCTAATGAGGAGGGGCTGGGCATGGTGCTAGTCTGACACCAGGGAGTTTGCAGAAGACCTTAGATAAGCAGTAATCTATGACCCTTCCAATTACTTGTATCCCTTAAAGACTGAAACCTACATGTGGAACAGAACAGGTGCACCAAAAAAGAAAAACTGCTCTCAGTTCGTCCCATGTTGTCTCAGATATTTCCTCCTCATCAGGGGAAAGATTCCTTGCACCCTTCCCCTGCTCCAGCCTTGGGTCCCTCTCTATGGCACTCTTCAATGTTTTAGTTATGAGAGCTTGATAAAAACCAAACTCTGACATGCAAAATGAGTTAGAGTTGTTTCTTTAATCATGTTTTCGAAAAAGTGAATGGTGATTCAGTGTTAACCTGGTCAAAAAAACCTCCCATGAGAGGCAGGATCTTGATTTTTACTTTAATAAAGAAGTTAAAAAATGGCTTTTGTCAAATAATCTTAAAATGCTATACAGAGAAAAAAACATACACACAGCTATGCTCCTTTGTTTCTTAGCAGAATACCTGGAATGTGAAGGGAAATGGTTTTTACAACAGAAGAACATGTCTTTCCCAAGCAATTATATCCCCTCACAGTAATGCTTTCCTGAAAGATAATCTGATGAAATTCCTTTGGTCAGGAGCCTATTCTTAATTAAATACCCTAAGGATAGCTATTTTAGCTATTTAACTTCGAGCTGTTTAACTCACTTGGGTTTAATGTCAGTATAATTCACATTTTCAAAGAAGCTGAATTTATGAGTAAATCCTAACTCACCTCAGCCTGAGTCTGTAGTTTGACAGAGGGGTTATAAAGGGAGTTAAGGAGTCCCTCTCTGCTACACAGACCTCTGGAGACTGGGGAAGCAGCTAGGTATCCAGAATGGGACAGTTTCAGGTGGACCACTGGTCAGATGCCATTCTGATGTCTCTATGCCTGAACTCCCTTGAGTTTCACCTTTTGCATACTCAGCTGTCTTGGAGCTCAGACATGCTCTCCAGAATTGTTTATGCACAGCTCTAACAATAAGCAGTCAAATACATCAGGGAGACCAATCAGTGATTTAGGCTGTGAACATCTGAAATAAAAAGGGGACCTGAAATTTATACATGTATAGACACAATAAAATTGAAGGCTATTCACACTTTAAATGCATACTTGGCTGCAGCCAACAGAGGCAAATGTTTGGGCAGCAGTCTCTGCATTCTGATTTGGGAGCTTCTGGACCTTCCAGGGGCAAGGTCCAGGATCATTGGATACACCTGAGAAACACTGAAAAACTAGACTCCCTGCTGCTGCCAGGCAAGAACAAAGTAAGGAGAACTCCCAGGGGTGGGATCAAGGAAGCTCTGGCAGCTTCTAATGATAATGATCAGCTGCCCTTAACCCAGCATGCCTGGAGCCAGCTGCCCATCCTTAGGACACGTTTAGCCAGTGCTCAGGTGAGGACTACTCAAAAGCCTGGGCTTGGAACACAGCTCCAAGGCAGCAGTTTGGGCAGCAGACCACAAAGGAGGGGCTTCAGTGGGAATTTTAGTGTTGTGACAGTCACAGTTATGGTGGTGATGTGTCACAGGGCAGCCTGCCTAGCAGGTGTTGGAGCAGCTGTTCCTGCCAGGGCAGTGGCCTGAGGAAGACTCTGGATAGCAGATGAAGGCCTCCAAGCCCTGGGCTGCAGGGAGTACCTGAAGCATCTCTCTGATGCCTGAGAGATGGCCTGCTGTCCTGCCAGGTGTGCTATCTTGGAAGATATGCAAACCAAATGGAGGAGTTACAGGTGGGAGTGAGCAAGCTGTGCATCATCAGAGAGGCCAAAAAAAGAGATAGATGGGTATTAAAAAAAAAAAAAAAAAAGGTTCTTCTCAGTAGTGTGAAGAACCCTAGACTGCAACTGCAGCAGAGAAGGAGGCAGTATCCACCACTGATATTAAGGCATCAAGGTAAGTGCAATTACTGGAGAATGGGAAGGATGGAAGTTCATGACTTCTACCACTAAGTAAATGCTCTCACCTCCATCTATGGACTTCAACTTGGGAGATGCATTCCCTGCCCTCAAAGCTGATGAGAAGTCAGGTATGCCTTCAGGCAAAGAATCTGCTCCATCTGACCCTAAACCATGCAAGACTATGGGGATGAAATGGTGAATTCATGCAAAAGGGTGCCTCCCTGCTGCAGGGAACAGAGGCACCCACCTGCTGATCTGACCACTACCTAGAGGGATGTGCCTGCCTGTGCCATGGCTACCAATGCCATGGAGGGAGTGTTGATAGACTCCTCCAACCCTCTGGGCACTGCAGACCAAAGGAGGTGATTCTCCCCCTCTGCTCAGTAATGGTGAGGCCACACCTGGCACATTGTTGGTTTGGGCTCCTCTGTGTAAGAGCAATGAGACATTGGTGCATTGGAGAAAGTCTATCCAAGGTCCAGGCACAAAGATGATGGACTAGAGCATCTCTTAGGAAAGGCTGAGTGAGCTGGGACTCTTTAGCTTGGAGAGGAGAAGGCTCATGGCTGAATTTATCAATATCAGTATGTGACTGATTGCTGGCACAGGTTGCCCAGAGAGGTGGTGGAGTTCCTGGAGATATTCAAAAGCTGCTTGGAAATGAGGCTGGCCAGCTGGCTCTATTGATCCTGTCTTGATTGGGGTGGGGAAAAGTTGGGTGAGATCATCTTCAGAGGTCCCTTTCAATCTCAGCCCTTCTGTGATTCTTCCTATTATTGCCACAGGGCTTTCTGATGGTAAGACTAGAAATGTCTAAACATTACTGTGATATTTCTCTTTTTGATTTCACTTCAAGTTTTTCACTGCATCAAAAAAGTAAATTTGCAGAGTGCTACCTTGAGACAATACTCTAATGAGAATTTGCTTGTTACAGATGGAGCTGTCTGAACCCATTAATTGTAGAGAAGAGCGTGTCTGAAAAACAGTCCTCAGAGTATTTAAAAAACCTTTGCCTGATTACTGCACAAGCTCAGAGACAAACCCAGAGGTGCAGCCTCCCATGTAATAGGCTATAGATGGCCACACCACATCAAATGGGCAGCTACTCAGCAGCCCCAGTGGCCTGGCTGTGGTTAGAAGAGGGATGAACTCTATCTTATGGTGGTACACATGTCATTTTAATTAATTCAGCAGCTGTTAAGGAGGTTACATTGTATGGCTAACTTAGAATGCTGGCTGTGCACACACAGCCTAAAAACAGAGGTGGCCATATTGTCAGTGGTACAGTGAGTTTACTCTAATTTTGGGCTGACACCTGGGGCCAATATCAGCAAATGGAGCCATGTCAGAAAAATATACTTGATCCAGAAGCAAAATTATACATTTTCATCTGCTTTAAATTTAGTTTCATATCATCATGTTCAAAAATCTTTCTAAAGAGGAAAGAAATAGTGCTTGAGTCTTCTATTGAAGATTTTTTGTTACAGGTATATATGAAAATACCCCCAGTAAATAAAAGATTTATTCAATTTCTTTGAGGAAAGTGAAGCAACTTATGGCATAATGCATTCCTCAGGTCATACAGTATATTAATTTTCTTTTTAGAAAGACAGATAAAACCTATTCACTAGCTACAAGTCCCCCTTTCCTGAAAGTTCCTTGAAGAAATAATGTCTGGATTAGGAGTCAAGATTTTTTTTTTTTAATCTAACAAAGCAAAGCTTGTAACACCAACACAGGCAAGGTTTGAATGCTGCTAATAAGCTAATCAGTGAATCTCCATTTCTCCTGATCTTGATGTATTAAAACAATTGACATGAAGTTTCTGATTAATAAGTACTTGCTGAAATCCTCACTTTAATCAAGCCTACTTGTTTTTTTACTAAGCTTGAACAAATGTTCTGATCACAGTCAGCTAACATACTTTTATTTAAAAAAACAACATAAAAGACTTAATTTTGGATACTATTGAAAAGATAACAAATTCATCTTAAACATTGTAACAATTTATTTCACTATTCATGGTATGGTATTTCTTTACCAATATTAAGAGTGATTAGGATTTAACCTATAGTGTTAAAAAACCCCAGTTATTACAACCAGCCACATCCTGAAAATGGTCATGACCGTGAGACTGACAGTCAAATTGGGTTGTTTGGCTGAACTGCTGCAGTATTGCCATATTGTTAATCACCAATTTCCACAGCAGCAAGTTTTCTTTCTGGTGCTGTTAATGTCTCCCTTGATTCTTTCATAGGACTCTGGTTGTCTTTTAGGCATAATACTGCTTTGTTAAACTATGCTTAACTGTCTATAACGGCTGTTCAAGCATTTTTTTCTTTCCATAATTTTTACAATGTGTTTAGGAACAGAATACAGTGCAGTGGATTAGAAAATGAATTTATGTCCAGCTTGGGTATTAATTGGGAGTCTCAATACTTACCCTGTTTCAAACCACAGGTATCTCTTTGAATATTAGGCAGTCCTTTGCCTAATCATCCTTTTACTCTGTGCTTGGGGGTATGGGGCTTAAAATGCTTGCCTAAATGTAAACCTTTGGTCTGGACATTTGGGAAGGTGTCCCAGATATGGACATCTGGGAAGCTGAGGACTCCAGTCAGGGTTTGTGTGCTCATTTGTGATGAGGTGAAAGGAGGGAGTGCTGCTGTGTGCATTGAGACCAACAAGCAACATCTATGAAGCCACTAAAGCAGGTCAGGTCCTGTTTCCTGAGCTGAACTGACACGTAGTGTGCAGGAACACAGTTCTTCCCTCCCACCACCCAGAACCACGTGGCTGCATCCAGAATGGCAGGAGCAGCCCCCCACTTTTACCTTTGGATGAGTGATGTGCTGGGGACCATGCAGGAGCTGTGCAGGGCTAATGGCTGGCACTGAGGAGGGAAAATCATAGCTCCAGATGCTGTGGATATGGAGGCTCTGGGGAGCTGGCAGTTTGGGAGCAGGCACAGCAGCCCAGAGCAGCCAGCTGTAGAATAAAGACCAAGCAGAGTGGGTTGATGAGGTGAATCAAACTGCTTGTTAAATAATTAAGCTCCCCCAAGGAAGTACCTTTTAGTAAGAGGATGAAGAATGCTAGTGTTTGGGAGTCTTCTGTGTTAGTTTTGATTTGTTTTTTAACAGTGTTTTTAGTGTTCTATATTTGTGCTACAAATTAGGATGGCAAAATAAAACTTTTTAGGAATTTCAACAAGTTGCTTTCTGGGGAAATTTTGCCATAAAGCAAATTGTTAATACTGTAATGTGATCATAATAATAATAATAATAAGTAGACATAGTAGGCTATTTTTTAATATGCCTTGAATTTTTATTATATATTGTATACAGCTCCTGCTAAAAAGGGCATACTTCCTCAAGAATTTAAAGTCTAAGGTTCTAGTCCTGCAGTATATCAGTGCATTTCTTAATCTGTATGCACTGCCAATGCAGCCAGTTGCATGGGAGCAGTCAGTCACAGGCTATGGTTTTCCTAGAGCAAAACTGAAAATTTCCTGGGAGGACCCAGTGCTTGTGGTTGTTTTTTTTTGTTGTTGTTGTTTGTTTGTTTGTTTTTTTAAATTTAGCTAATATGTCTTATTTTCTTGTAAAGTTGAGGCAGCCTTCACTTTTGGAGTGCAGGGAAGTGTAGGGCAGCTCCTATAACTCACTGTGATAGCCAAGTGCATACTGTTGTGATGAGTTTCTGTAAATCCCAGAAGGTTTCTGGGATATACTGTGCCTTTCCCTTAATATGGAAACAGTTATTTACAGCCAGCAACCACACTGAGTACAGAGAAATGAGTAACTCACCAAAAGTGCCTGTAGCTTCTGCCCTCTGACTGGGCAGACAGAAGCCCCTAAAATATTGATCTTACTAATAGTTCAAAAACTGCCATTAGCAAATAATTGTCATAAATTAGTTGTACCAACTTTACTGCAGGATAAATATCTAAGAGAAGTCATGCATTTTTTTTGCTCATAGTGGCTAATGCTGTTGAAGGCCCAGCACTCTGCATTGTTTTATGCTAATAGGCCAGTGGTAGTTGAACTTTGTCACATGTGACCTGGTGTTTTATTTGTCAGTTTTTAAATTTGTCATTGCACTTTGCTAGACTGTCACCCCAGCTTGACATCAGCTGAATGAAGCCTCTCTTGGAAAGGACAAAGAGTGAGCCAGTGAGGATGGTGTCTTTCAGGGCTTTCAGTGGCAGACAAAACCAAAGTAGTCCCTATTTAGCAGTGGTGTTTATGGCCCAGCCTCATGGTCCTTCAGTTCACTCCCCTGTTTTCCTGCCTGTGTGAAAACTGTGCAGTCAAGTCCCACAAGAACTATGAGCACTTCCTTGGATACAGGGCACATATGCACTTTCTTTCCCAGCTGTCTAGTCAAATAGTTTATGATGTGGAAGAATAAACTCTATTTATTGCTGCTGCTGCTGTAGATAGCATCAATTACAATACCCCTTGGGAATCCCCATCTTTCATCACTCAAAAGTCCACCCTGTTTACTTTTATTCTTATTCCTTTAAAAGAGATTACTTGGACATTCTTCTTTCTTCCCCCTCAGGAAAATTTGACTTGAGTAAATGGTATTTCCACCATACTAAGCATCTCATGCAGCTACCATGTGAAAATAAAAATTACTTTGTGGGATTTTCCACTAGCTCTGAATGTACAATAGCTTATAACATAAGAATAAAATGTGTGAATTATGTCTTCTCACAGAGTTTTTTGTTAATCTATTGTGTATTGTAAGGATTTTTGCTGTTCTAGAGGTGTGTGAGATGCAGCAACATGTCTTATTGACTTTTCTAACATTGGGTATCATAAGATCTTCAAAACTGAATTGCTGCCAGTTAACCTAAATTAGGACTGTGCTTTGAGGAAACTGATTCCCCAGCAAGCGTGGGTGTAGCCTGTTGAGGGATGGCAGTTCTTCCTCTCTGTCCATCTGCCACCTGCCTTAGCTCACAGTCTGCTTTATTTTCAGCTGGCAAGTAAGGGCCTTCAAAACTTAGATAGAAAAATAATCAAATGTATTTTGAAATAGGTAAGTCATTGAAGCAGCAATTTAGAAAAAGCTATCACATTGGTCATCACAGCTTTAAAAGTGAAAAAAAGTTGTTTTCCTTGTGCTATTTAGAGGTGAGATAATAATTCCAGGGCAAGTTTACCTTCCAACACGACAGTGAAAAGTACTCAAAGCAACATACATAGTAGCTTTCAAAAGAAAATAAAGAGTTAAGATGAGCATGATGTATGGTTAAGCAGTCAGTTCCTCCATGGTCTTTTCATACAACTATAGGTATAATACTGATCTGTTTCCTCTAAAAAATCTACTGCAACTTACTTGGTACTACATGGTGACATGTTGTATCTCATTCTTTTTATGCACATAGATATGAACAAGGGATAAAAATATTTTTTCTTACATTGACTTTTTGCTCTCTTTCATAACTTGGAAGTTATTTGTACTGCTAAATACGTAGGAGACAAGATCTGAGTACTACTTGTACTGTGCAATATTTTGCTTTCTTCTCTGACTGCTTTTCTCCTTGCCACACGTCAGTTCACCCAGTCTACCAAAATATCTCCTTCAGTGTGAGATAGCCAGAGTGCTACTCTGTGTGGAGCAGCATAGGAGGAGTAGACTTTGACAGCACTTTAACACTGTATGTAATGAAGAATCTGACTCATTTACAAAAACGATAAGGATATTTATTGTCTACATTGGTGGTTAATGTTAACCAAGAACTGAAAAAGCATGTGTTTTTTACATGTACTCATGCTGGTTTTACTCAGAGCTGCAAAGGGAGGTGTAGCCCACTTGCACCTGAGGCCCCCCAGGGGAGTTTCACTGAGGTCAGACTGAATTCTGATCCCAGTTCTGCTGCCCACCTGCACCACTGCTGTCAGCATACCCTGCTGTCTCTCTAGATTTCCTCTCCATTTGTCAAGTAATATTAATTGCAGTCATATTTTCTTTCCTGCTATGAAGATTAGAAGAGTAAAGCTAAGTCTGTCAGTGAGAGACTTGGCTAGCATGTTGTTAAGAAACCATTTTGATGGTTTTGTGGCAGTCTTCTTCAGCAATACACAGTGAGGTAGGCATGTCCCTGATCTCCCATTCTGCCCTTCTACAAGGGCATAATCTCATTGGCTAATCCATGTTGCTGCTTCTTTGCATTTCACTTGCAGTATTTTGAAGAGGATCAAGGATCCTTGATCAAGGATCAAGAACATTGATCATGTCATCAATGCCTACACAGAGGAGCAGCACAGCTATCTTCTTTATTGTCTACAAATCACATGTGAAATAAAGGAGAACAGACAGTGATCGACCACAAGCATTCTGTTACCCTCTAAAGGCTTTCCATTTTAAAAGATCCCACCCAAGTGATTTCAAGCATTGTTTATTTTTTGGGTTTTTTTTCCCCTCCATAAGTTTATTTGCTGATGCTGCTCTCAGATTTCTACAAGACTTTTCCACTTTCTCTTATAACCTCACTTGGGATTCTTTTCTTTTGCAGTCAAGGAATTCTCTGACCCCCTTAAAATAAGCACAGCGGTGCCACTTACTTGAATAACACTGTGCTGAAGCTGAAACAGAGCTATAAAGATACTGCGCTCTGACTCTGCTACAAAGACACTACCAGCTAAAAGCAAGAACTTCCATGCATAGCTTGGAATGTTGTCACCCTGTTGGTAGGTAATGAGGTATCATGAACTCCAGGCTATCATCTGCCTGGAGTACAGAAATAAACACTACTGATAAATTTTAGTATTGAGCTAAATTGTATTTACAAGTTTCTAGCACTGGAGTTTCCACACCCTCTTTGACTTCAGTTTATTCTGGATCCATTTTGTTTTTGAAAGGCAGTGTTCAATCTACGCATATATCTCCTGCAGACGCCTTAAAAATGCTCAACAGAATGCAAGAAGTATTTGCAGGATTGCTTGTCAGTTTTGTTGTGTCCAATTTACACGTTCCTGTATTGCACAGCAGTCTGCCACAGGCTTGTGTTCAGTTCATGGTCCACTGTAAAGCCCAGAAATTATTCTCCAGCACTTCCTAACTATTTGGTCCTGATTTATACTCCTGAAATTGGTTATTCCTGCCTAAGGGCAGAGTTTTTTACTTGTCTTGACAGAATTTTGTCCTTTTTTTTTTTTTCCCTGTCTGTTCCTCCAGTTTCTCAACTTCAAATTCTACCTCTGGTATATTTGTGGAAGGAGGCAAAACCAGTAATGTACTGAATAGGGTAACATTAACCTCCCATCTTTAGGAAGCCGGTAAAAATTTCAACAAGAAGAGAATTCAAGACTTGGCATGTTGCACTGACTGTCCTATATTGGCAGCAGGAGGGAAAAGTTACAAACTTCAGCCAAAAGTTGTTACAATCAGCTGAATCCTATTTGTTCTTGATTGCCTGCACAGCTCAAAGCTCTCCCAAGGATCTTGGAACATGAGAACTTGGTGGGTTACACCCAGATACATTCCAGCATTTTCTGTTAGCATGTGTCTCTTCCCATTGATTTGAACAACAAAGCCAGGCCTGCTGTAAGCTGAGTGCATTTCTGCTTTGCTAGATGAGGGCCTTAATCTTTAGATGAAGTGTGCACACAGGAAAACAAGAAAGATGAGCTGCAAACAGATTTTCCTACCTTCTAGTAAGGAGGACAAACCAAGCATTTCTTGTTTTCACACCTGTGCTGACAGGTCACAGTAGTATGTTACAAAAGTTCCCTATTGATGCTTGAAGAGAAAAGCATGCTTTTCATAAAGGTGCTTATGGTAAACTTGCAGAATAAAGAGGCTGTACTTTTTAGCCTTGCTTTTAGCAGAAACATTGTGTCATTTACAGATATATTTGTATATTTGATAATGATTCCAGTATTTAGCAGCAGCTCTTCTTGCCTGTTTGTTTGGAAGCCTCTAATGGCTAAGTCCAGTTGAGCTCATTTCATAGCTTCCCCTCTCTGTGGGGCCATCTGTTATCCACTCACTTTTTTTTTCTTTCCTGATTGGTTTCACACAGGCCCTTTAGTTCATTTCAATTAGGGTAGTTTGGAGAAGATCATTCTATAATCTGCAGTTGTACCATGTGTGTGTTGTCCCAGTCCCACCCCACTTGTCTGCCCACAGTTAGATGGAAAATATTCCATGATGAAGAATGTTGTTGAATTTACCAGCCTTGGTGGAAAAAGACTCTGTGGGGATTTTCTCCAAAGCTGGAGGATTTCTGCAGGTAAGCCTATAAAACCTGCAGAAGAGGGTAATGAAAAAATCTAAAAATAGAAAAAAAAAAAAAAAAAAAAAAAGCTAAAAATGTTGACACTTTATTTAATCATTCTGTTGACCTTTTATGTATATCTGTGCATATATTCATGCATATACATATATGTATATATAAACACTGCTGACCTTCCAAATCTATACATAAATATTATATAATTTATAAATATACATTATATGTGTGTGTGCAATATAAAAATATCTATCTCACTTCCTTGGGGATTTTTTCTTTAGTTTAAAAAATTCTGGTTTCCAATTCATACAGGTCATGAATGAGGCTGGAGAAGTATAAGGGGAATGAAGAGATATTAGAAAATTGCTATAAGCTTCTTGAAATATATCTCCAGACAGATGAACCTGAAGGCCTCTTTTGCTTCTGAAAATTGTGTTGTAGGTTGGGTTTTTTTATATATAATTTCAGACTCTGAGCAAGAGTTAGATAATGATAGAACAGGGAATTGATGCTGGGAGGGGGGGAGGGATTTTGGAAGCAATAGTTCAGAAGCAGAAGGGCAATGTCAAGCTGGAGGAACCCTGTCTCACTCCCCCTGTCGTCTTGTCATAATGAACAGAATCCTAAGGAATTCCCTGAGTTTTGAACAATTCTCATTTCAGATTGGTGCGGGCAGCCATCAAGGAGTAGTTGACAATTCTAATATTATCCGTGTCACTGCAACAGTGCTGCAATAGGCCACACCTTTGAGAAGCATAGCAGCAATCTTAATTTGACATGTTACCTTTCAAAGCACAAACTCCTCTTGCTGGCTGCAGGCAACAAGGGTTTTGCAGAACTGCTCATGGCACGTTACTGCTGAGGGCTTTGTCTGAGTGCAATAGCTCTGCCTGTCTTGCAGTGCCTTCAGTCTGAGCTTGGCACAAGCTGAAATTTTCTTGTTTTATATTTTTATTTTATAGCCCCAGGGAGGAAAGATGCAGGTAAAATGTCAGCCTGGAAGCCTTTCCACTTTGGCTGGGAGCAGAGGACGGCACGGCTTGGGTTGGCAGGGGGCTCAGGGGAGTTGCTGTCTCCCCTGCCACCCTCTTGCAGATGGATCCCAGGTAGCAGCCTGCAGCCCTGTCCTGCTGTCCTTGCCGCTCCTGGAGCCCATGTGAGCCGCCGGGACAGTGGAGAAGGAGAGAGAACGGAGCTGCTGACGGGAGACGGAAGGTTCACAGGATTCCTCGTGGAGTTGGTAAAGAAAACCCCCAAATAAAACGGGGAAAAGGCAGCGTGAAGGATGTGCTCTAGGTTTATAAAGGGAGGAGTGCGAGGGCTTTCCCCGATGATGTAAAGACAGCAGCCCGCTCTAGGAGCTAAGGAAAGGCTTCGTGCAGCCGTTCCATTACTGAGATATCACCGCGTCCGTGCTGCTGGGCCAGCCCCGGCAGCGAGGCGGAAGATCCCGAATCGCTACTTGCAGCAGGCGTGGATGCGACAAGGAAGAGCCAAGGTCGCAAGGCAAAGCTGTGGAAGGTGTTTGTCTGGGGACAGGGAGCCCCTCCGTGTTCCCGGTGCGGCCGGTGTGCGTGACTTCGCTGCTTTCCACAGCTCCACCTGGTGTCGGGCCGCGGCAGGGACGAGCTTCCAGAGCTGCTCCTATCCCAAAACCTCCCGCTGCCCTTCTCCCTGTGCTCCTCAGGCCTCCCGGGGTGCCTGCTGAGTACCCACCGCCTGCTGCCTGAGTGCCTCTGCCCTTGCCTTGGTACCTGACACCTTCCAGCTTTGCAGCTGCCCTGTTGGAGAGTGCATTTCTAAGAAAGGATCGGTTGGCATTTGGCTCTTTTATGCCAAGTATCACTTACTGGGAAAAACTGGTGATGGCCTTCTCATTTCTCAGTGTGACCAGGCTGTGAGCAGTGACAAACCCCAGGTGCCACCTAGAGTGTGCTGCTGCACCGCTGGCCCGTGTGGTAAAACAAACGCACCAATGCAGCTTGCAGTCAGGCTTGTCTTCCTTGGGGCAAGAGCAGTCACAGCTAAAGGCGTTTTTTAGTAACTGTGTGTTCACAACTTGCTGCCCTGCTGCCCCTGCAGATCCCAGGCTCAGGAGACAGCAGGTAGTGGGAGCTCTGAATCCCACCCTGCAACTCCTGCCTGGGCGACTGCACCTGAGCAGCCCCATGAAGAGCCAGGGGAAAACCCAGGTATCAGGGAATGGGATGCTGAATCTTCAGCTCTGGGGTACATGTCTGCAACCAAAATATAAAGCCTGGTTTGGAGGATGTTGCTTTTTTCATTGGTACACAGTAGCTGTTGGCTTTTTTCCTAATACTGAGTGAGGAACTGTCAGAGCAGAGATGATACCTTGCACTAGTATCTAAATCAGTGTTTCTACCCAACTCCTCATCTGGTTCCCTATGTAGCCACCTACAGTCAAGGAAGGGCAAGACTGAGCTGAGGTATTCTGACTTTCCTGGCTGCATCTCCATTCCTGGAAGATGTGTAAATATCCTTCCTCTCTCTCTTTAGCAGACAGGTTTAGGGTGGGAGGTATGGCTCACAGAACAGCCTCAAATCCCCCATGGTTGCCCCCCAGAGGCAACCATGAAGATCTTCAGAGGGAGCCCTTTCAGCTGTAGGCTTCTGCTTATCCTGTTTCTAATCATGGCTGTACCCATTAAGACTCTGCTGCCGGAGCCAGGAATAGACCAAAGTAATCCTGGTGCCCAGCATCCTTACAGAGAGTTTTGTAATTCACAGCCATGTGTGTGTCATCTTAACTCATTCTGCCAGGCATTGCCTTGTGCAACATGTACAGGTACAATCTGCCACCCACCCACCAAAGCACTGTTCTCCACGAGTGCTGTAGGTGTGAGAGGCTGATCTGCCAGTCAGCTCTCAGCTACAGATAAAGCTTTTCCTACACGGAAGTTTGCAGCTTAAACCATGTAGTTTTAAACTAGCTCTTTTTACACAGCTTATGACTCTGTGTGTGTGGACTCTGGATTGATTATTGACATGCTTTGGCTTTTCTAACAGCTTTTTGCTAATGGGAGTTGAGCTGTTTGCCTCCTATGTAAGATATGTCCGATTAGCACTTCTATACTGCTTCTGCTCTGGTGGGCGAGAGATAGATCGGAGGCCAGACACTTCACTGCACAGTTGTTTGACAGGCACGGAGAACGACACATGCAAAGTCTGGAAAGTGGAATAAACAAGTGCTCAAAGAAAATAACCTCAATTCTTCATGCACACTTGCAGGGAAGTATGTGCCAGGCTGCTGTGTGCACTGGGATGGAAGATGACCCTTGAGAAGCGAGTGAGGGTGGGTGCTTTTCCTTTGCACTGCAGCCAGGCTGCTGTTTGCCTTGCAAGGCTGAGCCTTGAGACAAACTGTATGCTGGAGACAGGCAGCAGGAAGGGTCAGATCTGCAGACACACTGAGCAAAATGGATTTCAGTGAAGGTTCTGGGTACCAGTGAACAGAATCAGAAAGACCTGGGCTTGTGCAGCTTCTGACATAATGGGTGGGAATTGCCTGCAAAACCTCAAGTCTGACTGGGGAGGAAATGGGGGAAAGCTTGCAAAGAAGTAACAGGATGGAAAGAAGCCTGCATCAGTGTCTGTGGTGAGTGCAGTACCTTAACTGCAAAAATGTAATGACTTGTGTGTGTAAAGAGTCAAGAGAAAATGGCCAAGGGGTAGAATTTGACATTGTAATTGAAGCATTCACAAGTGCTTGAGGATCATTTCTGATCACAAGCAAGCAGCACTTCTGCTCTGTGTCTCACAACAGGTTAGCTTCCAAATGTGATGACACTGGGGTACAAGGACTTGTGCTGATGAAATGCTATCACTGATGAGCTCAGCAAATATGGTGATCTTGAATTATGAGTCTCTGTGAGAGCTAAAGCCACTGTGTGTTCTCCCCACTGGCAATTACTGAGCAGGATCTGTTTCTCCCTTGCACTTGCTTCCTCCTCCCTGCCCCCATGCACTTGGGAAGCTGCAGTGTGTGACCATTTGAGCATATGCCAATCTCTTCAAAGATTCTCTGTAATCCCCTATGCTAATCCTCCTAGAAGAGGAAGGATGCTTGTAGGAAGTACTTGCAGATCCACACCCAGAATATTAAGCCTGTTATAACACCCAGCCTGTCCTTGCATCTGCTGACTTGTTTCCAAGGAAATTGTTCCTCCTTCCTGTGGACTTACTTTGAAATGTTGCTTCAGGTAAAAATAATATTGTTTGTTTCACACATGATCGAGAAGAAAAAGCAGCATCCAGGGACAGCTATCATTATTCACTACACTTAGTGATGAACATGAGAGGCCACATTTTTGAAGCAACCTCTAAGGCTGCACAAGTCTGTAGATGCAGCAAAAGTAGGTGTGATCCATGTGTCCAAACACTGACCATCAGCCTCATGCCAAGGATCCCCCTTAAGGGATACACTATGGCCCCAACAGAGGAGATGAAGTTCCTTGGACCAGTACAAAATGAGGTACATTTAAGACATGCCCATATGATAAATGCAAGGGGAACTTGAGCACCAGCTGAAACCTGCAGTTGGCACTAAAGCTTTCCAAGTAGTGCCAGTGCTGAGAGTGTGGCAAGGCCTGTGCTGTTTCAGCTCCCCTGTGTGGCATTTCAAGCAGACATCAGTTAGAAATCAATAGCATGTTTTTAAAAGAAAACCACAGGCTCTTCTGTGCTTCCTGGCAAAGAACACAAGGAGCCCTGTGCTGGAAAGGTCTCCACATCTTTGGTAAGGAGGGTACTGGCACAACTAAACAAAAGCAGGGGTCAAGTCACCTGCCAGAAATTGTCACTTTCCACAGTTATGGACACAGTTTAGCTAGTTTCCTTCTCAGCAGTATTTGACAAAAGGTGTGGTAGAGGCTCTTGTTCTTCACAAGGATTATGTTTAATCACAATAAGTATTAATGAAAAATTGATTAAATGAATAATGATGCCCACCAGACCATTACCAACCAAGGAGGAAAAGGCAAGGAGGAACCTCGGTTCCAAACAGATGGCAGGTACTGGCTTGATGGAAAGCTCACTGCAAGGGAAGGGCAGAGAAGGGAGCAGGCAAAGAATCAAGGGCTGCAGTGCAGAAACTGTGAAGGGCTTAAAGAAAAAAAACATGAAGGTTTCAAAACACGTGTTAAAACTTGAGTGTGCAAGAGGGCACTGGATTTACTTCTGGTTGTTTAACAGTGAACTCCCAGCTCCATCAAGTGAGAACACCATGCTTTATCTTCAAAGATGAGGATGATACCAGCCTGATTAAACTGATCTAAATCTGATGAATCCATGAGAGATCACAGAGAGATACAGAGAAAAGAATCAATAAAGCATTAATAGATGGTAGAGTTGCTGCCTGTAAATCAATTTGGAATTATCTGGTGCACTGCAGTTCATAAAATACACCACAGGCTGTAATTGTGAACTGGACTAAGTTACAAAGGAATAAACATCCAGGAGCTAAGGAGCTGCAGCAGGAGTGGAGTGGTACACAGGTGAAGGAATACATCAGCTGCACTGCCCCAGCAGAGAAAGCAATGAGGTCTGAGCTTCCTCTGAGTTCTCTGGTTGCCATCAGCACCTGCACTGCTCCACACTGGCACTTTGGGATGAGCTGGAGTGTAACAAAATTAGAACCTGGACAGCAAAAATGAAAATTAAACTCGTCAATGGTCTGGTAAAGGGAATTTTGGAAAATATGCCTATGGCATAAAGGATACTTCTATAAATTGATTCTTACATGTTAGAGAAGTTCACCTCATGTCCCTATAGATAACAAAGCTGGTTCAGCTGAATTGAGGATACAGATTTTGAATGTGGCATCTTTGCTGAAGTCTAAGGTAGAAGAGAGTAAAAACAACAATGACCAAAAAGAATGAAATTCAAGTGTCTGTGTGCTCCATCTTCACCAAATCTCTCTCATTTTTGCAGAGTGACACTGATGCCATCAGCCTGGATATCACAACTCCTTCCCTGGAGAAAATGGAGGTTGACATGCTCCAGGGGCAAGGGAGAAGAGGTGGCAACTACCAGAGATGAGTACAGTCAGTCTTAGCACCAGGTGGGGACTCCACACCTCCCTGCTCAACATCCCCTGCTCCTGCAGTCCAGGGGCTGAGTGTTAATGAAGCAGTTGCAGTTTAAACTGTCCTAGGGATCTGCATTGCATATGGGAGAGCCATTCCCTGCTGCAGGATAGACTGCAGTCTGCCAGGTGCTGGCTGCTTACTCCATATCCCTCACCAAGATGCAGTGATCTTGCAACTTTGCCAAAATGCTGGGGTGGAACCAGCAAAAATCTGTCACAGTTGGAGGTCAGAAGCTGTCTTTTCTATCTCCCAGGCCTGCATGGGCTGTCTGGATCCCAAGCCAAGCTGCTTCCATTTTGGCTTTTGGGCAGTCCTAAGAGGTTTCTATTCATTTTACAGCTTGTTTTGCCTTGCTCCATGGCCCTTTTCCCACCCAGAAATGTGCATGCCGAACGTGGTAAGGATTGAGAAAACTGTTACAAAGATTATTTCATTTCTCTTTATCCAAAGTATCTTTTAAAAATTAATAAATTGAGCTTTCACATTTTTTCCTTGTTTCCAGGGGGAACTGTGAACACAATAAAACTGTAAGTAGTGCTTTGAATCTTAGAAGGAATGCTAAATATGAAAAATGTATTTCTTTCACATTAGAGAAAAATTCAGTATAATTCTAAATAAATATTTGGCTGCAGAAAGTCTGCAACATTTTGTTGGTAGTGAAGGAAAAAACTAAAACAACCCATGGGATGCTCCTCCCTGTATCAGCAGTGTGGGGAAGGGGATTGCTGCTCAGGATGAGCCTCCCACTCCTCTTGCACACCCATTAGGAAGGTTTGGACCTGAAGAGCAGTGTGATTTCAGTGTGGTTCCAACCTGGCACTCTTGGAGGTACCAAGTGACTTTGTTGGGTTGGGATCATTCAACTTAGTTTAAGCTTTGTGCCCCAGGGTATGGTCCTAAACTAGGTGGTTCCTGATGTGCCAACAGCTAGAGTATCTAGCAATATAAATTCCATCAGGAGGAAGACACAAGGTGGTACATTTAAGGAGTTCTCCAGAAGTGTTTTATGTTGATTTAATGTATACACCAGTTCCCTGTTGTACCTTCTGCTTGTCCTCCAGTTTAGGACTGTTCTGCTGCCCTCTGAGGATATTTGGGACTGATTTCCACAGAGACTTTCTCCATAGATCAGTGTTGTCCAGCAAGAGCGTCTGCAAAAGCACCACAGTACTTGGCATGAATTGCAGTTCTGCAAAGGCACCACAGGACTGTACTCAAGTACCCCTGTTACAGAGTGCTGCAGCCAGGCAGCATTCCTGCCTGGGGAAATGCAGCTGTGGAGTTTCCTCTCTCTCTCAGAAGGGACCATGAGACCGAGTGTGTTAAATTCACATTATTAACCACACTGTCTGATGACAAAGTGACAAGGCTGTTGGGCAGCAGCAGCACAGTGCTGGGTGCAGAAGAGGATGTGCCACAGACTGGAGACAACAGCTGCGAAAGAGTTTTAGCTGAAAGACTGTGAAAATCCCACTCTCGCTTGATGGGGAGCCAACCTAAGTGTGATTTTTACCTGGAAGGAAAAGTGGTGCTATGAACTTTTGTAAGCTGATGATCTTTTGTCTCCCATCCAGTCAGTTTGCTCCTAGAAAGTCTGTAGCCACATGATTGTTCCATGATAACAGGAACTAGGGTTTTTAGAGGAAAAGAAACACCTAAGATAATTTTGAATCATTCAAAATGTTGTTTAGCAGAACATCTATCCTAATTCTTATCAATTTAATTTATAAGTAAACAAAATCAAATTTTTGTCTAATCTTTAGTCTTAAAAAAAAAAAAAATCTGCTTGGATACTTCGTTGAACTTTCGTAAATTTGAAAAAATGTTTTCCAGCAGAGATGGTCAAAACAGTTTTGCAGAGCTTTTCTTAGTACTCTGTTGATAAAATGTGCTAATGCTAGCAAGTACAGCATAGATGAAAATGCAAGGGCAGCTGGGAAGTCTTCACAACAAGTATTCTGTATCATGTGATGTCAAAGACCCCTAGACAAACGTAGCTAGAGACACCAAATATCTCAGAGGGCTAAAATCCCAGCTGAGTCTCAAATTCACTGTGCAGGAGAGGGCTGTAATCTGCTAAAGAAAAGCAGATGTACAAAAGTCATTCTGGCAGCTGCATCTGTCATGCTGCCTCTCCCCCACCCTGCCTTGACAGACCCACTCTTCCATCCAGTCGTGTGCTGTTCAGAGATGACAGAAATAGGCAAGCACAAATGTCAGTCATGTGAAATCTATCCCTTAGGATAGTCCTTTCCTCATCCTGCCTCACAGTATGACTGAGGCCTATTGCTCCCTCAAGGAAATGCTCTCAGAATTTGAGGCCACCTACTGGGCAGCACCCCTGGGGTGTCCCTGTGCAGCTCCCCCACAGTGACAGCACCCCTGTGCTCCACGAGGGGACAAACCCATCCTGGTTCGGCACTGCACATGCTGCTCCTTAGGGATCCCCTCACGGATCCAGCGGCTGGAGCCTGCTGGAGGGGCTGCTGTCACCTCGCACCGCACTCCTCCTGTTAAGAGCTCAGCGCCTCGATGGCGGGGGCGATGCTCTCCTGCCCCACCAGGATGAGGGGGAGCGCTTTGGGAGCTCTGGGGCGCCCAGGCAGGCACGCCCTGCGCCCAGGAGAGCACCGCTCGGTAAGGCTGGCGAGCACCCAGGCCTGTGTGCGGGGAAGCAAAGCCCGCTGACCCCCGCAGCCCCTCGGGCCGGGCGCGGCCCGCCCGGGCGGATGGTGAGGGGGTGTCCCCGCGGCCTCCCGCCGGCAGGCAGCGCCCGCGCCCCTCCGGCACCGCGCCATTCCCGGCGTTTGTTCCCGTTCCTGTCAGCTGCGGGGAGCCGCACACGGCTGCCTTACCGAGCACCGGAACCGCACGCTATTTACACATTTCAACAAGCAAGGGCATCACCATTCACTGGTTGCAAGTTACGTAACTTTTGTGTAAATCACTACTCAACCGCCATTTGCTGGCTGTATCTCGCTTCTCGTGTTAATCATCCCGCGGGCGCGGTCCATCCCTCCATCTGAGCCTGGAGTCCGCCCTAAGTGGCCAGTGAGTCGGTGGTTATGTTCGCCCACTGCCGGGACTACCATTCCCCAGTTACTGCTCAGCCCCGCTGACTTCGCTCCTGCTGGCTCTCGTCCGGACAGCCCATAGAACTGTGTTCCCCATTCCTTAAAATTCTAGCCCAGCATCCGACGCCACAACGCAGCTGCAGGGCTCGGTCCGCCCCCTCTGAGGCGGGCCCGCCCCGCGGCGGTCACGGGGCCGCCCGGCACGGCCATGGCGGCGTGCGGCACAACGATGGCGGCTGGCAGCGCCGTGTGGCTCGGCGGGGACGCGGTGAGGCGGCGGGGTCTGAGCGGGGCAGGGCGGCGGGGGCTGAGCGGGGCAGGGCGGCGGGGCCGGCGGGGCGGGGCTGACCCGTGTCCCTCGCAGGTGGAGTGGGTGCTGTGCCCCTACGACGTCCATCACCGCGTCCCCGCGCGTCGCTGGAGAGGCACGCGGCGTCCTGCCGGCTCCGCAGGATGGGATACTCCGCCGAGGAGGAGGTGGGAGCGCGCCTCGGGAAGCGGGGCACGGGGCTGGCGCTGCCGCCGCTCGGCGGCCGCGGGCCTTGACCGAGCGCTTTGGTCCCGCAGGCCGAGATGTACGACTCCAGCTTTTTCTACGAAAACCTGAAGGTTCCCACCGTCGCCATGGGTGAGCGGCAGCGGGGGCTCCGCCCGACGGGGCGGCACACACGGCTGGCGCTGAGGGGAGACCCCCGGGGAGGTGCAGAGGGTGACGGGCTGAGGGGAGATCCCGGGGGGAACTGAGATGTGGGACTGAGAGTCCGGGTCCTCACGGTAGCACAGCCCCACTGCCTTGGCAGCTGTCAACTCCCCAAGACCTCCTGAGCCTCCCCTGACCTCTTGAGCGTTTCAATCAGTAGGTTAGTTTTCTCAAATTGTAATTTGCAATTTACTTTAATTTAGCTTTTTTATGCTTCTGTCACTGTGTAATTCTACTCTGTAGGTCACTTTTATATTTTCGTCTTAAAATCCAAGGAGGATCTGTTTTTTCCTCTTACTAGTTTCTTCCTGTATTCTCAGTCCCCACTCTTGCACCAAATGCAGAAACTGTATTAAAATGCATGCTTAGAAGGTGGGGAAACTGTCCGTAGAATTTGGAGATAAAGCAATGGTACAGAGAGCAATATACTTGCATTTCTTCTTCCATATCCTTGTAACCCAGAAATACATTTTTTTCCTTAATTTTCTCCCCTCATTTCAAATATGTAATAGATGAAAATTACATGTTTACTTCAAATGTCCCTTGTACATGAATGAAACTATGATGTTCTGTACTGTACCATAAGTCTCGTAATAGAGGTTGGGGAATAAAGACTAACCCAGTCAAGTACCTGAGAACATGATTTAAAAGTGTATGATTTTATTTTCTTCTCTGCCTGCAGATAAAGATCTACAGTTTCACATTGTTAAGCAGGCTAGAGCCCAAAGTGCAAAGGAAGGTGCAGGCTACAGTGAAGGTAAGGAGCAAGCAAATACTGACCTGACTTCACCAGGCTCCTGTGGAGAAATGCTCTTGTCTCCCTGCTTGCTGCTCCCTTCATTGCACTGAGAACTGCTGTGAGGAATTTCACTTCATTTATTTTTAATATTCTTCCCCTGCATATCTTGGAGCATGATTACTTTCTATACTTGGGGCAACTAAATGAGAGACTTTGAGTCTGCTGTGGTCACACCTCTATTACTTTCAGGACTGGAAAAACCAAACAACATGTGTGTTACTATGTTGGACTGTTTCAAGACTGAACTAAGAAGTTGTATAAAAACTATGCTGGCGCATTTGCAAATGTGATGTTGTCCTTTTTTACTGCTCCAAGCTCACTAATGTGTTTCATGTTTCAGTGGGTTTTGTGACCAGCCAGGGGACCAGGCTAGGACCGAGTCTTTGAGGGTTTAGACTTAGACAAAGTAGAAAAATAGGACTCCCTGTGGAATCTGTAGAGCTTTAGTATATGGTTGAGAAATTACTGCAATACCTGAAAGAACATTTGCTCTCTGCAGACTTTGGTTTGTTAAACATATATAGGCAGAAGGAAAAGGGACACCAAAACTTTTCTGACAGTGAAATACAGCAGCACTTGCTTGGACAATTTTCTTTGTTTCTCTGGCATAGCAAATAGAGGCTTAATGGACAGTTCCTTGGGAAGGAGATTTTCTGGGATGAGCACTGTGTTTTGCGCATGTCAGGTGCATTTCCTCTGAAGGGAAGTGGGAACTCATTAATTTGACTCCCAAGTAGAGAAGCAGCAGATAAACTCTATGTGGAGTGGTTCATTGCAAAAGTGCACCAGTGAGCCACTAGATGCCAGTGTTCACTGCCCAGATTTCCTTAAAAGTTTGCCCTTCTCTGAGGATAGCACTAAAACTGGATCAGTGGTTTTCATTGTGGCAACTTGGCCTGTTGTAAGATTTACTGACTTGTTTGTTCAGTTTAAAGTCTTTGGAAACAGAAACAAATGAAAAGTAATTTTCCATTGTAAATTTCCTTTTGACTCACTGTCTCAAGGGAAGTGATTTTCTTCCTTTGTTTTCTTTCTTTTTTCAATTCTAATCATATTTAGAATATTAGCATAGCTACTTTGTTGAAAAGAAAAACTGATATTAATCACAAGTTGTGTAATTCTTAAAAAATCACAGGCATGTAATTATCAGTGCATTTTTATGGACATCTGTGACGCTGTAAGAACAGTACATTTTAAAAAGAGACTTCTAATTTTTGTGTTTAAATCCATTTGTTCATGTTAGAACAGTTCTTGTTTAGGTTCCAAGTACAGCAATAATGAAATCTTGTATTTTAGGTTTGTTTGTAGAATTATTGTGGTTTCTCTTCCTCTTCTTTGGTATCTTTAGTGATAGTAGGATGTGAAAGATTGCCCAGCTTCCATTAAAAGCTGAATAAGCTGGAGAAGCTCTAGGTTTGCTTTTGTGAAGGGTGTTCCATACACCCTTCTTATGTATTGGCTCTTCTGTCTGCCTGGAGATGTGTGGGATCGTGTTGGGAGAAGGATTATGGAGGTCAGATCAGTGGTTGCTGGAAAATTGAGTTTTTGACTCAAATTTTTTTTGCTGGCAATGTCCTAGAGCACAACCTGTATTGCATCCTGTATCTTTAGGGAAGTCACTTAACTGCTGTTGCAATGGATTAAGAATGGATTGATTTGTTTGGAGGCATGTGTGTTTTAACTGGGGAATGGGAAAGAAGAGTGTGCAGGCAGTGCATTTGTTTCCATAACTTGAAGTCAGTTATCTGACCTGATCTGGAGCACTTTGAAACTGCCTTTGTGGTCCTTTTAGCTATAAATTCCTGTGACAGTCTATTATAAAAGCTCTGCAGAGAAGGTGACTGAGTGAGACTGATTTACACAGTGCTTGGTTATCTAGTCTCCTAGAAGCTTTCATTATCATTGGCAGAACAGGTATTTTGCAGCTAGTACTTTACACAACATTTTAGGAGTAAGATAAACTCTTAAGTTAGAGCTGCAGTCTCTCTTGATTTAGCTTGTACGCCAAGAGCTGAAACTCATGGGAAATCACAGAGGGTCATTTTGATCTAATCTAGTACGATTCCTTCAGGCATATGAAAACTGTATCTGTGTAAGCAATCAAGAGAGGTTATACAGCCTGCGTGGGGCTTGGGAGGGATCTCAGAACAGTTCTTATCTTTCCAAATTAAGAAGGTTGAAACTTATTACAGATACATAGGGGAAAGATGAAAACAGCCTGGGAGTTTACTGCACTGTTTGTTTGTTGAGCTTCTTGGTATTTTACTGCATAATTATGCTACTTCACAAGTGATAGCTCTCTGTCCAACCTCCAGGGTCTTATTCATTACTGCCTGTAGAAGTTCCTCAAAACCACAAGCGTTTCACCTGTGACCTGACCCAAGCTGACCGCCTTGCTCTTTACGACTATGTTGTTGAGGAAACAAAGAAACAAAGGTCTAGATCCCAGATAACGGAAAATGACAGTGATCTCTTCGTGGATTTAGCAGCAAAAATCACCCAAGGTTTGAAAAATGATCTGTTGTTCAATTTATGGCTCAGAACTTTCAGTTTGTCAGTTACATGAGTTTTGTTGAAAGCCAAACAGAATTGGTTTTTTTTTTTTTTCTTTTTTTTTTTTTTTTTTTTTTTTTTTTTTTTTTTTTTTGGTGGAGGTATTGTTCTTAAAAGCCACAGCAAAGATCTGGCATCACAAAATGCTAGTTTGGTCTCCTTTATGATATTTTCCTTCTAGAAGAGCCTCAGTGCTCTGTCAACATGTGTCAACAGACACATGTATTGTGTGTATCTTAGTGGATGGATCTTCTGTCTTTGCAGCTGCTGACTCCAGGTTGCTTAATGTTGCCAGTGTGCTGTGCAGCTTGGAACAGTTACCTGCTGTAAGATATGATATGATTAAAGATCACTTAAGAGTAAAAGCAGAACTGGAGAGGTTGGCAGTCGTCCAGGTGGAGCTCTTGAGCAATCTACTTTGGTGTTGGTCTGGGACCTCTCATCCCTGTTGAGTCATGCCAGTTTCTAGCTGTACCAAGTGCAGCAAAAGCATCTGTGTCACCCCACAGGCTGTGCTGAGGAGGTGTGACAGTGCTTGTCATCTACACAGGTAAATTTTTTATAGAATCTGGCTTTCTCATTCTATGACTTACTGTAATACTGGCTTTGAAAACATGACCTGTATTTAGAAGGCGTTTGACCAAATCACAGGCCCATATATTGGTTTAGATCACAGTTTGGAGACTGAGATGACATAACAGCGTTTGCTGGGTGGCTTTTTACTTGTGTATAAACAGCCAGCAAGAAGGCTGGGGAGGAAGCTTGAGATAAAATCACCATAGTTTCTAAATACAGGAGGAACTTGAGAAAGAACACAGTTATTTTATGTTCTTGAACATATCTGCAGGTGCTAATGTCCTGGTAATGATGGTTTGTTTTACTCCCAATTTTTTTGCTAGATGACAGTCAGAAAGGTCCGAAGTCCCATCTTGAAATTCTGGCTGAAATGCGGGATTACAAAAGGCGGCGGCAGTCATACAGAGCTAAGAATGTTCATATAACAAAGAAGTCCTACACTGAGGTGAGATTGGGAAAAAAAAGGCTTTTTTTTGCACAGAAGTGCTTATTATGTATCAGCATAAACAGTTATATGCTCTTTCAAGGAGAAATAATATGTCTTTCTCTGCTTCTTGTATCCTGCTTTATTACTGTTGCAAACTGTAGAGGAATGTTTTTGGTTTGTGGCAGCAAGTTAAAATTAATAAGCATTTCTAACTACTAAGTTTTGAAAATGCCAGCAAAATATAGGTCACATCATAAAATAGTGCTATTTAAATTTATTTAAATGCTGAAACATTTTTCTGCAAATAAGACTTTCCATTCAAACATCTGATGTACAGGGTTTGTGGGAGATTTTTCTGGGGTTTGGGTTCTTTTGAGATGTTTACAGTTTGTTAGTGTTAGTTCAGGCACTACCATGGCATGTTTGTTTTTAACATATCAATCTTCAGGTGATTCGGGATGTGATTGGTGTACATATGGAAGAACTCAGCAATCAGTGGCAGGAGGAGAACAGGTTGGATAATGCAGAGATATCTGAAGGAGGGAAGTCAAAGTCTTCAGGAAGGTATGCCACAGCTGACAGCTTCTTCAGGCATGGAACAGATTGTAATTTTATCTTGCCACCTTCTTCTAATAGCACATACCAACCTTATCTGAGTCATGTGCAAGGTTTATTTTATTTTAATTCTGGTAAGTCTTGCTTGAATAGCTCTGCCTGTATGAAGAATGGAGAAAAACTATTAGGTATCTTTCTTTCAGAGATAAGTAGGTTAGTTGCAAGTGATTCAGCAGAACAGGTAGTTTCTGGTGGAGCTGGGGGATGAATAGTGCTCCCTCTGTGCCCAAATGTTTATATATGTTGTAGCTGGGTACAGAAGGATACTTGGAAATATAAGTATATTCTTACCCTTCCCTACCACATAACATGTATTAGATATATTACACCTCAGAGTAAAGGTTTCCATAACATAATAAATATGGGGAGGCTTTATAGTTCTTATCCCTGCAAATTCTGCTGTGCTAATTGGGAATGTGTTTTAGCTGTATGTATTTCTGCTGTGTCAAGCAACACTGCACACCCTTCCTAACGTTTGTCACTGAAGTAAACATGGAGTCATGACCTAGTAATTGCTTATTTCTGCCTCTTCAGCAGGTCTTTGAGAGGAGAATGTTTTTGAAATACACTAGAAAGTGACAGTCTGTTCCCAGCATTAAAATGAAGATGAATGGATGGCAGAGAACTGAAACATTCTGCCTAGGGAGGTCCTGGAGCCTCCCTGTCTAGAGGCATTCAAAACCCACCTGGACACATTCCTGTGTAACCTGCTGTAGGTGACCCTGCCTTGGCAAGGGGAGTGGAGTAGATCTCCAGAGGTCACTTCCAGCCCTAATAATTCTGACTCTGTCAGATCAGGACTTAGGTTCTCAGCTGTAGGTTGCAGCTTAAGGCAGGTGGTTGAAGGGTTAAAGATTTAAAGCAAAACAGAGTGAACCCCTTCTACTGTCTCCTGTTTCACAAGCAGAGGTGTTAAGACTGAGGAGCAAGTGTTTATTGGAAATAATTGGATTAAATAGTGTGCTGACTTATGCACATGAGATATGCATACAGACTTGGGGCCTCTTTTGGGAGGTACTGTATTCCTTAGAGAGATAGAAAGGCTTAATAAAAGATATGTCCTCTGTCTTACATCATTAGTAAGTCATTATATTACAAAACTGGTACTGGAAACAGTGACTGTGAAACTATTGATTAAAATCAGTTAAGTTTATTTTCAGAAGGGAAGACAGGCGGTCAGCTTCAGTGGACTCACGGCAGTCTGGGGGAAGCAGTAAGGATACGGAGTGCATGAGACACAGGAGAGACACCAGCAGGAGTCCAAGTAAACGAAGAAGGAGTCGTGAGAGAGGCAGAGACCCTCGGAGAAAGAGAGAGAGGTGAGCAGAAACAGCAACAGCTGACTCCTGCTTCTGAATCAGGCAGCTGTAGCCATTTTCCATGAGAATTTAGTGCAGAGGCTGAGAATATCTAGTCCAATTAAAAAGCTAGGCTAACCTGATGCAGTATGACAAGCCAGTGGCATGAGGCTACTAATACTGAACAAAAAATGCTGTAAGACCATAAACTGTGATCCAGTCTTCAGAATTTACTGTCACATCTGAAAAGGGGCACTTTCTGCAGCATGCTGCAGGACTGCAACAGTATCGTAACAGGCTGTTGATTTTACTCCTGGATCAACATGGTTAAATGTTTCTCATCCACAGCTAAGTGCCTGTCATGTCTAATGCTGATTTCTGCTCTAGACCTTAATAAATATTATTATTTTTTCACTAATATGCATACACTAGCCTTTCCATAACAGATGCTTCAAAACAATGCTGTTGCTCTTCAGTACTTCTGTACATACAGTTTAGCAAAAGTAAACAAATCTAGGCCACACTTGTAATACTATCAACAAGGACATATTTACATCTGCAGGATCACAGGTGTATGGGACCTGTGTTTGAGCAGACATGAGGACTATTGTGTAGAAGAAATGCTGCCTTGCCTCTCATGTTTGGGTAAATGCATTGCATAAGTTGCGTGGGTGGCAATGATAGCTTGTCTCAAAGCTGACTTCAATTACACCATGATGCCATTCATCCTAAACTAATTGCCACTCTGGCACTGCATGACAAGGCTTGATTAAAGCAGCATGGAAAATAAACTGTCTAAAAGCAGTGTACTTTTTTCCTTAGAGGAGGACATGACTACATTTAATGAGAGCTTTCCATTTTCCAAGTTGTTTTATTCTCTTCAGACTCTCACTCTGAGCCTAACAGCTCACACAATGTTTATGTTTTTGTTTCAGGGATGAAGACAAGTATCACAACCATAAAAGAAGAAAGTAGAAACAAGAACCTGATGGTTTTGTTCATCAGCTGTTCAAAACATAACTTCCACAAGAACTATTGTTATTGCCGTTTTGCCCAAGACAGTAAAGGTGTGCACATAATATTGGTGTTGCATCACACCTGTGCTACTTGGAGACAAAAAAGTGCTAAGGTTCGTCAGGATGGAAGTAGTGTATATCAGATAATATGTAAATCTGTACCATTTATACATCTGTTAATAAATTATATTGATCTCTCATGTATTTAAGTTATTCTGACAAGGCTGAAGAATAAAATTTATGAGAGGCTGTACTTACTGGCCTTCCTGGCTCATAGATAGTGGATACAGAACAGAGCTAATCCTTGGAGTCCAGGTCAGTTACAAAGAGGGAAGGCATGAAGAGAGCTCTCCCTCCTGCCTAACACTGTCACCTCTAGGTACAGACGTTGCCTACTTACAGCATGTACCAGAGGGCAGATTTCAGAGTTCTCCAACAGGATAAAACATCTTCAACTACTAAATTATAAAATATTGCAACTGCTAAATGGACAGTAGCACAAAAGTTAGGTGTTCCCAAGCTCATGCTTGAAGAAAATTTGGAGCAATAGAATCTGGCAAAGGTGATGAGAATGTTGCTCTACACAGAAGCTAGGGGGGAGGCACCAAGGACACTTGGAATATTACTGAACAGCAGGTGCATTTCCTTCCATCAATAACTAGGAAGACTTCCCATCATGTGGATTAACATACAGATATTTGTGATAGATAAAACAGACTTAAAATGTAGCTAGGCAGTTCTCTTAACTCCTCACACAATCTACTTCAGCAAGGTCAGTCACCATCAGGCAAGCTTCTTGCCTCAACAAAGTAAGCAACTGTAAGAGAACAAGCTTGCAGATCCGTCTTTCCTAAAATACTTCTGTTTGATCAATGTTCCAGGAAAGGGCACTCTATGTTGCTCCTGGTTGTGGCCTTCTCAGTCAAAGGGAATCTTTCCAGTTTTACTGTAGCCTATAGTATCCTCTTTCATACCTCAGTTGTTTCTACAATTAAGTGTGATTATCTGTCACAAAATATTTTGTCTAGTTTTGATGGATTGAGGCTTCTATACCTGCTACAGCAGTCTAACCAAACAACTTTGTGTCAGGTATTTCTTGCCTATGTGACAAAAGCAGTAGCTTTTCCTCTCAGAAAACAAGATACATTTTAAAACAGCTTTATTTAGACAAGTTTATCCAAAAATGAAAAAAGATACTTAGGTTCTGAAATGGTTCTAATTAGAGGGAAAACAATATGGAACCACTGCAGTCCTTGCATGGATTCTCATTGGTTCTCATTAAGTTCTTTCAGTAGAGCTTGGTAAAACAGTTTGTTTAAAGAGAGCATGTCCAGGCAGACAACCAGAACCAGTTGTATTTGTGCCAGAGTCAAAATGAAGTCAGAGCTACCAGAAGCATAATAAGAAATGTTCCAATTACAGCTGCCCTGGCTTAACTGAATTCCATGTTTTACTTAACAGTCACTTATCAAATGTAGGTAGGAAGCTTGGTAACAAAACAACTTTTGCTCAAAACAAGCACATGAGTGAAGGGGTTGTTCCCTAGGGGTGGTGATCACTGTCTGAGAAACAGGAAAACAATATGACCATGTATTCAATTAACATCCTCTGAAAGGCCATGTCAAGAAGAGGACAAAGAAAAGGAAATGCCAGAGAAGAGGATCACGTTGTTCTCTGCAAATTATAGTACTTTGAACACAAATTATTTTCTTGAACTTATTTATTCCTTCCTTTTTTTTTTCCCTCTCACCTCATGCTGAAGAATAGGGTTGATCAATAAAATATGAAGGAGTATGGCAGGAAGTGTCTGACCAGCACCATGCCAGAGTGTTTGTCCCTGGAAAGGAATAAGCCAAAATTTTTAAATGGCACCTTTCACATGGTAAATCCTAGTGTGTTGGACAAGATACAATATAGAAATGCAAACAAAAGGGTATGATTAAAAAGTGGTTCTTACTAAAAGCTATCAATCTGATAATTAATGATGAAACAGTTCATTTGTATGCTTTTGTTTTGGAGCTCCCATGAAGTTGGAGCTGGTGGCAATCTCAGGCAGTGTATGGAGTTTGCATGGCAATGTTTTTTGGGGGGAGGTGGGGGCCACAGTGGTGCCTTCTATGAGCTTCTGAGAGAAGCTTCTCCCATGTTCATCAGAGCCAATGCCAGACAGCTCCAGGACAGGCTGGCTGCTGGCCAGGGCTGAGCCCAGCAGAGATGGTGGCAGTGCCTCTGAGGTTGTGTCAGCCCACCATGCACACAAAAAGAACAATTCCAGAGAGACAGTAGAAACAGTTAAGTGTCTGTATGCAAACATGCTATGCAGGCAGCACATGGAGCACAAGCCTTTTACAGACCTTTTCAAGTTGGTGTATTTCATGTGACTTATGTGTGACTATGGATACAATGAGAGAACTCTATCTCTCTCTCTGGTTTATTATCTATGTTAAATCAAAAACAGACCAGAAGATGCTGCTGGTTCCAGAAGCAGTAATATGCAGATGTTGTTACAAGACTGTCTATAACAGCTTCCTTCAGGGAAAATTATACCACCATATAGAGACTTCAATATTTCAGAGAAAGATGGATAAATAACAATTTAACAGTGCAAATGCTGAAGTTGACAAAAAATAACTCTGTATACTTTTGATACAATCTTAATCAATCCTTACTCCTCACCATAGCTACGCCCAAAAGAAGATGGACTATTCACCTGAAATTAAAGGCTTATGGAGAACCAAGGCAACTGATACATTAAAATTCCTTGCACAGATTTTTACTTACGCTTGTTCTTTAATTCCTAGGAGGAATGCTTTAGTTTCTGTCTTTGATATCTCTCCATCAATACTGGCCAAATACGAATAAAGGAATGAGAATGTTTCGAAGGGAATTCGAGCAGCTCCGCCTTCTGGGTCTCTTGTTAGGATCTCGCAAGCCTGTTTCATTGAACTCAGTAAGGACTGCAGGGGGTTCCGGCAAGAAATGAAAGGAAAAGTATCAGAGCCATGAACATCCTTGCATGCCATGACAAAATCCATACTGTAAGCCATTAAAAGGGAGGGTAAATGAGAGAAGGTGTTATCACTGTTGCCTAGATTTAAACCCCAAACTCTCTAGTGCAGGTCCACGGATGGAAACCATAATGTAGCTAGAGTAGCGACTCTAGGTAGTAAAAAATACCAGAATCTTGTGATGGTTAAAGACTGTATAGGGCAATCTGAGCTCTTTCTCCATAAGCACCAAATTGCTCTGTTCTGCTACTGTAAAAGCTCCAACATCACTGTATCTAGTAGAAGATCTTTTTGTGTGTGTGTATATTACATCAATGATTCTAAAGGAATTCTCAGCAGCAGTTAAGGCAGACAAATATATAACCCCCAGAAAATGAATACAGATTTGGTGGTTTCATTATTATATTATATTATATTATATTATATTATATTATATTATATTATATTATATTATATTATATTATATTATATTATATTATATTATATTATATTATATTATATTATATTATATTATATTATATTATTTTTAGATTATATTTTGGCTGATATTTACTGTTTCCCCTATCTCTATGCAAGCCCCATTTTAATATAGAAAAAGCACTGAGGAAAAAAGCATTTAAAGAATATTCGGTTTAGTCAAAGGCCAGTAGCATCTGAGTTACCTTTAAAAAACATGCCTCAAACTACTAGTTCTAAATATATTTTGAAAAAATTCTTCCTTTAATATGGTGTTGATAATCCAGTGCCCTATGCATGCTGAGCTACATGGGGAAAAGTTTGGAAAAATTCAGCATTGAGGTTGACTCAGTCCAAGACTGGTTGGATGCCATTAAAGAAACAAATAAAACCACACACACAATATAAAAACACAAAACCAGACCCACACAGCCTTTCTTCAACCTAAGTCTTAATATTTTTCACTGCAACTTTTTCAAAATTTACTCTTACGTTTTCATTATTAAGCAAGCAATTTCTATGTAAAAAGATAGTATTTCCTAACTGTAGAATAGCAATACTTAAAATAAACACAGTATCTGTTTAAGATCTAGAACATAGGCCAGAGAAGTGTCATCTTACAATCCTTTAACAGTTTTACTTAATTTATCTCCTCTCCTGGGAGGCTTCTCAGGGAAAAGAGACGCAGCTGACTCAATAATGGCAAACTTTGCATTTTGCATTTGGCTACCCCTCTACTGCTGCCCTTTCTGGTCCTGCCACCCCAAGCTGCCACAGTTTCTCTCTCACAACACAGCAAAGTTATTTATATTCATTTTTCCCACCTTTGAAAGACAATTGAACAGGCTACCTGTGTGGTCATTTCTCCAAGACTTTTGTAAAATGCATTGGTGCTTTATAAAAAAGATTTTTCAGACTGGTGCTCTTAATAAGTTCATATTTGTCTTCTCTTGTATCTCAACTGTGACCCTGTCTGACTTTGAATGCAATTTACAGCTGCAGGAAATTAATGTAAATTTCTTGTGTGTGTCCTTCCCTCTGGTTTAGAAAAATGAGGTTTAGGTTCCATTATGTAGTACTGAAATCAAATAACTCAATATCCAAAAGGACAGTGAGATGGTGAAATTTAGTGTCTAGCTCCATCAGAATGATGTTCCTGTGACTCTGTTTTTTGATTTGGTTTGTTTGGAGTTTTTTTGCAGGGAGAGAGGGGTTGTTGTTTTTTAGATAAGTAATGCTGCTGTTACTATTTTTAATAGAAGAAAAGAGCCCAAACTACGAGATCATTTTGGGAGGGACACTGGAATCAAAAAGTACAAATTTGAAATAAAGACAGACAGACAGACACAGACAATTGCACAATTGCATCGCCAGGCCAGTTTAACATTCAGGGCTTTCAGGTACCGCAACATTCACAAAATATTATTTCACATATATTTTCTTTTTACTACCTTCTTCCCTAGTGTGGAAATCATTAGAAGTATTATACTTTATAAGAACATCAGCTTAATGCATTTTATAATATTTCATTCTGTTGAAATGCTCTGCTGAGATTTTATTACTGACATTAAAAGAATTAAATGTAGCTGTAGGAACATTAAGTGCTGCTGAGAAAATTTAATTGGCTACACAATCAATTAAAAATTGGTTCTTTAATTTCTCCCTTCAGTTCTCCTTCATGGACATTTACACTAACACCATCAGCATCATTCCTCCATCATCCTCTCTCACACAGTACGAGCTCCCTGCAGACACGCTTGCTCTTTTACTGCCACTCCAGTAAACTGAGGACTTAACCACTCTTCTGGTTAAATTCCCCAGACCAAAATCTGATGGGCAGCAGAAGTAAACATGCAAGCCACTTTGCCAGCTGCTGCAAAAGCAATCACCATTCCCCAAATCCATCTGCATTAATTGTTCTATTGTCTATCTTGTGTGTGGATCTGAGACAACCACTTGTGTTTGGATACCAGGGCTCCTGCTGTGAACATACCTCACCAAGCACGCTGCACCCAAGTGCCAGAAACTTCATCCATTCCACCTCCTCACCAAAACTGCCCAGTTGCAGGATAGCTCCCAGCTGCTCCTCTGGCAAACCCAAATGCTTCCATTTCTCCCTCAGTTCTGCAACGGTCACCACGTCTTTGGAAGAAAGCTTTGAACAAAATCATGGTAGCACAATAAGAACTTTGAAAACCAGAATGAATTTAAGAACACGGTCTCCCCAAAATACTTCAAATACTCTCTTCCCAACCATCTCCAGCACATCAGCTTTCGTCAATAGCATTGTGCATTCGATAAAGAACAGCTTGTACCTGTTTGTGCAAGACCTTAAGGAGTCCTGGGGTCAAACCAGCATCTTTTTTCTCTGCTGTTAAAGGCATTTCGAGCCTCTCCTTCACAGGAAGGGGTTCACCTTTAGACAAGGCTGAAAAATACCTAAGTGAATGGAAAGAGCAATGCCTCAATGCCCATGGCCATTACAAATTGCACAGAAGTAAATGCTCTTACAGTTCAGTGTAAGAATCTGCAGGCTCCCCTACAGGAGCAGCAGCACCTGGCTATCTGCCTATGTGCCAACTCAAATCTTCCTGTGCCCAGAAACCATGATCTTTAGACTTTATTTGCTCCTTTTTGTGACACTCTAATTATTCTTAAGGCATTTCAATTATTTTGTGCATAATTCAGCTCTTTTGATTGATAAACCTGAGGGTTCATCTGTTTAACATTCCCCTCATGCGCTACCCAAAATGTACATCTGTTTATTCACATTACAACTCTCTCCTCAGCATTTCTGCTATTTCTGTCCACTCTGAAATAAAACTTGGAAGCATAAAGGGCATTGGATGCACATCCTTTTAATTATACAGCTGCCACAACCTTAAGGGACTTAACTGGCCAGCAATCTAAACTGTGCAAGGAAAACTGTTTTTATCCAGGTGCATCTAATTGACAAGTTTCTCCACTTGTCCTGCCGCATCTGCCCTGGTCATCCATGTCCATGTCCAGGCTATCCCATGCTGTGCAAATACCTGCTAAAATACACAGCAGGCAGCACTCCCGAACTGAATTAGTGTGACTGTACACACAGAGATGCACAGTATGTATGCACATGTAACACCCGGGCTATCTGGCCGGGCTGCCTCTGCTCCCGCCAGCCCCACCTCCCAGCAGGCTCCAGCTGCAGAGGCAGCCGCCCGTCACCTCCGTCACATTCCTAAGAAACGCCACGCCGTTTTAAGGTGATCCTGCTGGCTTTCTCCAACACAGCAGCGGCAACAATTCAGCTTCAGGTTATTTTCCTTTTAATGGACAAGCCAGACTCCAGCCTGGCTTTGTTAACAGCCTCCCCTCCCTCGTGTACACGGTATAGACATTTTCCAGTCCCCCCAGCTGAGAACATCTCACAGATACCTTTTAAGAGCTTGCCCACACAAACCATAGGACAGGAAAAAATTACAGTGAGCAGTTAAGGTAAAAGGAAAAAACCTAGATATTAAAGGAGACGTATTTAAACATCTAAATCAACTCTATGGTGAGAGATTTACTATGTAGATTATCACTTCAAAGGTGCAATTTTCCAGGCACTTTTCCCAGAAAGAAAGAAGAAAAACCGAATCAAGCTTAAGAATTAGAAAGCTAATGTATACTTTTTCCTTTAAATTCCAAGAACTGAATCTCAGATGAGAGAAGAAAAACCAAACCAAAAGGAAAAAGAGTTAGTCTTTCAGATAGAAAAACTAGTAACAAAAAGCAAACTAAGATACATTTTTCTGTATGGAAATCCAGCTATTTCTGAAGTAAGCCAGCCCTAAACCTCAAGAAAACAGAAAATAAATAAAATACCACACTATTTTTAAAAGGCTTACATGCTGCATTAATGCAGAAGTGTATATGCAATGCACATGCTGATGTAATATTCAAAGCTATGTCCACTACACAATGAAGAGGAGAGTGAGGTTTTGAGGTGCCATATATATAGCTCTCTGTTATCAGGTGAACATTGTACTTACGCAGCTGCCCACTGCAAAACATCATAAGGCTGAGTCCTAATAGCAGCTTTAGTAAATTGCTTCAGAATATCAGGTAGCTCCGGGGGGATTTTGATCTGCTGAGCACAGAACATAGTTTCTGGAAGAGGCATGGTGCCCAGTCACAAGGACCTGAAAGAAATAGAACACCAGTTCACAGATGCAGAAAGTGAATGAAAAACTGTGTTTGCACATGGGAGCAAACAGTGCCTGTTCACAAATTCCCTCCTGTCCTACTCGATAGCTGGGGCTTCTGGACAGCTGACAGACAGGAAGGGTAAACAGACGAGCCCTGCATGGCTCTAAAAGACTTGGCCACACCAAGTAAAACACTGCAGCTTGGGTACAGCTGGGTGAGGAGAACTACTACTTTAACATGTGACTTCAGAGAGTTTTAACTGATTTTTCTCCTCAAACCTACCACAACAAAAATCTGTCAAATGGGTAGTCCAGACAAATCACACCACATATGCCATCATGAAAGCTATCTACACTGACAACTCACTACTGCATGCCAAGGAAATCTTGGCATTTTTGTACAGATGCTGGAGTATGCAGATGATGAAGTTTCTATTGTGTTTATGTGTCCAAAAATGCTGTAGCAAAAAGTTACTAATTTGTGCTCGTGACAGACTTTCCATCAAGCAATTACAGTGATGAACAAAACAATCCCGTGTGCTGCAAGCACATATCGTACTTTGCTCATACAGCTCTGCAGGTGTGTTTGTCTCATTCAGGATGTAACTCATTTGTTGCAAGGAATCCTGTTCCCCAGGATCCAAAAGAAGGCAGAGATAGGCTATTGTATGGTCCTTCTCCCATCATAGCAATGGGGCACATTTGGTGGGAAACTCTCCTCATAATTTCCAGGACAAAATACGGCATGCTTAAGTTGGTTTAACAATAAGAACCTAAACCACAGAGTTATTTGCAGAAAGGAAGAGCAATAAAAGCAACAGCATCAAGGAAAGGAATCAATGTAACAGAATCCTCTATCCTTATAGACTTTTTCAATTTTTTAAGATAAGAGTACCTGGCAGATGGCTTTCTCACGTGAATTTTCCCATAGTGGAAAATAAAAAAAATTAAAAGTCAGTGGTAGAGCAATGGAACTGCTGTGACTCAAGGCTCCTTTGAGGATCAAACCATACTTAGAACTTTATTTATGGAGAAAAGCAGACAGGGTACAGCATCCTCACGGCTCCAATGTAGCCAATTTCCATCAGGAACAGACTTCAAAGTGCGCATTTAATTACCACATTGGTCACGCATTTTCAGTAATGATTCAAAAACACAGCTCTAGCCAAGGAACTGAAGCTGAAGGCAAAAAACTGAGGATTTTAGGACAACAGAAAAACTCTGAAGAAGGAATACAGGTGTGTGTGCATGTACCCTTGGGAAGCAGTCAAATAAAATAATAAAAATATCAGAAAAAAAAAGTAGTGCAAGAGCTACTTTTCTACAGTAAGCCATTAGTCACAGAGTCTCACAGAAGGGCAGAGGTTGCCAGAGATTTCTTGGAGGTCAGCTGGACTGACCCCCTGCACAGCCTATGAGCAGGGTGCCCAAGATCCATGTCCAGGTATGTTGCAAGAATCTCCAAGGATGGAGACTCCACAGCCCCCTGGGCAAGCTGTGCCAGTGCCTGGCCACCCTCACAGGGAAAAAGGGTTTATTGATGTTCTGCGGGAACCTCCTGTACATACACAAACACACCTAATAATCAAAGAAAAACACAGCTAGGCCAGGCAGCCTCTGCACCCCTTCACCATCGGTACTCTGTCATGCTAGAGACAAAGATCAGCTCATCACCTTCACTTCCTGCTAGCTCTTATTTTCTATTTTTTTCCTTCCAGCCCCTCAAGCCAGCCCCAGGTGTTCAGGAAGCAAGGCCAAGGCGTGTCCGCACACAGGGGGGACTGGCCGAGCCCCGAGCTGCGGGGAGCAGCGCCGGCGGCCCCCGGCCCAGGGCGGCCCCACGCCGGCCGGAGGGAGCCCAGGGCCGCCCACGGCCCCAGCACCCCCACACCCCGCGGGCCGCCCGGAGCTGGGAAGGGCCGGGCTCTGCCCCCACCTGCCCTGCTCCTCGGCCCCAGCACCCCCACACCCCGCGGGGCCGCCCGGAGCTGGGAAGGGCCGGGCTCTGCCCCCCACCTGCCCCGCTCATGGCCCCAGCACCCCCACACCCCGCGGGGCCGCCCGGAGCTGGGAAGGGCCGGGCTCTGCCCCCCACCTGCCCTGCTCCGCGGCCCCAGCACCCCCACACCCCGCGGGGCCGCCCGGAGCTGGGAAGGGCCGGGCTCTGCCCCCACCTGCCCCGCTCCGCGGCCCCGCTGCCCAGCAACGCGCGGGGACGGCCCGGGCGCTGGGCGGGGAAAAACTCGACGGCGGCGAGGTTTAAAGGGCAAGAGCAGCACCTGCTTTGTACAAACCTCTGAAAAAGCCCAAACCATGGAGGAGGGGGTTGAGTTTACCACTAATGAATTCACAGACGCCTGCAAGGTGGGTCGGAGTGGGCTGCAGGGTACAGCGGCTGAACATGAACCAGCAGTAGGCCCAGGTGGCCAAAAAAGCCAGGGGCATCCCGGCCTGTATCAGCAGTCGTGAGGCCAGCAGGATAAGGGAAGAGATTCTTCCCCTGTATGCGGCCCTGGTGAGGCTACACCTCAAATCCTGTGTCCTCTCAATTCAGGGAGGAACTGGAGGGAGTGGGGGAAGGGTGACAAAGCTGCTCAAGGGCCTGGAGCACAAGTCCTGGGGGGAGCAGCTGGGGTGTTTAGCCTGGAGAAGCAGTCTCAGGATTGACCTTATTGCCCTCTACAACTGCCTGAAAGGCTGTAGGCAGGTGAGGGTCAGCATCTTCTCCCAGACAACAAGTGACAGAGTAAGAGGGCAATAGTCTTAAGCTGTGGCAGGGGACATTAAGACATTTAGGTTGAACATTAAGAATTTCTTCATAGGAGGGACGACTAGATAGTGGAAGGATCAAGCCAGGGAGGCAGTGGAATCACCATCCCTGGTGGCGTTTAAGAAAAAACTGCATGTGGCACTTAGTGCCATGGTCGAGTTGCTAGGGTGGTGTTCAGTGATAGGTTGGTCTTGATCTCAGGGATCTCTTCCAACTTGATTGATTCTGTGAACATCTTAGCACCATGGTTTTGGCAAAGCCCATGGCGGGGAGGCTGGTTCCTGCAGTGCCTGGGTTCCCAGCAGCCTGCTGGCCCTTGCACGGCCCGTGGCCACAAGGATGCTCTACTGGGTGAGCAGTGTTAGGGTGGCATGTCCATCTTGCCTTTGGCATTCTTGTACCTCCTTTCCTGGCTTGGATGAAATGTGAAGAAATGCTAAGCTAAAAAAGAGATCAATATATCCCCAAAATTCCATTTACTTGCAGCAGCTGCTACTTCCAAGGACAGCTCAGCCTCAAGCAACCTCTGCTGGTCAGGCTCCACAGTTCCTGGACATTCAGGATAGCAGCACCACTGAAAGTCTGGCACCACCAAGAGCAGCACAGCCAGTGCCAGCTGCTTGTCAGCATCTGCTGACACCATGAGGCAGCGTGGGCTCTCCCACTGCTCCAGAATGTGAGGAACCAAAGTGCCCTCTCTGCCATGAAGTCTTGGTGGACAGCTACGAGTCTTCTTCCCACTGGAGATAAAAAACAGCACCAGAGGTAACCTGACTGGCATCCTTTGTGAAGACAGTAGCTCATCTCTTGGTTACAAAGCAATACTCCTCCTGTACCTTCTAACATGGACTGTACACAGCCTGAGTTGAGTGCTCAGGCTAACTGGTAATAGGATTATTCACTCCATAAAGCCTTCACAAACCATTGCTCCTAAGAAACTCGGGTGCTGTGTGCTCTAGGCAGGCCAAGCAGTTACGGCAGAAGCACAGAATCTTATTGTAGCCAGGCCTTTTTAATCCACATCATGTCCCCACTGATGAACATTCAAGGCCATGCAGGACATAGTGGGCTCCAGAAAACAATAATCACACATTTTAACAACTGTTTAATCTTTCATAAAACATGAATACTTATCATAAGCTGCAGGCTAATTATTTGGCCTCAAAATCCTTTGCAGATTCCTGTAACTAATGAAAACAGCAAACTTCTGACGTATAATGACATATATTTCTATCTTTTAGTTGTTTTAAAACATCTGCTCATTTAAGAGCACTATAGCAAGAAAAATATGAAGCAAGCATTATCCTGCAGGATCTTATATAATAGAATTCAATTAAACTGATTTCACAGTGCAGTTGTTCAAAGATGTCTAGTGAAAACAGATAAACAAGTTAAGTAAGTTTCATATTATATCTCATCTGTGGTCCTTGCACGCACTCAAAACTATCCTTAAAATGCTTAAAAAGTAAATGCCATACTCTTAATTCTTCCAGCAATTTGGTCCAGTGCTGTGAAATCATGCATAAAGCTGCCACACTGTATTATAGGAAACAGCAGCATGTAGGTGGAAATTTTTTTCTGTATTTAATGAAATGTATTTTTGTAGGATCATAGAGTGGCCTGGGTTGGACCTTACAGATCACCTAGTTCCAACCCTCCTGCCACAGGCACGAGCACTTTTACTAGACCAGGCTACTCAGAGCTCCATCCAAACTGGACTTTAACACTTCAGTGATGGTACAGCCACATCTTTTCTGGGCAACCTGTTCCAGTGTCTCATCACCCTCACAGTGAAGAAATTCCTAACATCTAATCTAACCCTACTCAGTTTGAAGCCACGCCCCCTTGTCCTCTCACTACATGCTCTTGAAAATACTCTTTTCATATGAATCTATGCTGCTTCCTGGAAGTATTTCCTCCTACTGTATAATACCAAGTATTTTATATAAAGAACATTTAAAAGTATATCCATGGATGTAATTGTTGCTTTATAGCAGCACTGCCAGAAATGTTGCTATAAAGCAGCATACCTTAGAATTTCTGCTGCTTCCTACTTCCATGATTCCTGCTAACAGCTAGTCAAAATATCCCATGGACTCTCCATTCTAAGCCAGCAGTATTTTTAGATCACGTTCCTTACCTAACTCTAGCAAGTCACTTACACAATTTGTATCTGCTGAAAATGGCACACCAGTGCAGCTCTGCACTGTTTAGGTTCTAACACAGAAACTCTATCCAATATAAATAAAAGAGCTTTGCAGCGTTCTCTGGTTTTGTAAGCAACGAGGAATTCTCAGTAAAACTAATATCCTTTTCCAGGAAAACAAAGCCCTTGAAAGGCAAGCAATGTTAAATATCACCCCCTCTTCCCACACTTGATGTCAAATACCTCCAGGTGTTTGACTTCACCTTCTATAGGGGAAAAAATGCCTCTGCAGCTTGGGTGTTGGCCAGTACTCAACAGGTAAGAGATAATAGCAGGTAAGCAGATAAGCAGAAAAACTGATATGCAGAGCTGTGAAATAAGTTTGCCATTACTCCATCTTTGGCATTATAGTGAACTAAAAACATTCAGTTTACTTTGAAACTGTATTTGATCTCTGGAAACACAATCTTTTAAAATTTTCCATTATTGAGTAACTTTGATTTCACCAAATCATTTCTCAATTTATGGTTACTTCTTAATGAAGAAATTAAAACCAGAAGGACAGTTTAAAAAAAAAGCTGTTAACTATGCAAATCTTCAGTTCCAGTTACGAATTAAGAGACCTCTAACTTACCATTATGCTTTGTAGAAGTCGTTTCCTCATCTGTTTCAGAAAACAGCTTCTTTTATTTTGCAACTTCATTACACTACCAAGATTCAATTCCTTGTTAAATGTTTTTACTATTTGTACCATCATTTCTGCCAAGAACCTCACTCATTGCCCAGGCTGTACAGCGGCCATTATTCCCAAGGCAAGCAGAATAAGAACACTGACCCTTACCACAAAACCTTTCCAATCTAGACGCAAAAAAATGGATGGTGACGTCCAAGGAAACAAAATGATGCTGATCAGCATGCCAGGCAATCAAACCCCAGTCATTTGTGCTTTGTGAGGTACAGGCCTTTGTGAGGCTTTTTAGAGTTCTCTGAAGAATAGTGCAGCTGCTGTGAAGATTTTTATGAAGACTTTTACGCAAGCATAGGGGAAGGCAAGGAAAGAATTAATGCACTCAGCTGAAAAATGATGTGAGCACCATAATAGGTTGGAGTTGGCATCTTACTGAGGAAGTCACTGACACAAAGCAGTTACGGGTACCGAAGGGCTCTCAGAAACAAAGTCAAGTAACTTTGGCTTCACTCAATAGAGAAGGGGCAGACAGAAAAGATACAGAGTTTTAACTATTTTTAATCAATATAAAATAATCTGTGTAAAAACAGTCAAAGCCATGCTGCAATTAACTTCTTTCAATATGCACAAGATAGCTACAGAGCCATCTGACAGTTCTTTTATGAAGGCCTGTAGAACTAACAACTGCATTAGATTCTCAACACACAAAGGGGATACAGTTGAGCCCGTACACACCTCCACCCCTCCAGGCAGTTGTGGTGGAAGAGTGTGCGTACATACACACACACACACACACACACACACACACATTCTTTCCAACTTGAAAAGTAACAGGAGCCCACGCCACTCTGCATCACTCCAGCACAGATGGACGCCGCTGGTACAGTGCTCATCAGCTGTCTCAGAAACAGCCGTTTAACTTACAAGCTTAACTTATCAAGTTTCTATGCCAGGGGAGTACACAGCACACAATAAGGCAAACCATTGAAATTTAAAACAATTTATAAAGTACTGTTATTTAATTCCTGTTCTCTACAACCTCCATATTCTTCCAAAAAATGTGTAAAAATAAGGAGATGAGATTTCTGGAAAGTTCACAATGGACAGTTCTGGAAACAATCTTCACCTGCAATCTGTAAAGCAGTGCAAATACCAGCAGAACAGTTGGATTTGAAACCAGTTTTCCATAAAATAAAAGCAAATACAGATAATGTAAGCTACATCAAAATAGCTGCAGTTCACATTGCATGACTGGCCTGATTTGCTATTTTCTTTAATGACTTGTAAAATACCAGTAGTAAGAAACAGCACAAAGGCTTTTTCTTCATAAATTTTAATATTAAGACCAGTTTGTCTGGATAAAAACAAAGTTACAAATACCACACTACTGCAAATTCTGCATGATGGACAGTAGTGCTTGCAATATTTGAGTGGCAAGACCATTTTGGAACTGTTTGTGAAAGGTATGTCAAAAACAGAATCTTGGCATAAGTAAGAATGAATGTTACCAGTGAATTTATTATTGTGAAAATATATCTGTCCCACAATGTACACCACTGTAAATAATCAAATGCAATATTTATGCACATCAAAAATATATGGGGTGAATATATACTCAGTTTAGCATTAAATCGGCAACAGTAAATGAAAGAAATATTTTGGCTATTTTTCTATGATTTCATTTCACTGGAAATTTCCTAATAAATCACTCCAAAGGGTATTATTTGTGGTTCAAAACCATCAGGATAACAGTAATTCTGTAAAATAGTATGGATCTGAGAGTGACAGCCTAATCCTCCTGCCACTAGATTCAGATGCATTTGGCTTGTGCTTGCTGCCTTAGAACATGAGTCCAGACACCAAAAGAATGAAGTACCACCATGATATCCTGGACCACATTAGCTCATATCATGTCAGATCAGAGATGCAACATCAATAAAGGGAGATGACACTTAAAAGCACCTGCTAGATTCTCAAGTAATAATTATATACACATGGTAAAGTACGGAATACTGAATGAGAGTGTACTGAATAGCAAGTTAAATGTTCCATCAATTTTCTCATTACTGCAATGGATATTCACATTTTCTGCATTGGTCCAGGAAAGATACTGCAGTCTAAGCATGTGATTTGATGCTACTTAAAGCTTCGTGATACTGTTATGTATTTTCTTTATCTACATAACCCCCACCCCCATCCCCATCTCCAGACATTACTGCAAAAGAACTCTATCTACATATAGAAATAACACAGACTTGATTTGGTGGCTCTTGTTTAACTGTGTTCTTGCAAAGAAATCTGATAACTTTTCCTTGCCTGTTTAATGGCATATGTATTTCCCTGCCCCTCAGGCCATAAATGGTACATGATAAATCACTTCCTCAGTATTATTCCCATAAAAATTCACAGTGACCAATTCTGAGACAATTTTTTTTTTTTGGTTGGGTTGTTTTTTTTTTAAAAGTAATTGTGCAATATAAAATTCATACTACAATCTTCAACTTTGGTAACTTATAGAAAAAAGATTTCAAGCTCTTTAACTAAGGATCAGGTCAGCATGTTGCTTACACTATGCTCTTTGTGCTGTGCAAGCACATCAGTTAAGGTTCATCCCTTTTCTTGAGATCCTGAAAAATCCTAATATAGATAAGAAATTGGCTACAGTTTAAGTTGTGAGCCTATCTAATTTTTCTTGGTACCTTTAAATGCTTCCATCACCTAGCCTTAGTAAACTTTTACTTACTGTTTCAATTCATGAAATCCTGATCCCAAAGCCAACACCCATCTACCCCCTTCAACCAAATAGAAAAATCCAGCTGAGCCTCAACAAATACATCTGAATTCTCAGAAGAGGAAGTATTTCCTTGATTTAACAGCAACTGTACAATATTACAAACTCTGACACATGAAAAACAATCAGGCAATAGAAAAATGTACAACAGCTTTGGTGTTATACAAAATAATAAAAAAGACTGGACAGTAAGATACATAGTTATGTTCTCAACACAGCAACTTCATTGCTGACTGTAAGACAGTTATTTACTTTTGATATTCTCTATGTGGCCTTTCCACTCATGAAAAATCATACTGTATTACTACAATAAGAACTGTTATGAACACCATAAAGTAAGCTCCAAATTTTATAAAAACATCTTGCCTCTTCACACTATTGCTTTGTGGCACATTGTCAACAGAACAGCAGTCCAAAATAAAGTGACAACTAGATTTAATAAATTAATATACTTTTTTAAGATGTACAATGCACATTCTTTTTAATCCAAGGTTTTAGGGTGTCAGGACACTTCTATATACACATATACAGACCTCAGACAGCATTTACAACATCAGAAAATGCAGATAAGAAACAGAGCCTTAACTGCTATCTGGATGCTACCAACAGAAGCCAAAACACTGCTGAGAGTATTATTGGGAGAGATATCCAAAGACAAGAAGAGTCTATGAAAAAAGGACATGTAAAGGCAAAGGGAAGGTCAAGATGTTTAATATGACCATCTATTCTTGTGAAGACTGAGGTGGCGCTGTTGATGTGCCTGGTTTACCAGACTTCCGTTCGTAATTCACAAGTCGTTGTCCAACAAGGTACCTGGGATCATGGTAAAAACAGGAATTAACTCAAGGTAATGCTATTTTGTAACACAAATCCACTCTTATCTCCTTTGCTGCCAAAGTAGTTTTTTCAGTTCAATAAAAAGTTATTCTATAAATTGTAAAGGAAAAACTTTAGCTGCTGCTTAATCTTTCTTAAAGGGAGAGAAAATATTCTGATGCTACTCCATAGAAAGCTTAAGGAGTGCAAGATTCCTTTAGTGTGACACTGAAACAGAATTTAACTATCTCAGCAGCTTAACTGTTTTCATATCTTTGACATTATTCCTTTCTTCCTCTATGTCATTGATCCAAACCTTTTGCTAGCTAAATTCCTTTTCATTCTCCCTATATTTGCATACTAGTTCTGTGCATGCAAGAGCCCTTAAACACCTATTAATTCTTCCCTTAAGATCTGTCATTTCCTTTAGGAACTTTTTCACCACCACTCCTTTTCTCATGGTACCATAACCAACAACCATTGCACATTCTTCACGTTTTAGAATGTCACAAAAACATGCTTTTAAACATATGCTTTTAAAATTTGTTATATGAAAGACTTAATTATACGTATTTCTAAAGCACAACTCTCTACTGGCTGGCATGACTGTGTCTGCTTATTTCCTGAAATGGGATAATTAAGTCATACAAACTTCTTGTCTACAAGGATGTTACAACATTTAATAAGCTAATTTAATACCAAACTAATTTTCACTTATAACTTTTCAGTTGCCTCTTAACATTTAAGATTCAAAGAAGTCTATTTTAAGGTTTGACTCCTTTTGTAGTTATTGGAAAGCAAAACTCTTATAGGACAACTCAGGATATGAACATAACTAATTCATTTATTCCTTTTCAATACAAAAGTAGCCTAGGAAGATTAGTTGCTAATCTTCTTAGCCCATAAAAAAGTAATTAGGGTAACACCAAAAAAACCAATCTAATAACACACTAAAAGGCTGAAAAAGGCTAAACTAAGCAAGATAACTAGAAAAGAATAGGAAAATTATTATTTTTATCAGGCATCTGAGTAATACAGAGTAATAGTTACTGAAAACATCAGAAAACCACACAAAATTTGATAAGGACAAACTATCAAATGAACTGAACATTCTTTAACAGATTAGTTAGACTAATGAGGAGGAAGAGTAAGAAAAAAAGTTATGCAGAAAAGGTTGAAGAAATGGTTTTATAAGCAGCAGCTTGAAACATGATTTTAACTTCCAAGTATGTTGTAATTCATGACATTCATTTGTCATTCAAGACTACAGATGAGACAAACAGTCAGCTTCATTTGTGGGAAAACACATTCATGTTAGACATGGGGGAGTGTCTTCCCTTTATAAAGTCAGTCTATTCCTGTGTTTATCTACCTGAACCACAGACAAAACATCTGCCAACAAAAGTTTGTCTTGAAGCATCACTTGCTAGGAAACTTCTTCAAAACTGTTTTAGTCCTAAGTATCTATAACACCTGAATTCAACCTGAAGCAATCATATACATATGGATACATATAAAGGGGAAAAATTTAAAACAACCCACTATATACTCACTTGTCATTTTTAATATGTTCATAAAGGCGCTTGAACTGGCGGACTTGGAAGGACAGAATTCCCATCAAAACCACCACCATAAGCAGAAAAGGATAAATCCGTCGCTGAACGAGGTTCTGCATTTCAGCAGTAACTCCTACAAAACAAGACACAATCCTTAGACATTCTAATATTGCTGAACTAATTTGGGTATTTCTGCCTCTCTATGTGCTTCCATACTTTTTGTAATACTGTAACTTCAGTAGAAGGGCTGTGAAACAAATTATACATCCATTTACATCAAAGATCCAACATGACAGCTGCTGTTCTTTTTAATCTGAAGTGCTACGAGTGGAACGTTTTCCATTAACAGTGAAAATACATGGTAGAACAAAAAAAGGGCTTATCAGTTATTTTTGCCTATTAACTTCTGTTTTTTGCATTGACTTTTCTGATACAAGGAGTAAGCAGATAAGTCGTCATTCAAGTGAGACTGAAGCATAAAATGGGACTTGAACATGTCTCAACATCAGAACTAAGTAGTAAAAGACAAGTCTTGATGAAAAAACTCATCTGTCCTGGTTCTAATCAAATAATTTACCTCAATTATGAGGAGATAGGAAAGTCTGAAAAAACCCTATATATTTTAAAATTTACATTTTAATACTATTAAAACCTCCAAACAAACCCAGGATTTTCACCTGCTCTAAGCTTCATATAGAATCTGACAAGTCAGAAAAAGATGGCCTCAGCTCAGTGTAGCTCCTAGAGGGACTAAAATCATAGGCTGATTGTCCAAAGCTAGATACCTAAAATGCACAGATAAGAAGTAAGTGTCTGCCTCTCCTCTTGGGTTAGAGGAGCTGCAGACACTTATTTCTTTTCTGTGGTGATCAGTGACAAGATCCAAAGATCAGCCTCAAGCTGTGTTAGGGAAGGGTTTGGGCTGGATATTAGACAAAGGTTCTTCACCCAGAGGGTGGTTGGGCACTGGCACAGGCTCCCCAAGGAAGCGGTCACAACACCAAGCATGACAGAGTTCAAGAAACATTCAGACAATATTCCTGGAACATGGTGTGACTCTTGGAAGTCTTTAAACATTCACATTTGTCCACAGAAGAGGTGGGTTTTTTGTGGGTTGGTTTTTTTCTTCTCTTGTTGTTGTGCTGGTTTTTTTTTCCTTTATAAACTAGAGCTACAAGTTTTATTTCCACAAACATATTTACACTGCTGTAAACCATGAGATGACAAACAAGTGTTCTGAATGCATACATACCCAGCAAAGGTACAACACCAGAGGCTATGATGTACGGCACACAAAGGGAAAGTAAGAGGACAGAGATTACAGGTGCTGCCAGTTTACGGATGATGAAGTGTAAGTCAATGTTACGAATTCCATTTGCATATACCTAAAATGAAAGAAGTTAGAAGTAGAATAGATCCATCAAGAAAGCCTTGCTTTGCACTTACAGTAATAATTACAAGGTTTTTACACATTCCTCTTTATGAGACGAAATGGGTGTTCCCATGGCCACAGTTGAAGAAGGAAAAACTCTCTGCCAATTTATATTATGAAGGTTCCAGGAAATAAACAATGCCCAAGAGACCAAATTAATCTGGAATAGAGTTGTGATTCAGCTGCAGGAATGCAAGATGCCTTCTGAAAGATCATTTAATAGAGCTGTGGAAAATGGTTTTGTGGGTGACCTGAGCTCACTTTGCACTGTTAACTTACTAGAAGAGGATCCTGTGTATGCTAATAGAATAAATTATTAAATTCTGTAATGGGCAGAAAATAGGATCCTGTTTTGTACTTGGTCAGGCAGACCAGAGCCTCTGTACATAGTCTGTGCCTGAAAAAAAGGCCTCCACAAATCTTAAGCTTCTGCAGTTACTACCAGAAGCTAAGGCCAAAACTGAACCAGATTAAGCACGGGAAAAGACCAGTTTTGAATGGCTACCATCTACAGCTGAACAATGGCCTCTGTCCCACAGCCTGGAAGGCTCAGGAGAGTGTGTAAACAGCCCATGGAGAGCATTCAGAATGGAGGAGGGAGCCATGGTATGCATTAAAACATACTCCTGGTCTAAGACTATATTCTGCAGTGTGGCAGCTGAAATGATTTTTTGACTGGGACTATGTGCTAGACTTACTCATAAGAGGCACCTTGTGTACAGAGGTTGGGACATGCACCACAGGTGTCACATACAGTGCAGGGCTGAAAAATTACCTTCTGACAAAAAAAACTGAGATACTTCGAGATGACAACCGTGGAGTTTAACGGTTATAACAAAGAAAAAAGACTTCTGACAAAACAACAGGCCATGTGACTCTGAACTGCTCAGAGAAACTGTTCTGTGTTGCTTAATAATCAAAGGGGAACAGAAATGGTGTCTTTCATCTCTGCTGATCTATGAATGGGGTAATCCCTACAGCTGCAGAGAAGGCAAAATTCTGTGTTCTTGAGTTGTGGATGTAAATACTCCAATATTTGGAGTATTTGGACAAGTATTTGGACACATGGGCTTCATCTGAAGAAATAATCATGTTTCTTTTCCACTTTATTACAAACCTGATTAAAATGCATATATGCATACAAAGCATTTTCTTGAATTCAGATTTCTGAGTTTTTGTTTTACTGTTAAGTGTACCTTAATGGATTAGGCTATACAATTTAAAAGGATTTTACAAGACTAGTTGAATTTTACTCAATTACTCCATTACTGCAAGAGTGACACCATTTTCTGACACACAATCAGAAACATAAAATCATACAGATAATCCACATGGACAATTTTTCCCTACCTGTTCAATAACAGTTTTCAGCCACCACTGGGGACCCATCAGTGTTATGGCAGCAATTATTTTGGCATGCAGAACTCCAAGAGCCCAGTCCTAATATTGTAAAAAATTATAGTGTTAGCATTAACATATCTTTAAAAAGTCAGACAACCAAAAGCTTTAAGAGCAGTGTGCTAATATTACCTATAAGTGAAAATACAATTACTTTTTCATTTACATGGAACATTGTTCAGAAGAGGTGACATCATCTGCAAATTCTTATGAAAAAGAAGACGCTCTCAAGATTAACTGACATCTGTAAATTTAGCTCCCTGGGACCAGGAAAATCACTACTACTATTAAACCAAGGGTAAATACAAAATAAAAAGCATTAGACTTTAACCAATTGACTAACATTCTGGTAGAACTACTTTACATAAAAGGAAGTTAATTTCCTTTCTTTATAAAAGAATAGAAAAAAGATGCTCACATGCATCAAGAAACAAGTTTTCCTTCTTTTGAAACTTAATTATTCCCAAAACCCTACCTGATGTAAGAAAAGGTTAAAGCAAGGCAACGCTCTTGACAAAAAAAGTCAATGCTATTCGGAGGAAAATTTATGTTTTAACATAAACTGCAATTATTATGGCATGGAATTAGGACACTATAACTACTGGCTTCTAGTAAACACATCGTAAGTCCATCCTTTCTGGATTACAGATATTTGTAAGAGATTTTCAATAAAACCCACCAAAAATAGAATGCAAAATGTAGGCTGATAAAGTAGAATAAACAGCTAAGAACTGGTAAGACTTGGGACATCATAGACTAATTAGCTCACTTAAACTGCTGGGGAAATACATTTTCTTTAACCAATTATTTAAAAAGACAACTTTTGTTATTGTCAATTGTAAAAAAAATTAAAAATTGTTACCAAAAGCACCAGTGTTAAAGTTGATTCATGTTTATTTACGGATGTAACCTTTGTCTTTTCTCTTTTGGGAAAAATGCAAATTAATCTTAATTTTGATAGCTCCTTGTTGATTAAGAACAAGTCTCAAATCCCACTTATTCTATATTTTGAAGAAGTTCTGCTACATGGAAATAAAGTTTTCCAGTATACTTGTCTTAAAACTTTTAAAGAACTAATATGCAATAATAAAAGATTTTTATAATCTCTATTGTTACAAATTCTTTCCAAATGAAAGAATGGTTTCCTGTTTGGAAACCATGATCATCTACCACTGTAATTATATGATATCCTGATTTTTGGGTTATCTACTCAGCTCAAAAATATACTTGAGATTTTAAAATAACAGAATAATTAAATTAGCAGCAAAACTTTTCTTTGTATTATGCCTTTCAAACACTTGGGTACTGAAAGTAAAGGAAAGCTTAGGGAAGCTTAGAAAGTCACTGTCCCTGAACACTTTCTTGTTATTTATTAATGGCATTCTAGGTGTTTTGAGTTATGGTCCCCTTAATTTGGTTTCTTTGAGTTATGACTTCTTTCATAATTCAGCCTAGGTGATGGAAGCATTTGTCATTCAATCCACTGTATCTTCATTTCGTCTCCCAACTTGCAGGACAGAAATTTGCACTCAGCCTGTGAGACTTGACTGCAGAGTAATAAAACACAATTACCTCAAAATTTTGTATTAATGATTTGACAACTCAGCCCAAAGTCAGCATGATCCTAAATCATATAAAAATTACATTAATAATGTGCCTCATCAGTGAATTAAAATCTTACAAGGAAAAAAAAAAAAAATAAATCACCAGAACCTCTTGCTGCATAACTGTATGCAGAAAGCTTTCCAAAATGATTAGAGCATATACATCTGGGCATACGTACATAGAGATATACTAACTTCTTACATAACTTAACAATTATGCTACTGGAAAAGTAGCTGATCACTGAAATGCAACCTTTGATGTCATCCACAACAGTTCAGCTTTTCACAGTTTAAATTCCTCAGCATATCCTTTTGGTTCAAATAATCCTCAAATCCAGACTTGCTTCCTTTTCTCTGCCACATACAAACATATTCGTGGAAAATGCTCTGAAGCTCTGAATCCACATGAAACAAGGTAGCCCATACTCCTTACATCAACAGCAGCAAAAGGAATGGGAGCCACTGACCTGCCAAGGGTAGAAGAGAGGTGTTTGATCCAAAGGAACTCTCAAAGGCGCGACGATGACCAGTTCAAACAGAAGACCGAGCAAAAGTGGAACCACACCAGCGAGCAGTATAGCCACTATCAATGTCTTCATTATCTACAAAATCCAAGGCATTTAATTAATATGCTTACCAGAAGATTCTTTGTTTAAACTCAAAAATATAACTTCAACTACATAAACACACAGCCCTGGTGAAAAAACCCCAAAGCTACACGGACCTCTATTTCACACATATACACCCCTAGAAATAATTTTTACTACATACATGGCTTTGCAATAGAAGTTTTCAAGATTGGGTCCTATTCCACAGGATTTTTCCAAAACTGCCAATTTTTCTCTGGAGCAAAACAAACCTTAAAATTCAGTCATTATAGACTATTTGACTTAAAAATGGGGGACTCTGCTTGAAATTCTCTTAATTTAACTGCATCATACAAAACTAGCCTGACTTAATTAACATAAGGATAAGTGGTAGAGAACAAGTAGAAATTATGTTTTAGCTCTGAATTTTCTTGAAGAAGCTAAGACCTTAAAGAGGCTAAAATCAAAATGATGGATGAGGTATTTGGGAAACATGGTGGTACATGAAGAACATGTACAGTGCAACAATTCAATAAGCACATTAACATGTCCTTAACAAGATACCATTTATGCTATGGATGTTTAAAGGAACTTGCAAGAAATCTACTACAGAAGTCCTCAAAAATCAAAACCAAGATAAAAGGTGGGGTATAAATTTGTTTTCATGCTGAGAATCTCAACTCCTCATAATTAATATTTTTGAGGAAAATAATTTTACTTGAACAACACATGTTCAACAGCAGATAAAGATCTATATGAAAATATGCATCAAGCTACTTTGTAGAGACATGGTCACCATTTATCAACTTTATTAGATTTTTTCCATTTGATAATTTCATGTAACTGAACAAGTAAATAGCTGAGCTCCAGGTTTACATGAAAATGTAAATGTCGTTGAGAACAAATAACACATGGGATAATAATGCAATATATTCACTTTTAAAGGAAAACAGAAAAATACACACATATACATATTTAAACATATATACACACAAGCATATTTACACTGATTGCCTTCCAAAAATAGTTAGCCTATGCAATGGTAATGTAAGCTACAAAAGCTTCAAAATGGTCTGAAAAGCAAAATGTAGTATACATGGCAGAGTAAAGCCTGTAAACAAAAATGAAAAAAGTTCCATTAGCTAATTTTTTGATAATTAAGTAGAACTTCTTCTCAAGGCTCACCATGAGAGACCATTCTTTGACCTTCTGGAAAATGACTCTACGACCCTGTGGCATCCAGGCAACCAGCACTGTCACTGCTCGGATGGTCAGCCAACAGACATAAAGACCACAGGCAGCTGTGTACAGTTCATGGATTTTGGCAGTCCCCGTCCAAAATGACATTAACCATCGGCCGGCAAACACTGAAAACACAAGCACTGGTAAATACACTAATGCTTCTGGATGTATTGGGGAAGGATGCATAGTAAAAAACTACTTATCAAATTTATCTAAAATATCCCTGCATAAATATTATTCATCATAAAAGTTATTTTCATACTACACCCATAATATGTAAATGTATGAAGCACTATACAAACAGCTTCAGAAATGATGCCAAAAAAACACATAGAAATCCTTTTCCACCTAAATTTTCATTAAAACAACACTGTGATGTAAGCTACAGCAAAACAAAGCACTGAACTGTTCAGAGCCTAAACACTGATCTTCAGAACTGCAACAGCGACCATGCATCAGTCCACAAGCTTGAACTTACATTATATGAGCTATCTTTGGGTTGTTTCACCGCCTCATGTAATTTTTTAAGACTTACTGTTGGGGCTTCTGAATATCTCTGATAAAAATGGGAGACTGATTTGCAACAGTTCATTTTTTAATAGTGTTTTCATTTCCCTAGTATTACAGTGGAATTATTTTATGTCCTACTACTAAAACTATCACAGAATTTATTGCTTCGATCTCAACACATTATTGACTTTTGGATCATTAACAGAAGAAGGTATAAATTACATGGTATTACAGCAGACAGGTTGTGAAATTTACACTGGTTGACATGGCTTCATTTATTCCAAATTACTAAAAAAAACCCAAGTGTTTTTGAAGTACTTATTTAGAGATTTTAAAGTGATATACATGCCACTTCACAAAATCTCCAGTGATGTGTCCAGATTAGAGAATCATGGAATATTTCAAGTTGGAAGGAATCCCTAAAGATGAGTCAACTCCCTGCTCCTCACAGTACTCAATAATGACACCTTCAGAATATTTAATTAAAGAAAATACTGTAGAAGATCTGGAAACAATCTACATATTTTCCTTCTCAGAACAGTAAAATATGTGCAAAAGTTTCAATTCTCTTTTTCACTCAATATTACTGAGATTATCTCAGCACCTGAAGCCCTGTCTTCAGAGGAATATTCTACAACAAAAAGTGAATGGCAATCTCTGTCATTTAGATTTTTAGATTGTTATAATTTAATGACAAATGATGAAAAATGAAATAGTTTCCATCATTTTTGCCTTTTGATTTCAAATAACGAGATGTTCAAAGCCATAGCATCATACTGAGCTGTTTTAGTGATAGTTTACCGTAATAGACTCACCTGGTAAGGTAAGGCAGATAAGACTAGCAATCAGTAATGTTATGCACATGAAAACAATCAAAAGAAATATCTGAAAAGGGGAAAAAAAAGGAGAGGAAGTTTGTAAGAAAGTTATTTAACCAAACCCCAAGAAACCCCAGTATAAAAGAATACATCATACTAGAAAGGCAGCTAAACTAGAATGTTCAAATACTGATGTTTCACTGTATAAATAAATCAGCAAAAAGAAACCTAACCCTAGCACATGCAGAACACCTGCAGTATCATGTATTTCTAAGACTTTCCATCAACTGTTTCAACAGTAAAAAATAACATTTGAATCCAGAATGACTGAAGTTCTTTGTTATATCACGTTAAAAAAAAGGTATCTCAAGTTCTGCACTGAGAAGCATGACTCTCAAATAATCCTGAAAGGTTTCTAGCTCTGTATGCCATACGAGCAAGACATTGGTTTTAGAAGGAAGACCTTGCTGACAAAGTTCGTCCAGATGTGCTCAGATTTCTGTGACCAGAAGCTAATGGTGAAGCTGATTGCTTCTCAGTCAGGTTTTCATCTTACCAGAGAATTACCATGTAGTTCTTTAAATATTTCTCAAGTACCAGGTGCTATGAAGTTCTGCTTACTAATCATCAAAGCCACACAACAAGCAAGCTTGCTATGGAAAGCTAACACGTTATCCCAACAGATGACCAAGAGAAAGTTAAATCTGGAACACACACTTTCATTGATGAGACATTTAAGTAAAAAGGAAGAAACCTTCAAAAGCAATACCACAGTGATCTAATGTTAGCCATTACTTCCATTCTTCAGCTATACCTCAAACCACAGTAAGTGAGCTGTAGTGAAGTTTATATTTAACTCAGAGTTCTGCTAACAACAAAACAGTTATCTAGTTTAAGCTGTATATTATTTCAGAAATGTAAGTATTTGCCAATAAAATTTCCTTAGTAATTTTAGGGATTTAGAACTTTCAAGTATTATATAATGCCTATGTTTAATACAGATGCAGAAGCAAAAGAAGTTCTCTATTTATTTTCTTAATAAAGCAAAATAGTTTAAAATACACTTAGCTACAAGACCAAAGTATGCCCCCTTGAAAGTCATGCCTTGTTAGAGGTACACCTGAACTAACTATTTGAGAGGGGCTTATTGTCTTTCTCTCCATTACTTGCTGTGAAGAAAATAAGATGTCAACTGACACAAAATACTTAACAAGTGTGGGTTCTATAAATAAAATCGTAATTGAAGGTCTTAAGTTACAGGCTGAAAAAAGCCTTACATGAGCATAACTGCAACTCTATGCTTTAGAAAGCTGCAAACTATATAAAACAGGACTCATCATATGACTTCTGATAATGTGGGCCAAATCTTCCTTGGAAAAAGACCCCACTTTTCTCAAATGCCTTTTATTTTTCTCTTGATGCGTTAGGTATACATACCCTGAGTGGGAATTTTAAAGGCCTGCGATAAGGCTGGAAACCCACAGGTCCTCCTTGTTGAAGTATGGCTTGATGGGCTGCATGGAGACCTTCTCCCACAACTGGAATGGCATTATTATTGCGAGCATGCTGGTTGTTAGGTTGCTGATTTGCATTGTTTTCATTCTCTTCCTGATCACCAAGTAGGTAAGAATGAAGATCCCTGTAACAATCAAAATTTCCCTTTTGTTCTGTTTTATATGAATGAGAAACAAATATAGGCCTATGCAGAACCCATACAGTTTAGAACCCTAATACAGGAAGGAGTACCTCAGAATCTTGATAAAGTAAAACAAGCCCTTTTTGGTAATGTACTCAATGTCATCATAAACACAATTTAAAAAAAAAGCGCTGGTGTGGATGCAGTTGGAATACAATCACAAGAAAAGATCACTTACCTGTTTGACTGCTTTAAAAACAGCATCTGGTATTAAAGGTCTTGGTGTTGTGCATGTGAAAGGAAAATCGCATGGACATTCCAGTTTGTGTATGCATGTGGCTGTACTGAGATCTTTAATGTTACTGTCACTGAACTCTGTGAAACGAGGGCCTTCAAACCTAAACCGTACAGGGACGGTGCTGCATTGCTAAGGATGTGCTGCCAGAAGTACAGAGGTAGGCAGAGTCTTTCAAGAAGATCCTAAACTGCTCACAACTTTTAAAGAATATCAATCCTAGAAAAAAACCAATCTACTTTAAAATTATTATGCTGATATTTTCCACATATACAATTAGCAAATTTTGAGTCTGATTAAAAATGACCATTCAGAACTTAATTTTCCTCGTCTTTTGCAGAGTAAGATTTGTGCAGATATTCTATTAGCAATGGAATTTACCCAACAGTTTGCTTTTTGAGAACAACAGAGCAAAAGATTTTCATCTGTGCTAAACTAAAATTGCTCAAGAGATAATCTGCAATTGTCCTAAACAGCTCCAACAGTGGACTAAGAAAAGCCATTTCTATCATCATCTCCAAAACTCTCTTGTTAACACTATGCTTAAACACAATCAAAACCTGGAAAATCATTAAAAACTTCTTCAAAAATGCAAACTAAGAAGAAGGGGTGAGGAGAGCTTCCTTATGAGAAACTAAAATAAATATATTGGATTACAATGAAGTCTTTCAATTCATTCACTCAGTTTCTCAGACATAACTTGGTAAAGAATAATTCTTGACCCTGAGATTGCAATATGGTGGGAGAATGCCAGTATACTTTGAAGTTAAACTGAAAACTGTACAGAAACAAAATCAACCTTACTTTTTTTTTACTAATTTGGCAAACAATAGATGAACTAAAAAATAATTTCAAGTGCTAGAACTCTGCCTGGCAGTACAATAATTTACTTTATTTGACAAAGATATGGTTTGATCCTTCTCTAAAGTCTTAACTAACTTTAAAATCCCCAATTTAAAGTTGCTTACTTCTTCAGTTCAATGTTCTAAATAATTTTTCTTCTTTTTTTCTTCTCATAGTGAGAAATGCAAGAAGTGCACATGAATTTTATTTAGATGATTCATGGAAGCACACTGCTGACACTTATCTCTTTATTTTCATATAATAGGGAGTTAGAAAGATGTTAGCCATACTTTTACAGATTTGTTTCACTAAGCAAATGCTGTAATAGTGTACCAAAAACATTACTTGTCAAAGGCTAGTCCAGAAGTACATACATCTACTGCCTAGGTGAAGTTTGTCATCGCGTATTCATCTGTAGAAGAGCTATTAAACCTGCTTGTTGGGTTAACTTTCTGGAAAGCTGCCTTCATGTTTAAAGGCCAAACTGGGCACAGTGATTGTAGCTGGTTTTGGATTTCTCTACTCACAGCAAGTATCCAGCAGTAACAGTCCATGCTCGTACGAGACCTTTCAACCACTGTCTCGTGTGTCCTTGTTCTAGCAAAGCTGGAAGCACCACCTGAAGCAAAAGCAGCTCTAGGGAAAGTTCACTTACTGGAGCATCACTGGAAACAATGGGAAGAGGAGGAAAACAAGCATAAGGAACATTCTAATAAAAATCTTCTACACTGAATCCTATTAATGCCACCACAATACAAAAATACATTGGATGCCAAAAAGGAAAATTCTTAGTTTTTGGCTGAGATTTTCCCTGTATATGAGCAGATGTTAGGCACTTCAGCATATAAAAAAAATTTAGGAAAAAACCATTGAGAAATATTATATCTAATACAGTTTGCTTCTCTATTTGCATCTATCATTACTGTTTGAACCATTATTCAGAAATAGAAAAAAAACTGTTGTAATGAAAGAAATGCAGTTACAGATATTCTTTTACTCCTGAGGCAATGACAATCATGAATGACTGTGTTAAAAAAAAACACAAAAGGAACTTCACTATCAGAACACTGAAACAGGAAGTGTTCGAGAGCATAAAGCCCTGATCAGTTATCTTTACAGAAGGAATACAAAATGCTTCTTTTTTCAAGCAGCTTTTCATTTGCCACATTGTATGATGTAGCCACATCTTTTACCCTTTACTTCTCTTAGAACATAGAAGATTAGATTAATTGAAAACAAAATAACATAACAGAAAGTGTCACTTTAATGCTCAGGGAGTGCAAATACACTTTTTCCAGTTATAGCAACACTGAAAAAAACCCATCTTTTTAAAAATAAATGCTCACCTGTAGAGCATAACATTATATGGAAGAAAATTAGGCAGGAGATACTTAATAATGCGTATAGGAAGCCAGAGCATGAGCAGTACAATTGATCCAAAAACAATCTGCAAGAAGAAAGTAAGCAAGTTAGTCCAAATAGTAGAAACAACCAAACCTAGTTTCCCACTCATCTCTGACATGCTCCCTGGGTGTCGTGGGCTATTCCTGGCTAACAGCTGAATACCCAGCCAGCTACTTGCTCATTCTCCTCTTCAGCTGAAGAGGAAGGCAAAACAGAAGGCAGGCAAGACTGAGATAATGGCAATTGAATAGAGAAAGCACCAAGCATCCAGTCAAAACAGTAAGAAGAATTCAGTCTCTGCTTCCCATCAGCAGACAAACAATCAGCAATTTCCCGGTGAGTCAGGAAGACAAACAGTGTAACCATGAACATTCCCCCCAACCTCCTTTCTCATGTCTTTTACTGCTAAGCATGATGTCATACCCCTTTGGTCAGTTTGGGTCACCCTGTTCCAGAGATACCCTCCTCTCAACCTGCAGCTTATTCACTGGAGGTGAGGCATCAGGGCAGAGCAGCAAAGAAAATGCCAGGATGTTGTGCAAGCACTGTCCAGCCATAGCCAACAGGCCTGTGTTAGCAACACTGTTTCAGCTGCCAATTCAAGGTGCAGAAGGACATTTGCCATGATGAAGAAAATCAATTCCATCCCAGGCAGACCGGTAGACTATGATGCTCTTCTTGCCAAATAGGACTGCAGCTAAGAATAAGCACCAGAATAACCCTGCTGACAGCTAGAGCAATGTCAGAGAGCTGTTCTTTCTTCCCCCTTCCCCAACACCAGGATTACTCATTTTGTATTCCACTCTTTTCTAAGTGACTGACTTTTTAAGCAACTTGCTGAGGTGTCAAAAGACCTTTCAGTTCCTGTTTCCTCACACTTCAAATTGACTGAAAGACCAAGTAGGGAACATGAAGTGCCTGAAGACAATACACTTCTATGAATCCTGTTTCCTTAAGGATTCAGATGAAAAATTAAGTACATTTTAAATAGATTATTGCGTTCCATACAAATGCACCACTGGAGACTAAAAAAGTGAAAAAAAATAAATTGTTAACTATGTCAAAGAAGAAAAACTGAATCCCATTCTTCCTAAAAATTAATAGTTTATGTCATGCATAAGACATTTCTTTAAAATACATAGAAATAAAGAGTTTGATAGGTATGATTTATTATTTGAAATGGCAAATGATTACTGCTCTGGATGCAATATTCTAGCATGAGGCTAGTGAAAATTCTGAATTAATTAGCTGAGCAAATCAAAAGGTGAAGTTCAAGTAACTGTCAATTCCAACACAGTGTGACAACATGACTGAGACCATGAGCAACCAGCAGATCTTTGCTAGTATTTGGGCCATGTGATGTACCAAGAAATTTCAGGCAGCTGAAGAATTACAATTATCTAAGGACAGAATGTCCAGAAAGGTGGAAAGGTCAACTCCACCCAGATACTGAGGGAGTCTCTAACAGAACCAGGACCTCTCTGAGCTTTCACTGCTCAGCACCTCAGGTGTAACAATACAGTACATTAAAGAATGTTTCTGGTGTGCCAATTTACACAGTTCATGTGACATTTATATCAAAGACAGTCTGTAACCCTTCCCTGACTGCATGTTAAGCAAGCCTCAGGCAAACATGTGAAGGGAAAAAACTCAGTTTTCAGTATCTTACAATGATAATCTGGAAACAGACACCACTGGCAAGAGCAGCAGAATCCAATCCAAAACTTAGCTTGAAAATTACTCTCCCTTGCTGCACTATTTTGGCTGAACTGGACACACAATGTTTACTGCAGTAACTGAGGGCATCATGAAAATTACATGATTTACAATATCCATAATAATAAACACTTGTTTTCTGAATACACAAACATTTCCTGTGACTTGGCATAAGATACCTGGTTAAGAAGAGACTTCTGAAGTCCAACTAACTCTCCCCAAACTCTTGCTCTGAGCAGACCCAGATCAGGCTGCTCAGAAACTTATCCAGTTGAGTTCTGAGTATCGGAAGATGCAGATTCTGTCAGCAACCTCTTCCAGTACCAGTTCACTTCCATGGTGAAAATATTTTTCTTTAAATACACAGTACTGTGTATGGAAGCCAGCATATAAAGCTTTCTTTCTAAATTCAGTTATCTTTCAGATAAGTCCTTACCACTGATAAGATAAACCTCCTGAGATGTCTATAGATGGGCAAGTGAATCATTTCCTGCACGGGATTGAAGTCTGGATCATTCAAATTCCTGAGAAACCATAAGACACCAGGTCTCAATACCTGAAGTAGGAAATAGAAAACAATATATGAGAAGAATATAATCTTTGTATTTATTTTTAATTTTGAACAAGATTGCTGTAGAAAAGAAGTTTTATTGTAATAGGGATATTAGGTGAACAAGATTCACCAAAATCACACAGAAATAGAACACAGAAAGTATTATCACAGAGAAGCAGAGACCCAATAACCAAATACAAGCTTAATTTTCAAGTACTGATTGATCTTAAGCAATTAAAACACATTTGGATTCATTTGAAGGCAACACTCAAATTTAAGAGCTATCTGTAAACCAAAAATCTCTAAGTAAAATATACTCAAATAATGATTTTTCCACTGCAGTAAGTACCAGCATGGCCCTTTTCACATAAAAGTGAATCCAATAAACACACAAAAAATGGTAGCAGCAATACCCACATGTGAAAGATTTAACAGTTCTGTATGTAAGCCTCTAACTGTCTTACATACCTATCATGTTCTTACAGACTCACCTCTCTTAGCAAAAGGATGAAGGATGCAAAATAGAAGACATAAACCATTCCAACCAACCAGTGCAGAAACATTGTAGTGCCTGGGGCAGACTGAAAGCTCAATTCTCGGTCTTTCAGAGTGGCATCAAACATCTCCTAGAAGGAGGGAAGTAGTAACAAATATGAATAAAGTTTGGCAAACATCCACAACTACTCATTTTGTTTACCCTAGTTCATATATACTACGACATATATACTATTTTGAAATGTTTGCTTTAACACAAATACACCAGAGAAAAAAGGGATTACTTATGATAAGAACAGCAAATAAAGATCAATTTCTGATCACTTTATTTCTTCTGACACAAAGAAGAAATACATCAACTCAACCACTAACAGGATGTACATAAGTTATAAATCAATTCAAACAAAGTGACACTATGACGGAAGTAAATAATTCCTAAGTAAAGTTCTGTTTCTACTAAGGCTGGAAAAAGCTAATTTTGTCTATTTCAAATTTATAACTCAATATTTTTCAGGACAGAAAACTGTCCTCAATTCCAAGCAAATGCAGCAAGGATCTTTTCCAAAACAAAAAGAGACTGGGCAACTCAAAACACAAAGTCACTACTATTTCACATAAGATGGCTACATAAAGAGGTTTATTCAGCACACAAGTTTGCCTATAAGTAAGCTCATTATCACAGTGGTCTTGTAACTGCACTAAAAAGGATTAGGATCTTGCTATTTTAGTAACAGCATGTTAATTTGCATTTAGCAACATAAACCCCCTCAAAATTAGCATTAGGCAATATCTAAAAAACCCATTCCCTCTGGAAATGTCGTTTATGAAAATGGAAGAGTGCACTCATTAACAACTCTCTTCTCATCAGAACTTTTTCTTTTTGCTTCAAATATAAACACTCTTACAAAAGACTTTATCACATATGTTTCTGTTCTTACCAAGGAGCATATATCCAACCACCAGCCACAAATGAGAGGAAACACACCAATTTCAACCACCACTAACAAGGAAACCTTTAGGAAAAGAGAGAAAATAACATCTCACTAGTTTAACAAAATTGCTGAGAAAATGATAATGTCAGCTTAAATTGAGAGGGTTTTATTTCCTTGCACAAAAACCAGGATTACCTTGACAACAATATAGCAAACTCCCAGTAAGCGACGTGATCGCTGGAACTTAACAAGCGCTGCCAAACCCTGAATAGCTTTGTCAAGAAAATAACACTGGAAAACACTCTGTAACAGCCTAATTAATATAAAACACAGTATTATGTTGCTTTTAGCAACAGGAAATTTTATAAAAGAGAAAAATGAAAGAATGTGTTTCATCAGTGTTCTATTTTCAAAATTGGCTGTGACTCCAGACGTCATGTGTGGCAGGTAACACCCCCAAACATGCAACGAAAGTAAAAAAATAATTACTAATAATACAACCTTTCTTAAATTAAGCAACCAGAAGTTTTCTCAAGAAAGAAACAGTTGTGTCTGAAAACGCCTGCCACAAATAAGTAAGTTTAAAATCCGAAGACCTATTTTAAATACTAGCTTTCCCTTCCCTGCTGTCTAAATCAAATTCTCACCTTTTCCAAGAAAAGCTGGATGCATATTGCACTTTTGTTTTGGGGTTTTCTGAAGGAGGTAAACCCTACATGCTAATCTATTAATGTTTTACACTTGCACTGCACATTGGTATACTGATGTAGAAAGTTGATGTTATCTTTGTGTACTTTTGAACAAAAAACTACTAACAAATGTATATTCTTTCAAATTGAAGCTGATGTAAAAAAAAACATGCAGCTGGAATGCAGCCTTCTTATTTGTGACAAAACAAATCCTTCCAACTTTATTTTCTACAACTAAGAGAAAGTAGTTTTCTCTAAAAAAGTAATAACGAGAACGAAATTCTTGTGGCAAACTCTCAGTAGTTCAGAGACACAACAAAGAAACAAAAATAATTCATATTCAAAAAATCTGGCAGGATCAAAAATATTAGAATAAATTTCCCATCATACCTCCCATATTTTCATAATCCCCCCTTTCATAATCTCCCTGCTGCAACTACAGTTCACAGCAGAAGCATAGGGATAGTGACGAAAAAACGATTCTACACTCTTCTCCTCACAGACCTTCAAAGCAAGCATAAAAGCCTTTGATTGCGTTAAGCATGTGCAAGTATTTGAAAGCAGGCAGTCACACTGATAACTTCTAAATGTCCAAGAGAACAGGAGAGACCTTTCCTTCTAATTTCACCAAAAGAGCAGAGAAAAATGGTGAGCTAAGTGCACCTGCATCATGTCTGCACCTCCTCAAAGCATAGCCAGAAGAATTATTTACATGTAAATCTGAAACAGGTAACTACTGACAAAAGGATACATGACAAACAATTAGAGTCACTGCTAGAAGAACATATCCCACTATAGTTGTAATCAGGCCTTCAAAGTGAGATGCTTGGACCTGGAGCAAAGAGGAAAAAAGGGTAAAGTTTATCAATCTCTTAGAAGATTACATCTCCTTTTTTATGTAATTAAGATAAATTCTAAATCTCAACTCTTCAAGAAGAAAGCCAAGTTTCTCTCTCTTTTTACATATTTTAATTTTCTGCTATTATTTTTGTATCTTCATCAAGAATAGATAATGTTTACATCTACATTACAACTACTTTCTTTAAACTCAAACCAACTATAATATATGAAACAAAAAGTGTCACCTTATACTGTTTCATTCATTCTCTGGTTTCCCCTACTTATTATCATCCACTACGAAAATTAGTACACAAAATAAAAATGTACAAGGAACAAGGCTCTTAAAAAACCCCTGAAGACACACACCGTTTATACAAACAGTAAGAAACCTCACTTGCGATGTAAATAATGGAGGAAGTGGAAAAGAGTGAGACAACATTTTTAATCAGATTCAAAAAGGCTGAAGGACTAGTAAGAAGACATACTCCAAGTTACCTTTGCAATCACAAACAGAAGTGGAAAGATGCTACAAAAATATCATGATTGAATAAACAGTGGTAGTTTCTTTTTTCATTTTGAAATTATAAAACAGTACTCACATATTCCTCAAAGCCCAGGCCAACAATGGAGAAATGACCAATGTGGTATGGACAAAATGCTGCATAATGTAAGCAGAAAGGAGAAAAAAAGGCCATGAAAACTGCTAAATGGAACCTTATTTGCAGGATGAATACTGTAACATGGTATTATTCTACTTTTCATAAATTTTATGAAAAAAGTACAAAAATTAATTTCTGTGCAATTATTTGCAAGTGGTAGATTTCTATAATTTTACTAGCACTGAAAATCAGATGAGAATTTGCACTTAAGGACTAAAACTATACAGAATAAGAGGACAGTATTTTCCCTCTTACATTGTTTTGCAGTGTGCAAAATAATTCAGTTTCTCAGTGTTATGTATTAGGCTGGCATATGTCTAAGACTGTAGGAACCTGTGCTGCACATTCATTTTTCCCATGCACTAAAAGACTTCAGTAGCATTTTACAGCCTGCTGAGATGGGACTTGCTTTAACAAGGCTTCAGTTTCTAGTGCTTTAGTTCTTAAGAATACTTAAAATACTGTGAAAAATGCAAGCTCTGCAGAAATTTGCAAAGGGAAGAGGAGGGGGAGAAAGACAACACCCAGTGAAGGGATGAGAAGCAACTGAAAAGTCTTTTACTTTGGTTTAATGCACTGAAAACTGTTCATCATTCCTGAGAACTCACTCCTGACAATTCTGAGGTTTCAGGGGAAATGCATTAGAAAACACAGCACTTCCCCATTTTTAGAAACCTGAATATTTGCTAGAAAATCAATTTTCTTCAGTTATTTTATCTCAGTCTGTTGTCTTCTAACCAAGTTATGAAGAACTACATAATTCAACATAAAATTTTTATAGGAGTGGAGGGCATCAGTATAAAGTGAAGGAGCTGCAGAAACGGCAAGCTTTTATTTTCACCTACATTGTCTTCACTATGTCATGGTAGTCCACTCTGGGAACTACTACAGACTAAACATTCCATCAAATGAAAAGCATGACTATTTTCTCTTTCCTCATCTCTGTATGACCAGCATATAAAAAAACCCCAAATTCAAAACCCAAGAAGCAACAAACAAACCAACAAAAAAAACTATAGGAAAAGATTTAGCAGGACTCCTATTACCCTGATCAATGATAAGAAAAGTTTTAACTTATTTCTTTTTCAGGAAAATCAGCAGCTACTGGGAAGAGCAAACATGTAAAAGATAAAGGGAGGAATTGAGCTCACCCTGCCCAGTAAGAACAAGAGAAAGAAAAATGAGAGGAAAAAGATCACACTCACAACTCCTACAGGTATCAGACTAATGACTTAAAAGTTGCATTTCTGATATTTTATGAGAATATCGTGCACGGTTTATCACGTTTTCTATATAACTTTATTTAAAAGAGATTTTCTAATAGATTCCTTAAAAAAAAAAAAAAAGAGCACAAAGGAGTACAAACTCCTCTGTGAGTACTAGAATGAGCTACAGAAAATATTAATTAAGTTGAAATGAATTAATTTGTCTAAGGAGAATTTCTGGACCACTAATTAAGGTTACAAATGCTTTCCTTATGTTTTATCTTTTATAAAGTACATCTGTGACATCTGAACTCACAAGTACTATAATTACAAATTACTGGAGATTTGGCAGTTGTAAATTAAGCAGCATTACTTAATGGGAAAGAAACTAAAAATAGGGTTGAGAGGCACATATTAAATTCCCAGACCTCCTGCTTGCTTAGGAAAGTCATTCTCTTCTCTCGTCTATTTGTGAGTTTCCCACTTGGCAAAGCAGCTACTGAAAATGTTTCTATATGACAACCTCATCAATTATTCTTATTATTTATTTATTATTGAATTTTAATCTATAGTTTAGAAATTTCATGGTTATTATCTACTTAATAAAAAAAACAAAGTAAAAATTATTATAACAGCTAAAAAAAACCCAATTAACTTCTGGTAACTACAAATTAAAATAGAGTAATTATCAGAAAGAAATAGTTCAAGTATTTTCCAAGTCTTATTTTAGAACAGTTACAGTTTCTTGTGAATTAAACATACAATGTATTTATGTTTATTTTCTTTTGATTGGCTATTCTGTTTCGGTATCTAGATGCTTAAATCACTGGCTCAGTGTTGTGAGCTTTACTTTGTCTGTAAAAACCTATCTACAGTACAACTTCAGTTTTTCAACGTCAATTCCTTCTGCCAAGCAAGACCACTGAAAAAACACCAAAGCAACAAATTCTTTTCTAAACTGATCATTCAGAGCAAGTGAAATGTTGTGGTATTTTTGTCTGGTATTTCTTGAAGTGTGTAGTATGATTCATCTTGCCACTAAAATGCTACATTCTTGCATACCTTCCTTCCAGTTTGAGCTCCAAGAATGGATTCTTAATGGAAAAATTTCTATAACTCTATCTAGTAAAAACTATAATGAGAAAAAAAAATACCTTAGCCATTCCTCAAAGTACTGCATTTCCTCACAAATTAAATTCCATGAGATTCCTCTTTTAATTTAACAATATTAAAAATAAGTATTTTCTGTGGTTTAGTTGACACGGTTAAGGTTCTGCTAGGTTTCCTATTTTAAATCTATTCACTTAAAGAAATTAAAATGACAAAACTAGAAAATATTTGTTATTCATACTGCCAGTTCCTTTTTGGTTCTATTCTTAGATGTCACATCTTCGTTTTTCTAGAACAGCCTTAAAAGAGACCTGCACTATTAATTCACAAAAAAAGGATCATTTTAAAACCTAAAAACAAACAATACTTACCAAAGACAAGTATGAACAGCGTATTTAAAGACACAACCCAAAAGACATGTTCCTGTAAGGAGTATGGCGGAAAGAGGAAGGAAGATGACAAGAAAACAGTACATAAATGTCAGTCTTTTAAATAAGCGACTTGACTTTTGTATCTCAGCTTCTTATTTCAACAGTCTATTATGACCAGAACTTGCACATCTCATGTTTGAGCCAGGGAAGTTTGTGCTCTAACACAAAGAACAAAATAGGCAGTTCAGTTTGTGAAAGCACCTGTTTATGTTCGTGAACATTTATCTAGATAAGTGCACTTACTCTTGCTTACATTTTGTAAAAGCAAGCTTTTATTTTAAAGTCAATACAAATGGCTCTATCTTGAAAAACAATTACATGAAATGTGTCTGGATATTTTTTTTTTATAAATGAGAAAAATGTTCATCTGAACTTTTAACAATTGGTCTTTGCCACAACAAACCTGTTAACAAAACCAACAGCTCTGACTCTAGAAATGATAGCACATCTCTATTTTTTAATATTACTTTTAGCTAAGATGTGACCTCATACACAAGTATGCTGGATTTTTGCTTATTTTGATATTGATATTTAAGGTAAATTACTAATAATGTAATTGTAAACCTAAGGCATTATATTTAAATATGAGACATTTTTCAAACTTAATGGTTCTAAGATAGAGTATTTTGAAAATTTAAAAAAGCAAATAAAGTCAACTGAAGATCTTAGATTTTAAAATGTAGTCTACTAGATGTAGTGGTATTGTGGTGGTACTAGGACAAAAAAATATATCTGAATGAGAACTGCACTTTAATTATAACAAAGATCAAAACAAAACATTAAAACAGATACGTACTTTCAGCGTGCACTTTTTAAAAGGTTTAGTTTTTTATTTACGGTGCAGTAAATGATCCAAAGTTATCTACATCTTTTAAGAAATTCCACTTTTATGCTATACACACACACACACCACTAATCTGTGAAACTCCTAAAAATCCCAGTTTGCTTGAACATGATATCATATGAAACTCTCTTTAAAGAAATATATACATGATATGAAAATAAGGACTTCAAACACAATTATGTATATTAAAAAATACAGGTATTTAAAAAAATCATTCTGTAGAAATAACTTGAAAACAAGATTGCACTTACTAAGAAAACTAGAGATCCATCAAGTCCAAGCATCTGTGAAGATAAGAAAGTTATTTTTACTTATCAGAAAAACTAACCTGAATTTAAAATAAGCCTCTTTCACATTGACCTTTATTGCCAAATGCAGTCAAGAGCTTTTTAATGGCTCAACCAACAGCACCAGGACAAAATTCTTACAGATAAAGAGATAAACTAAGTGCTCATTCAACACAGTAAACTCAAGTGTTCAAAGGCAGTGATATGTGGAATATCTGAAAACACCTGTATCTATATCCATCAAACCAAACACGCATACAAGCTGTTATATACATATTTTAAGCTGTTTCTCTTCATGACTTTAAAGATTCTGACAAAGATTTTGTATTGGCAAAATACTGTAGTGATTGAATGGCTACTTAAGTACATGTTTAATCAACTTAATATTTAAATAAAGAGCAAATTTTTGTCTCAGCCCACTTTCAAAATATCAGTTTATGCTGCACTGAGAAAAGTTAGTATTCTACCCTTGATGTATAAAAGCAACTACTAACAGGATAATTTGCTATGCTGTATGTTATTAACTTTTGAACAGAATTGTTTTACACCTAGGAAGATGGGAAACAAATTCTTCAACACCCAGCACAGCTGTTATGCGAAGCATTCACAGAGCAGCCAAAAATAAAGCATCTATTGAAAAAAAACCCCAAAATTCCTTTACCCCTCACTTTGAGTGTATCTTACTATTTCAATCCAGACACTCCTACTCCACAATTACCGCTGAAAAGTTCCATGTTCAAGGCTCTTTTCTACGAGGACTTTGCACTAAGTTCCAAGATACAAGAGTTGCACATATTTTACAAATCAAACCAAGATGCAAAAAATGTTTGAGAATTCAGAAAACTTGCATGGTATTTTTACAGAAGAACTGACCCCAATTTTGATACTAAATGTCAACTACACAACTTTTGCCTATGTCAGCACAATACTGGAAGTGGTTATGAGAGTATGCTGAAATTGACTTCTACATCCAGGGAGAGGCAACAAAATATCATCAGTTAGGAATATATGAGCACTTTCTAGCAAATAAATTCGGTTTAGAAATAAAAGTCTTTCACCCTGAAATAAACAACAGAATGGCTCAGGAACCTGAATTTATGTATGTCCTTTTCCATGAAATATATTTCAAAACACACTAAGAAGCTTTCAGTAGATACAAAACAAATATCAAGATGTGCCACTCATGATGAAAACTGTATTTCTGCTACCCTGCAATCGAGGCAACAACTATACCACAGCCTAGTAGTGATGCTGGTAAATCACATGAAGCTGCTGTATCTACCTTGAGGCAGATTTTCCTGCATGTGGTGAGCTTTGAACTCAGATGTTGGCTATTTTCAGACCAGCTACAAAAAACCTAATTCTCAAGTCTTTACACTACTCCATGATTATAGTGTACGCACATGCCATGCTCTAGTTATGGAATTTGTGATCCATAAACAATACAAAAACCATGTTACATTAAAACGCTCCATCATTTTTAGAGAAACACATTTGCTTTTTGCAAAGAAACCTAAGCTTCTATTTCTCTTTTCTTTAGTATAATCCCTTCACGAATACAAAAATTAAGCATTAAACTACATCTAATGCAACATCTGTGCACTCCTAATCTGGCCCAGTGTCCTCAAAGCAAGCTGCAAGTCATTTCTACACCTCACCAAGAGGAAGACTTCAGAAAAGACTATTAAAACACGTTTTAAGCTGCTACTGTATTTTATACTTAAAAGCTGCTACTATACTTAAAATCAAAGAAATGCTTTCTTTGATGGTTAAGAAGTAACATAATTACATTTTGTTTATAATGTAGCAACTTTTCTAGGTCACTAAAGGCTCTTACAAAAGAGTGATCCCAAATGTATTTTAACACAGCAATACTACAAATAATTTCAAGTAAGAGCCTGGATTATTAAATTCAAGAAAAGGATTCTTACTCACTCGCTCCCAAGTAAGCTCTTCTGCTGCTCGATCCCATTCCAAAGCATTCCAGTTCATGTCATCTGAGAAGACAATAGCCATTTTTACAGTTGTTAGATCACTCAAAACAAGATGCAACCATTCCATGCTATGTTATAAATGAACAAAAAGCCTTGAGTGCATAATATTCACCTTGTAATTGCTGACAGCTTTTCAGCAAGCAGATGCTTCAGTACTCAAAATGCATGAAATTTGCACAGCCAAGATAAAAAAGCTGAAGTGGGAATTTACATGACTTCCTTCAATTATGGCAGCTATATATTCAATTAATCTGTATTTAATAAGAACTAGAACATTAATGTTTTGAGTCACCTGTTACCTTGTGCTCCATTGTTTGCATCTGCTGCATCTTCTACTACAGCATCCTCTTCATCTTCATTATCTTCTTCTTCTTCATCTACTTGTTCCTCTTGAATTTCAGGGTTCTCACCTACAACTACGTTCTCAGCAGCTGGGTTAGCAGGTTGATCAAGCACAGCATTTTCAACACCTCCATTTACAGCAGCCTGAGCCTGCAGAAACAGGATTTAGTACTTGGTTACATTGATCAAGCTCTGATTCATGCTTTTATCCTGCATATATACAAAACCAAACAGTATTAAAAGAAGTCAATAATATATTTTCTAGAAAATAATTACACCTGGGACCACTAAACATTTAAAAACCGGAAAAGAAACGTCTGGGTAACTTTACAGAGTAGCTGAGGTAGGAAGGGGCCTCTAAAGATCATCTAGCCAACCCAACTACTCAAAGCAGGGTCAGCTATGGCAGGGTCACTGCTGTTTCCACTTGGCTTTTGAGCCACCTTTTCCCAAGGTGGAAACTTTATAACCTGGAACACCAGGTGATCACAGTAGCAGTATTAAAAAAAAAAAAAAAGCAAAAACCCAACACAAACAGAACTCACCTTTTTTTTTTTTTTTTTTTTTTTTTTTTTTTTTAATACTTCCTGCACTTTAGTTTAAGCCCACTGCCTATGGTCCTGTCACTCAATACCAGCAAGACAGCTCCGGCTCTTTCTTCTTTTTACAGCCCTCCACCAGGCATTTATACAGACTGAAAAGGTCCACCCTGAGCATTCTTATTTTCAAACTAAACAATTTCAGTTCTCAGCCTCCCATCATGTCAGATGTTCCAGTCCTTTAATCATGTCTGCTGGGCTCTTCACTCACTCCAGTCTGTCCACGCCTCTTTTGGACTGGGGGACCCTAAAACTGGATATGTTACTCCAGATGTGGTCTCACCAGTGTTTTATAGAGGGAAACTCTCTCATGGAAACTAACATTATATTATAAAGATGATAATTCAAGGCCAACCTGAGCCAGTCAGTAATATGAGAATCTGTCTCTTAAAAATGACATTTACTAAAAAGAAAACAACATTTTGAATTATTTCTTCCCTATGCATGGATTGCTTATATTATCACTTCTCCCACCCAAGAGGCTCCTGAAAGCACTGAAGAAGTGCACATGCATGTGTTGGGAGTGGGAGGAGGGCAGAGAAGTTCCAACTTCAGTGGTGTCAGCAAAACTTCCAATTGCTTTGGGAACAGTGAATCATTACCTCATGAGCTACCAGCATACGTATGAAAAAGACAAAGTAAAAGCAAGCTGCATCTTCATTGACTATGCCTTTATGTGCATAAAATTATCTTAAAAAATGGGAAAGATACAGAGAGAAGAATCTATGCAATGCTACACAAAACAGCTTCAAAAACACAACACGGGTGTGACCAAGGTTATACAGAACAAATGTTCAACTTCTGCTAACAAATAAAGACACCCGAAGTAAAATAACATTACTGCTGTCTTTTGATAAAGTATTTACTCCCAGAACCACATTTTCCAAATTAATTGTGAGCTAACGAGCAGTAAGTTTTACCTCATTTTGTTGACCAACACCATTGAGTGGCTGTTGTTGATTTTGCTCCAACCACTGTGGTGCTCCTCCATGGACGATCTGTTCACGTAACCATACAAGGCTGATAAATGCACACAGAGTGCACGTCACCACAAAACAGCCCTGCAAACAGTCAGCCAGTAAGTTCTCCCTGTTAAAAAAAAAAAAAAAAGTATTAACAAAAACAATATTTTGCAGGTAAGTCTACAGTAGTTCAGAAAAAACAATCTTCCAGAACAGCAAAGGAAACACAACAGTCACTAAGTTAATGCTCTGATACAGTAACAGGTTTACTTAAATGCCTAAATGCACAATATCCAGTCCACCTAAGCATTTTATCTGCTGAGCTACCTGAACTAGAAGAATGGATCTCCAGGGTTTCCTTTCAACTGCTCTTCATTTCAGATACCATTTTACCTCAGATATTATCTCTATACCTTAAAAATCTTAATCAATCAGATCATACATAACTGTATAGCAGCAGCAAAGCAAAGTTCAGTCAGCCAACCAAACTAGGGTTTCATGCAATGCAAGAGGTGCAATTGCTTAAACCATCTTAAGCAATTCTCATCCTTAATTTCAGGTATCTCCTTGGAAAACTACAACATGTTCTTAAAATAAGTAAGAAACATGATACAGTACTCTGCCATCTCCAAAGAAGCATCAGTCTGGTCCCCCTTGAAGCTGCACACTTGTGCCTGCACAGCACAGTGAATACCATGGGGACATGAAGTCCAAAATGAAAAGATACAAGAGGCTACTGTAATAGACTCTGCCAAAGAAATAAATGACAAAACACAGATTCACACATCATTAAAATCTGACAAATACTCAAGTCCCTTATTTTCTCCCTAAACTGTGATAGACACAAGGTGGTCTAGGTTCAGCTGTTTCAGATTTTTCTCCAAATAAAACCAGAATCTACACTACAGATATAACAGGGAATACATGTTACTAGACTGAAACAAGCATCTCTCTCCAATAATGAAAATTAGTTAAACACAACTTGACCTGATTTCTCAAATCAAATAGCCCAATTGAGATGACTTAGCTGAAACACGGAGAACATTCATTCCAAATTTGCTTGATGTGCAGCTGATTCTACTTAAACTTAGTTTCAGTTCCTCATGTTCAAGATAGAAGAGAAAGTAAGAGGCAGCTTGAAATTTTGTGGTTTGGTATTTACTGATTCTTTAGGCAAAATTGATTAAAAGAGGACAAAGAAAGAAAATGTGCAATAGCAGATGGTGATTGAAGCATCAAAAATCCAAGTATCAGCTAGAAGGAAATCTGATAAAAAATAATCCCTCTCACATAAGAGACTCAGAATTTACAAAATTAAATTCAAAATCTAAATGTGCAACAAAGAAAACAAAGTGACATAATTAGTGATACATTTCTTAATACTCTGCTATGTACCTGATTTAAACCACAGGAAATTATATTTTTAATTATTAAATGTAATTTTGCAGCATAAGTTTTCTTGACATCAAATACAAATTTTCATTAACTTGAGCCTGTTTGTAAAGTCAGTTTTCCAGCTCCAAAGATCCTGGATAATGGAATTCCAAAGTGAAATGATTTCTATTGTAATGGTGCTGTCCATACATCTGGTTGTGCAAAGGGGAGTGGGTAGTTGCTTATTAAGATGGTGGAAGATAACAGGTGTAACTGGATGGCAGGGACACTTAATTCCAAAGTTACTGTTTTCAGGGTAATGTGACTAAAGCAGGCTTTTGTATCAAACTGCTGAAGTACTTACGTGGACAGAATGTCTAATGGCAGTGTCAGTAGTGAGCTCACAGAGCCAGTAAACAAGCACTTGTAGATACGACCTGCAGGAAGAAACAGAAGCTCGATATAAATTTGATCTTGGCTATGGCTTCACTTGGAAAGGACCCCGGGTACCCTCTTCACCTAGTGTCCAACCAAATTTATGACATGGAAGAAAATCTCAACTTTCAGTGCATAAGCAGAACTCAAGACCATATACAACCACTTGGAATAAAACTACATTTTAGCTGCACATCCTTAAGAGTACACATTCAAAGTGTAAGAACTGACATACTAGGTTAGGCCCAAATTTCATCTAGACCTGTGTCCAGCACTGGTCACACCAATAGATGCCTAAAGAAGAATATGGAAGCAGGTTAAAGATACTTGCCATGATACTTCTTCAGTACATTCTCATACATTTCACTTCCTATACCAAAATATCTCTCAGCTAATTAATCCTTGATAGAATTTTTTCACCCTTTTATTTGCTCAATCATATTTTGAATGCGTATAAACTCCTGGTGTTATATCATCATGTCGTAAGGATCATCACCATTTCATCATCTGTTTTAAGGATTAATAGTTGATGCTAGTAACTGTTACCTTTTTACTGTGATTTGTACTTAAAAAGTAGGCCATCAGTGTATATGGCCTACTTCAGAAAATTAGGTGATGCCAATATTGTGCTATTCTCAAACTAAGCCTGTGCCAGCCACAAATGAAAACACAGAACATACTGAGAAATTGCCTCATTTCCTCGTACATTTAATCCCTTGCTCTTTTGTTCAAGGGACATATCACAGTTTGTAAAGATGCACTTCCAATTATTTCCTTGACTGAACACTATATCCCTTCTGCCTTTCTCCATTTTCTGTATTCTTAGATTGCTGAAACAGCCATAGTTCTTTTTCCATCTCTATTTGGAAAGTAAATTTCAAACTGGATACTAGAGCAATTCAAATGTGTACTCTCTTTTCTACTGAATTCCTTTACTACTTACATGACTGAGATTTAAGATTATACAAATCAATTTGTCCATGATTATAAAGGAGTTTTACTTTTTACATAAAAAACCCCTGCACTTTCATATAAATGGTTAATAAAAATAGGACAACTCTTCTATCCTAACATTAATAAATGACATAAAATAAAACCTTCCATGTAGATTTTTAAAGAAGATAATTGAGAAGAGGCATTTTATTGGAGTAAGACATTTAAAAGCTCTTTCATGAACTCTCTTCTATGTCTTAACACCTTTCTGCATTGCACTACTGGCTTAAGAGTCAAATAGGTAGAATTCCTGAGTGAAAAGAAATGAAATAGCGTCTTTGAAACTTTTTTTAATAAACAATAATGGTATCGCAAAATTTTGTTACAGGAAGTGGCACATTTCCCTGTGTATAAGAGTATTATTTACAGAAAATTAATACTTACATGCAGTAAGAGGTACTACTCCCAACCATGCAAAGGCCACAAGTGTATAATGAAACCAGTATCGTATTGCTGTGCCAATACTCGTAACCAGTCCAGCAAAGATGTCTTGGATTGGAAGCCGTGAAGGCATATCTGGGGAATAAACTGTGTAGAAAAGGCACTTATGAAACAGTTTGTCCTTAGAGAAGCATTTATGTAAAAGTCCTGCCAACTACAAGCTGTATCTCACAAAAGCTTACTAGAAGAATAAGCATATTTGACATTCTGAAGAGATGACTCCAAACAAACAACAACAAAAAAAATTCACATATCACATTTTTTTCATTGTGTACTGAGTGGAACAGGAAAATTTATAAGCTCCATGCCAGTTTTTGACCTAGGAGAAGTTTAATAGCTTTATTTGTTAACTGTAAACCCCAATTACCTAAAAATAAGTGCAAGATGAAGCAGATTCTAAAATCAGTATCACTCTCACTCAACACTACCTCAAAGATTCTTCTGTTATTTATAAATTTAGTTCATGGAAAGGGCACAAGGAACAAGAGCAATCAGCAATTCTTCACACTATCCATTTGTTTGTGCTAGGTAATTTAGATTATACTTGCCATCCAAGAGCACAGACAAAAAAAAAACCCCAGCAAAATAAAAGCAGCACACAGGGAGGAAAATTGAAGAGAACTAAGTACCCACAGACATTGAAATTTACACACAACTACTAACTTTCAACAGATATCCATTTCATATCACGCAGAATTTCTTCTAAAGATGTTCCTATTACAGAACACAATGCAAATCTCTCATCCTGCAGAGATATTCTCATAATACCAAATTTTCTTGACTTTTTAAATTCAACACCTGTATGCTGCATAGGCCCATCCCTACTCAAAAGCTAAGAAAAACAGTGGCAAGGTCTTCCTTTTGCAAACAATTAGAAAACATCTAACAATTTCATTACATGTACTTCGTTTCTACACACTTACGTGGATACCAAGAAGTGGTAATGCACATTATCATTAACAGATTAGAATAAAGAAGATAAACTATATTTGGGAGTTGAACAAAGACATTGCTGCCTGGATGTTTGTTATGTTGGAAACATGCGTGCTGGAAGACTTTAACATTATGGACTATCATTTAAAACTTCACATCTAACTACATAAGGAGACCTCAATTTTTATAAGAACAAATAGAAGTTTTCATTTCCTCTCATGAGCAATCCTTTAAGAGTCTAACAAATACTGCTTTATGCTATCTACCTGCAGCCCCTTCACCTACATTCCCAATCATCCTTTCACTAGTCTCAGAGAAGAAGCTTCTACAGGAGAAATTCTTTTCTCTCCAGAGCTATTTCCCTCAGTTTCTGTATTGCAAAGAGAACTCAAGAACAGAGACAAGCAGTGTCAACATCCAGAAGCAGCCAAAGAATGGGGACAGACTGATGCATTTCAGCAGTATGTGGATTACAACTGACACAAAGCAACAACAAAACAGTATCCCCGAGACAAGCAGTAACTGGTTTGAAATTTCAAAGCTTGTTATTCGCCAGGTACCTGGCAAGGAAAACTGGAATTAATGAAAGGACAGACTAAAAGTATAACACTAGGGAACTGTAGCTGTGAGAACATAGAGCAGTAAATTGAAAGCAGGGCACAAACACATTTTGACAACGTCTTACAGTTTTCTTGTTACAGAAACAGATTTAGTACATAATTTGGAACCACAGAAAATGCCTAACTAATGACCTCAGCTCACACTGAACAAACATTCTGGAAAATTTCTACCACCAGAGACAAAAAGTCTTTGTCAAGGGTGCAAAAGAATATTTATTTAGAGTATATCTGTTAAATCTTTATGGCACCACTCAGACAATGCAGCAGATACTTTGAGAAATTTCTCATTTTCAAAAAATATATTTTGATCAACACTTTGCAACAAGGACTAGAGAGAAAACATAACTTGTATTAATTATTTATTTGTTAGGGATAAGTCATTAAGTTGGAAAGATTTTAAATGTAAAAAAAAACAAAAACAAAAAAACAACCGTGTCTTCCAGGAATTACTGAACACACACAAGGAAGTGCAAGAAAGAATGTCCATGCTAACTAAAAACACAAAGTGCTTACAAAAGTTAGCATTTTTGCATGCTCACTTTTCTAAAGGCTTTAGGGTTACAACAGCACTTTTTCAAATAAAAGCACAATATAGCTACTACTCAGAGAAGACATGCTATGTCCCTCAAATTTTAACAATTTGGTGATTTTTGATGCTTTCAGAAGCTGAGGGTGGGAAGAAAGCTGTTTTTCCTGTGCACACCTCTAAATATGTACAGCTTTTTCCACTAGAAGCTTTACACCATGATGATAAGGTAAAATCCTTCTATGTCCTGCAACATTCATGTGCCTGAAATGCAGGAACTCCTAGCACGACAGGAAGCCCTGGCGTGCAAGCACACTGCACCACTGAAGCTTGCTGTCAGTCCTTTTCATAGCTTTTCATATCTCCCCACCTGTGTCTGTCATCCAGTGCCATTTTCTGTCCACACTGCGCCTCCCTTTATCCACTTCCCACTATCACTTTGAGGCCTGAGACCTGAACCCCTGCCACCAGACATCCATCCTCCTCATTTGCTTCTGCACATGCATCCTCCTCACCACACCTCCATCCCTTACTTTCCTTCCCAGTCAGCTTTCCTAACTCAGTTTGAGAAACAAATTTCTGCATTATTTACCACAGTTCCTCCAAATAAAAATCTTTCTACCAGAGACCAATTGAAACAATTGATTGTCTTTTTTTCTATTATAGCATGAAATTCAAACAGACTTTGGCTGAGTTTTTCATAGGTTTGTCTCAATTTCTTTGAGTTGTATAGGTTATGGAAAAATACTAGAAAGCTTTTTGGATACTTAGGTCACACCTGTGCAGTGTAACTGGTATTTTAGTTGTGAATCCTAAAATTGGTAGGGTTTTTTTAGTTTGGTTGGTTATTTTCAGGAGGTAGGGTTTTGTTCTACCCTCTCCTCCCCTCCTGTAAGCCTAACTTTTCCAGGAACACAATTACTAATTTTTCTTTTCCAAAACAGAGAGCATGTAAAAAATCTGCCCTTACACTGACACAAATGAGATAGGAAAAACACAAGGCTACCTTTAGAAGCTGCCATTTAACCTACTTCACAGAATCACTTGCAACCCTCTAACCCATAGATTTTTTTATTTACTATAAATAACATTTGCAAGCCACCTCAGTCATCCTCATGCACTGATCATGAAATAAGACTCAAAAGTAAAAACCATATATTTGATAGGTCCTGGGTGAAAGCACTGGTTTGGTAAAACAGGGCTTGAGAGTTACTCTCTTGGTTGGACTAGATGATCTTCAAAAGACTCTTCTAACCCAAACCATTCTATGTTTCTGTGTTTAACACCGCTCAAACACATGCAGACTTTGCTTCAGACCACTAAGGTAAAAGGAGAAAAACTCCACTCCTTCTCAGGCAAGCACAGCTTTAACAAATATATGAAATAAAATTCATATAAATGTCAGCTGTGTGTATACTCTGCACACTGGACCTGGCAGAAGACACACTGAATTCTGTGCCAGAGTGTAGTATTTTGTTCCAGAAGTTTATTTTTTCAAATTATACTGCTAGAAATGCTGAAGCTATGGACTACTGTATTAAAAGTTTATCAAAACAAACAGGTAAAGACATAAGTTTAATATATCCTTCAATAATGTAATATCCAAATTACATTATAAGGAACACCCTACTCATATGGCTTCCTTTAGTTTTCCAGTCTTTGTTTTAACCTAGCTTGTGACATTGTATGAACCACATACCAGCAATGAAGCTGCACAGGAAGCACAGAAATGAACCGTCCCAATCCTCAAACAAAAATCAGCCTAGATTGCTTCCATATTTGTGTTTTTCAAGTACTTATGTTAACGTTACCTCCTACAGAATGGAGACGTTTTGACAACTGTATTTTCTTGGGAAAATGCCTCACCTGCTTTCATGTATCAGTGCTTATGAATGTTTAGCATTAATAGAAGCACATTCTTGCACATGACAAAAGAAAGCGTTTGCACGGGGAGGAAAAGAATATAGAGTAGTTACCCTTTAAAAACACAGGAAGAAAACTCACACGTTAAGAATGAAAAAGTAGCTTAACAATCAAAAAATGTCAAAAGCTACTTTTGTTTAATAGTCGTATTAATTCTTAACTTGAAGAACCCGCTGAAAAGGAATTCATTTTAAAACATAAATATTTTAGCTTTAAAGAATGCATTTGAAATTGAGACATTTACCTACATGACTAAACACATTTACAGAAAGATGCTATTATTTAAAAGAAAAATTTGCTCCTTTGTACTCCTGCCAAAATACAAGTTGAATCTTCTCCTTTTTCTTTCCTTTACAGCAATAACTAAACTAGCAGTTTGGGTGCTAAAAAAAGTCCCAAAACGTTACAGAACTTAAGAGAAAAAACACACTAGAAATAGTTTATGAATACTCCATACACAAGAAGTTACAATAATAAGGGCGCATTTCTGACAAAATGACAGCAACAGCCTTAGCAAGCAAACCAAGCTAAACAAGAGAGAGTTGCTGGTATTACTGCACTAATACTCTATTACACTATCAGTGCTTGTCTGCTGGAGCTTATAAGAAGAAAACCTTATAAGCTGAGCCTGCTGAGTCAGGGGAGTGACAAGTGTTTGGCAGAGGATAAACAGGCCTTTACTAGAGGCTGAATGTGGAGGATACACTCTATTGCATGAGGAAGAAAGTGGTTCCTTATTACCAATTTCAAAGCTCGTATGAAAAATGGTAACTTTTTGAGCCACATTACCTCAACTAAGTTTTCTTCCCTGTCCATAACCTGCAAGTACATTACAAGCTGTGCTGGCAACAGCAGTATCAGTAAAGAATTAGATTCTGCAGGAACACCTCTGTTGATAAGGGCGGTAACTAAGCTTCCTCTTATTAATAGTAACATGCATGTAAAGTGTATTTAGTTCAGAACGGCTCATCCTCTTTTCCTAGATCCCAAGGAAAACACTATAAACTTTTCTCATTTGCTTTCTTCTTTTCACACAAGACTAGAAAGTCTTCTTTCTTAACAACTAATAAATCCCTGAAATGCCATTTTCTGGTCTTACACACTAAATTCTGCAGAGGACCTAGTCGCAGTATGCAATTTTGAAAGTGGCTAATTAGCTCGCAGGGAGATTCAGAACTGTGTATCATTCTTAGTTTGCAAAAGCTCCATACAGAAGCAAAATAATGCCTTTATAAAAATGTTTACCAAATAAAACCTGAAAGCACAAGATCAACATTCCCCATACAGGTCACTGTAGTATTTAAGAATAATAACCAGAAAGCACTGCTGTGTTCAACATAAAATACGCTATCACTCTCCCAAGACAGAGTTAATATCACACATTTCAATTCTGGTGTAATGTGTTTAATTAACTGTTGGCAGAAATACATCATACCAAGGTTAGACCTATAGAAGGAAGGTGGATTAAGGGATTTTTGGAACAGAAAATACATTAACTAAACCACGTTAACCTCAGTTTTCTCTTCCAAAGTGTAAAACTAGAAGAAAAAATCCCAACACACAAAAAAAGGTGAGAGGGGAACAGGAATAAATCAGTAAATTTTAAGAGAAAATTGCAGCATAAAACCCACTTTACCTGCTCAACAGGCAATAAACTGGTAACACTAAATAATACAAGCCTGCCACCTCACCTATTCCTACTACAGTTAAAATGTAATTAAGAATCCTCTGGGAACTATATGAAGATTCTTCATCAAAGCTGCCTAACCTATTTAGTTGTATGTAACATACAAGGCAATTTCAGTCAAGATATGCTAAGTGGAATAATCATAATTTCTATTATCTCTCAAGAACACTTGAACTGAAGTTCATAGAAGCCAAGTGTTAGTGTTGCAGGTAGATCCTTTAAAAGTAACTGAAAACTGCCTTTCAGATTCAAATTTTGCCACGGTTTCACTTTGCCATTCAGACTTCCAAAAACTCAGATTTATCAGCAAAGCTGAAAACATGCCACACGCTGTAATACCGGCAACAAAAGAATGGGACTGAGGTTGTCAGAAAAGGTACAGAATATGTCTCACCTAAGCTTATGAAAGAACCAAATTAGCCAGTATTTAAGCAATTCACAGTCTGCAATAGCATGCATTAAAATTGTAATTAAAACAATAATACAGAAGTTATGCCACAAGTTTGGATCTACCACACTGAATGAAAAACTAATCACTTCATAGATACTATGTGAGAAAAATTCTGAAAAAAACAGTAGCAAGTAAAACATACTTACTTGGTGTGAAAGCAAATCTGTGCTTACATAATTCACAGTATTCTTTTCTGCTGTGTTTAAGCCACTGAACTAAGCTGCAATAAAAAGTGATCACATTAACACATGCTATACATCTCTCAGCCCTTTCCTTCCACGAAGGAAAATACACCAATTCTCTGCTTTCACACTTAAATCAGGGTATTTGTACTCTCAACCAGGACTTTAATTAGCATGTTTAATAAGTCCATTTAGGCCATCAAGTAAGTTTTGAACAGTAGAAAAAGGTAAACTGATGTACATCACAGTACTGATAAACATTCTTTGAGTATGTTATTGTTCAAAGCAAATATCCTGGCATGGCCACCATCAGCGACACCAGTTCTTACAAATAATTCAAAATATGACATATAGGGCACACAGCTAAGACTCAGAACTGCTGTATTTGTGAAAGAAGGACTATTAAAATACCACCAGAAATGACCATGCCAGAACTACAGTTTTTACTTTAGCACTTCCTGATCAAACCCACTAGAAAGACTAGGGTTTTTTATTTTTTTCTCTGAGGTTTGATGTTCTTTCTATTCACAACTGTAAGTGGGCAAAAAAGCGCCCCATCATACTGATTTTTCTACTTAGTTTTCATAAAGCTGACATACAATCAGAACTGCAGTCCCAAACACAAATAATTATCAGTGGTTTCTTTCCATATATAATTACAAAATTTTTCCTGAATTGTAATGGATCATCATGTAAAAAACATCAAAACCCTAAATACATTTCAACAAGTCTAACTTGAAAACTGGATTTTTTTCACTAGTTAACCTGAAGACTTGAAGTATTTTTAGAAACATATTAATATGTTTTCATTAGGAGAAAAAAAAGTAAGAAAGACAAAGACACAAAACTCACCATTCCTGATGAATAAATTTAATACTGCCAGTACAGACACAGGGATGATAGAGGGGTTTCTCAGGAGTTCCTTCCGACCGACAGACTCTGCATATATCTGCTGACAAGGACAAAAAGCTTATTACACTAATGCTTAAAGAATTCGAATTTTCAAGAAAAATGACACAATTACCTTCTAGAAACTTTATCATGCAGCAAAATGAAGCCAGAATAAATTGAAAGAGAATGAAAGATTTAATCTGATGCAAGACAGAGACTGGGAAATCACCAGAAAGAGCAATAAGAACATTATCAGCCTGATCACGTTACATAAACTCAAAACATGACTTATAAAATTTTAGGGTTTCTAGGAAATAGATACAGTAAAACTGCAGGAGGGTGTATTTTCTACCTGAAGAGCTATCACTAAAACAACATACAAACTGGATCATTTTCTTGAAAGCAGATACTTCGAAAAAGAAAAATTCCATCTGTGTTTGAAAACAGTTAAACAGAGGCTGAACAGAAAAGATTGAATAGTGTCCAACAATGACTTAAATAATTCGCTGCTCTTGAACCTAACACAGATGTTTCCTTGGTGCTTTTGATGAAAGAGAAAAAATCTGAAATCCAAAACAAACAGACATAGGTATTTCGTAATTTGCTACCCAACTGGGACATAGCTTACTGCCTAGTAAGAAAAGACACTTTCCATTTCTTATTTCATCATTTCAGTAATACAGTAATATTTCCATAGATCCTGAACCTTCTTTATTCCCTATTTTTGACATTTTCTTACAACTAAAGGTTGCAAGAGGATTTGTGAATAAAGAAGTGAGCGTAAACCTTTCCCTCTAAAGAACAGATGTCTATTTTAAGTACCATTCAGTTAGCCAGAGCTCTAAACAAACAATTAAATAGAAATACAAATCAAGTTTTATCTGTTTATTGACAGACGCATGATATCTTCCCTTGACTCTTCCTTTTACTTCTTTTAAGGAACTGAACATAAAATGTCCATTTTTATAGAATATGTGAACATGTTTTGCTAATTATTTCTCTATCAACTACTATCCAGTTAACGTGCAAGAGTGGAACACATGCATATCAGAGATCTTTGTCAGAAAGACACCAGCTGATGTGAGAATACTGCAAATATACAATTTCAAGTCTGAATAACCTATCTTTGTTCATTGCCAAAATCTTCAAAAGTTAACGCTTTTCTACAAAAACTTCCAAAAGGAACCAAAGACTGATTTTTTTAATAAAGAGTCCCGTTATGACCATATCCATAGTTTATAATGTATTAGGACAGCTCCTACACATACAGCATAAGAATTCAGATTATTCAACTCAAACAATTTTCTATCTATGAAAAGTGTTGTTTGAATGAATTCATTCATGCAGCATGACAACCCAGAATTAACAGAAACAGGTATTCGGTATCACATCAGTGATGCTGCATAGAGACATAAAGAGCACTTCCATTGTTGCCATGTTGAGCAGTGACGATTTGCAGTATTGCTCCAAACATCAGGAGTCCCTGGTTCCTCTGCTGACCAGAACTGCTACTTCACTTAAACAATTCTTTCATCCCAGAGAGCATTTCCAGATGGCTGTACAGGACAGGTCTCTCCAACTGACAGGCAGGCCCTACCCACTCCCTGTGGCATGCCCACCTCCTCCCACATTCTTTCCAACAGAGCTGTTTCACTACAGCAAGTTGACAATTTTGTAGGCTGGATCAGCCTCACAAGGGGTCAGACAAGCATGAGACAGCACATGAAATCGCTGCTTTAAGAATACTCTGGCACCATTGAAAGCAAGCAAAAAGCACCCCGAAAGCTGTCCACTGCTCTCTGAATCTGCTCATTTAATGGCCTGTTGACTCTCTCAGCAAACTGTTCACTTACTGTCAAAACTTTTGGGAAGAAGCAATTTGCATTACTGTGAGCAAAAGAATTCTTTACTTGAGGAAAGATGCCTGATAGCTTACTAAAATTAACCTAAATTTTATTTTTTCAAAGCTATGATAATTTCTAAATATTTCCGCTTGTTTTATAAATCCAAATAAACATATTACAAGTGTAATTGTTTGGACTGTTAAGCAACTGATAGCTTCAAATCAATAAACTCTGCTGAGGGTCAACGTGCTAAGCTATGCACCTTATGACCTACAGCCATGGTCCAAGAGAATTCCACTGTGCAAGAGTCACTATTTTTCTATGTGCACATGCACTTTGCATCCTGTTCTTCACGCATGTGTTTTGGAAAAAATGACCTTGGAAAAAAAGTTCTTTCCTGTTCCCCCCGAGAATGATTCACTGCCTATTATCTCTCCAACTGAATTCAACACTGGAATATCAAAAAGTGAAGATTACGTTATTTAGCAACAAATTGATTTATCTAGAAAGAACCAGAGTTACCTCTCTTCAGCAAAACCTGGTATCTGGTGCTTTCGGGTGCTGCAGAGAAACAACTTTCGCACTCGTTCTGAGGTGAAGCAGCTTCCACTTAGGTCTGACCATGACCCCAAACTGCCTCTCTTATCTAAGCTCTCACCATGCAGTTCAGTTTTCTAGCTCCACAATACAGCTCTGTCAAGCACAAAGCCCATCAGAACCACAATGGCCATAATACTGCTACTAGACTCAGAACGTCCATCTGACACTCTGCAGCAGAAGTTCAAGCACACAATAATATCATATTTCCTCTTCCTCAAGGCACTAACAGTGTTTGCTGCCACTGCTACTGCTGTTCAGAGCTTTCTAACCTTGGGAAGTCTTTTCAGCACTCTGGCAAGCCACGTGAAGTTCTAATAGTAGGATCTGAGGTTTGAAACTGTAGAAGAAGTCGTAACATTCTAGTGGTATTTATGGAAAGTGAGTATATAGACTGGTTACTTTCATGCTACCACTGGGAGCTTTTGAGGACAACATTGATAAGGCCACAATATAATATCTAAGGCTGCATATATATGTGACTTTGTGTGTGCTTATATATAAAAACCAGAAAAGTCCAAATTTCAAGTGTGAAATTTAACACAAAGTTTAGTTAAAGAAGACAATGCTTTAAAATGTAACTAAAAACCTCCTTTTTTCTTTGTCTTGCTGGTCTTTCTGTTCACCCACTTAAGTCAGGTACGATCAAAGTCTACCACTGGTAACAGCCTGTAACAAATTATCAACTATGCTGTTTGCATTAAATCCACCGAGATGGATTTACCAGCTACTGGAGCAGTGAAAAATCAGGAGGTCATTTCTAAGTATCCATTTCACAGCTTGCAAAAAACCAGCTTTTCTGGGCAACCAGAGGACAAGCGATCAAAGTTTCACTTTGTTGTTGATTTCATCAGTGTAAGTCTTGGTCTACAGAGCTGCAGCAAGCAATTTTAAATATTAGATTTAAGAAACACTAATATTTTGATAAACCATCAGCGATCATGGGTACTAAAGACGTCTACACGTAACTCAAAGGACACTACTACAAAGGTGCTGTCTTATTTCATCCAGTGGTTCATGTTTTTCCAGCTTTTTTTTTTTTTAATTCTCTCAAACAGGAAAATCAAGTGACACCTAATAAAATTCTACATTCAAAATTATGCCAAAGTAACAAAAGCCAAGACACAAAATGCTTTCCTTGGAACTGCCTTGTTACTGCAATATGTATTTGCATTCATTGTTTGAGATAACAAACAAAGCTCAAATACTGCAAGAAACACAGCACAACAAACACCCTTTATTTAGTTTGGTTTACGCTAAAATATGAAGTGCTGATCTATCACAGTTCTCCAGTATCTGCTTGGACTACCTAGTTCCTCTCCCTCTCGGAGACATTCAATACCCACCTGGACACACAGGAATGTGTCACCTGCTCTAGGTGACCCTGCCTTGGCAGGGGGATTGGAGTAGATGAACTCCAGAGGTCCTTTCCAACAACCTTCACAATTCTGAGATTTTGTGATTGTCTAAGCATAACAAAAGTGCTGACAAAACATGTTTGATCTCAAATAAAGCAATACCCTTAAAATACAGATAAAACCCCCCTAATGACCATGATATCTTTGACAATTCTTTTTTTAAAGTAAGATAAGTAACTATGTATTCATCTGTTGCAAAAGAGACAAACATGTCAGCTCCTGCATATTTCAATTTTTCAAACACACTGCTCAGCACACGCAACAAAGTCAGCTCTGCGAAAGCAGCAGCTATTACTGTTCAGCCAAACGCGGAAATTTAAGACGCCCTGGGCTCAGGGCCGGCCGGGTCCGACAGGGTCCGGCGGCCGGGAGGGATCAGGGGGCAGTGCCCTCCTCGCCAGCCCGCCCGCTGCTTTCCGCCCCGGGCTCTCATCTCGCCCCCGCGCCCCAGCTCCCCAGGCAAAGCCGCAGCCGGCGGCAGGTTCCGGCGGGCCCCGGTGCCCAGGTGCCCCGGCACGGCCCATCCCAGCCCCGCAACGAGCGCTGCCGGCACCGCCCCCCTTTCCCCCCCCGCTCCCCGTTCCCCGCGGTTATGTAAGGGGCACCCGCGCGCCGCCTCACACGCTGCCCCCTCGGTCCGGCCGGCCCGGCTCGGCTCGGCTCGGCTCGGTCCGGTCCGGCCCCCGCGGCACGGCGGGCCCGGCACGTCGGGTGGGGCGCGGGGCCGGGCACCTGCAGCCCCGGTAAGAGAAGCCCCTCCGAGCGTGAACAGCCCCCGGCCCGCCCAGCGGGCCCAGTGACACCCGCCTCCTCCCCCCGCACCCCCACCCTCCGAGGCTGTCCCGGCAGAGCCCCGCTGGCGGGCAGGCGGCGGCGGGGCGAGCGCAGTACCTTCCTCGGCGGTCTCCATCTTGCCGGGCTGACGCAGCGCCGGCCCGACGGGTGGTGTGACCGCGGGGGCGGGGCCGCGCGCAGAACGGACGGAACGGCCGCAGAGCGCCCGGCGCGCGGACGGAGCGCCGCCCGCCCGACGCGAGCGCCGCCTGCCGGGCACGCGCGCGGGGAGGCCCGCGGGGCGCCGCCGGGGGCAGGGCCGGGCCTGCCCCGCTCCCAGCTGCGGGAACACGGAGTCGGCTGGCTCGGAAAAGGCCTCCGAGATCATCGGCTACAACCTGTGAACGAGCAGCCTCATGTCAAACTAGACCACGGCACTAAGTGCCACATGCAACTGCTCCTTAAATACCTCCGGGAACGGTGACCCCCACCACTCCCTGGGCAGCCCATTCCAATGCCCAGTCACTCTTTCTGTGAAGAGTCTAATCTGAACGTTCCCTGCTGTATCTTGTGACTATGTCCTCTCTCCTATCACTAGTTGTCTAGGAAGGTGCTGACCCCGACGCGGCTACACCCTCCCTTCAGCTGGTTGCACGGAGTGATAATGCTCTCCCTCAGCCTCCTTTTCTCCAGGCGAAACAACCCTGGCTGCCTCAGCCCCTCCTCAGGGGACTGGTGTTCCAGACCCTCCACCGGCTTCGCTGTTTCTCTCTGGACACTTTCCAGCACCTCAAATTCCTCCCTGAATTGCGAGGCACAGAGCTGGACACAGCACTCAAGGTGTGGCTCCATCAATGAGTACAGGGGGCAGTCCCTGCCCTGGTCCTGCTGGCCACACTATTCCCAATCCAAGCCAGGATGCCATTGGCCTTCTTGGCCACCTGGACACATGCTGGCTCATGTTCAGCCAGCTGTTGGCCAACACCCCAACACGCGCAGGTCCTTCTCCGCAGGGCGGCTTTCCAGACACCCTTCCTCCAGCCTGTGGCGCTGCCCGGGCTTGCTGTGGCCCGAGTTCAGGGCCCGCACTTGCCCCCGCAGCTCTGCCGGGGCCCGGGAGGCGGAGCAGGGGCTGGGGGAGAGCGCGGGAGCCAGACAAAATGTTGCCGAAATCGGTTCTAAGTTGTAGTCCAAACCGGAGAGAAATGCTGCATTCCTAGGTGAGGTCGGCCAGATTTTGAGAGGATCATTGTTCCAGGGATCAGGGATGTGTAAGCCCTGGAAACAGCTGTCCTATTCTGCAGTGTCAAGTGGTTATCTGCGCCCTTCGTCAAACCTCATCATCATGCCTTCCAGAGCTGGGCCTTTCCAATTTCTTTTTTTTAATTTTTTTTTTTTTAAACTGAGCTGTTTTTTCACTCAGTAAAGCACAAAATTCTCTCTTGGCTTAATCATTTGTGTTTCCATGTCTTGCTGCCCTACATAGCCAGGGCAGTGCGCATTAAAACTTTGTACTCTGCCACGTGCACTGAGCTCGGGCTCTGCTGAGTTGGCAGGAATATTGTTAAGGAAGAGAACAATTTAATTTTATTCAGGGTAAAGCGGAATTCCATCCTGATGAAAGGTATGCGTGCATTGCTTTAGTGTTGCATTGTGGCAGCTGGTTCAACCCCTCTAGTTGATCAATGAGCAACCCTGGGCTCTCTTTGCTGTATGAACCTTTGTGTCCAGCCAGTCATGAAATCCTTTGCATTCAGCCTTTGGGCTTCGTGTCAGCAGCAGTTGTTGGTAGTGCAAGTCTGAATTTAGAGTGCAGAGGTGGCACATGCCCAATTTGCAATTTTATAACTCTGTTTTCTAAACTGTGACCATGTTGGTTCCTTCAAAATTACGTTTTTCAAGCTGGTGGAGTGTATGATACTGGCCTGTGCAAGCAAAAAAAAAAAAAAAAATTAAGGAAAAAGTGAAGGCTTCATATGGCTCTCCAACAGCTGGATAAGTACAGTAAAGTCCTGTAATAAAATACACTTGGCCTAGACTATTCAGCTCTTCTGTGTCCTTCTGCTCTGAAAGGCAAGGTGGAAAATTTCCCACCTATAACTTAAAAAAACCAAAAAAACTGTTAATTTTTTTTAAAAAGCTAATTTTTGGGCTTCACTTTACTCAGTCTCTCCAAATTATCTTGGCCTATTAAAAATCTGCCAGCATAGTAGTGAGGATGTGGGAAATGCTGTGATACTAATTTTGTCAGAGCAAGGAAAAATCAATGAAAAAAAAACAAGAGAAAAAGCAAGAAATGGAGAATTTCAATTTCCAAGTATATTCCTAATTCCCACTCTTTATTTCCCAAACATGTAACCATTATTTGTTACATCATTGTTACTCTGCTGTGATAAATGTAAATTAAATGTCAATAAAAGTCTCTAAATTATAATTCACATTCTAAGACCATGGCAAGATTAATGTATATAATTCTCCAATTTCAGCCTCTCTTGGTAGGCTTATTTAAATTCAATTAAAGCTTTAGAAAGGAGTCACTGTATATTGCCAGTAAGCAATTTCATTGCTGTCTGTATCTGTCTGTTCAGCCATTTAAATTGCCTAACAAGAATTACACGTGTACCATCTTCTCATCATTTAGAGATAATTTATCCCAAAATTTTGTTCATACCTAGTTTTTCAGCATGGGCTATACAGTAGCTTACCAGTAAATGTGAGTTGAAGCAGACCATTATAATTTAAACAGTTTAAAAAAAAAAAACCAAAAAACCCCCACCCTATAGTATGTTATTGTAAGTTACATTAAATTAAGAATCTCTCAGCCTTCTTGGCATTTTTGGCGAACATGTTATTAATCCTTGTCTATTTAGTAATGTGTTAGGTGGGGTTTTTTTGCCTAAGAAATACCCTTGGCTTAAGTAGTTCTTAATTTTTGGTAAAGAAGGACCTTAGAAGGTTATTGTTAGCTTTTGACTCTCAAAACGGTCAAAAATTACTGCCAACAGGCACTGAACAAATGCGTTGGAAAAAAAAGTCTCTGTTCCATATGTTATTATCTAGATAATGGAGGAAATATGGTAATTGTACAGGTGTAAACTGAAGACAGGAATAAATATAATGTCAAACGACAGAAGGATATGGCAAAAAGAAAGGCATTTATATGTGTGGATAGAAAGAGTAGAAAAAAAGACAAGGTTCTTCTCAATATGGTTTTGCTTTGGTTTTACATGACTTAAATGCTTAGATAATGCATCTTTATTCAAGAAATCTATTAAGAGAATATAAAATAATAATTGCAAAATGAAAACTACCCAGCATTTGTACTGTGACATTTCCATCTTCCCTGACATTTTAAAATGGCTCAATAAAAATTATTCCCTTACATTTTTAGTTATTTTGAATTTCAGAGCATTGAAAAAACCTAATGGCAAAAGCTACTGGTTTTCAGTTTTTTTGTAGATGAAAATTTCAAAATGCATTTATGTTCTTAACCAGTTGTTTTGGAGGCTTTTTGAATGCTGTCCTAGTTTTTTCCGTCAGCTACTCAACTGTCTCTCACTGCAAAATTGGTTCAGTTAGCTACAAACAGCAAGTTGCAGAAATGTGGAAAACATAGTGGATTATCTTAAGTAAAACCAAGTGGATTTCAGCATATCTTAACAAACCAAGCAGTATTTGGAGTGAGCATGTACCTGATTCCTAAATCATGCACCACCACAAGGGAGGTCCAGAGCTTCCACGGCAGGTAAAAAACATCAGAACAGGCCCTTTGGTGTGTAGCACCAAGCACGGCCCACAGAAAATTGGCCTGACACAATCAGAAAGCACAGAGGTCTGCAGACTACAAAAGCACATGGTGACAAACACTGCCAGCCTGGATCTTCCCTGGCACTGCAGGGACTTTAGGGCAGTGCTTCCTGGCTGCTCTGCCATGACATCTCCTGAAGCATCCCTAACCAGCAGGGAGCTGCTGTGGCCATGGTTTCCTGGAATGAAGATGGAGAAGAGTACTCTCAGATGTACTGCAAATGCACTGGCATTTGCTGCTGCACCAGGGGTTGGTCCAGGCTGCTGCGCTGGTGCTAAATACTGGCTCTGACAGTGTCGTATTCTGACACCTCAGAATATGAAGTACTGAGCAACGTGTTTCCCTTCAGCTGCTGCTTGCTTCTTGCTAAACCTGGGCTATTATTAGTAACTAATGGAGGAGTCAAACTTCCTGAATGAATATGTGACTTGTGGTTCATGTTTCGTGCTATGAAGTGCGTAGCAGCACTGTACCAAACAAATTAATGGATGGGCATCATCAGACACAGCCATGACATAGGCTCCAGACCTATTTATTTTAGAAACTTGAGGAGTTCCTTGGCTATGCACTGGGGTTTGTTCTATGCATTATTTACATTTCAACCAAGTAAAAAAACTATTTCCACTAACATTTTAAGTGAGGCATGAGGTGAAAACCCAGTCTAAAGGATACTACTATTTAATGAGTCTGACTGAAAATACAGTCAAGGCTGTTTTTATATCTAGATTTCACAAACCCAGGTAATACTTGCGTAATTAACACAAACCATTTCCATGGAGTAAAGAAGCATTTGCAGAACTTTATGGCTCTTTTCAAGATCTGCAGAATGTGCTTCACAAAATTATATTTCTTAAGCACAGCAGGGATCTTTCCACATGTGTTGCAGTGGATTTCCTATTTAAACGATAGGCCCTATCAGCTTGGTTGGGATCCTGCCATCATGCTGAGAATGGAGACAGTAGCTGTTATCAATCTACTTGGGATTCAGGGCTCTCTGACTGTGGTTACTTAGTGGAGGCCTATAAAGGTCTTTCAGAATATCCTACTCCTAATAACTGTCATATAATTTGAAGTATATAGTTCTTTCATCATGTCAAGTGATAGTTAGATATTTGTGTCATTAGATCAGAAAGATTTTTTTTTTCCTACTTCTAGAACTTTGATCTCCTTGGTAATAGAGGATGTGGTGGGAAACATTACCATCACCAAGTGACTGCGTATAATTGTTTCTGAGGACATCTTGGTTCTTGTGTCTTTAAAATTCTGTGAAAATATCCCTGCAGATGACAGCAGTTAGGGATTATCCTCAGTACTTAGCAGAAACAATCTTATTTTGCCAGAAACCTTTATCTTGACCTTCCAGACATTATTAAAGGTTATGACTGCCAACCAAATTAAATTGAACTCCTCAGGGCAGGGTTCAGTTCTACTTCATTTAAAACCATGAGTGTTGCCAAAAAGAAAATGTATCTGTTAGGGAGAATGATCCACATAGTCACTATAGTTACGTTCTGTAACAACACCTGTGTTACGGCCTGTGCTTCTGCAGTACTGACTAGAAAACAAGTACAGAAGGACTTAGATTTGTAATAACTTTGTCATTGCTTTTTCTCAAATGTTTGCAACAACAGGAAAAAGTGTTTAGGGGAAAGTGAGCTATGATCCAAAGGTCAGAGTTACTACAGGCTAATCAGAGTCAATGACCTCTGTTTTGTGAGGTTGTCTGATTACTGTGGTAACTTTCACTTCATAGTAGTTCACACACTGAAAATGTGCATCATGGGGCATAACCCCCAGCTTTTGCTCATTGCTCTATGGCAAGAATGTATTTGCTGTGTGTACTGTCTTCAATGCAGGGTCAAAGAATACAGAGAAGAAACCACTTAATGCTTTTGATGTCTAAGAAAAATGCTTGACTCAGTGAAGTAGATTTTCAGTTAGGTGACTGACATGGAATGTCAAACCTGCTTACTACTCAAAAGGAACATTCTCTTCACTCTCCTTTGTGTATCAATTACCCATTTTTTTAGACTTATTTTTTAATGTAGTCGTAAGATGGGCCTCCGACAGGGCCTTAGCTTGGTTGGAGGTGCTAAAGAAAGAGTAATCTGTCACAAAGATGACATGGTATTTCATTCTGATGGCCTGGTCCTCAGAGGGTCTGAAGACTATTCAAGCAGCTGCATCCAGCATCACCATTCAGCTTCTGAGAACAACCTTGTTTGGAATTTGTACTTTTCATTTCAGAACATCTGGGAAAATTCCTACTTTAAAAGTCAGTATTGAGTTTATCACTGTTTAAGATGGAAAAGTCTTCTGAGAGCCTCTTTTCTGATTCATAATCACATGAACCCTGAGAGCAGATACTGCTGTCAATAACTTGTACCAAAATTTCCAGTCAGGTCTTACATATTCAGGGTGACAAATTGGCTTCTCCTTTTCCATTTTTGTCTGGATCTCCAAGTTTTGTTCTACTCCTTTTTCCTCTTTTGTTTTTTTACTGATCTTCTATAAGAAAGAAATCAGGAATCTTCAAATTGTTTATGGATTCTTAAGGAGATTGATTTATCTCTGCTTTCCTTACAGTCCTGGTGCTGTTAGCCAAGTTCTTGATCCTGATTCTATGGAAAGGCAGGAGAGAATTTTATACAGTAAAGGACAGGGAGTTTTTAGGGAGGCCTCAGCCTCACAGTAGCTTCAATGAAAGCAAAGGCTCATTGGACAACTGCTTTTCTCCCTCAAACTCACTCTCAAAAAGGGTAAGTAGAAGCTGGGCAAATGCAGTTTCTTTGGTGGACAGGGGTGCTACCTTGCAAGAGTGCAGGAAGAACAGCCAGGAGCTAGAGAGATGCGTGGTGGAAAGGATCATGGCGAACAGCATGACCAAGATAAGCAGGGCAAGATGGGAAGAGTGTGAGTGGGGCTAAGAGAAAGATTAGAAGAATTTGTCCAGAGTTGTGGATGCTCCATCCCTGGAAGTGTTGTTCAAGGCTAGGCAGGATGGGGCTCTGTGCAACCTGGTCTAGTGAAAGGTGTCCCTGCCCATTGGGTTGGAACTAGATGATCCTGAAGTTCCTTCCAACCCAAACCATTCCATGAATCTACGAAGTAAAAAAATGGTAATAGGGAGAGATCCTCGGAAACAGGGAAAAGGCAAGTGTCACAATAATCTTCAAGGCCAAACAAGAGAATTCAGGGAGCTACAGGTCAGTCAGCCTCATCTCAACCTACAGCAGGATTATGCAATGTGCATTGAGAGAATCTCATGGCAACGTGGACACCAGGAGCAGTAGCATGGACCGACTCAGAGGGGTGACAGAGCTCCAAGGGTGCCACCAGAGGGCACCTCTACTCCAGGCCCAGGAGGAATTTGGGAACCCCGAGGAGAAGGTGCAGAGGAGATGGAGCATCTCTGGGGCCTGCAGTGGCCGGTCAGAGATTGTGGAGGCTTGCACCCAAGCTGGGGTTACCTGCCAGTTTGATGGGCCATGAAACAAGCAGCTGCTGATTTTGGGAAACTTATTGCCTTGAATGCTGCCACCTGATTAAGGAAGACTTTTATTTGTGGGGCCCTAGGGCATTTCCAGGTGTCTAAAGCCTTCAACATCTGCAGCAGCATCCTGCACAGCTGCCCTGCACCTTGCTACTGGCACTGGTGGCAGCTGAATGACTGAGTCACTGGGGGCTGCCAGTCTGCTGCTTTGTCTCAGGTTGCCACATATTCCTGTATCATCACTAGAACAGTCCCCAGATCACATCCCATAACTGCCAGAGTCCCTTGAGCCAGGTCAGTCACTGCCTGTGCTCAGCTGGGGTGGAGGTGGTTCAGGAGAAAGGTGTGGGGACTTAGGGTTTTCCCTGGGAGCACAGGGGTGATGTGACAGTGGCTGATGAACTCTGCCTCCACTCAGCTCCAGAAAGTGCTGCACTCCTTGAGCCCCAGTGGTGACCAGTCACAGCTCCTATACCGAGGGCTGGCCTTTATCCCTTTTTTCAGGGAGATGTGGGGAAGGACACATCAGAAATTTCTAACCTGGTCTTATTGATGAGGAGGCAGGTAGGGGTAACTGTCACCCCAATGACATTGAGTGAATTTTTGGTCTAAATCTGGGAAATTCTATGCAAAATGCTAACTGCTGAAATGTCCTGTATGCAGTATCAGGCAGTCTGAAGCCAAGAGAAAGGAGATATGCTGTAGTTGTCCAGCAGGAAGGGGACGGGTGGAAAGAAGGGGTACGGGAGTGCTTCAGCACTGACACACCAAATGGTCTCATGCAAGGAGCCTGTTGGGTGAGCCTGGACATGAAGGATGGGCACTCGTCCAGCAGCATGTCAGCCCAGCTTGTCTGTGTGAATCAATGTGTTCTCACCTTGCAATAACAGGAGAAAGTCCAAGAGGCCAAGAGGGGTGACCCAGAACTCTCCAATTAATCTGAGCAACAAAGATCTGTGAACATAGGTGAGTTGGAAATCTGTACAAGAAGTGCTTGTGCTTGATTTTCTACTACAGATTTTCTCACTGCAGTCCAAAACTTGATGTTGAAAGTGTGTACTTATGTTAAATACTCTGATTTAGCTATGTTAACACATCTTTAATGATTATATTTGAAATATTCTTAGACCTGCAGCATGCTTCAGATTGGCTTGTAGATTTTGGATGTAGAATCAATTACAGAGTAGCTATCACAACCAAAAAAAGGTGGATTTAGATTGTCTCTTGAAGACACATGAGAAGGAAGACATTAAAGATTTCTTTTTTGTATTTATAACATGCAGAGCAATTATGTCCTATGCTTTAGTATTATATATAATCACAGATATTTAATAAGATTATTTGCCTACTCATTTTCACTTATTTGACTATATTTTAATGAATGTCGAAAACTGAAAGTTATCAATTCTCACTCACAATGGATTCATTGTACTTAGAAATTTGCCACATATATTTAGTGCTGTGCTCATGATCAAATCAAAGCTCCCCCTGGAACCCAGGGAATAAAATCACTGGGATCTTGGACAAGTGCTCTGTGTTGTAGGACTGAGACCTGTACTGACTTGGCTCTTCTGAGCTTGGCTTGAACACAGCTTTTTCTTCAGCATGTCAGTCATGTTTGTGTTTTTTAAAATCTGGAGATAACAAGCTGGAAAACCTCATATATTTCTTGTTTTCATAATAAAAATCAGAAACATGTATTTTCTTCTTCTTAAAATTTGCATTTAGAGCCATTTAATGGAGAGTCAGTATAAGAGTAAAGAAAGTTACAAGTGATAAGGAGGTTACAGTTGTTGACTTTCAGCTGCTTTGGGAGGGCATTGAAAGAAGAATTCCTTGAAAAGATATCATACCTAAAGAATAAGGAGAATTCCTAACAACATTTTAAAGAAGTTTGCAAATTCTCTGGGAGGTTTCCAGGAGTAATCAACACAACTGCCAGTAGTTAAGCTGCCTGAAAGGTGAACACAAACACAGCAAAAATTACTTTGAAATGTGCCCAGGTGAAACATGCAAGATTGAGATTGCATTTAGGGAAGCCAGCTGTTCCCCAAACTTCACAAAATCTTTTTATCCCATCAAAGCAGGAAACAAAAATAGGCCTTTAAACAAACCTTTATTATAGCGCATATTGCATGGTAAGCAAGAGCCTTAATTACCACGCCAAGAATGAGCTTGTTGTTTAATTTCTGATTTTCTGTTTACATAATTCACTAGTTCATTGAGGAGTAAGTATTTTCATTGCTGTCCTTCTGAATCAGGCCATGCTTACTGCTTGCTCTCAATTCACATATGTTATTGTCCTTGGAAATTAATTTAGCTCTCAAAGGTTTAAGTTTGAAAATATTGGCATATATGTCTTTTCTCACAGGAAAGAACTTATCATGTTTTTGAGTAACATATAGCAATGGTTGTGCTGAGTTAAATCATAGGGTTTAACTCTTGAGGAATTGAAGTGACCTTGATGTGATTATTTTAGGATAAATATGCATCATCAGAAAAATCCACATATTCAAAATTCAGTTTTGGTGACACTTTCAAAGAAATTTCTGGGGAAGAGATCTTCAACAGGCAGCAATTTCTGCTTAAAACCAGAGAGGGAGTGTTGGAATAGCTGATAGTACACTGGTATCTGACTGGAATGAGAGGGATCAGGTTTCTGGTTGTGGCTCACATAAAAACAGAAGTGGCTGTACCAAGGCAGAGTCTTCCAGAGAAGACAGAAGTGAAGAAACTGCCATATGGATATAGTAGTTTCTGCACAGATGAGCATGGTGGAGCAGTAGGTTGAGCAGAGATCTCTGACCCAGCCTATTTATGTTAAACCTTCAAGTCTTCAGTGCGGGCATATGTCTTAGGTATTAAGTCCTGGGTCTTTCTTTCAGAACCACCTTGTCCAAGACTTCCTGTCACAACATTATTCCCACCTGCTATATATCTGAGTTTTATCTTTTGTATGGACATTCAGACAAATGCTTCCCATGAATGTCAGTCTTATCACTCATGAGAAAGATCATGTGATGGTAGAGACACACTGTGAATTCCTTCTGCAGAGAAGATGACTAATTTCCCTTTTTTCTTTCCCTCTCTATCCAGATAGCAAGACAGAAGATGATCCACATCCTGGAGAACTTGTTCATTGTTTGTATCTGGACTTAGGAAAAGGTTTACACACAAGGAAAAGAAACTCACTGGGGTCTACCTTGGTAGGAGCAAGTGGTGATTTCACTCAAAAAGTGGATCTCGCCTCCCCAGGCAAAACTACAAACAAGCCAGGAGTTCTGGGGAAGTTAATAAGTTGTATGCAGCCTGTTGGTCTCTTTGAAGAGGCAGGTAACTGGGGATTTGATTTCAGCTTGAGGCTTAGGGTTTGGATTGGTTTTCCCCCTGAACCAGGAGAACAGGCTGTAATGAACACCTGAGCTTGTCCTGAGGTCTAAGTTGCAGCTCAAGACAGGTCTTTGGGAGGGATGTGTGTTATGGTACCTGCCATGTCAAGTAAAGCCAGGCTATCATCTCTGCAGCTTCCAGGGAGCAAAGGGAAAATCAAAGCACCTCAGAGATGAACCTTGTAAAGGATTGAATAAGGTGTGCCTAAACTTTTGTCTCATGGCCTACAACACCTCTGCTCTCTATGATCTCGTTGTGGGTCTATCAGGAAACTGTCATCCAATTTCAGACCAGAAGGAAGCAGCATGCTGGAAATTGTGAAGTCTGGAAGTGCTAATATCAGCCCTTCAGAGCAAATCAGATCAGGCCTTGAATTTCCTGCTTAAGCTCATGTTTTCTTCTTGCTGTAGCATGCAATTGGAAACTCTCTAGTTCACAACCAAGCTGTGGAGGAGCAAGCCAGGGAGTTCACTTGGCACACCCGCTTTGGTACACACAGCACTACCAAATGTTTGAACTGTCCAGGTGAGAGAACCTCTTCCACACCATGATGTTTGATGCCACAAGCATCAAACCAGGTAAGGTGGCAGTACTTGCAGTCTGGTTAACCCAAGTGCCCCCTTCCACATGACATACACATTGTCTGCGTGCCTTCCTGTACCTGCATTGGGAAGTGCAGGTCAGGATTCACTCAGGGAGGCTGGCCCCCTTCCTGGGGCTGGACCTCTTTTGTCTTCTGAGATGCTCCATTACACATTTACAGCAGCTCAGGTAGTCTTAGAAACTCATTTTGTTCAGCTGGCACAGACTTAGAATAGTTCCAGCACAGGCTCAACCATTTGCAGGACTACACCAAAATATAATTTTTTTTCCGGTTAGAGCAAAGTTCATTATCTCATTTTAGAAAAATGGTGAGACAGGTGCTCTCTGCAAGCATATTTAATAAGGCCTCTTGATTGCTCTGAATTATGTATGGTAATTATCTTGTTATATAATTAGAAGCTCTTATATATACTTTCCTTAATCTTGTTGCTTTGATGTTACACTTGGGCGTCTGTATGACTTTGTGGGATGCAGTCCAAAGCTGTCTGGATACCTTCCAAGATTACTAATGCAAAGACATATTTGCAAAACAGGACTTTTAAAGTAAAGCAAACATGGGTAAAAGTCTTTTTCCTGGCACTCTGTTTAAAGTTTTGGAGTTTAAAACACTATTAGTGTAGCAACTTTTGCCAGATTTGTTCAATATTCAGTGATAGTAGCTATCACTGATTGTTGCAGTATCAGTGTTCCTGATTGTCTCCCTTTCTCCAGTTAGGAAAAAAAACTCTAAAGGTTCATCTGAAAGATGTATAACCTGTGGGGCATCATATGCAGGTGGAAATTTTGGGGTCCTCTTGGCTTCAGAAAGGATGTCTTGGAAAATGTTAGCCAAATGAAACTGTTCATGTGCACACTGGGAGTTTACAGAGGAGAAACCAGATTTCTACACATGAAAGTTTCCTCTTCTGAAAATTAAGGTAAATTCAGTGGGCACAAGGTGCAGCTTTTTGTCCAGGACAGCTTATTTGTACTGAAGACTGAAATAGTATTTACATTTCCATGCAAATATGGCCTCAATTACAAGGAAAAAAGTCACTCCCTTCCATCTGATTAATCCCAGAAAGTTCCTGAAACAAAATGAGCATTAGATGAGTTTCGTATGAGACAACATATACCAAATAAAGGAACAAGGAAAAAAAAAAAGGTAAAAGGACACATGCCCTGGAATAAAACTGACCAAATATATACCTTTTAAAATCAACATTCTATGGGAAAAATTCTGCATACAAAATTCAGTTCCAATGACTAAACACGTGGAATTAATTCATAATTGAAAGTAATACTCTGAGTGGTGGATAATAGGAAAAAAAATAGTGTTTTTTAGTAATTACTGATATATACTGAAATAATTTCAAATTTTTGTCATTTTAGAGGAGAAGGCAAAATATTTGGTAAGAAAAAGACATTACACATTCTTAAATCATACACAAAATAGATTTTTAGTTTTTTATAGAAGAAAATCAGCCCTTAGTCCATGCAATTACCCATGTACCCTTAACTGTATTGTCTTGCTTCTTTATGCATTTGTAGTGTTCAGTGAAAAACAGATATCACCTTTGATCTGGGGTACCTGTTTTTGAGCCATTGTTCCAGAGTGTAGTATTTCCCTTATATACTGTTATTAATATTCATTATTATTTGGAATAATTTACCTTGTACTGAAATTCCATTGAAAGAGTTTCTTAATAAAGTTAAGGAACTTAACTCCTTATTTAAAGTTAATAAAGAGGAGCTACTGAATAACCTAGAAACACCTGGACAGTGGTAAGTAATTTTAATACCCCTCTTTGCATGTCACCCACAACATTAGAATAGATTTCCTGTTATTGCTTGGCATAATTAAAGTACTCCACCCAATTTCTATAAAGTTCACAAAGCACACCCTCTGAAATCCTACAAACTCTTTCAGGAAAAGTAGAAAATGTGAGAATAAACAATCACAATTTATTTTAAAGTAAAAATTAATCCAAGACAGGCATAAGAAACCCAGAAGCTGTTGGGTCAACCAGTTCTGCACCACGAACTAGCAACATACCTATGGCAAACTATAATTTGCAGATCATCCTTCTGCCCCTGTGGTGAAAGTTCTAATATTGATCTTAGGTAGATAAGTACTTGTATGCTCTGATAGCTGACCCTAGCCTACCCCAGAAAAACCCTGGAACATTAAAAGGGAGAACCAGAAACCCATTGAAACCAATGTCTTCAAATAACTTACATAAAAGGAACAGAGTAGAACAGGAGGAAGAAGGGGTGGATGCAATGGGGAGGTGGCCAAAGGGAGAGATGATGACAGATTGAGCCTATTATGTTTTAGCTGCAAATAAAATCACAAGGGAGTGGAAGCATGGTGAGAGATATGAAGATTTATGGCGAAGAAGCAGCAATCACCCTGGTCCTGGTGCCGTGTGAGGAGCAGCGGGTGCTCTGATCAGTGCAGGGAACATGGTCATGCCTGCCAACGATGCACCAGATGGAGCAGATAAGGTCACTCACTCCCACAGAGGACAGACTTCGGAGCCTTTCTTCTTAGACACATGGGAAAGCATGGGGAAAAGTGAGGATATGGCTCACTACTAACCAAATCAGAGGATTCCTTGGAGAATTTCTGTAATGCTCCAGGCAAAAGCAGCTGCCAACTCCAGAGCACCATGCTATGTGAATGGTTAAGAACAAAATTGTAAGTGTAAGACTAGTTCTCACTGATAATAGAGAAAGTATCTGTACATTTAAACCTCCTGCCAAGCCTTGATTTGCAATAAGAAGGGCTGGCCTGATTTCCAAGGGTCTTTATTCAAATGCTGACTGGACACACAAGAGAGAAACCTGTAGTATTAAATCAGATTTTTTAAAATATATTTCTTTCCTCCTAAGTGATGACTCAGTAGATAACTTTAGATATGAACCATTTTACTGGATGGAGGGAAAGGAATTGGGATAACATACCAAAAAAAAAAAAAAAAAAAAAAAAAAAAAAAAAAAAAAGCATCAAACCAAGCTGCAAATTTCAAGTTCACTGGTAAGGCTGTCTTTTCAGTGAAGCTTTTGAAGAAGGAATAGCTATGTTCCCCTCTTGAAGAGACCCAAACTCCAAAGGATTCCTCTTGCTATGAAGGCAAATGTTGGATAGAGTCCCCAGTGGCATTACAACTGGGCTGCATTTTGACTCCATCCCACTGTGCCTCTGCTGTGGTCCTTCCCAGGAGCCTCCCCACCCAGTTCCTCACAAGATGCCTCGGCAATGGAAACCCCTGAACAAGGCTGCTACTGCTGGCTGCACTGTGTGAGAGGAGAGGGGAGCCCTGCTGTCCCTCTTGCCTCGTCTGCAGCTTCTAGGCTGCAATCCTGTCACTCAACAGAGATGCTTTGAACAGGTTTTTTCACAACATAAATACAACAGTTATGATTTCAACTTTCTGACGAGTCTGTTGTTGCCAGCAGCACTCCAAATACTGTATGGGCTGACTGTAGATTGGGCATGTTTAAGCCTGCTCATTGATTTCTCCATCTGAATGTTTCACTTCTGCACTAGATGCCACCAGAGTACCTGCCTTTTTGGGTTTTTAGATATCAGTAGTCATCTGGGAGAGAACACCTTTCTATTTTGCCTCAGGGCAGCAGGCTTGCATGCCCTAGGATCTTGTTTCTTTTATTGACATACAACTAAAATTGCAGCCAACAGCTGTGATGATTAATTTTTGGGCTTTGCTCTATGCCCATTTCTATAAAACCAGGAGGAGCAGTTGGAGAAGTATTGGCACAAGCCTTAAGGAGCAAAAGAAGTCAAACCAGCTGAAAACCAGGTGTGTGTCTCAGGTGAATGAGAAATTCCACCACTGTGTGTTTGAACAAGTAAATCTGTCGTGCTCATTCCAACTCTTATCTGTCTTCTTCCTTTTTTTTTTTTAACCCTAAAAATACAAATGTTCATAGCAGGCATAAAAAATTAAATGCGTAAGTGCCTTGAGACTGTAGCAAGTTCATGGATGCAATGATCTCCATAATCCTGAGTCCATTACAGAGGTGATTGTATCTTACAGGGAACAAGACAGTCTCATCAGGTATGGGAGATCTGAATGACAGAGGGTTTGCAGGTCAGACATAAACACCATGTGTGAGCAAAGGCTTGCATTAGAGCAGAGTGACTCCTTTGCTCTCCTTTTACCCTAACCACCCTCAAGGCTGGGCACCAAGACAGGGTTTACAGCCATGAGATGCATGAGGGATCAGATATATGCTTCTGCTGGCCCAGTCTGTTCCAGGAGACTGCAGCTTGGATGAATCCACGTTCCATGGGGGCAAGGTAGGAAGATAATACTTCAGTCTTGTGGATGTGAGTGCAAGATACCCACCTGGGTGGGGTTACACAAGGTCAAGCAAGATGCCATTAATATCAAAGTACAAACCAGATCTTTTCAGTCAAGTCTCCACACCCCCTCCCTTGCAACACGAGCAATCTTTTTAATGGTTTCTTGTACAATCCTGATGTGCAAATCTACTGGCGGGTGTAACAGGACAAACATCCTCTTTCTGGTCATGACAAACCTTAATTTTGAGTAGTGTGCAGCTTCCACAGCACAGAGGACTCATTGTGCCTGGGTTATTATGCACTCAGCACACTTATTGCACTAGTTGGGTCATCTAGGGGACTACCTATTTTCATTCAAAAAAAGACATCCATGGAGTGTGAATCATACTCCAGATATTGATGACACTGTGGGAGTGTGGACACCTTGCTGACATGAAGACATCATTATTGTAAATGTCTGAAGTTTCATGAACTGAGTCCATCTATCACCTGTTAGGCCTCAGATTATGGTCCCTACCTGACAGGGTACTCTTGAGCATCTGATGGGTGACTGGGGGACTTGTTTGTCATATACATCAAGAATAAAAATTTCTTTGCTGATATTTGTCTTGAAATTACATGATAATTTTCTTGAGCTCTTTTGTCTCTCTCATTTGCATACCCCCCCCACCCTCCAACATGCACACTCACCCAGACCATGTGTACACACAGAGAAAAATAAGTGTATGTCTGACTGAGGGCTAAGTTAATGTTCCTTGCATACAGTGCCATTGTGGAAATAGGAGTGGAAAATTTCAATGAGCCACCACAGACTCAAGCCTTTCTCACTTGTCAAATGCAAGTCTAATCACAAATAACCTGGAACACTTTTCAACTTGTTGAGAATATTTATGGGTGTGGTTGTAATATGCTTAATGTATGTGCTAGGGGAGACTTGGTAAGTTTTTTAAGCTTCGAGTTTGCCAGGACAGATTCGTCTCAATTTGCCTCAAATTTCATTAATGACATTTATTATAGCCAAGAAAGTATATGAATATTCTTCAAGAAAATGCATCAACAAAGACACCATTGATGCTAAATGTCTCAGTTACAAATACTGAAGTCTAAAGCCTCTGCAGTGTCTTAAATGTCTGCATCATGCAGCGTAGTACAGTGTTTGGGTTCATCTTTCCTTCTAAACTGCTTAGATAATAAGTAAATGAAAGGTGGAGTAAAGCAACAGATGTGGAGCCTGCTGCAGACTGCCTCTGCATGATCTGTCCCCACCCCTTCCGTTCGGGATGACTCTTGAGTGAAGCCTCTCCTCCTCATTTCCCAAAATCTGCAGAAGAGTTGAAGAGCACCTGAAAACTGGATGGGCAGCACCAGGAGTGAAACTGTCAGCAAGAACTGTTTTTCTTCTTTTTCAGTTTAGAGAAATCTAGCTGGTGTCTCACTGAGCAGAAGAAGTGAGCTGGGCTGAAACAGGATCCTGTACTCCAGGTATGTGAGGGCAAACTGGTCCATGCAGACTGAGTTGACAGCAGAAAAGGAAAACTATTTTTACCTGTGCTGGAAGGGAAAATCTGAAATTGCTAAGCAAGTAGATATAGCTCTTTGAAAAGGCATGAAACAATCAGCAAAAAAAACTCCTTTAAAGAGAGACTATAATCTGGTTTCAGTAAAAAATTGCACAAAGACAAGTATCAAGGGGCAGATAAGGTGAAGATAAAGGCTGTCAGCTTTGGGAAATATTAAATTTTATTTTGAGGCTTTGCTACAAGCTGTGGTAGAGCAATAGTTCTGAGGACATTGATAATTTATGTTCATCAAGTAGCAAGTTCACATTAAAGAAACATAATAATCTTTTTCAGCCTTATGGTAATGAATTTCCATTCTTTTCCTTGTTTGGTCCACTGAGCCCTTAGCATTGAAATGAAAGGCTGCTGTAGCTTAAAGTGTTATCGCTTGACCTGGGAAAAGGGCAGAGATGTCACATCTTGGCATCAGCAGTCCAAGGTCCTGCCAAACAGCACAGCACTTTGAGATCATGTGCTCATACTCACTTTCTGGGAAGTGGAGATTGTCCTTACCAGGATCTTTGCCTCTGTTTAACCTGATTGTTTTTAAAGATGTTTTTAACCTCACTTTCCAAGTACAGATTTGCTTTTTCCTGATGAAAACTAAGACTCAGCAGAATATAACTATGTGATTTGCTGCTTCTAGAAATGCAGTAGTTCAGGTCTGTCCTACCACCTTTGGTGGAGCCCATCTCTGTGTTGTGTAAATAACTCTCCTCAGTTTTTATGTTACTTGCATGAAAGCTGAATGATATCAAGACACCCAAATGAGAGCAGGACCACTGTAGAGAAGGAGAAGCTCTAAGAAGGCTTTCTCTCAAGGAGCAGTAAGATGACACAAGATTCATCAATATCTGTGGTTTTCCCCATTAGCAGAAGTAACTTTTCCCCCTGATCCTACCAAGCCCTGCATCTCCTCTGTGCTGCAGCACAGTGATGAGGAACAGGACATTAGGGTGAGATGCTGCCTGCTTGGAACAGTGCCATGGGGAAAGCAGGAAAAGGAAAAGTGTAATGGCTGAAATTGGTGGGAAGAGGGAATGAGGTGAGACTGGAAAAGTAGGAAATATCCTGGCGTGTTGCTTTGCCACACCACATTGCGTGGGACAAAGCAGGCAGGAGCAAATGAAGCTTCTGACTGAACAGGATCCCATCAAACTTCTAAGCAGCTCAGGTGTGGCTGACTATTTACTAACGTTCTCTGCTGCCTGGTGCCTGGAAAGGAGCCAGCTGGCCGAGCCTCAGTCAGCACAGGCCAAAGAAGTGGTTTCTGGGAAGCAACCAATAGATAGAGAGTAGGCTGATTCACAACTCTTGCACAGCTTAGTGCCACCTAAACAACACTTCCTTGAAGGGGACATCATAGGTTGTGCCCTTCTGAGCAAAATACCTCAGTGGAGTAAGACTGTGGCTGCCATCTCAGAAGCCATCTTTGGAAGTGCCTGTGGTTTCTCCAGGCACTGTACTCCTGTACTTCAACAAGCTCATTAATCTTAGGTTAGAAAAAAAAAGGTAGGAAGCACCTTTGTACTAACAGACCTCTCTCAAGCATTTTCAGGCATTTCAAGCATTATGTGTGGCTTAAACTAGAAGATAATCTCCCATGTGGGTCACACTTTCCACTTTCATATAGTGCCAAAAAAATGCAGGTCTTCATCCTGAAGATCAAGCTACTTCATGCTTCCTAGAACCAAACTAGACAGATGTTGAGAAAGGTGGGATGAAAACATGATTAACACATGTAATCAATTCTCAGTTATCATCACAGGGGATTACTGATGATGAGGGATCATCCATCTCATGGATTTATCTGAATGAGCTTGATTAGAGCAGTAAAGACATGTCTGCCCAGTTCCTGTATGTCTACACCAGTATCAGCCAGGGTTATGTTTGTAATCAAATTTGCTCAAACTCAGCACTGACCTTGCCAGATCTGGTGACAGCAGCCCCAGTGTTGGGAGAGGATGGGGAAGAACACTGTCTCTGCTCTGTGCACTGGGGAGGTTGATTGTCCTGGGTATCAAGTTTAAATGAATATAAAATATGGATTATTTTATTGGGCCAAAGTGAATCATGCAAATTGGGAAGTGTTGTGTAGGGCATAAGCAAGTGGTGAGTCTCTGTGGCATCAATTCTGTTCTTCAGTCTGTCCATACCGTGGTTCCAAATGTGTCCATATTGCCTAGGCAAAATTTCCCATTACTCTGTAAATTGTAGCCCTCTTCTGCTCTAGTTAATGGAAGGCATGTATTTTTATGGGAATTTGCTGCTCTTCCACAAAGATTAGATAGTTTTATGAAGTGCAAGTTAGAACGCAAACTAAAATAATAGGTTGATGTAGAAATGATGGAGACAGTCATAGTGTATGTGCCTGTGTACTGCACGCCCAAGGACAGTTTCAAAGTCAGTGCATGACTAGGAAATGCTACTAGTATCACTGCCCCTGCAGATTTAATTGGATTCGTTGTATAGATGCATTGTAACACCACTTTTAATTACAGGATCCCAATCTACCTTTTGCACAGAGTCCATTCCAAGCTTCTGACACAGAGAGTCAGAACAACTTTTGACTTTAATCTGTCTAGCACATCTACTGGCTCATTGTCTCTAATTGCTACTTTTGGAGAAGGGATAAAACCATATACTCTCAAATATTCTGAATGAGGCTTGCACATAAGCTTGTTTTCTTGCAATCCCTCTCAAGGTCATAGGGGCACATGGCACTGGAATCTAGTTTACAAATCCATACTGCAGCTCTTCACTAAGTGTGCCCAGTGCTTCTGCTCTCAGAAGAGCTGTGATGCTGCTGCAAAAAGCACAGATGAGCTACCAGGCATCAGCATCAAGAGAAGCACTGAACACTACACTTCAAGGCAGCAGCTGAGTGCTGTGGTCCTTGCAAATATTTCAGAGAAAGCAGCCCAGGATTCCCCAGGAAGACATGCATGATGGCCCATGCCTCAGGAGAGAGTGACATTGGAAGCCACAGTGCTTCACACCACTGCTGACAGAGCCACATGGCAGCAAAACAAATGTGGCATGAGTGTCAAGATCTACATGTGCAGGTTGTTTGTAATCTGATAACTTTGAATTGGTATTTCTCTTTATTCTCAGCTTAATAACATAATAGGAGAAGAGGCATTCTGCACTGGAACATTGCTTTTTTCTACTTTCTCTTTTCATACAAGGATGTTAACATTATTTACAGAAGTTATTGAACTACTTTCAGAAGACCATATTTGCCTTTTTGCCCTAAAAAAATTCTGTTAACAGGTTATTACAAATTATTTTTACATTCTTTCTTTTTTTTTTTTTTTTTTTTTAGGTTTTCAAATGGCTGATCCTTTCCTATATGATACTGGAGAAAGGTCTCACTATGGGTGCCTTGGACATGAAGTACAAATTGAGTACCTCAAGGCATATGTTTGTAGACCATCTTTTTCCACAGACAAAGCTGTGATAGTGGCTCATGATGTATTTGGATGGAGGTTCCCAGATATTAGATACATAGTTGATCTGATAGCACATCATGGATACATGTAAGCAACTTTCTTTCCTATCTTCCCCTATAAATGCACTGATAGATCACCAGACCCAAAGCTAGGCACGGCATATGATGTTTCCAATACACATAAGACAGCCATACCATTTCAGTCTGAGCAAATAAAAAAGAAAATAGACAAAATATTTCTGTGGAGCCACCAAAGCTACTAAAACTGACCCAGGAAAAATGGCTACCTGAGCACAAAGGCACAAGGAGTCTTGAAGTGCCTGTGCTTGTGCTTATGAAGCAGTGGTGGTGATCCAAAGAGAAACAATGGTACCTATTTTAAGTTGTAAAAGCTTTTCAGAACAAAACCTTTTGAACATTTGCTTTAGCTTGTAACTGAAAAGAGGTATATATGTGTTTATATAGAATCAGGAGGTTTGTTTAATCCCTTTATTTTTGTATTAAATGTTTCTAAGGAAACACTGAACATTTATTTGTGTATTTTTTTTTGTTGTTGTTTTTCCATACAAAGACATACTTTTTCACTAGCTGATTACCAGAATAGGCTGAGTAAAACATGATTCAGACAGTGATCACGTAGATGTGTACTCTGGACTAGAAGATATTAGGAGATATTTAGACAGATTCAATGAAAATTGACTGAATTCCATATCTCACGCAGAACCATCTGCCCAGACTTCTTCAAGGGAACAGAACCCTGGAAATCTACTGATCACTGGCCTGACTTTCCTGACTGGATGAAAAATCATGATCCTATGAAAGTAGACAAGTAAGATACTTTTCGTACTTGAACTTCAAAAAGCATCCAGTGAACAAGCAGAATTTATATGAAATATTAGAAGTGGCACCTCATTGCAGGGCAAGCTGGCTGCACAACCACAGTTTCTTATTTTGGGTGATTCTTCTGTGGTCCTGGGCACCATAGAAATCCCTGTCTTGGCTGGGATTTGAAAAGGATAATCTGCTCTGCCCATCAGTTGCTTATTGTCCCCATCAGGTTTTTCTGAGTCCTTTTCTGACTATGTTATACTGGCCACACAGGCTCACAATGTTTCACAGGCTACAAAATACCCAGCACTCTCACCCACAAGTGCTGATTCTGCACCCAGTTCCTCAAGATAAAGAGGAAAATTCTTCTACAACTGCAGATGTTATCTGCCAGTTGTCACATGCCCATCTTGCTTTCTGCCTTGCAGATTATGAGATTCTCCTGAGTAGCACTACATAAAAATTTACTACACTAACCAAAACCTAAGATGCACCTGATAAACTGTACTATTTTTTCAGTGTGAAATAGAGGGATCATTATTTAGTATAACCGAACAGTGCCTGTAACGAGTCTTTCCTGAATTATGAGAGGCACTGCTGTTTCTTCAGCATCTCTCACCACATCTCTCACCACATCTCTCAAAAACCTCAGATGATAGTGAGGCAATGACACCCTATTACTCAGCTACCATCCTGCAAGCCACAATTATCCTGACCCTGGCCAGACTCAGCAGCCATGGTCTATCTTCAATGTCTCTCAGCAAAGTTTTGACCACATAATTCCAGAAGATGTAACCAAATTTTTTAAAAGACAAATGACTAACAACAATAAAAAAATCCTTCTCCACAGAGGAGCAGATATGGGAGCAATGTCTTAAAACATTAGGATCTCAAGACATGCCTTTGCTGTCTTCTGAGGGATCACTTGTAAGTGAACATTCAGTTCAGATCCATTGCTCTTTCAGAGAACATGGAACCCATGACTTTCTTAGCATCCTTTCAAACAAACCAAATCTGAGAGAGCACAGCCATAGGCCTAGGACACAATGTCCTCTTCATGTCAGTCTCATATTGGGCTTTTTTTGGTCAGCCTAATGACTGTACAACTCTACCTAATGTTTGAAAATATAGGTAATAGTTTATTAATTCTGCATTTTAAATTATTTTAAAACTCTGTAGGTAATGAAGAAGATAAAATTATTGAGAACTCAGAAGTCAGCAATTTTTTAAAAAATTACTTGCTCTCACCTACAATAAAAATATTTTTCATGTTTTTTTTTCCATTGGCACCTCATGCAGAAGTTACTTTTTTAAACGTTGTAGTTACTGACAATGTAATTTGAGTAATTGCTACTTTAGCATAACATTCTTGCATGTGGGCTTGGTAAGGTATTTTTGTAGTAACTCGTAGCAGGAATGACAGGAAAAATCTGTATCTAAATAGGTGAACTCTGTAGAGATAGTACAGTGAAGCTTATCTCTTCCTACAGTCCATAATGCAAGATGTTGTTCTACTTGCAGATATGTCTTGTCTTTAGTTGTCCTGTCCTAGACAAAGTGATTCAAATAAAAATTTACTAATTTTGAAAACAAAGGAGCAGGTGACAATTCAGGTAAGTATTTAAGTGCCTACACCTGTACTTCCTTAAACTAGGACCAGAGATGTTAACTCTCATTTTATAATAGAAGCCACTGCTCTAGCCTGAAATGTGTTTTTAAAAGTAATCCCTGTTTTAAATGATTGAAGGTGCAGACACAGCAAAAATACCATGTATGTCTTTTAATTTACTTCTTAAATTGTCAACTAATGGCTCTGCAATAGATTCCTTAGTTTACTTTTCTTTATATGTCTTAGGGAAGCTGATGTTGTCTTGAAGTATCTAAAGGAACAATGCGGTGCAAAGAAGATTGGTATCGTTGGGTTTTCCTGGGGTGGAATGGCAGTACATCACTTGATGCTGAAAAATCCTCAATTAACCGCTGGGGTGTCCCTCTATGGTAGTGTAGAACACCTCAAAACTTACTTGGGTTCACATGGCTATGCATAGTTTGTAATTCTACTCATTGCTTTGTAACAATTTCTATAAATGCTCAACTCAAAGGTGAGTTGAAGATTTTAATTATGGTTATTTCAGCAATAGGCTACGTTGGTATGAAAATATCAAGGATACTGTAAACAAGAACAAAAAATTCATTCCTTGTTTTAGGAGAGCAGAGAAATATGCTTTCCAAATGCTTATTCTCCATCCAAATAGTCACTGTCCTGATCTAAGCAGTGTAGCTAATGAGTAGACTTAAATAGAAATGTTCTCTTTTAATTTGGCATTTATCTCGCAGGAATGCTAACCTCACTAACTGACTGTTTCTCAAAACATTATAGGAATAATTAGAGACTCTGATGAAAGATACAGTTTACTAAATCCAACATTTTTCATTTTTGGTGAGAAAGACCACACTATTTCTTTGGATCAGGTAAGTTGTTGGTCTGGAAATACTTATTTTCCCATAGTTCATTTATCCTATGCAGAAATCCTTGTTCAAAACCAGTTTCACATCCAAAAAATTAGGCAGTTTGGATGGTTTTGTTTATATTTCAGCTTCCCCATTATCTTGTTTAGGTTATTCAAAGCTTCTTTTTTGAGGTAAGAAATACAGTAAAGGACAGTCATCAGTCTCTGAGTGGCTAGATAAGCAGAGTGTGAAACTGGGCAGGGATATCCAACTCGCTATGAACCAAGCATCTCAAAAACTTGTATACTACTGCTATGGGTGAGAAATCAGGTTGCTAAACCACTGAATTTGGACATTAAATGGACAAAAAAAAGCAACTGAACTTTCTGATGGTGGGGACCAATGATTAACTGCTTTTGCTAAAGAAGACAAAATTAATTGTGTCAAAAGCTGAGACTACAACAACTTGTAGACTCGAATGTTTTGACTCCTGCCTGCCATCTAGGTTCTGATATAGCCCCTACTGTAAGCATATGTGAGAGGCTGGATAAATATATGGGTAGGAAACTGGTGCCCTCTTCTGTGCATAGATTCTTTCCCTTCAAGGATGACAAACCACCTTTAGCACAGCTTGTTTTTTAGGGTAGAGTCTGACTGGAGAACTGGCAGTGTGCTCTGGGAATGCAGAAGTCATTCAGTGTTTACTTCTAACTGCATTAGTCAGCATGTTAATCTATACCTCATATGTGCCTCCTCTGCAGAGGAAAACAAATCCTTCACTCCCTGTCCTCATTTTATGGCGAGCATGTCTTTTTCCCAGGGGCAAAATTTTGGCAAATGCATTTTTTCTGTCATGTATTGACCACATTGGAACCACACCTTTTCTTTCTGAAGCTTTCTTTCTGTGCAGATTGTATAAGCAAAAATTTCTGCATTAAAAAAAACAAACTAACAAAAAAAACCAACCCTCAAATACATAGTTTTCTGTACTGAAAAAAAGGGCTCCATACAGAAAAAACATAACAGAGCAACAAAAACCCCATGAAATTAATTACAATACTCTCTCTCATCTGCACAATGGGTAGAAATAAGCTTGTGAGGCAAAATAAGTGTTCATTCCTCTATTTTTTGACTTTTAATGCAAATAAGCACAAACTGTGCCAGCAAATGTATATGGGTACATAAACACATTATTAGTACTTTGTATGCATACTAGTCACCAAAACATTGTGCAAGAGCAATTTCTTTTTGTTGTTCAGTAAAAAAAAAAAAAAAAAAAAAAAAAAAAAAGCCCTCCATATTTTCCTAAATTCTGTTACTAAGCCTATCAAAATGTTTTGCACGGATGGTCACTAAAGGCAATGGAACATGTTCTCTCAAGATCAGAGCTTCAAGTGTAGGTTACAAGCTTGAGAGTCTGAACAGAAACACACCTGTTCCTTTATGGAACATCTTTCCAGCAACTGTTGAGGTTCTTAGACTCACCTATACTTTAAAAAAAAGCTCCAGTCTTACACCCGAAGATGCATTTGTTCTATGAGGAACAGCAAATTTGGCAAACTTAAAAAAAAATTGTATGTAATGGAAAAAATACTTTTCTTTTAACAGATCTTCTTATTGGAGGACAAGCTGAAACAGTATTGTAAAGTTCCATACAAAATTAAAGTTTATCCTGGGCAAGTTCATGGGTTCGCACAACTGAAACCAGAAGATATGAAACCTGCTGATAAACCTTATATTGAAGAAGCTAGAAGGGATATGATTGATTGGATCAAAATGTTTGTTTGACAATAGCAGAAAGAAATGCTAGGCTTCAAGAACAATGATTGATTTAATTTGAGAGAAGAAAACTGTCAAGGGAAAAATATCTCTTTTTGAAAGTTGTCATAAACTAAAATAGGAACGTTTTAATTTATAGCTTTAAATTATTTTTGACAATATTTACAGAAGATTGTGAAATAAAAGTCAGACTAAAGGGTGATTAAGCATTAAAAAGTTTTTTGAAGTTTTCTTGCTTTTTATTTGCTTAATTAATTTACATTATGACCTTGATAGTCATGAAAATGTTTATCCATTTTTCTTTGCCAGTAAGCATGACTTCATCATGACTTTACCTGACTAATTTCAGGCTTTATTTTGGTATGATGATTGGTGGTCATAAGTGTTCACAAGGAAGTGCCCTGGGTTTGCATATAGACATTTTCTTTCATTATCTTCAAAGTATTCTCCTCAGCTGTACTGGGCAGAATTTCCCATGCATGAAACAAACTCTTGGCTATGCTGAGGAGTTAGGAAGAAATGATGTTGTTAAGTGACTCCCTCTGGGTATTCCCTTGGCAATAAAGAAGGGCATTTCTAGTATTCCTTCATCAACATCAAGGAAAAATATGAACAGTCCCTCCTGTGGAAGTGACCCAATACTGCAGAAACAGTGGGTTTGATGTTGTGGTGAAATCGTGGTGGTCAGGCACAGGGCTCATGCAATCCTGATTATATTTCTTCCTTCACATTATATCCTTGTTCCTCTCTCAAGTTCTTCCTCTCTATCACCCTTATATCCTCCAAACAACATAATGCATAAACAAAAATAAGCATCCCATATACATTCTTTGTGTGTTTTTTTGAATTTCATTGCCTTAGAAATGACTTTGCAATTAGTGTTTACTCAGAGATTCTCTAAGGAACTCATTGCCCTTTTTATTTTTACAGCTGTCAGTTTCTCACCCTGTCACCTTGCTAATGTTGCCATAAGTTAAGGCTAGCTAGCTACATTAATTTGACTTTCCCCTTGATACCAGGCAGTCTGGCAGTTTCACAAATTGTTATCCTATCAGTGTAACTATATGCAGGTTGTCCACACACCTCAACAGACTGAGTATGTTAAACAATATTTGTTCAATGAGCCTCTTAAAAGGGCTTACACTTTTTTATGTACACTGAGTTAGATGCATGGGAGAAATGCCAACAAGATATTCTTAAGAGGCCCAAAAAAACCAAAAAACCAAACTTCACTAGCAACTATAGAAAATCAGAGAACTTTGGCAAAATGTTTAGAGCAGCATTCTATCAACATAAAACATCTCACAAAGTGTTAACCTTGTCTATTCAACTTATCAAACTCCAAATCCATCTAATTTTAAATTATTCAAATAACTCCAAGAAGAGGCAATTAGAAGAAGAAAGAGACAAAACCAAAAAAGATATAGAAAACAACAAGTATAGCTATCATTCCTAGTTCCAGCAGTGTTCAGTCTCTCACAATTGTATGCCCAGCTGTATTAATGCATTTAAATATTTTAGAGTCCTTATTCAATATGTCAGTAGCTGGTCCTGTTTAATTACAGGAAAGGCACAATTTCTGTATATGAGATCCTGATTTTTGATGATTACTCCTCCTGACATGAGCAGGAGTTCCTTTAGCACTCTGTTGCTTGACGTTTCAGTACCCTGTTCCTTGCACCTTCTATTACCCAGACACAGTTTGATCCTTATGCAATCATTTTGTGTAGGTGTATCAACAGATATCACCACCTTGCCATAAGAAATCTGGAGAACCTTGCCTCTTTATGGAATACAACCCTGACAGTGAAAGCACAGATTTGGCAGCAGTTGCCTTGCCCTGCCTTGCCTTGCCAGGGTGCTGTTTCTTAGAATACTTGCTGCCATCCATCTCTGGGCAATTGTGAGCCACAGTCATAAAAATTATATTGTGAGATCACTTCAGATGGAAAATATTTCTATCCATGGACTTTAACTAATGGGGGAATCTGTGCTGCTTATTTCCCAAGTCTGAGTTCTGCTTTGTAGTTAATGAGTTTTCAGGTAGAAGAAGAAGAAAGGAATGTTTTGTGTGTGTGTAAATAAGGGCATTTTAAGGTATGTGAATAGAGTAATTTTTCTTTTGTACCTTGAAATCCATGACACAAGTGGTTATCTCTTAAACTCAAGGACTGACAAAATTACACAACCAAGGTCACTGCTGTACATTAAAATGTGCATTGTAAGGTACAGTACAAAACATTTATCATCAGTGTGACTTGCTGCTATTTTCCATCCAAAAAATGCTGGAACTGAGACTCTTTTATTCTTCAAGTACCAGTAAATAAGCCTGGTCTACTGGCTTGTGCCTGACAAAGAGTTAGGACTGAAGATATTGTTAATTTATGTATACTTGCATTTAGACAGTCTGTAGTCATGCAGAGGATTGTTAGATTTGTCTTCTTTTAGAGTCACTAAGTACTTAAGCTTTTGCTTTTTAATTCTGAGGAACAGTGTAGAAAATGGATGCACAAATTTTCCAGACAAACTAGGAACAGATTGTTTTCCAAAGGCAGAAGAGGATATGAATGTGCCCGAGATGACTGAAAAATGGGTACATGCAGACATGCCTAGATCATAGTCCCAGGGCTAAGCAGGCTTAATTTGCCACAAAAAGGACACACATGTCCTGAAATGCTCCTGACTTGTCCTGAGAAGATGGTGGCTGGGAACACCTTTCCTGTGGAGACAAGGTGAGACAAGGTGGTTCAGTCTGGAGCTCAGCAGGAGCAGGACAAGGCTGGGGACTGGGGGTGGCTGGACTGGGGGGCTGCCTCTGCTGCCCCCTCCTTGGCTGCAGTGGAGAAGGTCGTGCCAGGAGGGCACAGGGAAGGTGAGGGGGCAGCAGGCATTAAGGGAACCATGGAGATCTGAGATGTTTCACAACTTCTCTGGGGCAACCTGCCCAGAGAAGTGTCAGAATCTCCCTCTTTGGAGAGTTTCAAGACCTTCAGGGTGAGTGAAACTTTGAGTGGCGTGGTCTCATCCTGGCCTATGGGAGATTGGAGAAGATGAGTTCCAAGGGCACATTCAACCTCCAACCTCCTTTGATTCCCAAAATCCCCATGATGACCTGACCTGGTGCTTTCAGTACATGCCAAGCCTGTTTCTGCACAGGTTAACTCTCTTCCCATGTACCCAGAGGGCTGTACCAGCTGCATCTTATGTTGCCAAACACTGAGGCCCCAGTCCCATAATGTTTCCATGTGTGCCAAGGAGAGCTCCAGGCCCTTGGCACTACTCCTGCACCTACACAACCTCAGAAAAATTCCCCAGTGTCATGGCTTTGTGAAGGCAGCACCATACATGATGCAATTTTTGTAGGAGACAAGAGACAAGCATGATGAAGCTCTTGGAAATAGGAATTTGAGGGAGCTGTGAAAGCAGTGTCTGCTGTAGCTTGTCCTGAAGTGAAAAATGCTGGTTGAATTATTGGTGTTGAAACCTGTTTGAAGTGGGATAGAAACATGCACTGCATGGGCAACAGCTTTTTCCTGTCTGTTTTCCCAAATACTACACATCTTAAAAATAAGCATTCAGTGGGGAGCCTCTTTAGGTGACACTTGTCCCTATGATGCAGGTGTTGTGGGTGTGGGATAGCGTGTGTGGGATGCAGCTGCACATTGTGCAAACAGATTTTATAGGAGAGATGTGAAAGCCTGCTTGCCCTCTTCTCCAAAGGCATCAAGACATGGCTCATTAGAGCTGGCACAGGGTGTCCCCAGCAGCTGTGGGCATCCAGGTTCTCCTGCTGCTCACAGTATGTGGCCACATGTCCCTTGGCCTCTGGAGTGCCTGAGAAATTCTTCCTTGGGTTGGTGAGTGGACCTTGCTGGTGGTGGATGCCCTGACCTCATCTTTGCTCACCCTTCTCTTTTCTCATTCTTTTTCTTTCTTCAGTGAGCAGGTAAGGAGTTTGCAAGTAGTACATAAAAGTGCCCTTCAGGTCTTTCTTTAGAAGCTGTATTGAGGCAGGATGCCTCATCCCTACAGAAACAGGAGGATTGTTTGCCTTGAGAGAAGGAACGAGGAGGTTTTTGCACTTCTCAGCCACGGCATAACTCCAGTTTAGGCGAGATCTGTGGCAGCTGATTATCACAGCTTGTTATCAGCACTGCATTGACAGCACCGTGGTTAACAGCTTCACAGCCAGACCATACTTGCTCCAGGAAATGTCCACAAGATGGGGCCCCTTTCCTTGACAGCCACAAAGAAGTCTTTTAGAGACTTTGGCTCTAATTACAGTAATCAACACTCTGAATGGTCCCTGTCAAATCCTGCAGTAAAAGTACACCAGTGTCAGAGGAAACCTGGCTTCCTAGTAGGTGGAAGCTGCAGCAAGCAAAGCTGTTGAATGCTCTTGTCTCTGCATGCAGCAAGGCACCAGCCTGCTGGGTTGTGATAAAAGTGGAATGTCACCCTCTCATTAGGAGTCTGTAGTTATTCAGAGAAAACATTGCTTGTCATACAGTATCATCACACCCAGTGTTTTACTTTGCCCTACTGAATATTTATCAGTTTATCTCCTGTATGTAGCAAAATCAAATTACCTTGGGATATCATTAGAGCTTGATAATCCAGTAAATTGGAAGAAGCGTGATTTGAATTTTAACCCAAGGGTATTCTCTTTATGCTTGCTCATCATGAGTCAGATCTTTCTTTTTCCAATACAAGCAAGTATAAACAGAGTTACACTAAGCTGCTTAAAGGAATTTTAACTGTGGCAAAGAGTATTAGTTCAAAAATGCTGAGTTAATCTCCTTGCAATTCTCTGTTAAACTTAATCGGCCAAATAGTGCAAAATCACTTTAAAATTCCTTGGCAAGCTAAAACTCAATTGAGAGGGGCAGCCCAAACATCTATCACTGGAAAAATAGTATTCAAAGAATTGGAGCTAGTAAATCTGAATTTCTCCTATCCAAGCATCACCAGTGCCCACCAGATGTAGAGAAGTCTTTACTATGGAATGAAGTATTGTGGAGAAAGATTTCTGTCTGGCACTTCTGTGCTGCATGAGAAAATGGGGAGTAGACAACTTAATGATATGCCAGAGAAGAAACTGGACAAGGACTGATGAGCAATGGGAAGAATAAATAGATGGATGAAGGAGAGGCAGAGAAGTATTTCAAACTAGTGCTGTTTGGAGTCTTGTTACCTGTTCTTGTGTTGATGCTACAGCCCCAGGCTCATTGCTGTGGGTGAGAGAACAGCACAGGTGCTGTTTTGCTGTGGCTGCAAAACCAGAAATTCACAGATAAGACTCTGCCCAAACTGGGTCTTACCCAAATTGTTATGCTATTTGGTTTTATTTTCTAGAGAGGGTTTATGTGATAAACTAAATCTTGAAACTGTTTTTAATACCATTTACTGCATTACAATTGTACAGAAAAATTGAAAAGGAGTTATTGGAGGTGTAATAAAGGTCTTATTTGGCATGTATTTTAATTAGTTAGAAAATCTAGAATGGGAAAAATAACAAAGATATATTCCCAACAAAAAGCAGTTAAGCATTGAAAAGTGCATTTGATTTTTATTGCCAACATGGTGCACTTCACTTTAGTAAGGGGACCAGCCAGACCAAGGAATATTGTTCCAGTACATACATTTACATGGGAATAAGCAAACAGTTGCATTTTGATCAGTTAAGAGTGACAGCAGAGCAAGGTTAAACAGCTTCTCAGACTAGGGTAGAATAAATGCTCTCTATGACTACCTAGCGCCTGTGAAGGGGAAGAGTAGGGATCACCAAATGTTAGTTTGGTTTAAAAAAGATAATACAGTGGCCTGTCTCCTGTTAAAAGATACAAGAAACTAAGCTGAGCCTGAGGGTTTCTTCTGCGATGACCTCCTAGTTCATAAACTCTATAGAAACCTTTCTCTATTTGAGGAGAAACTTTCCAGCTTGTCCTTTAAAATGCAGACCTCTGGGGAAGTTACATATCTGTGCTGTATGAGGATGTGTTATATGCACAGCACTGGTGTATGTCTCTATTCTTCTGACCACTCTCAGTTCAGATTGCACAGTTTACTACTTTGTAAAGAAACCCCCTGCTGATTCACCTTCTTCAAGCTGATTTATTAGAACCTTTAGAGATGCCAGTTAATGACAGGTTCCCTGGGAAAGGATTAGATGTGGCAGGGGATACGAGATACCAGCAAAGTTCATGTAGGAAGCAGCAGCAGCTTTGGATTCCCTAAAGAAGGAGGGAAAGGGGACATACAGAATGAAAGCTTCAAGGGAACAGTATTCAAAACCAGCATGATGGCAGTGGGGTCTCACAGGAGTTACAGAAAGAGGTTACCAGGGGCCAGTGTGAGGAGGAGCCGTAAGACCACATGAGAGGAGGGGTCATGAAGCACAGTGTGTGAGGACATCACATGGAAATGTAGCTATCACATGCTGAATTGCTCCAGGCACAAAGCTAGGAGTGGTGGACTGACATAAACCCTTCTTCTGGCCTTACCACACTCACGGGTTCTGCTGACTGACCTGAAATTAACGAATATTTATGGAATAAACATATCAACAGCCTGTTTACAATAAACACCTGGAATTTCCCTTCCACCCTTGCCGTACCAAGTGGGTGTTATTAGGTGTCTGGAGGGGGCTGGGGAGGACTGCACGAAGATTGACTCATAATCATAGTTGTGATTGCAGATAACAACTGGTTTTCATTTCTGCATTCCTGCAGATTCCTAGATGGCTGATGAATGAGGCCCTGCCCCTGTGATACTGGAGATTTGACTGTTAGGGTTGTGGGGCAGGAACTACAAGTTGAGCACATCAAGGTGTACATTTGCAAACCATCTGCCAGCACAGGCAAATCTGTGATTGTGATTCATTATATATTTAGATGGCAACTCCCAAACACCAGATACATGGCTGATATGCTAACAACTAATGGATACATGTAAGAAATCTTTTATTCTCCAAGAAATCCTACTCTATCATTTCTAGCCTTACATTAGAACTTTTATATGGGAAAGGAATCTGTTACCAGAGCAGTTTGAGCAATATATTTCCATAATACAAACCCAAAGAGGAACACTGCTGTGGAGCATGGCACAGTACAACATGCTAACTTCATTCTTTGCTGTTTACAGAAGTGACTGCACACATAGGATGTGTAGAATATTGAAAACACTATGCAGTAAAAAGTGATTTTGCTTATTTTCCCAGCCAAGTGATGACTTTTAAAAATAGTGTATTCTGAAACACAAGTATATATTCTGTTCTTGCAAGCCTCTTTAAAATAAAAGCATTTAATCTGAGTTATATGATGGGATTTAAAAAAATTCCATCAGAAGAAATATTAATAGATGTCATATATTTTGAAAATGATATTGAATACGTGCATGTGAATGGTTCATATGCACACATGGATATCAAATATGATCTCCTTCCCCCTTCAAAATTTTCACATTAATTTTCAATGTTTCAGTTAAATTCTGAAATGCAGAAAAATCTTGCAATAATTGGGTATGGTGCAATGTACTCCATTTGCTTTATACATTACAGACCTTCATATAGGGTTTGAACAGTACTAAAAGGCAAACCTCCACATGATTCTGTAGAAATCTAGTTTGGGGAGATAGTGCCTTTAATGCCCTGAGCCTATGGAGCATGAGGGAAGCCAGATGTCAGCTGACAGCTGTGGTGTGGCTGAGATCTGTCTGTGGAACTGAAAGGAGAACTGTCTCCAGAGAAAAAAACCCTCTACCTTTGCAAGCATCAGGGTAGACTGGAACAATGCAAGGGTCTATTGTCTGCTCCCTGTCTTTCCTGAGGACTTGACATCCCCTATTCTGCTCCATGTTTGGAGATATGTTTGTCCTGTGACCAAATACAAAAGTTCTCAATGTGAGACTGGACACATGCCCTCCATGCTGTGTAAGATACTGGCAAATCACTGCTATGACATTGTGCTGCTTTGTCACAGCCAGTCTGCTCTGTCCAAACTGCCCAGTGTCTGATCAGTTGGTATTTTTCCATACTACCTTGCAAATTGTCCATATGATTCATGCTATGCCATACTTGTTTTTGGAATATCTTCTTTCCCTCTATCCGAACTGTTAAGAATGCAGTGGTCAAGGCAAGAAGGCTTCATGAGAACTGAGTGTTTCCAGGCAGCAGTGTCTGAATGAAAAGAAGTTGTACAAGTCTTCAAGGTGCTGCTGAACTGGTGCACCAATGTTTACTGAGAGGAAGCTAGAGGGATTTTTCCTAGTGCAGTATGGGTTGAGGAGCTATGGAACTCCATTTCAGAGACCATGTTAAGCCTGATGGCTAGTATTGCATTATTAGATCAGTTTGAGAGGGAAAATCTGCTCTTCTGCATGGGTTTCAAAGCACTTCCAAAGCACTGTGTGTTTCTGACAGATTCTTATCCAAAGGCTGCACAGTTTTGCCCATACATTTCCAAATACATTTATGCTCTGGATTGTGGACACTGCTGAAGGCCTGTGGAAAAATTCAGCCCGGATTTTCCCCAAGCTGTTGACTTTCTCAGCTTCAGCCTGGACCTTTCCCAGGCTGGGGATCTTTCTCAGAGACAAAACAAGGGAAGGAAGAATGAATAACACAGATTATCACCTGGTGTTGACCAGTGAGCCGTGTGTCTCGCGATGTTTTACAGAAAGCATGTTTTCAAAGAGGTGCTGCCTTCTCAGACCAATGGGAAAACTACTTTGTTTTCCATGATCTATCCTATATATAGGCCATGGCTTTTCAATAAATTGTCTCTTCTTGCTGCTTGGAAGAGGTAGCATGTGTTGCTGCATTATTCACCATTATTAATCAAATAGCGACACTGGATGTCACTGTTGGGTCTTTTTTTTAAAATAGAAATTACAGAAATGATCAAACAAGATGAAGAAAAATAAAGGCTTGCTACATACTTCAGTCTGATTTACGCCAAACCAATCCAGTCATTTCACCATGTTCAATAACAGCCATGAGGTGTGTCTGAGGATAGAGAAAGCCAAAAATATTTTAATAAGTGAAGGATGATTGCTGTTTCCCAGGAATCCCACTGCTGCCAGCTGGGATGGGCTTGGGAGAACACATAGCAGCACCTGGTGGTGACCGAGTGATGGCAGCCTCCAGACTGCTTCTGCATGAGGAAACTGTCCTCCACTGGTGAGTGTGCTGTGACAGCTCTGCAGCTGGTCATGAGACACATCTCAGCCAAGGTCAGCCTGAGCCAGGGTTTGCATCCCATGATGCAGGAACCCAGAACTGAGTGGGCTCTTACTGCACTTCCCTTTTTCCAGTCACCAAATGAGTAAAACACTGCTCCCCTTCTTCCCACACAGGTTCCCTTCACTTGTTCTTTGCTGACCTCAGTCCACAAGGCATCTGTTGTTTTGCTTTTTCTATCTCATAAGTAAGCTTCACCATATGCTCTATAATAAACAACTATTTTATGTAATTGTCTTGGTTTACATGGAATCCATCAGTGATGGATTTATGTTAAATGCTCTATGTTGTATACAAAATATTTTTGTAATCAGAACATAGTTTTATCATCCTTTACAAGATCATGAGTTGTTTTACTGTGTGTAGTTTCAACTT